>CM034546.1:102941811-104141811 GCA_020055645.1 Tomocerus qinae | reverse complement strand
CTCAATGTCTTCTGATTCAACAGAAATGTGCTCTAATCTAATTTGCAGACTTTTTATGCCAGGACATTGACTATTAGAATATTGAAAGCAGAATTTATGTAAAAATTATTTCGTGTTTGCGAATTTTTTTTAGTAAACCTTGCCAATTTTTGAGATTTTTCTATATTATATCACATTTCCGTCCCTACTGTTGACTTATATTAGCCATTACAAATTACATTATTCATAACACAACGAAAAATAATTATGTATAATTATAATGGCCATTTTTAGGCTGATGAACATTTGTTTGTGGAGAACAAGTTCTGAAGCTGAAGTAAAAAGTTGCAATTTAGATAGGATACAGGTACACGGTATATAGAGCATGCCAATCCCGAATATTTGCATTTAAGTGCTTTAATTTTTGAACGAAAATGATTTTACTATTTAAAAGTGGGATTTATGCAAGGGTAGCTGCTGTTTAAGATAAATCGGAGATGTTTAGAATGTTAAGACTAAAACAATGGGGAGTTTGGTGATAAAACGACACTGTACTGTGAATTCTTAATGAACTTTAGGGCAGTAACAGAAAGTGAATAGAAGGTTAGCATGGATTGGTGCATTGACTGTGAACTTGTCTAATAAATCTTTTTGAGTAAAAATTTATTACTTGATTAAGTCATCTACAGCTAATTATGTGATATATAAACATGTTATAGATAGTTAACCAAAGATACAACCTACAGATACTGTAAGATAAAAATAAAATCATTGTCATCTATTTTTAGTCGTGGGGGATTTAAAAATAGTCGATCAAATAATATGCAAATGAGTTGGCAAGAGTTGTTGTGTAGGATTGTTACATAGTAGTGTGAGTCTTCTGATCATAATGACATTATAGTGACTGTAGTTAGTGATCTGATTACAATTGGAATGGAAAGATCCCAATAAAATGATGGAATGAAGCAGGCAGGAACTGAGTGGACAGTATCAAGGGCGACTTGAAAAATGTTCTAATCGAGAACATGGATGAATAGATATCTTGCAGAGAGAGTATTGCAATGAGATAAACTAAAGCGCAGTACGTTTGAATAGTACTTATACATCTTTGATCATAATGGATTGGATGACATCGAGAGAAGCAATAACAATAACACGATCAAGTTGACGTAACCTAAGTACATCTATGTTCTGAAGACAATGCCAAATGCTCTTTTAACACGACAGCTAGTAACAGAGATTTGAATGGACTGTGTGCATTGTACTGGATGATACAGTCAGTCTGATACTGATGATATGCAAATAAGATTTACCAATGTATTCCACCTGCCCCATTTTTTTTGACAGACTCCAGAGATGCTTAATGGACTGACTTACTATAAGACTTGCCTACTTTTCGTCTTCTAAGGTTTTTAATGGTTTGACTTTGAAAGCCTAAGGAAAATGTGGTTGGATAAGAATTTTTCCGTAATACACTCAACCCAAGCTGCACCTCGCCTTCTATGGCTTCCATATACCTTCCTTACATGATTTTACAACAAATACGGTACCATAATAAATTCCCTAACTATTTATGTACATCTACACCTGCATTTCGGAATGTAGATTACTATAAGTAACAGAAGGCTAACAAACTAGAGCACTAATGTATCACATGTCATATAAATACCTAAATATCACACTAACTGTGTATAGCATATTAGATTTATAGATCTAATAATGTAACCACAATCTAAATGAATTTCTAATCCAAAAAAATGAAAGTCAAGTCCAGGGTGGGATTCACCCACTTCTGTATAAAAGACTTGAGCAGTCTCAACCACAGCATCAAATCATTTCGGTCCTTTGCTTCTTCAACATACCTTCAGCAAACGCACAACTTCCAACATGAAATTCGTAAGCTAATATCATTTACTAAAATTCAAAAGTGTTTTTCAATTACTAATGTAACATTTTCAAAAATTAGATCGTTTTGGCTGCTGTTTTGGCATGCGCCTATGCCAGTCCACAATACATTGCCTACAATGGATATCTCGGTGCTCCAGCAATCCAATATGCTGCTGCCCCTGTTCAGATCCAAGCTCCAGTTATTTACTCTGCTCCCGCTGTCATTGCCCCAGCAGTTACCAAAAGCCAAGTAAGGACATTTAAACTAGAATTTGGTTTTCCCATTTCATTCAAGAATATTTCTTGTATTAATTACATTCTTAATTTCTTTAGTACCATGCTCAAGATGAATTAGGCCAAGCTTCTTACGGATATGCTCACCCAGGACAAGCTCACGCTGCCTTGAGAGACGCTTTCGGAAATGTTCGTGGAAGTTACGCTTACGTCGATCCCAATGGCAAAGAAGTAAACTACCAGCGTTACTTATGGAATAAAGTATCTCATACAAATTCAAAAAAGTGAAGAAACTGTAATCGTAAATTCTTTTCCAGGTCCGCGTCAACTATGTTGCTGATGCTGTCAACGGATTCCAAGTTGAATCTAACGCTCTTCCCGTTGGTAATTAATTATTAAACCTAATTGAAACAGTTTATACAAAATTATTGAATACATTTGATAAATAAATGTATTTAAACAGCTCCAGCCGTCCCAGAGACTCCAGCCCTCGTAGCTCCACTTCCAGTTGAAGGTATTATTTTGATCAATAAATAAATCTAATTCTTCAATCCCTAATCCTTCTTACAACAAATCAACTCAATTATATAATTGCGATTGCGATACACATTACTCAATTTCGTTTGATTACAAAATTACAATCTTTGTTTCATTTGTCAAATAGATACCAAAGAGGTTGCCGAAGCTAAGGCCGGTAAGCAAAGTTTTGAATTTAATCTCTACACGAAACATTTACAATAATGTTTAGAAACAATATACTAATGATCTAATGCTTATAAAATTGCAGCCCATGCCAAGGCCATTGAAGAAGCAAAGGCCCGTAATGCCGAAGCCGAAAAGAAAGACGCTGCTGAAGGCGATAGCGCTGCCAAGTCCAGGAGAAAGCGCGGTTTGGCTTACACCGTCGCTGCTCCATTGACTTACTCCGTTTCCGCCCCAGCTGTATACTCCTCCATCGCGTCTCCAGTTATTGCCCACTCTGCCATCAGCCCAATTGCCTACTCCGCCGTAGCTGCCCCCACCGTTTTGGCTGCCCCAGCTGTTGTTGCTGCCCAGCCAGTACGTGAAGCTACCCTTACCAAGATTGTCAACACCCCGGGCCATGCTGTTTCATACAGAGTCGACTAAACATTTTCAGTCCGTTATTAACGAACATTCTACTTGCTCACTATTGTTAATATGAAAGACTTGATTTTTGTACTGTCGCTATTTTCCTTAGAATTATAATCTCCTTAGAACTCTTTCAATCCTTTCTCCTTAGTGTTTCCAACTTTTCCCGTTTTCCTATGATCTTTTCTTTACACTTTTCCTTCCTGTTTTCTCTTTCATTTTCTCCTTCCAAACTCCTTCTCCTAGCTTCTGTTCTTTCGTTTACATCTTACACTTCTTTCTCTTATTTCCTTTCATGTTTTCTATTTCCTGACCTTTGTCCTTTTCGTCTTCCTAATATTGTATTATTGTCTTTGAGCTATTCTGTTTGTACAAAGTCTGTATCAGAATTTTAACATAATACTCTATTATTTCAATTTTTTCACCAAAGAAATCTATTGTTTCTGTAATTCTTTGTTTCTTGCCAGTAGTACTTTAAATATAGCTAGAGAAGCACATCTATCCAAAACGACATTTTTTGTTCAAGTGTGATTTATTACGTTTTCATCTTCATATTGCATCAGTAAATATTGTGGTTTTCAAAGTGCCAAAGTGCTAATAGTGCTAATGTACTAAGTGAACCTCTATACATGTCTCGGGAATGAAAAAGGACTTGGAATAGTTAATGGAAGATACTCGTGGAATTTTTTGTGCCCTAGGAGTACTCATGGTAAGTTTATCAATAAATCATAACATTTATTAGCTGTAAGAGGGGACAGGAGAGTAGCTTCATTACCATTGAAATTGCAAGGTCGACAACGTATCCTCCTTTATACACATAAATATGTATATGAATATAAACAAGGGACTCCAATTTGTGTAGGTCTTCTAAAGATTATTACACGTATCTGTTAGTATATTGAGGAAAAAAGAGATAAACTTGTAGATTCATAATAACAACATAACTTGATCCTACCGACCTAAACTGATACGTATCAACCTGCTAAATGTGCTATATAATTAATTATTTACCTATTACACACACATTCCAACCTGTACAAGTATATAAAAGTCAGGACTGTTAGGACGCCATCAACTCCACCCATCTCCATCATCAATATTATTTCTTACACTTTTTATTGATGTTCAATAACTAAAGTCCATAAGTTTGTATATTCACAGATGCTTTCATAGATATTTAAAGAAAAATGTGTCATAATTTATTCGTTAACACATACATACATACGAAGTCGTTTTCAATGGGCGCGTAGAGGAATTTTTATTATTTATTCCATTCTAGAATTACCATCTTTAAGATCTCAGGTCATAATGACTCTACTACATTTTCATCTTAGTAGACAAAAAATCATTGGTGCACAATGTCCTAAACCAATTTGAAATTCATATTTCGTACTTAAATTTGGCTGCCTTGTTGAAAACGTACTTTTAATTTAACCTCTGTTAGTTACCATTAACAAAACGAACTTGGCGATATGAATTGAAACAGAGTATGTAAAGTATAATCAGAGTATTCTCTGGCAGTTTACAATGGTATTCATAGTTCAAAATTGTAATTAACGAATTTATTTAATACAACACATGAGACAATTGCACAATAAAATGTTAAGTGAGTATTATGAATACGTTGTATTTGCTCCCGTATTGCACCTGCTCCCCTATGGTATCTGCTCCCAGTGACACCTGCTCCCTATGATATCTGCTCCCAGTGATACCTGCTCCCAGTGATACCTGCTCCCTGTTACACTAGCTCCCACTACGAAAAATAATGAGAAACGACAGAACGAAAATAGAAACTACAAACCTGAGATACGACATGTAGGTAGTTTGGTTGGACATGGGAATGATGAGATTATGGGATTCCAGTTTCCAATAATAATGTAATAGAAAACTTCTGGCTTTTAAAGGGTAGCTTTGACGCCTTATTGCATAATATCTATTATTTGGGGACCTAGAAACATGGACTGTGTAGCTGGAGAAAATAGTAAGATAACAGTAACATTTTTATATTATAGTACAATTATCCAGTTAAATAGGCATTTAAAATGAAGCAAATAGGCCTTACGGTATAGTACGATTCTAAATAGTAGACTATTTACGTGCGCTTTCGCATAACTTCGATTTGTAATGCCCATTGTAATGTTTGTAAGTATTGTACATTTGCTAGCTGTAGTTTAAGCATTATCAGCCAAATTTTTTCCATCCACATTCCTACGCACCACCCTGGAGTGTACAATAGTACAAAGAGAATTTCTCGTATTAATTAGTAATTTCTTTTTAAGTTTCTATTATTTTTGTAGTTTTGATGTTTTACTTAGAGAACCATTGTACATTTGTTAACGAAGCCTGCCCGCTTAGCCACTCTGCACATTATTAATAATTACAGATACATATTATTATGAATTTATCAAGTAATTAATAGTAGTGACCAATCTCGTTAATACCATTTTTTCTTATCCTAGTCATTTTCTTTACTAACATTCCAGTTTACTTTAAGTACAGGTAAACAGTAGTGTGCAGACGACAGAAGTTTTCTATTACATTATTATTGGAAACTGGAATCCCATAGTCTCATCATTCCCATGTCCAACCAAACTACCCACATGTCGTATCTCAGGTTTGTAGTTTCTATTTTCGTTCTGTCGTTTCTCATTATTTTTCGTAGTGGGAGCTAGTGTAACAGGGAGCAGGTATCACTGGGAGCAGGTATCACTGGGAGCAGGTATCACTGGGAGCAGATATCATAGGGAGCAGGTGTCACTGGGAGCAGATACCATAGGGGAGCAGGTGCAATACGGGAGCAAATGGGTTGATACCAGTATTATAGTTAATGTAGATCGACAAGGTAGGCATGCATGGTTCATGCATTGCATGTACGATCGATTGGTTAGTAAAATAAAATATTTTTCTAGTAATAGCAAATCGTAGTATATATAGTTACTAATTAATTCTGTTAATGACACTTATACAAAAGTACTACTAGCTTTTATGTGAAAGTGTACACATGAGCAGTAGCTTTCAAAGTAAATCATAGGATTTAAACGATAATACCTCAAAAAATCCAAAACAATAATAAATACATAAAAAACTAAGCTCAAAAACCATTAATCTTTAGATTCGTTTCTAGTAAATTATAAATGAATAGTGCAGATTGCAAAGAAATGTAATAGAGTTTCATTCACCCTTTGCCTCTTCCGTATCTTCTTCCATGAGTTTTCCTCTTGGATTTGTAGTAAGCAATTGGTATAATTCGCTTTGTTCGGCTCAAACTCTGACCAGAGGTATTTAATCCATGTAGCTCCAAATCATGAGAATTCAATCCGTAAAGCAAATCTTCGGTCTCTTTTCTTGTGTCAGATCTTACACTACTGGCCAAAAATAATGCTGCTATGAAGAGGATTAAAATCCAATACGAGTAACAGTTCATATTTTCTGCAAAAAGAAAACAATTTTTATTGTAATTAAAATTGGTACAAGTATAAGATGAACCGTTTGTGCTAATATTGTAGTTTTACAATCAAAGTAGTATGACAGTGTTGTTATTACGGTTACCTGTTTATAATGGATGAATTTTGATAACTCAACGAAAGTTTTAGATAAGAGTCGAACCAAAATTTATTCCTACAAAGTACTAGAACATTGGTAATCAAATTACAGATAATATCTTTGCTGGATTAATAATAATAGTTTGTTACTCATTGATATTAGAGCGATGTCCCAGCGAAAATGTTATCTTGCCGTTGAAACTTCTGATCTGCTGGTGAAAAGCTATTTGTGATGTGTTTTATACAGATCTTGAATTGCCTAATTTCAGACTACTTGCATAAGCAAATGACGACGTTATTTATATCAATTGATAGTCTAGTTAAAGTGAAATGCTGATTTAAATACGCAGTTTGGCTTCAATTAAAATTTATTAGCCTATTTGGGTCAAAGGCAGTCATTGGGTTATAAATGGACATGCACTCACAAAGATCTGGTGCGGATATAAATGCCACATTATCATTTATGTACATTTACCTATGTAGTCTGTTGTTTGAACAGAATTAACATAGTGCATTCAAGATCAAACAATACCATGACATGCGTTTGGAAACAACCTTGACCTTTTCCGTTACAGACTATATTATTAAGGAAATTAAGGATACCACAGTTTCAAGTTGGAAATACAATTCAATCGTAAACTATACAGAAGAAAAGGCATGTATCTCAATCAACAAGATTTATTTCTGTTCCAGGTTCCATTCTCAAAGAATTTAAACGAGTGAATTCTATTATGATAAATTCTGAGTAAAAAGCATTAATGATTTATGACCTGAATCGTATATTATTTAGGTAAATTCATATATGTATGCAGTTAAGGCTTATGGACTAAGATTATGCCCTATGTAAATGAAATTGCTGTTTAAAAGGATTATGAGCAAAGATAAAAGATTTTGATTTATTAGACTCATCTCTGGAGGTATAGAAATCTAGTCCAAAAATCATTAACAGTCAGTTCAAGTTCAGAGAGTGTACATAGATTAACAGTTCAACAGTACCGCAGAAACGGAAATAGACAAGACAACAAGAAGGAACAATGACGAAGAGGCAACTAGGAATTCAATAAAATACTGAATACCCTCAGGAATCATTACATGTATCCAAAAATGCACTGGTCAACAAAGTATAAAAAGAAATGCAGCTATGAGAGTACAGGTAATAATAAATGACTGGTTGAGTATTTTAAACTATTTTGTAAGTATTTGATGTTTAGAGTCTAATTTAGTCGACTCTGTAAGAGACAGCGTGTCCGGGGGTGTTGACGACCTTGGTAAGGGTAGCTTCACGGAGGGGTTGAGCTGGAGCAGCCAAAACTGGGGCAGCAACGGCGGAGTAGGCGACTGGGCTGACGGCGTGGTGAGCAACAACTGGAGAGGCAATAGCTTGGTGGGCAATGACTGGGGAGGAGTAGGCAGAGTAGGTCAAAGCTGGGGCTCCGATGTTGTAGGTGGAGACGGATGGGAGTCCGTATCCGTAAGCGAGTGGAGAAGCGGCAATGGCAACACCACGCTTTTGACGTCCAGCACGGAGTTGAGCTTCGGCGTGAGCAGCGAAGTGGGCGGCTCTAGCTTGAGCGACCTAAAAACGATTAAAAACAAATAATAATTTCAGCCCATTCTAAAATACCGTTTTATTTGCCCTATTTCGGTATTTTTATTACCTCAGGAGTGTCTTGAACTGGAGCTGGGCCGGCGAGGACAGCGACTGGAGCTTGGGGAAGAGCGTTGCTCTCAACTTGGAATCCACCGTGTCCAGCGAGGTAGTTGACTCTGATTTCCTTTCCTTCCGGGTTGATGTAAGCATAGCTTCCGCGAACATTGCCGTTGGCGTCTCTGAAGGCAGCATGAGCTTGTCCTGTTCACAGAAGAAAATCTCATAAGTATTCAAATAACGGTTAAAATGCGAAATAAAATAACTGTTATTTTAGAATTGTGCAATACCTGGCTCAGCATGACCGTAAGAAGCTTGTCCTAATTCATCTTGAGCATGGTACTGCGGAGAAAAAAGGATAAACATTTAGAATCTACTGTAAAATGACCGAATTATATAATAAAAGTGATGAAATAGATTTTTATCATCATAATTTATTTAGATATGTGACTCACTTGGGTCTTGGATACAGCTGGGACAGCAACAGCGGGAGCAGAGTAGACGGTGGCTGGGGCAAGAGCGGAATATCCGTAGTTGTAGTGTTGTGGGAGTCCTCCAAGGACAAGTTGTGGGGAGGCCGTAGCGACGGCTCCGAAAGCAGCCAAAATGACCTAGAAAATCGGATAAAATTTTAATTCTCTGATAGAATTTGGATCACTCTTTGAAGCACTGGATGAGATTTTAATAGCGAACACTAGTAAACACTTACAAGGACCTTCATGATGATTTGTGGATGTGTGGATACTGTTTCTCCGAACAAGTAAAGTAAGAACTGATGGCCGAGCAGAGGCATGAAATTTCCTTATATACTTCAGACAAAAGGTGAAGTCAAAAGTTTGAGTGGGAATAGGATCCCACCCTTTGCAGTTATTGCCCATCTTAATCTATGGTGCAAATCAAATGGCCCTAATGAAATGTGATCCATTTTTGTACTGGATGATGGTTTGTGGACAAAAAAATCTCCGGTTTGCTTTGCAGTCATGAAGACAAAAGATTCATTCCACGATTGAGGTACATGTTCACGATTCTATCTCATCCACACACACACTCTGGAGTTTGTATAGGACCAGTAGACCTAATGGTGTGAGATACATTCCATTCCTGTGTATCGATGCATAAACATTACATCTTATAGGTAGGTAGTCATAAAGTCATAAGTGGTCATTAGAAAGACGAGGCATTCTTTCCATCCACTCAACTGTCTATACACAGAGTTAAATAATTAATAGCTTCACTAACGTCAGTTTGCTTTGCAACTGATGCGATGAGATCAGAATCTCATTTCGACAGAGTTCCTTTTCTTCATCATGCGTGTGTCTTTTTTACTAAATTAAAAAACCGACTACAGACATACAGGTAATTGTGTCCAGTGTGTGTTCAACATTGGTGTCTAGCCTCAACTACCAGGGCAAATGTATTATGTATGTAATATCTATACTATTATATATTTAAGCAAGATGATCCTAATTATATTATATTGAATCAAGTAATCAATATAATATATTAACATGTAGTAGGCCAGAAGGTAGACCAGGCTACCGTCAACTGGCTAAAAATAGGCTTGAAGCAACTGGTCCGAAATTGTAATAGTAGCAATACTTATCGTGAATTTCAATGATAAAATAAACTGTTGGCAAACAGGCGTATACGTAGGATCGAAGCGGGAGATTTAAAAAAAAATTCTGATGTTCTGGTTGTCCTTCGATAATAAAATGCACGCATATTTTGGAACGACATAACTTGTTTCAAATCTGCTTTTTGCATATTGTAGCACATGTATTCAGCCACAATCAGTTATCATTAGAATCAAGGCAAATAGACAGATTCCTGTCTCTTCCTCCCCCCATCCCCTGCCCGTATCAGGTGGGTTCTGTAGAGAAAGTCCTATAAAATAGTTTGAAATTTTATATGGGACTTTCTTTTGAATTAGTCCCATTCCGGAATCCCATTCCTGTCCCAGATCAAACTGCTGGTAGTCATGAACAGGGAACAAAAAAGGACCTTTTTTGCCTTTTACCTTTTTTGCCTTTTTTATAAAAAAGGTAGGAGGAAGATTTTTAAAAAGCAGTCCTTTTTTGCCTTTTTACCTTTTTTGATGTGGCAGAGTGCCCCATTTACTTCACTTTACATGTAAATAAGGTAAAAAAAAAAGGTAAAAAGGTAAAAAGGACTGCTTTTTTAGAAAAAGTAGTGCTTTTTACCTTTTTTGTAAAAAAGGAGTACCTTTTTAGTTCCCTGGTCATGAATATCCACCCTTCAGGAGTCAATTAACACCAAGCTAAATAGTGATATCTTGTCGATTTTGTAGATTCCACGATAAAATGTTTATTCCAAATAGTTAACTTCAATTCTTCACCATGTGTCAACATGCAGAACTAAATCAATTCCTAGTAGGCTGTAAAGCTGGAAAGAATGGAATATGTCATTTAATAATGAGTAGGGATGCATTCGGCAAGTCAGCTGGAAATACAAATTCAATATAGTAACGTGACTTAAACAATACCTAAATAGTAATATCTTGTTGATTTTGTAGATTCCACTTACTACGCCATCTAAAATGTAGGGTTATAGTTGGAGTCTTTGGTCCAACAGTCTGGGCGGGAGTTGATGGTATTGGTATTAGAGTATTCATATAAGTTTGGAGTCAACATGCAGAACTCAATCAATTCCGCACCAGGTGACTGTAAAGCTGGAAAGAATCGAGTATCACGATTAGGATTATACCCGATTAATAATTTTTTGGATTTCAATACAAATTGAATATAGTATTGTGATTTAAACAATACCTAAATAATGATTTGTGACAACTGTAGTTAACTGCACTCAGCACTGATGAATCCCACACGTGTATTTATAATGAAGTGACGATGGACGACCATTTCCATTATATTTTGACAATTTTTACGATAAAATGTTTCAAACTAATCCCAACCCAATCAATTCCGCACCAGGTGACTGTAAAGCTGGAAAGAATCGAGTGTCACGATTAGGATTATACCCGATTAATAATTTTTTGGATTGCAATACAAATAGAATGTAGTATTGTGATTTAAACAATACCTAAATAGTGATTTGAGATAATTGTAGTTAACTGCACTCACCACTGATGAATCCCACACATGTATTCATAATGAAGTGAAGATGGACAACCATTTCCATTATATTTTGACAATTTTCACGTTAAAATCTTTCAAACTCTTATATTTTGACAATTTTTACGATAAAATGTTTCAAACTGTATTTAACTAATCACAATGGACAAAAATCCTCTTCTTTAGCCAATTTTCACTTTTGGGTTACAATGCAGTGACAATATTGTTGCAATGAAACGAAAATTGTATTCAACTAATCGTTGCTCTAGAGAAGCTATTTTATATTGCATTTGTCTCCCGCAGTTTCAGAGCATGTTAATACCAGCGCGGTGTGTAGTCTCTTAGATAGCTCAGCTCATTCACAGTCCTCTATGTTATACGCTGTCTGTCTCACCTGCCGTACTATTACTGTCTGCCTCACCTGCTGCACTTTTATAATTTCCACAAAGCAGGGGATGCGTCGAATTTGAATTTTAATGATAACTGGTTGATCCTGAATATATATGCTACCATATGCAAAAAACAGATTTGGAATAAGTTATGTCGTTGCAAAGATATACGTGCTAATAAAGTACCAATAAAATTAGTGGACGACCAGACGACCAGACGATCGCCAGAGTGACAGCGACAAATTCATAAGGATACTAAGCAAAGCTTCGATCCTAATAACTATACATTAAATTGTATTCGTAAATCAATCATCCATAAGTGAAAATCTAAACAGTGAAAACTGAATTAAGTAATGCTGAATACATACCGTTAGACATTACAATTTCAATGCAATTGAATAGGTAGTTTCAGTGACAGTAAAAAGAAAAAAAGGATTGAAGAATTGTTTACGACAAACAAGAGGACCAGAATCCTGCCAATTCAGGTATAGCAGATATTGGCCGGTTGTGTTTCTGGCCTATTACATGTATAGAGTAATTGGCGTGTATACATAAACTATACAAGCAAGTCGAGGGTGCTTATTTACTATATAAGTATGTGCTACCTGCTACTGTGATACTTACAGCGTAGCTCCTTTTGTGGTTAGTACTAAACTGTTGTAAATTATAATATTAGACAGTATAAGTAATTGTAATCAAATAACGCACTATATACATAAGTGTTCCTGTCCTTAATAGTATCTGCATGTATTCCTTTATATCTGACTGAAGCAGTAGTAATAATGGGACGCGGACGGTGCCCTTGATAATGGAATCAAGTCTTGCATCAAAGAATTGCAGAGATGAAAAGAACATCAGTTCCTATACAATGACTGCGTCTTTTTCCATTCGCTCCAATTCAATTTCTTTTGTTTTTGTGCGAATTTAAAGAATTTACTTCTTCATCTCGTTTGGATGCAACCATTAAATTACATGCAAATCATTTCATCTGATGTATAATGCATGCATTACATTTGAAGACAAGGTGTAACCTTCCCTTATAGATGCATGTTGTCTTCTATTTATACAGAACATAGTTTAAGGCTATGGTCATGCCCATGCATACCGTATACTTGATTTGGTGCACCGAATTTTGTTCCTATTCTCTTATGCATGTGGTTTGACATGTACAGCACACCCCTAAAATAAAAAGATTGGAAAATTTTCGCTATATAGACTTGAGGAGATATTGTACATGACATACTTGTTCGAAATGCATTTACAAATAAAAATGTTGATTAGCTATTAGACAGATTTAGTGTATTGAAATTGCGGTTCAGGCAGCTTCAGTTAGGTATGCAGTATGATGGTATTCCTGACATAATGGGAAACGGGCCACGCCTAATTATTTATGATAGTCGCAGTATAAAACACACCAGTCGAGCCTCCAGCAAAGTTGTCCAGTCACACTGCCGATATTAAATTGATCTTGAGACGCGAGTAGAAGAAAGGATACACAAAACGACCAAAACACATTAGCATTACAGGGGCATATAAAAATTATAACAATCTTAGGATATAATCTTACTATCTTTACCCATGCCTACGTAAACATTTCTACTCCTTTAGTTGTAAGAAAAATGTGCTGGAGAAACGAAATCCGGTTTACATTTTTGGTTGTCTTAGGATGCCTTGTCTTGTCTTAAGAAGCTAAGGATGATTTAAGTATTGGGTATAGTTGAGGACATCCTTTGTCAGTTCGCTTGTTTTTTCTGGTCTATAATTCAACTAATAGAATGGTAACCTTTCTAAACTTGAGCTCTTATTTTCGCTTGTAGGATTCAACAGGTCAGAATTCAGAATCACAAAGTAGTAAGGGAAGATCGCCAAAATGTGAGCCAATCCTGAAAAATACGTCACAATTACAATAATTAACACTGCAGGATAAAGTGAACCAATCATGCATGGATTTTCTTTGGAAGATTCTTTTATGATTTGTGGTAGGCCTCTAGAAAATATACAAATTGAAAGCTTATACTAAGAATCATACGATATTATATTGTGTTCTTTGATGCTTTTTAGATAAGAAGATAGTACTCGGATGCTTATGCCAATTGCCCCACCCAAGACTTCAAGGCTGCCTGCTTGTGAACTTACGTGGACATACTAAAGATTACGTTGCATATAAATTGGACAACAAATTCCCAGTTTCTTTCATTCGCACTCGAAGAACTTGTATAACATTTTCAGAAGAATGCAGAAACACAAAATATCCTACATGTACATGTGTTTGATTTACTTATTCACCTATTTTTTTATTACTTTATTGTTACACGATACATATGCATGAGAGTGAGAAGAATGAAAGAGAGTATCTTTAATTAGACTTTTTCGCTTACTGCTTCGATGCATTAGAATTTATAGGTAGGTGCCTGTTTAACATTATCAAACCACATCTAGTATTATTTTCGTAGCCGTTCCACTTTATTGCTCTCATTGCTGGCTTACGCAATTCTGATACTTTAGAACACGTATAAAACAGAAAACATAATCATCTTGAGTGACACATATTGTCTGTAGTATAGCACCACTGTATGTTCCTTCTAAAATTTAATTATAATGCAGACTTTCATAAACACGGATGCAGATTTAGAAGATTCTAGTAGGTACTACCAATTTAAGCAAAAAAAGCTTTACATAAGTAGATAGTAATTATGTAAGCAATTACTACCAACACGTTAGAATAAAAATGAGTGAGGAACTACCATAAAACAGAAACTTAATTATAGTGTAGAATTTAATAACACAAATTCAGCAAGACTTTGATTTCTTAGGCAATGTAGGCGGATAGTTATTAGAAACGTTTGTGCGTATAAATTATATCTAATTTGGAGCCCATAACATTAACGGTGTCATTAATGCAATTAGTTATTTTTCGTCGACAATTTAGTTTTATGTTCTTTTAAAACAACTTTTCTATTCTTGTACACTTGATTTTGTTCAAAAAATTAATGATTATGAGTACCGCTGAATGATTCTATTCAAGTCTCTTGTGTAAGTGTATATAAACTATACCATGTAGTAATACTTGAAAAGGCCAAAACAAAGACTGCGTTTATGTATGCAAAGTCACGCATCACGAACGTTTACCAATGATTGTAATACTATTCGTTAACTATGATTATAAAGTGTAAATGCATAATACAAGAATTTCGATTTGTGCCTGTATACGGTTTCATACTTGTGGTGGTATGTAATATAATCAGTTTCAGTATAGGAATAGATACATCATTAATGAGTGCTATTTTATTTTGCATGTGTGATATGGTTGGTTAGGTCTACAGAAAATTACCAGTTACCACTTTGTGTATAACTGAAGTTACAAGAACCTACATGGTTGATAAATTCCCAAAACTTATTGCTTCCTTATCCTGTAGTCTCTCCAAACCTAATTAGCTAGAATTCGAATATTACTGGAAATTAATATTGTTCTAGTTAAAGATAGATAACTTAAATTATTTTCACGAAATGATGTCTAAAATGAAATCACAAATAATATTGTTCACTTGTTGGCAATGACTCTCTTTTTATTCCGGTGGTGCATTATTTGTTAACTCTGGCAATAGATATTATGATATCTAATGCTGCTGTTACTTTGCTGTTTAATTTTATATAATTTACCTGATTAGGTAGTACAATGAAGATACCAGCAGAGGTACCCCATAAAGATTAATGGTATTATTATTAGTTCCATTTTACATTTACAAATGTAGAGTAAAAGTGAATACCATACAAAGTGTTTGTTATACTTTTGCTTATTGACATAACTATCAAGTATTTTGTTTTTGGTGCACACAGGGAGTAGATTGTACACGACCATGTCCTAACTTATGACATTATAAATAATCATTAATACTTAATTACAATTTACATAAGATTAGGTACTACATAAATAGTTACAGGTATAAGTACTGTATTTACGATACACTATTTATTCTGTATACATGTCATTTGAGTACAGTCAACGTTTAATTAGTAATTTGGGAAGCTAACAAATTCCTCCCTGTTTTATTTCTTGCTTGCTGAGGATTTGCAAACACACTACCTTTAGCCATCAGCTAAATCTAATTCATTAGCTAGTGTAACTCTTGTACAATAAATTAAATAATAAAGACTAACCATAAGATTTGAATTAACCCTTTTTTATAAAGAACTCGATTTCATGCAGCTGCTCTTTACAATTTACGGAAACCAAAAACTTCCCATTCTCGGCTAAAATGCATTCTTGGAGATAATTATCATTGAATGAAAACTCGAAAAGTGAACAGTGTAAATTAAACCTATTTGTAATGGCCATTTTATGTAAAACGATTAGATATTACATCGTTTTTCAAAGACCTAATCACATCTAATAGATACAACAAGAAATACTAGACAAAAATTCACTCAACAAAAATGGTGACTTGAACAACATATAACACTAACACACATTTTAACATAATTTTTACATTATCCATCATCTTTAAGCATATAATGACTGAATATTTTGTCCACATAAAGGTATTTGTCATTACCTGCAGTGATTTGTTAGACCTGGCAAGACAAAGAACAACTATAGGTATAATTCAAACATAATATTAATTCTGAATGCTTGTTCTTGTAACGTCAACAATAAGCGAAACGATTATGTGACTCGGGTCAAAGTAGTCTTTAAACACAATACATAAATACTTTGTTTGTATGTGTGTACCTGAATCACACGCAAGTCAACTTAATCGCATGGGTTCAAAAATGTTTATAACAAAACCAAAATTCCAATTCCACAGATGGTATTCAAAATCATGATAAAGATAAAATAGTGGTTTGAGCGAATTTTGGTTTGGTTATAAAACTTTGGTGATAACTTATGTTTGCAAAAGCATACAGAAACGAAGCACCAAAGATACTCAGACATGAGTCCTTTTGTCGGTTCAGCTCCTTAGATTTTACACAACTTTCGCGGCAGAAACCATCGTGAAATACAAAAATACTATCCATGTATTTATAGCTATACAACTGTTAAATTCATGATGACCATAAAATCAACTGGACATTGCTTTGATTTGTGACGAATTTTTGACTGAATTTTAGATTTCTGAGAAAATTAGTGTAGCTACAACATGAGTTAACAGTCTAATCACATAACTAATTCCGATTCTTCGCTTCCTAATAACTCTTACTTTTGAACCCATCAACGGACAACGGAAAAGCAATTTTCGTAATTTTCTTTTTGATTCAATACTTATATAAATGGTGATAATTACAGCAATTAACATATTCAGCGATAATTACTACCATCTAAAACGTGTACAAATTACACGAGGTTAGCTTCTAAATTATCATTACGCATGTTTTGTTTGACTATTCTTTTTCAACTTTACTAATTTTACAACTCTTTTTAGGAAAAACAAATATTATTGTTAAAAGATAAAACGAATAGCATTGCGCAGTTGTAACTGCACTTTAAATAGACATCACAGTCCTGTAAATATACAATAAATGATAATACATCCATACCATACCTAATATTTTGATCCCACTACCATATTGCCCATGCTTAGTTAAGAATTTTAAAAAGCATACCAGAAATCCCCCTTGAATTGGATAACACAATTACCACAATTTGGCACGGACTATGACAGTGGATCAAGCTCCTCAAAGTTATTACTTTCATATGAAATGCAGTACTGCGCTTGCACCAGAATAACTTATTATTACATCGTCAATATGATTAGTATGTCGCGAAAATTCTCACATATGTACACCTAAGTTCTTCTTGGGAACCTTCAGAATCAAAACAAAATAAATTGTGATATTATGCATGTATTTACTGTTAATGAAATTTAAAGTGAAAAGGTCCAGAATTTTGGAAGTGAAAGTGAGCGAACGGATTGAATCCTTGGCCATGACCACCCGACTGGCTTTCTGGGTCCAATGGATCTTCACCATTGTCAAACTTTGCCCTTTTCTCAGGATCAGTCAAAACTTCTTTGGCAGCAGCAATATCGATGAACTTTGCTTCTGCAGCTTTCTTCTCATCGCCCTGGAAGTTGTCAGGATGCCATTTCTGGGCTGCTTTTCTATAAGCTTTAACGATTTCTTGCTTATTCGCTGTTCTTTTAACACCAAGTATTTTGTAATAGTCACGCTTCTTTGACTGTTTTTGCAATTTTTGGGCTCTTTGCATTCCATCCCTTGCTCTTCTATTTTCTTCTTCTAACTCTAGTGCTCTACGGTAGTCTTCAATAGCTGGAAATACATCAAATCAAATACCATTAATAACAATAGTACTTATAAATTGAAAAAATAATTTTTGACAAAAATTTTACCTTCGGGAAAGAGATCAATAAGGAGGTAGGCTTCAGCCCGATCACAGAGCAAGTCAACTTCTTCGCGAAATTTAATGGCTTGAGTGCAATGGTCAATTGCCAGTGAACCCTCACCATTTTTTAAATGGCACCAACACAACTTATGTCGAAGTTTCCAATCAACCATGGGTGGGGTGTGTGTGTCGACTTTCAAAGCCTATTTCAATATAGATAAATATAAATTTATAAATCTTTATATAAAACTGTACAAAATACATATCATTCGACATCTAAACATTAAGATTTGTCGCTTTGTCATACGATCTTAGAATTATATGTATCTTCAATTTCTTGACATTCTTACCTTTTTAATGTCAGAAACACACTCTGTGAACTGTTCATTTTCCCCTTCTTTCTCCGCATCAGACATAAATTTATCAATCTTTTTCAGCTTTTTATACAGTGGAAAGCAGTGTTTGTGCTCGGGATCCAATTTAAGACATTCACGAATTTCACGTAGGGAATCTTCCACCTCTCCCAACTGGTATTGTATGGAGCTTAGTCTATATAACCCATCTGTGTCGTCTGTAACAAGCTTGGTGGTAAACCGAAGATCTGAGACTGCATGTTGAGCATCCCCTAAATCCATATAACAATCTGAACGCATTCGCCTCAAGGATGGATCCCATGGACATATTTCCATTAGTCTCGTTAACAAATCAACAGCAGTATGACAATCTCTAATGTCAACATAATACTTTGCTTCGTCTAGGTCTCTTTGGGCAGCATCTGCAGCAGCATAGCCATTATTGGCATCAAGATTGTGAGGATCCACGCGTAACTGCAAAGTAAAAAATTCAACTGCTGCACAATAAAAAACACAAAACATACCTAATGTGTACGTCCTTTTTAAAATATTCAGCATACCACATTTTCAAAATCGATATGTGCTTGTCCCAGGTTTCCTTGCTTAAGAAGTAGATTAGCTCTTTGCAAGATAGCGGCAGGGAAATCTGACTTTAGATCAATAACTTTATCCAAATCTTTAAGGGCTTGATTGTACTTCCCTGAAAACGATATGAAGAACATTAGTATACAAATGGAACTTCAATTTTAGGTGGTATCGTATAGAGTAAAAAGTATTTTGGTATGACGATCTAGGGAAAGAATGTATGTTATATGTAATTAAAGTACTGTAATGGTATATAATATAAGTGAGCTATTTTAATTACCTAGTGCCATAAACACTAAAGCCCTTTTGTAGTATATTTGGTAGTTATTTGGATCCCCTTCCACAGCTGCGTGAAAGTGTGTTAAGGCATCAGAAAACTGACGATTTTCTAAATGGATTCGACCCATTTCTAAATGTTTGTGAACGTCAGCAGTACCACT
Source organism: Tomocerus qinae (assembly GCA_020055645.1). Classification (NCBI taxonomy): domain Eukaryota; kingdom Metazoa; phylum Arthropoda; class Collembola; order Entomobryomorpha; family Tomoceridae; genus Tomocerus; species Tomocerus qinae. The sequence continues at coordinate 104,122,212 of CM034546.1, read as the reverse complement.
ATCAACACCTGTTTCGAAAAGAAAAAGATCATCAAGCATTGTTAACATTGCAGGTATTTTTATTCTGTTGTCTGCTATTACTATTATCATTATCCATGAGTTTAAGACTTACCTGGACATGCAATTAAGCTCATCCAGGGGAGAAGAAATGCGAACACGTCTAACTTTCTATTCATCTCAATTAACATTGTGGATGAGAACTGTAAACTTTACACGATGTACTTGAAAAAAAGTTGTCAGTTCGCCAGTTGAAACCACTGGCGAAATTATAAACGAAATTTGAATTCAAACGAAATAGATTAAAGTACACTTCATTTTTCAACAAAATTTTTAATGTCTCTGCCGCAACTTCCTTGGTGTTGTTTTTAAAATTTAAAGTAATGACTAGCTGACTGATCAAATTAGACAAGGGTAACTTTATTTGATCCAGGAACTCCAGCCTTATTTACGTCTACGTCATGTCAGAGTCCGATGATGAATTTTGTAGAATCAGTTGTGGTTGCTGAAGGATTACTGTATTTACTGAGATCCACTGAAGAGACTGATTTTGATATGTTGTCTCCTCACGTGGGTTCACCGGATTGGTCTCCATTGCATATGAGGGTTGGTTCACTTCATTTTCAAAATATTTTGGCTCCATTTTGCAAGGAAATCTATTGAATCATCAATAGCATTAAATTTTATTGTTTATTACAAAATAGGTACCATCTTTGCCTCATTGCCTGCGTTTATTTCTCGTTGGCATATATTTTACGTTGTATAAGTTGTATTTTATTTTACCTCTAAAAATTTTGGTACAATACTTCGGGAGCATTATAACTGTTCAAGAAGGATCAATTCAAAATTATTAAACTTAGTATAAATATTAGTAATCGTATACTATTAAATACCATTAAACTGTTTAATAAATAATAAAATAAAATGTAATTAAATTGCTTTAGGTAGGAACATACATCTAAAATTGTAACCTTTAAGTTGAAGTTACATTTAGTGACAAAAAGACAAGTAAACATCAATGACATGCATGGTTTCTGGTCGGCGGTATACAAAGATTGTGCATGGAAATATAGGCAAATAATATTATGTAAGGTACCCCGTTTGGACTTTTTTATTATGTAAATATCATGACATGACCATAAAGCATATTTACTACATTGACGAGTGCGTGTTACAATTCATTTATAGTGTACATATAGACCAATATCAAATCAGAAGATTAGCTAGGAACTTCCCTCTCCCCCTCTCACTCTCCTGCGAGCTAGAGCTTGCCGATGCAACTGTTGATGAAGCATTAACTGAAATCTCAAGGAATAGTTAAGATGGGCATCTTGTTGGGGAAAACTGTATCGTATAACTCCATTTTGATTTGTGTAGTAACTAATGATTGTCGTTCGATTTGACTGTATAGCACGCAGTACTTCTACCGATAATACTGGAGATACCCAGCTACCAGAATCATTACTATCATCTTCATTATTATTTTCATAATAAGGTTTCGATAAGAACACCCACTCCTGAGGAAACAGACATGCAATATGGGAAAGAAACAATCCAGAAAGAGTTGATGCAACAGGGTATGCAACACAATTTTCTTTAAGACAGATCTTGAGAACAATTATTTCTAGAAAAGGCTGCCAAGGGGCCCAGTTGGCAGACAACACTCTAGGAAATAATCCATAAAGAAAACTTGCTTCATAGTTTCGAGGTTCTTGAATATATGCCAGGATGACACGTAAACCGAAGCTCAAGTCTACAGATTTGCAATACGAATTACGAATACTCAAACACGACGGCATATTAGCAATTAAGCCTAAAATGCTTTTACCTACAATATTGTGCGTAGCCATAAGGCGTATATGTACTGGTATACAATATAGATATATTGTGGAATCTTTAGTAAAGTATATATATGCATTACTAATTAATTAATGTCTGTTTTATGCATCCAAAAATCACTCTAAAAATTATAGTATTTAAATATGCATGCCGTTTACATATTATTTTTTAAACTAATTACGTGTAAATCCATATGAAGTTCCTGAAAATTTCGAGCCTTGCAAAGGTGGACAAATAGACAGGTACAGAAATAAGACGTTGGCAAGTATTCCATTGAAATTAATTAAGATTATAACTGCAGTCTTGGTCAATTTCTTTTCCAAGCAACGCCCTATTTAGTGAGAAAAATAAGAGCAATTTTTCTATATTGAGTTAGTTAAGTTATACAGTAAATACAGTATTAAAAATAGCTCACCAATAGTCATTAGTGTGACAACATTCCAAAACAAATTAACTTTTTTAAAGTGAAAGTAGTGAGCAATCAGAATACGCCACATTTGCAATTTATCGACGACCATTACCCAACTGACACATATATCCTCCTCAGAAAAGACATAATAATTACTGGTCAAATACATTGCTACCTGGATAGCGTTAAGATGAAAAGATAACAAATCTGTTACTTCATTATTAATATTAATCGCTCCTATATAATCCTATTAATCCTAACGCAAGTTACTTTGCCCACAAGTAGATATACAACTTTCACTTTCACCACCTAAATGACATCATAAAAATCTTATTTTAATCATAAGCAGCCAAGAACACATAGTAAGTTCTTTCACTAAAATAAAAGGGGTGTGAAATTATAATGGTGTCATCATGTCTGAAATATTTGTCACAATTTGCTTTTACGTGAAAATAGAAAGTTTTCCTTAATAGAAGAGTATGTCAGTGAAAGTGGTACGCCTACTAGAAAGCCCCTTGCATAAATTATTAGTTGTTTCTACCTGAATAATAGAAAAGCTTAATGATACAGGGGGAAGACCTAGAAATGTATCCATTATAACAATTACGTCAGAATCACAGAATACAGCCAATACAGGAAAGGTGATCTTGATAACATTACTTACACAACTATTAGTGAGCGAATTTCTTGAAACAGGTCATCTATGTAAACGTTAACATTATTTCACTAATTTTTTGTCCTCTAACATCTGCAGAGAACAAAATAATAAAAATTTGGATTGGATTTGGACAATAATACGTTTACCCGTGGCAGATCCCCATGGAAAAATGAAAAAATGAAAAGTGGGTGGGAAAGCTCGCCAATTGACGTCATTGGCGAGTGTGTATTTAAATTGAGATCCCCAAGTGGGGGAAATTAGGGATCGGCTGTAGTCATGTAAATTTTCCACACATTTTCACTTGTTCCGAACCCCCAATAAATCGAATAATCTGCCATTCCTTTTCTATAATATTATATTCTATATTCCTTGGTTTTTACGTTTCCTGCATCATTTAGGAAACTCAAAAAGAATTTGCTTTGCGACCGTGGTTACGCATGCACATATTTTTAACACAACACAGCAGACGACCTTTGTGTCAAAGACCGACAAATACTATTCTCTGTTCAAAATTTTTTTGGTTTTATCATATCAGAAATACCATTTTTTATTATGGTCACCATTTAGATACATAAATATTTACTATTGTAGAGAAATGGATAAGATGAAAAAATTTTGCTTGAAATTTAAAACAAGGTACAACACACACCGCTTCTTTAGGCTACAATTCGCATAATAGTAGTACCCAAATCCATTAGCTGCAGATATTCATTACCTCCGTCCATCAATCGGTAGTTACACTCCTGAATAAGAGAACAAAAAGTAGTTTTAAAAATATGGACGTAATATTTGGTGGATCGGTGACCACACAAACATTAATACACGGAATACATAACAATAACAAATGAAGCCCTTATCAAATCTACATAGTAAGAAGACTAAACATATTCGAACCGATATTTTAAGGAACATCTTTGCTTTTTGTTCATCGTTCAAATCAGTGTTATCCAGAGTAAAATGAAAAAATTGGTCTAAAATTCTAGCGGCTGGAAGCCCATTTCGACAGGACTCTTCAATCACAGAATCAACTTTATCATAATTCCCCGTAAGGCAAGCCGAAAACAGTTTTTCAATCCATTCCATTGGCACAAACTGTAAAAATTAGTTTCATGTTCATAATGAAAATATTAATGAATATTTAAGCAAACGAATTCTCATATAGAATAGGAATAGACTCTAGAAATTTTACTTACCCCCGATATTTCTTCAACGTCTGTAACCGTGAGAATATGATCTTTGCCTTTCAGGCGATGACAAGACTGCAAACTTGTTATTGCTCTCCTCAAGTCTCCTTCAGAAATCTTCATTAAGGTTTTCAGAACACCACTTTCAAACTTAACCCCTTCTTCTCCACAAATTTTATCCAAGCGAGCCATAATCATATCTTCGTCTATATGTACATAAAATTGTTATAACAAAGTTTCGACAGAAACAACTTTCACTCATTGTCTATCACTCTATCTGAATGGATGGTAGACGGGTTGAGCATTTTCCCGACTACACCACTTTCTTTATTCTAACTCCAACAACAAAACTTTCACCGGCCTTTCACCAATAGTGATGTTACTATAATTTTTACGTTTGGAGAAAGTGAAGATCTCTTATGGAGTTAGAGTAAAAAGGTGTCAAGGTTTGGAAAATATTACCCTTGAACATGTACTATTACTATTGTTTTAATAAAAACTGTACACATTGGTACATTGTACATTCAATTCTAAAATGTATACTCACTCAATGGCTTGAAACGGAATTTTGAACAACGGGACGTAATTGGTGGAATGATACGGGACAGATAGTTACACAAGAGGCAAAACCGAGTAGATTTAGTTTCCTTTTCCATGGTCCGACGTAATGCTGATTGTGCCGCAACAGTCATTGCATCAGCCTCGTCAAGGATGATTAATTTAAAGGGTGGACACGGTTGACCACTTTAAGAAAACATGCTACGTGTTAGCGAATATATATATTACCTCAGTTTTCAATAGATACTTATTAACTTAATAAATATTTGCAATATTATGGTAAATATATCTATTAGTATTTAGTAAGTACTACTTACTCAGGTAATGTGGAGGAGACTGTGACCTGAGAAAATTTTTTCACCTTTTCTCGTATGACACTAATTCCTCTTTCGTCAGATGCATTTAGCTCAAGAATCCTGGTTCAAACGAGAAAAATAATAATTGTATAGTATAGCAACTTTAAAATTGTATTTTAATAGCAAGTAGTATTATAGTAAAATACCTTTGTTTGTAGCCATCTCCAAAAAGTTGACGAGCAGCGGCAAGAATAGTACTCGTTTTTCCAGTTCCTAAAAATTACATTAAATATAGCTTAAAATGACATTTATACATCAATGTTTAACACTTAAACTGTCGAAACTTAAAGTCCACAAGGATGAAATTACCTGGAGGACCATAAAAAAGCAAGTTGGGCAAGTCAGCTCCCTGAAAAATAGTAAATATTCATATTTTTGCAGCTGTTAAATCATAAAAATTACGTTACTTTACACTTAAAGGAATAGATAATTAATTTAACATTAGATAAATTTCATTTTTAAAAGCATTTAATCAACAAATTCCCAGACCTGCAAAATTCTGGCAAGTACTGCAACAACTTCTTCCTGTTGAACGACATCAGTAATACTCCGTGGGCGACTGTAAGCATACATATTAGATATTCATCGTTCATAATGACAAATAAATCCAATCCATATAGCTGGAAATGGGAAATGAATAACGGAAATGTGAAATGAAAACGACTAATGAATGATGAACTCAAAACGCTTACTATTTTTCCACCCATGGTACTGGATAATCCTTCTTCTTGTTTTTTGTCCCATCGCCCTTGCCAGCACCATCTGAAGATTTGCTTGATTTTCCAAGCTTTCCTGTTTTTAAAAATGCTTCCATAATTTTTGATCTTAAGAAGTAAGGAAGATGACAGGTGAAGGCTTTCCGCTTTGATTGTTTGAAAATTAAACTACCAGTGTCACTGGTCACTATTTCCGTCTTCCAAAACAGAAAAACTGACTCCCGACTTCAGATTAAAACACGAAACAAACCAAATTAAATTGCAAGTTTAAGTTCAATCAATTATCAAAATTGAATTGAAAATCAATTGACCCTGGCTGATTTCACAACTTAATATTTTTCTCTTGGTTCACTTCCCTTGCTTACTACCGCCAGTTTTATCATTTCGCGCGGAAAACGCCGGGAAAGTACAGTGCAATTGCATCAGTATCATTTTTAACGCATATTAATTTAGTTTTTGATTCTTGTTTTCTGTTTTATAAACATATTTTGTCGGAGAGGAAGTTAAGGGCAGATTCTGGGTGTGAATGGGCTAAGAAATGTAATTTTTGTTCCGAAATATTAAAGATTGTGTTTGTAGTATTATGACTTGGGACAAAATCTTCAAGTTTATGGGATTTGATTTGCCATTTGTTGCAGACTGTGGGACCGGAATGAACTCTGATTCTTTTTTATTTGTAGAAACTTCGGAGTTGAATTCATCTCTCTCACGGTATTATTGCTGTTTGCTACTACTATCAAGTATCAATCATACTACTATAAAATTATAAAACTTAGAATCGGAAATGCCTCCAAAAAAAGCTGATCCAAAAGGAAAAAGTGCTCCTGCTGCTGGAGGAAAAGGTAAAGGGGGAAAAGGCGGTGGTGGTGGTGAAGAAAAAGAGAAAGCAGCAGCTCCCAAAGGTGGAAACGCTGTAAAGGTACTAAAACCCCGTAAAACGAAAGCAATCTAACAATTGCATGCTGAAAGTTAGGTTCGGACAACTTATAACTTGTTGAATTGGCACATCACTGAAAAATGTTCATTCTGTGCAGGTTAGACATATTTTGTGTGAAAAGCAGTCTAAAATCTTGGAAGCTATGGAAAAATTGAAAGCTGGAGTGAAATTTTCCGAAGTTGCTGCTCAATATAGTGAAGACAAAGCGCGATCAGGGGTATTATGAATATAAATTACTTAAACTCACAGCCATATTATAATTCACAACACACATAACTATTATTAACATTATACAGTCACTATTAAGTATTATTATTACGTATATAGCTATATTTATATCTACCTTTATTTTCAGGGTGATCTAGGGTGGATGACTAGGGGCTCGATGGGTAATTAATTTTAAACATTTTTTTCTAGTTGTTCAGCTTTCTAAGCCTAAAAGTATATAAATATACATATTATCCGCTCGTTTAATATCGGGACTGATTATGAATTTCGCGCAAATTTTTGAGTGATACTGTTACCAGTTGCTTGCGTTACTATACTTCTCTACACAATAGTATATTATAACATTAGGCGGAGTTATTATGACGTCAAAGTATTTATAATTTCCGTTTATACAATAATACCACATTTGGTTCTTGATAGTAGAACTTTCACCATGTACATGAAACTACTATTTTTGAAAACAAACGCAATATTTCTATATATGTCCACCACAACAAAAGTTAAAACTAATTGACTAATTGTTGATTGAAAAATTAATTAATTAAAAATTATTAATTAATTGACTAAACAACTTAGGTAATTGTAATTGTGACGGTAAGTAACTTTCACCGAGCAAAGGAAGTGAAAGTACCCGCACAATCAAAACTTTCATATAGCGCAAAAATAATTTTTGATACATGGTGAAAATGGTAGGGGAAATGTAACACTTCTGTATTTTCCGCGTACAGTTTACGAACAGCCAATTAATAATATGCTTTTCATAATTTTGACTTGTTTGATTGATAAGTGATTCAGATTTTTTCACCTTGCATGCTAACTTTTGATTTTCGCATTCTCTTATCGACATTTCATATTCAAGCAAATATTTCAGTAGATATATATACAATCATATCATTGTTCTATGAATGGCTATATAACGTGTACAGTTTTGCATTTGCATTTTTAATTTTAGTGGGACCTTTTCAAGAAGCAGCATTTGCCCTTCCAATATCTTCCTCTATGGATAATGCCAACTATACAGATCCTCCAATAAAAACTAAATTCGGTTATCACATTATAATGGTTGAAGGAAGACGTTAAATTACTCGGTAAAAATAGTTGTATGTTGTATCATGTATTAGTAATATATATCTAATACATGATGGACACTATAATGTTATCATGCTAACTATACCTATTGATATCTACCAATTTTACACTGTATTGAAAAGCCAAAATATCAAGCTCCATTCTGTTACAGCCTGCCTGTGAAACATTTGTATATCTCGAACAACTAAATAATATTTTATTTATTATTATATGATTACATAATGTGTATAAAAATTTTGCATTTACTATAAGCAGTTCAGTAACAAGGTTAGCTTTGGCTTTATTTAATATTCTAATTTCACATTAAAAATCAGTAGGCACTAATATCTTAAGACTTAAGACATTAGGGTGACTAGTTAGACATTTAAATGCCCTCCTCCTCTGTGTCTTCGTCTTCATCTCCCCCTTCAACTGCTTCTGTAGTAGGTTCTGTAACAGCCGGTGCCTCTGTCGCAGGTGGTTGAGTGATGGCTGGAGCAAAAGGTCTTGGCTTGACAATAACCACACGCGGGGGTGGAGGAGTCACATATACGTATTTTATCCTGGGTGTAACGGGAGCAGGAGCTGCAGTACTGGGTTCTTTGGTCGGAGTATTTCTGACTGAGGCTCTTCTTGTAGGCAATGTAGCCTCTTCTGTTGTAGCTCTGGCTGTTGTAGTCGGTGTTGTGGGGAAAAGTGCATTTCCAATAAATGAAGCTACTTGTTGAGGAATATCTAAAATATTTTGGATCTGTCTTCCGGTATTGTTATCCGCCAAAAGTTCATCTTCTTGCTCTATAGGGATTGGTACAGCACTACACGGATTCTATTTACAAAATGTCATTATTAGGGATGCTTATGTGCTTGAATAATACTAAAAATATCGTGGACATAAAGTTGTAATTGAAAACTTAAACTGGTACGCAACAAGGCTGTATTGAGGGGGTGGGCTTTGGGGGCTAAAGCCCCCCCCGAAATCCAAGAAAAAAGGAAAATTTTTTTCAAAATACCAAAAAATTTCGCGCTTCGCGCGATTTTATGTGATTTTTAGGCTATTTTTGACTCATTTTAGACAAAATAAGCCAAAAATTTTCGCGCTTCGCGCGATTATGCCTAATAGATATTGTCCTATGATATCATAGCCCCCACCGAAATCGATTTCTAAATACAGTACTACGCAATATATACTATTATAAATATATTTAAATGATCAAAAATGTAAGATTTATAACCAAATTCTTACATATATAATTACTGCCATCCAAAACAAAACGATTTTAAATTGTGTGTTCATGGTACTATTAATAAAAGAAAGACAGTTGCACTTTAAGTGACAATACGTGGCACTATTTGTTAGGTAAGCTCTGAAACAGTAGCAATGTAGAAATGAGTGTTACATCGGGGAATGTTAACAGCTTAGCTGTTGAATTAGTTAGATGCGATATGAATTAATTTCCTAACTCCCGTACCACAAGAATGAACAAAAATCCCAAAGAATGACCCCCAGAGTACTTTAACTACATATATTATGTTATATTGCACAATTTCTACTAATGCGTTAGCATAAAGATTCTCGAACTAATATAGGTGAATATTTAATGGGCAGAATATAAAACAATGCATACGATTTTATTGTCATCCTGAATCATCTTTTCTCACAGGTGTAATTTCGACTTGGCCTTTTCTGTTGCCTTTATTTCATTTGCTCTATCCACAATATTTTACTATATATTACACTATTATTATGCAATGTTACTAATGTACAAGTTATACTTTATACTAAAAAATCCCAGCCATAATAATATTATTGTTCGTTCGATTCGTTCCTAAATCTATGCATTTGCATTGTATCATATTCATATTACTTATTATGATAGTATATACGAAGCTTAAGAAAAAATAGGATGAATAAAACATTATCACTTAAATATATGGTCCTGTCTTACGTCTTGATCTGGATCTTTTAATGATATTTCTCACTTTTATGTGTAAATCTACTTTTTAAAATGACGTTTTCAATTCTAAAGTAACATTTAAAAACTACCTGTCTAATACTATGTATGCTTATCTTTTTTCCCACATATGTTGTAATGTATGGTACCCACCCCCCACCCCCCCCCCCCCCACTCCAGGCCGACGAAGTTGACCAGAGCCTTAGACGTGGTGAGACCCCTCTCACACTTTATAGGATAATATTGAATATGAATAACAAAATAAATAAATAATACGCTGAAAATTTATCAATTTTCGAGTTTATTTGATGAATATATTATTTATAAGATACGCACTAACGGGGTAACTGGTCCGAAGTGAACTAGGACTAATATTCCAAATTGACCTTGGAGATCCCCCTTGGAGGCGGACCCAGTGGGAAAGTTAGTCTTCCCCATTTATCCTATACTATACTCATCATTCCCAAAATTGACCTAAGTCGATAACATCGCATACTTACACATGTTTATTTTGCTACCTTACTTTTTTCAATTCAAGTTATAATGGTTACATTACATTTACATATACCTACACCAGACAGGCCTCAATTGGTTATCATAACATATATCCTTATGGTCTGGTCTAACGATCTCACTAATAACACACCTGTTAATTATGCTTATTTTATCGCAGCAGGGGTTTGAAAAGGACTAATTAATTTTCTTTGTAAGTTATTGACACATGCACAATGTTAGATACAAGACAACTCTATTCATTTATTCATTAGGCTGTAGCCAAGTATCGTTAACACTACAGGCCAACGGACATACTGGCTTTGCATAAAATGGTATTGATTACATATTATACTGATTTAATAGGACGTATTATGAGCTAATTTTTTATAAAAAAAATCACTTAAAAAGTCATTGTACCGTGTGTATTTTTTCTAGCATTTTTAGCTGCAAGATACAGCTATGTAATTATGTTTGATATGAAAGTGAACTGTTTTTCCCTTTTTTAGGTATTTAATGTTTACCATAAAATATATCTCAGTGCAAATTAACAATAGTCTGTAGAACCACACTTGCACACACCGCACATCAACTTCCATACAACTAAAATGTGATTTCTGGAAATGAAATAATAATTGCTTTAACTGTGCTTGTGCATAAGCGATACGCATATACTAAACATTATCAAATTTTTATACCGTTTCTTAACAGTGGTATGGAGCAAATTTTGAAATAAGCATGTAAAGATTAAAGATTAATCTAGTTGTGATTTTGATTTGCAAATGATGAAAACGATAAATCCTTTATCTTGGCAGAAACAGTAAATAATATATTTTTACTGCTATAGGTGTTGTAACTGTAACCTATTTCCTTAATTTTATTAGATTAGTAAACTATAGTAGTGGCAAGACGATTTGTAAAAGATAAGGATAAACAATGAAAAATATGCAATATTTGTACATGATTAGTACAATTTTTTTAGACAACATCATTTGCCAAATTTTCCGTGGTATTCTGTTGTCTCCATACTTCACATTTTCTTCATACATATAGTTCATACTTCCGGAAATTATAATATGAAGGGAAATATTACCACTAGAAAACATGAAAGCCTAAAGTTGTAATCTCAATTTTATTAGTTTCCATCTACTATATAGTTATTTTTATTATGGAAATGCAGACCAGACCAAAGACCTGGATATTTTTATTTGCTTGATGTAAGTTGGTGTTCAATTAAAAGTTCAATTCAAACGCAATATATTTGACTGAAAGAACAATATTAGCTTTTACCCTACCTTACTGACTTTCTGAATCTGAAATCAACATTTTACATTTCTTAGCCCAATGCGTCATTAATTAGTATCATTGATATTCAAATAAGAACGTACGTATGTGTAGGATGGATGGACATCAACTACAGTAGATGAGATTGTTATTTAGATATTTTATAGGCAGCCCAAAGGCAGGCTGATTACTATGACCTATTTATGTTTCATACATATTGATGTAGATGTCTATATTCGGTGTAATGTTGTTATCCTTTAAACGTTACCTATTTGTACTCAGGGATGAAGGCTTGCTAAATAATATAATAGCTATCTGAGCAGAAGTTATATCCTATTTCCATGTACTACTTTTATGCATGGGGTTTACAGATCTTTTAAGGTTAAAAGGTAATAACATCAACAAACGTTACTTTGCCGTACATGAATCCATCCTTTTCCACAAGTAGTAATTTACTTTACCTTACGTTGATTTCCCCACTTGCATTGAAGTAAAGAATATAATACTGCTCGTTTAGTATTACATTTACGAAACGAAAAGAATTAGCGTAATTAATGCAGCATTTAGTAAAGCATTTACTGAAGAAGTGCAGATGTACTTGATTTGACTTACGTCCTTTTGCAAGGGATATAGTGTTTACTAAGGAAAACTGACCTATCACAACAACATGCAACCTAGATAACAATATGAGAAATAGATATACCTGACTGTGACCCTTACCTCTTTTTCGTAAGATCAAATAAGAAACTTGACCTGAATATTTCAACGTAACTTTGGCGTTACATAAGAGAAGACGCAATTATATGAATGACGCATATAATTCTGCAAATATCTCTAATCTTCAAAGAACTAATGAACTTATCCGTTGCATACACTTTTGCCATAAGATATACACACTCAAGTAATCTAAATGGAAGTGCAAAATGCAAATCAATTGGAAATGCAGAAACTTGGAACCTGACCTGAAAAGAAGAGAAGGGCTACTACTCGAGGAGACAGAAATTCTTTAATATTCATACGGCACATCACTCACATACCAATGCTATACATGCCTTTCTTTATAAAACTTGTAGTGTTATTACTATTTAGTAGTTGCTTATTGTCTTATATCTGTATTTACTACATTTATACATGCATGTGCAAATCTATAAAGTAATTTAATGTGATGTGATGCTACGCTCTTACTTTTTCAACATTTCTAAAACGCAAACACTTAAGAGTACATTCAGTATTATAATTTGTTGTGTACGTGAACTTAGATATCCATAGAACAGTCCACATAATTTATTATAACTATTCTGTACTGAACCTTATATTAAATGTACATTGATGTAATGTCAGCCTTTATTGACCAATATATTGAACCTAAAAAATTCCATTAGACTACCCAATCTACCCTAACTCTGATTTCTGAATTTTTGTTTTACTAACTATATTTTTCTACATTCCTATTCTTGAAATTTAGTTTATGTATACGTCACTATTCATTAGAGCCATCAACACTCCACAGGTTTATAGATAGGGAATCCATTTGGACTTACTTTGTGACAATAATTTGCATGAGTTGGTATTCGCCATCATCATATAATTGTATATAAGCAGATTATTCACACCTATTCAGTAATGCCTTGTTGTGTACTTTAGTATTGAAAGAATAACAATAACATGAATGGTCTGGCTCAAATCGCCTCTAGTTTCCTATCCTTTAAAGTCAGCAGCCAGTATTTCATAGATCGTTACTGTGTGCTTTATGTGCTTGTTATTGATGTTATGGAAAAGTTATCTGATGAATCGTTATTGCAACTACCATGTCTGTAGCAAAAGAAATAGGTAATACACCCTGTACATAATCATTTTATGACCTAATTCGTCATTTCAGAGTCAATTAAGCATGACTATATGAAACAATGGGCCTTGATTCTTATATGGCGACTCTACGACTGGACATTCTAGTATTACCATTCTATTGCACTATACGCCTACCTACCATAATCATGAGTTTCTGTTAATTCGTATAGTTTTATCCCTTTATAAGTAACAATCATTTCAGTATTTTCAATTAAATTCTGACTGAAATTCTAAGGACCTTTCACCTAGTTTTTATTAATTGTACTTTCACTATTCTGACTTTTATTATGAGTTTTGATGTTTGACTTCTCAATGTCAGATGGACAATATTACAAACCTCCACCGGCACCACCTAAGTAAAAATTTAACATTAATGCTCTATAATAATTTCACACCTTAATACACTCCCATTATAATATTTGTAAATCAAACGTGGGGCTACCTGAGATCTCATCTTAAGGTTGCATTTCAATAGGATGCTGAAGATACAAAGTTTTTAAAATATTCTTCAGCCTTCTTAAAGCAAATAAACTGCTATAATTTGAAATGATACCAACCAAAATGGTATCAGATAAGGGAAGAAAAATCAAATTACATAAAAACGTGAATTGTTATACTAACTGAACTACTTTTCCGCAGCATAGTGTAAAATCGTTAATTAAATGTTGCACAATGTGCATGAACTAATCAGTAAACATGAATCACACTCATAAACAAACAGTTATAGTATACTCTGAATTTATTAGTTCTTTGGTTTACAGGGTATTCGTTATTGTCTTTATTAAAGGATACCTTTTTACGGGGCTTTCAAAGTAATTCTTTGGGCAGTAAATATATGTTTTGGGGCAGTTTTTTTAATTGGCAGTAACCGGTATTGCTAGAGGGCTGTAAAACAAATGCATTAGGCAGTAGAACACATGCAAATGGCAGTAATACAAAACTGTATTTTACATAGTATTTTTGTAGAATAGATTTAGTTGTCAACATAAATTTTACAACTTGGAAGCTTAAGAATATTGCTAGTGGGTATTCCGATAATGAATTTAGCTAAAGAACTTATTGGAATGTACCTGCTTTACATAAGATTGTCTTATCATGTGTATCTTATCTTGTTTGAGTTGGCTTAATGCTGCTGTTTTATACTTCCACCTCAGTTTGAAAGCAATACTGAAACTATAAAGACTGACTAACAAGACAGAGAATGGCTTCCCAACTTACATATTATTCTAGTGATTCCGACACTGACTCAGAACGTGAAAATACTAATTTAAATAAAAAGAAAATTGACTGGAATATTTTAAAAACGTATAATACAGAAGAAGACGCATTGTCCGAAATTGAAAGTGATTGGTCAATTCGTTATAAAAATATTAACCAAGAGTGCAAAGTTATTTATTTTCGCCTACATCGCCTGCTAGTAAATGCCTACCAGTGGGCGAAATCGGAGCCTATAATATTAATAGAACCTTCGAAGGATGATAAAATTAATTACTTCTTTGCTGCCAAAGATAAGCCTTCTGTTACGAAAGCAATGATCGCCACTCGCACGCTGGGAGAAGTGGAGAACATTTGAAGATTTTTTGTCATCAGAAACTTCAATGTGGAACGTTATGTTCTCACCCAACAATTACAAAAATTCTTTATGCACATGTCCCATATTCCAGAAGAATTATATAATATGTAAGTACATTATTGGCATTGCCAACATGCGTAAAGAGGTCATAATTCCTCCCTCTGCTAAGTACCCATTGCAGGGAAAAAAAACGAGAACGACCTGCAGGTGTAACTAAAGCTCTAGTGAAACCATGAATCTTGACCGATATGATCTTTTCCATTATTTACTATCTATAATCATTACTAATATTGACAAATAATCATGCTTGATTTTCTTTTTGAATTTACTTTTGACTGAATACTAGAAATAAACAACATTTTTGTGTTACTGTCAATAATATTATTTCTACTGCCTATCGCATTTGTTTCTTACTGCCCCGAAAAATTAAAAAAACTGCCGATAGAAAACTGCCTAAAAGAATTATTTTTACTGCCCAAAGAATTACTTTGAAAGCCCCATAAAAATTTATCCTTTATTAAACAACGGACGTCAATACCCTGAGCACAGTGTGGGCCAAAACTACTACATATGTACAGTATAGGTTGTTGAATGTTGCTCACCCTGGTCATTTATAGCATATTATAGAGATTCTTCTTATCTGGGCCTGGGCCCGGTTATAACTGTTTCTTTGCAATAAGAATCTATCAAGTCTTTATAAATCAATCTATTAATTTAATGCAATATGCAAGACATGAAAGTGAATTGCAAGTAAATGATAGGCTTATACAATGTAGATATGCAATATTCTTAAGTAATAGAATATCTAATATCTAATATCTAATATTAATAATAAAGGACCTTCAGTTGGAGTATCTAAATACGTAAGTACCTAGGTGAGTATTCTATATGTTACACAAAGTCCTAGAGATCAGTATGAGTCAGGAGGAGAGTACCTAATCCATATGGCTATGTTGTAAGTTGACTAAAGTGCATTACCAATTACATGGCATTCACATTAGCATAATAGATAGGACAACAACAGTTCTCGCATAAGTACTAAAGAACGTGGCCAAAGTTACGGTCATTTTAATTCTCATGTTCACAACAGCCTCAAGTCATCCACACCAAAAGAACAGTGCAGTTAGTAGCGAAAGTAAATATTGACTTGTGCTAGTTAGAAACAAAAATTCAAGGTTAGTCTTTTCTAGTTATTAGTTACCTGCTCTGACAATGAGAATGAGATGTAGTTATGTAAACGTCTTAATGTAGTGTAATTGTAATTCAATTCGAGGAAAGCATGCAATTCATATTCAGTCTTGCTACTACTACTGTTTGCTTTTTTATGCAGTCGCTCTCTGTTAGGAATTCGCTATATCCTATATCATTTTGATCCCGTTGTACTGTACGTGTTAGTTCGAGTATTGCACTTGTGTACATGATGGTTACCTGCCTAAAATGTGTGTTCTGAGCTTGTCTTAATTGTACCTTTCTGCTGGGTACCATATCTTTGTCTACTATTTATTACGCGATAACATTGCTATGTACCATGTTCTAGGCGGATAATAAACCTTTAACTTTAATTTTCAATGACTAACCATAAGATTTAGTTTTGCATGTGTACACTTTTCAGGTTGTTTGCTCCTAACGTTAGTTTTCAGTTTCATTTGCAGTAAGTATGCTTGCTTGCTACTCAGTTCTATTTCTTACGTAACACTGCTTTGGGTTGTATGTCTTATCAAAAGAAATAAAGCAATACTACTGATTTAAATTCAGGTAAGCAGTTGTTTTAATATATCTACTTGAATTGACACTTATTTTCTCCTTATTTCGGCATCATAAACAATTATTTAATGCACTGTAATGTCATTCCTCTTTAGGTGTTGCTTTAATCATCCTGAAATAAACTATAAGGAAAGTTGTAAGTGTGTGCACATGTTGATACATATATAAAATGGCAGACAATTGTAGCAGTACAATTTTTAAAGTGTTCAAAGTTCTTTTTATACTTGTCCATGGGTTCCAACTTGTGTGCAACCATCCTCTGCTCACAGAGAATTCCAATATTGTTCCCCCATTTCATCACTCAGAAGAGCCTTATTCTCTAATCCCAAATGAAGGATGGAGAAGCAGGAGTTTCCAATTGTCAGATAGTGGGAGTAGTAGTGATATTTTTAATGGGGATAACCTAAGTGATAGCGACTATCGTAATAAGCCAGAAAGTACAGAGAATTCTCACCATGAGATTCCAGAAACGCATAGGAGATCCCATCACAGACGGCGTAGTGCTGGAGATATTGGATCTTTGTGTTCTATCTTCCAAACCTTTTTGGATGCTCGTTTTGCTCATTGCCGGGTAACTAATCAGCAAGACGATCGAAGACATGACGAGTCAGCAGACGATTCAAATGATTTATCTTTGTCGAGAGTACCCAACTCTCCTGTGATTCATGGAGATGAAGAAATGGGTCTGGATCATGAAAGACGGCCAACCCCGCCTCCTCCACCACGCTCTAACTCTGCCGATAAGAGAATTGATCACGATATCAACTCAGATGAAGAGGATGAACAAGATGAAACTAAAATCTCTCAGGATCGAACAATGATTGTGGTTCCAGACCGACCTTGCCCACCAGGTATCTCTAAAGCCAAACTCAAGATGATTATTTAGCTAGGAAATTTTAAGTTAATTTTAACATTTTCATTACTAGGGAAGAGGCGAGATCCCAGAGGCTATTGTAGGCGAGTTGTGACAATTAGAACAAATTATCCATTCGGACCTCCTCAAGGATTACGACCTATTAGATACTACTACAGTCGATTTGTAGCAGTACCAACTTTACATTTTATTTTACCAAATTTAAAATAATAAATTCTTAGCCAGTGGTGTTGGTTTTGTCTTGTAAGTTGTTAAGCTCGTCTCATCATTAAACATTTTGGTATATCAATGTTGTCAATGCATGCAGTTAAAAACTGCAACGGTTACTTAAAAGACTGCATGCATCGGAGGATCCGGTTAATAAACCAAATGAGTCTAGTTGAGAATTCAAATCACTGTCTTATAACTGTTTGATCAGTTCCAGTTGAACAACAGGGCTGTATACACTTCTCCCCATCGCATCATCAAGTCAGTACTTAAGAGGACTCTTTTCAGCACAACTCTACTCAGTCAGTACAAACACACTCTATCTCATTCTCAGTTCCACCAACTCACAACAAACACACACCGCGTTATATTAAGAGTTAAGCTATTGTCAATTAATTGGCTTGAAAAAAGTATTAGGTAATATTATATTTATTACAACTTTACAGCTGAGATGAGATGAGACATAAGACAGAGCAGGCAGGATACACAAGGAAACATTTTCCAATAAATCTCATTATGATTCCACCCTCACCAATCATGTAACTGTAACACTAGCTAGCGTGTTTGGGTGGAGCTGGAGCTGGAGACTGAAGACGTTGATTGAGAGGTTGAGGAGTTGGAGCTGGAGAGTTACAAAGTTGCAATACAATAATTGCAAATTGCAATCATTCTCTATCTGTCCATTTATTTTTATTATAATATTATCATCCGCCACATGTCAAATGTTGAAGCCTAAACTCCATATAAAACTTGAACATTTATTTGCCAGCTTCTTTCGCATGGTTAATCATAATTGGTTCTTTTGAATTGGCGAATTTCGGACTCGGACTTTGTCTCGTGCATATGTATACATTTACACATACATACGCAATAGATTTTAATTTGTAATCCAGCGGCCCAGCCAGGTAGCCTCCGTCCGGTACCCCGCCCCACACAAGGAAATCGAGCGGACTGACTTTAACTTCTGGTCACTGGTCGTCAATTCCTTAACAGATCCACGTTTTTTATTTTCTTTCAACAAGAGGTTTTCGTTCAGAGGTATGTCAGTTGTCAGTTTTCACATTTAATTTAATTTTTATTCACTGTGCCTTTTTTGGATTTGTGTTTTCGCATTATATTATTTTAGATTTAGATTTTTAAGACTTAATACATTAATTTTTAATTTTAATCTTGTTTGTGAAATTCGTAGAAAGAATCAGTAGAAGGTCAAGGTCTAAGGTGCCCGTTGTACAAATATTGGAATCTACTAATCCCTGGTTTATTTTCAAGATTGAAGATGAAGATTATCTTTTGGGATGGCAATTCCTTTTACAATTTGTTCGTATTTTTCGTCACCGGAATGCTTTCGTTCTACGGAATCTGCTACTTCAATTACAAGCGGAAATTGCCTAATCCTTTATTTGAAGTCAAGAATAAAACGGCTCCGATTAATAATGATCTTTACTCAGAGGTACAGTTCCCTAATAATGACATATTTGGTGAAGAAATATTAATGCCAAAACTTAACAGGAAAAAGGTTAAGGCAAAGGAACACGGCAAATCTAGAAAAGCAGCAAATTGCAAAATGTGCAAACTATATTCTACCCGGTTGATGTTGCAAAGGAAGAAACCAGACTTCATAGAAAAAGCAACTCAAACAGAAAATGAGTAAAAACCGCATTCGTATATGCCGTATCTATCTACCCAGCATCCGCCGCGGCGCAATTAAAGATAAGATTATTACAGAATAAAAAATATAAATTGTATTGTAGAGTAATAAGTAGAATATTATAAAATATTTGAGTAAAATGAAGTTAAAAATACAGCTTTGTTTGGAAATTATGTATGTTAAAACGAACGTGGCTTTTGGTATTAGGAAGGTTGAACTTCTTTTGATTCAGTATAGATTATATTTTAGAATGTCCATTCATTAGAATAAATCAGTAATCAGTACGTGTTATATTTTTATACATATTTCAAAGTTAGAGAAGTTTCTTAGACTTCATTTTCATGAGGCTTTAATTTTATTGCATTCAAATATAATTCATGCAATGCAAATGCAGCTCAGCGATTTCCATGAAGGTAAATGAAATAAGAGAAGCAGAACAAAAAGTGTGTACAGACTATCATACAACATACGTTGCTTTACTTGTGGTTTTATCCAAAGAAATAGACAAATAAAAATACATTTCATGGTGACATTATTACTGCATTACTATTGATGATTCGGCCAATATTTTGCTTCAATTTTAACAAAAACTGAATTCATTCGTGAACTGAGGTAAGCTATTTTGAACTACCTATATTATAGTTGTTAGAATGTTATATGTTCCATATACATGTATATCTCTTCTAAAAGAATTGTATCGTTTTTGTATGAAACCAGGAGATAATTTATTGCTAAAAATGATTTAACTAACTGTATAGATCGACTCGATAAATATGGATTATTTTGTGATGGAAGTTGTTCTCTGTACAATTTGGATGTTCCTTACATTCTTCAGTGCGATTGCATTTTTCGTTTTGATATCATGGGTATTTGTTCACAAATTGCCGATGAGTTATCTTTACTCGCATATGCCATCCCAGTCAAGATCTTTTAGGTGTTCTTCTCGACCAGAAGCAGTAGTATCAGTATTTTACCTCCAATCAGGGGATTCCGTAACGTTGTATGGCTACTCAAAAAGTCCATCTAAAAGGTCAATCTCAATGAATTCATTTTCACGTTCTTAAAATATTCTGTTATGCTCAAAATGATAAGTACTTATGTAAATACTGCACAAAAGGTTTTAATGACTCAAACTACACAATAGTAAGTAGTAAATTGTAAGCGATATAATATGAACGTTGTAAGCAGCAATAACCAATATATAACGATTAATGAATAAAGTCTTGCTAATCATAATATTTGTTTGTAGTTTTAAGCTTTTTAACTTTAAAAAATTTATTCATGTTTTCTTTACCATTCAACAATTCGCTGTTAAACTATTTTTTTTACCAACTTTGCAACAAGGCTCTGAACTGAAATGCAATAATTTGTTTGCTAATTATTAACGAACTACTTTTATACGATCAGGCCTCTCATTAATTAACTTAATTAATCACATCACATAGTTAACTTAATGGTTGAGACCCTAGGCTTTGAGGAAATTAGCAAAATATTCATGATAGGAAATCATACATGATGCATATTATTATTGCTACCACAACATTATTTGCTTCGGGAATCCATTTAATTGCTCCTGCACATTTTCCTTCAACACAGTCATAACCGAAGGCACATTCAATAGCTCCAGGAATGCAATATGACCCTAGGTCCGCTAGGCAGCCGACTACTCCAAGAGGTTGTACTGTACGGAGATCGTTTATTACCAAGCATTCGCATCGTTTGGTGATATTACTGCATTGCATCGGCGTTTGAAATCCAGGTTCTAAACCCTCTGTGTTACAAATTTGGTCGTCAACCTTTAGATCTGGAGATTTATCATCAAGTCGCATGACAGCCTCTTGGTATGTTGCAGAAAATTCTTTGGGTAGCTGCAAATCATTTGTGCGTTGCTTTCCAATCGTATATTTCTGAATTGGTAAATGTAGGACGGTGTAAAGTACATAATCACAGCGACTGTGAAGTTTCGATTTGCCTTTAAAATCAGGAATTTTAATCGTGGGTACTCTTGGCCATATCATTTGACGCGATATATTTTTCCCTGATACAATTTCATTTGAAGCTTCAAGAAAGAGATCGGAATGCATATTTCTCGCCACATCAGGTGTGAAAGATTCGACAGTGGTTAAAGGACCATAAAGGAAGCATAAAATGGTACTAAGATAAAGATAAAAACTTACTCAATATTTAATTCAAATATATACAGTTCAGAAATGATAAGTATTGGGAAGGATAAGAAAGATATTTTATTGGTCCAATACCTCAACTGCAATGATTTTGCGATCCCTAAATCGGAAGACATTGACCAAATATCCGCCATAGCATGGCATATAGTACAGATTTACAGATTCCAAAGCTCAGTTACTTTGTAAGACCTAAATGAAAACTTATCAATCAGAGATATCCTAGAAATTAAGAATCAAGATGGAACATTGAAGAATCAACGGCTCTTATATACCGTTTTTTGATTCAATTAAACCTAACTACTAATATCAAAGACCCATGCCTAACCATATATAAGAAGCAATAAACAAACCATGTACAAATGGGTGTAATAAAGTGGTGTGTTATAACATTACACGACGACGACATGTCATTGTGACCTTTCAAACGAGTTGCAACACGACTTTTTGCGATAAATCGAACCGAAGTTACATGAATATTTAGTCAGTTTTAGTTTACACCCACCTCCCAATCAGGAGCTTACTGGAATTTACTTGATGGATGTCGCTGAACATTTTTGCTGTCAATCGAGCCATTACACGACTTTGTAGGACGAATAGCACTGAAGTTACATCGATTTTTAGTTATTTTGGTATATCTCACCCACTTCCCCTGTCAGGGGATGACTATAACCTTTTTAATAGTGTCTATTGGCACGCCAGCTTTCAATCGAGCTATTACACGACTTTGTAGGACGAAAAGAACTGAAAGTTACATCCATTTTTAGTAATTTTTATATTTTTCACCCACTTTCCCTGTTAGGGGATGACTATTACCTATTTATTAGTGTATAATATCGATCTGCGTCCTTTCAGTCGAGCTATTTCACGACTTTGCACGATGAAAATAGCCTAAATTACAACGATGTTTAGTTATTTTTAAGTTTCAAACCTCTCCACCGGACAGGGGGTGAGACCAATTTTGCCAATTTACAAACTCGGTGTTACTTTTAACTTCTAGTTAACGTACAAAAAATTTGAACTGATTATTTCATTTCGTTTGAAAGTTATCGTGCTTACGGACAGACAGACAGATTGGCATTCCTATAAAGCGGTGTACAGAGTGTACACACCACTTAATAAGACTAGAATACAGCAAGGAATATATGTGTACCATATATGGTTTTACACACGCGGAAGCTGTAATGATACTCTTGATTGACCTCTGTATTCGGATTTTCGGATATCACTTTTTTCACATTGAACTCAAATATCTACAATAAACTTGATTCACATAATAATTTCTCATATGCACACTTGCATATACATTCCCTAATCTCATCAACAGCAGCCCGGGGACAATCTCAACTAAAATGAAAAGTGAGATTTTGGGTCAATTTATGTGACTGCAGCTTACGTCACATGCAAGAACCATAAACTGTATAGTAAAAGTATAAGAAGGTTCCAATCGTCCAATAGAGATCCGGTCATAGTCAGGATTGGTCAACTGTAGTTTCCATGGAGCACCAACAACACCAAACCATTCTCGTTATTTTGTGAACAAGTCAAATGAGGAAATCTATTTTATTCTTATTTTGGGTAAATGGTCCAATATTACTACAGCTACTTACTTGAGCACTTGACAGTAATCAAGATTTCCTGTCTAATTCTTTGTCTTACAAAAAGTTTCAGAAAAAAGTCAAAACACCAATATACGTAAATATAGTTTAAGGACGCTGTTTACGTTGGTTGCTAACGAAAAAAATATAATTTCCAAAATTTAACCCGTCAATTGTCACATCCGAAACCCCATAGTTAACCTACCCGGCCATTCCACTACCTCAAGGGGAAGTTTTGGCAGTGCAATATTGATAAACAAGATGCTATCAAGTCAATAACAAAATGAATTCCATGCGGCATAAACGGCCGTCTTATGGTATAATATTTGTAAATCTATTGGTTAGTACTTTGGTTAGTACTATATCACTATGACTACGGTGTCAATGCTTGTACTTGATGGCCGTTTATGTCACATGGACAATAGACATCTTTGATAGTAGTTATAACAACCATGGTTATAACTTAAACTTACAAGTATGAATGCATTGAAGCAAGATGCAAACAAAAAAGATTTTGTACTAAAGTATTTGTAATAACATTGCCAATGACGACAGGTGGAAATGCTACTATACAAGTCAGTATAGAAATCTTTATAATATAATACACTTCCCGTTTCCTAGAAACTAATTTTTGGAATTGCATTGACTTATGCCCTCGGTATTCCATCATCAGCAATTCGGGTCAACCTCCATGCATTTAAAATTCATCATAATATCTTTACATCGACTGTTATAACTTCCGGAGGATCAGTCTGATTTTTATGGGACCTACATTTTTGGAACCGTGGACTATCAAGGAACAAAAGTTACCATTCGGAATTTTGATATAGTTGTTTTAAATGCATTTAAAAAAATCAAATTCCCAAAAAAATGAGTCATTTTTAGTTTTTTATAAAACGTTGATGTTTTTGGTCCATTTAAAGCAACTATATCAAAATTCCGAATGGTAACTTTTGTTCCTTGATAGTCCACGGTTCCAAAAATGTAGGTTCCATAAAAATCAGACTGATCCTCCGGAAGTTATAATAGTCGATGTAAAAGATTTTTTAACATGCATTTTGATAGTCCCCTGTGGTTGCTATGCAGGGCCAAAGTGTAACCTTAACAATCCCGGGCATTAACTTTTCCAGTCACACAAAAATATCTTTAAACCGGATTTCAGGTACGACAAAACATTACTTCCTAACCAGAACCCCAATAAAATTATGATATGATCGAAGAATCCAATCCACCAATACACGCATTCTCCTGGACCATGATCTAACCAAATCTGTTATTTTTGTCTTTAGTTTAGTTTGTAGTGATCCCTACTTCCCTACTATTCTATTCTATATATTTATATACCCATCCAGATCCAGAATCTAGATCCATACTTATGCACATCCATTCTAAAAAGTACAAATCATCTTTACTAACTCCGCTCATAATCCTTGTCATTGGGAATTTTCTATACGTGATACTTATTTAGCAAAATAAAATATTTTTGCCAAATTTGCATTTACGGAGAGGAAATAGAGAGATAGATCAGTCAATCTGCGACAGTCACCACGATCTGTTTACTCCATTTTATTTCATTCTATATGAGATTTCCTGAATTTTAATTGAAAATTGAATTGTCGATGTCGATAATGCCTGCTCCTGCTGTTTGTAGTGTTTACCTATGTGAATGTCAAAGAATTATCAATGTTTTAGTCTATGTGTGAATGTATTGTATCAATCAGGAATTAGGGCATAGGTCCGGGTGCCGGGTGGGTGCATAATATTATAGTGGTTAATGCCTAGTTTATAGTACCATAAAAATGAAGTTAAAGAGAAGTTAAAGTCACAAATATCGTCATCACTTTCTTCTTGGTATTTATAGTTCTTCTCAAGATAAATGATAATTTTCTCATTCATTTAACTATCATTTCTTCGTTATGTCATTTTAGTGGCGGCCATTTAAAGTAACCATGATAATAATAACTGAGTCTTTGATTTTGTTTTCGCATTTGCCGGGAAACTTCATACTTTGTTTTAATTTCGAAGTAAGGTATAATTTTGCGGTGATTGTAATTTAAAATTAACTAGAATTTTTTCAATGCTTCTTTCTAAGCGCAAAAAGATATTGATTGCTAATGCAATCTATCGCTGTAGAAAAAGAAGGCAAAGATCTTTGTATATTCGAAGTATATTAAAAAACAGAGCACATTTTGGGGAAACAAATTTAGTGAGCGAATTAAATGGCGACCAAGAATACCACCATAGGTATTTCAGGTAACAATAAAATTCGTAATTGAAGAAGTACATTAAAGAATTTTTTCGTCTATTTTGTTTAAAAATCTTATCTAAACTGTTTATTTATTTAGAATGACAAAAGAGTCTTTCAACCACCTATTAGGACGAACAGCACGGAAGCTACATCGAGGAAAAAATCATATTTTACCCATTTCGTCATTGCAAAGAATGGCCATGACTATTCGGTAATTTATTCAAATACAATTCAACAAATATTGATCTTATCTATCTGTAAGACTCAATTCAAACATTGAATTAATTATTATTTAAGGTATCTAGCAAGTGGCAATTCTCAAATTTCGATCGCAATGAGTTATCGTGTGTCACCCGCATCTGTATGCCACATTATTAAGGAAGTAATGACGGAAATCTGTGACGCTTTCGGAGATGAGTTTTTACCAAATCCTTCTACCACTCATTGGGAAAACATTGCCGAAGACTACAAAAACTTATGGAACTTTCCAAATTGTTGTGGATCAATTGATGGGAAGCATGTTCGCATGAAAGCACCTTCAAACAGTGGCTCGAATTTTTACAACTACAAAGAGTTTTTCTCTATTGTATTGCTGGCTGTTACTGATGCTAGATATCGATTCGTCCTAGTAGATATAGGAACGCCAGGGTCAAATTCCGATGGTGGTATTCTACAAGATTGTTCATTTGGAAAGCAACTTGAGTCTGGAACTTTAAATTTTCCACCGACAAAAGAAGTTTATCCTGGTGTTGCGTTACCACATGTTTTGCTTGGGGATGATGGATTCCCATTAAAGACTTATTTAATGCGGCCATTCCCCGGGAAGTATTTACCAAAAGAAGAACGCATTTATAACTACAGATTATGTCGAGCAAGAAGAGTTGTAGAAAATTCTTTTGGAATTTTAGCAGCTCGATGGAGAATTCTTTTAACCCCCATTGACGCCGATATTTCTGTAGTAAAGCTCATTGTTAAAACGTGTGTAATATTGCATAACTACCTCATGTCTTTGAAAGATATGAATGGGCTTACCGTAGATCAGGAACTTGAAAATACAGTTATCCCCGGAAATTGGAGAGAGATAACCGAAAATACTAACATTTCCATTACACAATATGGAAGTAATAATTATTCTGGCGATGCATGGAATGTTAGGGAAAGTTTTAAAAACTTTTTTAATAAGGAGGGCCAAGTTCCTTGGCAAGAAGCCCATGTTACCCGAATATAATTATTAATTCTGTTAATATTATAAATAATTTAATAAAATTATGGCATAAGTATTTCTGATTTGACCTTTTATTATTAGTCATATATTAGTAATACAAACCAATTAAAGAATTACAAACCTTTAGATAGACAATACTTACTGCAAATGCATTTTCCTTTATTTAAATGTAGTAATACACTCACACATTAAATCTCCTCGTCTATAATTATGTTTCCTTGCAAAGATTCAATTTCCGCATCCAGCAACACCTGTTGAAGTTTAATTTGAACTTGTGCTGCTAATATTGGATATTTGGAATGAATTCTTCTTATTTTTATTGCAAGGCTGGTTCCAAATGAATCGAACTCATCTGGTTTGTCTTCGCCTTCGATGGCCTTTAAAAGTTGAACTTCGAAAGGATCCAGGGATCGTTTCTGCAATAATATTAAATATTATATCAGAAATATGGATAGATAGAGGTTCAAAGCTTTACAGTGAATTTTAATGAATAAATGCATCCATTTTAGCAATTCGGAAACTTTGCCAATAGTTAGTACCTTTGTATGGCTTCTATTGTTAGCAGCAGATGGATTAACATTTATTGGTCTTTGGGAAGCCCCTGGATCAGTTTCTCCGGCTGCTTGAGATTCAAGACTTGATTCTGGTCCTCTAATTGATTCTTCGGTATCATTGGCACTCGCTCCTTGTTCTATTTCCCTGTAGTAGTGCATTGAATATTACTCAATTTGTTTTGGTAGACAATACATGATGATAAATTTTTTGTAGTATAATATGCTTAACTTCAAGCACATACCCTTCAAATGTTAACTGGTCTTTTAAAAATGCCATAGCTGATTCATGTCGGAAAAATAAGGGTCGTCCAGTGGCACTTCCAGTGGGCTTCTTTTTCTTCTCAGAAAAGCCAAGTACTGAGTTTTGACGTTGTCCCATATTTTTTGACACTCAAGTCCTACATAAATTTAATTAATGACACTTGTAAAATTATAATTATGACTAGTTTTGGTTTGAAATTTATCCTTTGGAGTAGACCTTTTGTTGTCAAGATAGACACCACAGTCACCTGTCTTGCAACCGTCCAAGATATAGTATACCCAAAGGATAGATTTTAACCTAGTTTTGATTGCACTGAGTTGTTATAAACAATATATATCTACATTATGGAAAAATTACTTACCACTGACGTTTTGCACAACATCGCTAATAGCAGTAAAGGCATTTTCCTTCTTCAGGATATCTTTAAAATCAGGATGACATTTGTTGTAAATGTATGGGTAGTTCCGAACACAGTTAATAACTTTTCTTCTTGCAAATTCTTTGCTTTTCTTGACATTTTAGACTTTCCAATTTTCCAATCAATAGATATTATAATAACAATGTGGTCGATTATCAACAACTGATAGGTCTAATGGTGCAATGTTCATGTTTCCATGCAAAACTGGCGCTCTTTGATATCAGGCATTAAGATTTTACTCCTTGCTTCATTGAAATATTTTAATGTCTCCAAAAGTGATAAATTTCACTAAAGTGATAATTTTGTTGAACTATAAATACTCTTCGTGAAAGTGAAAACTGAAACTTTTCACAGTAAAATAACCGAATGATCTTTCCGTTATGACTCTGGACTATAAATGCTCTCTAATGTAATCCTCTCATGATAACTTCATGAAAACCTGTACTATAAACTAGGCATAAGGAATAATGGAATTAGAAAAGATGAGACAAATACAAATAAATGATACAATACAAATAATAGAAATAGGATAGGAGAACAAAACAACAAAGATAAAGCAGTTATGCACGTAAAGTTAAAATACGCGATGCTTTCGTATTCACCTACCCGCAACAATTTAAAAAACGTACAGCGCCATTTTCATTAAAATCCATTTCACTTCGTCAATGTCCATTCACCATTTCCACAAACAATAACAAAACAAACAGTTCTAACATCTAATATTTTATCCATTTCATAGGTTTATAAAGAATAATGTAAAAAATCTAAAAATTGTTCCGAACACCATCACATTGTTGACTACTAATCTTCATCGTCATCGTCCTTTCTACATTATTTTTTGGAGGAACTAATTAGTTAGTTGGACACAGTGAACAATAACAATGTTAAAGAGGTAATAAATAAAAATCACAATAAGTTACGTTTGTTGGTATGTACTATGTACAGACAGTGTCAAGTGTGTGTATTGCTAAATTAATTATGCATCACTTAACGCACAAAAAAGTCAAAAGTAGCACAGTTTCAAGTTTGCAGTAAAACAGTTGAGCAGTTAGTCGATTCGATTTTCGATTACTGATTATTAGTAATAATATGTTAATTTTGTTATAAACAATAAATAAAACAAAATATAGATGATAAATTTAATTTAGATCTGGTAATCTTTGTTACCAATAAAAGTTAAACACAAACAATAGTACTACAAATCGAAGTCTTAAGTTGAAAGTTAAAATAACAAGGTAATCATAAGTAAACTAGAGCTATTTAGCATTTAATTAAAGTTTTGAAAATCCAAATTAAAATTTTTTTAAAATAAATAACAAATATGCAGTATGCATGCAGTATACAGTCTGTACTGAATCGAGTAGAGATATAATATAATATACTCTGAAAAATCAAAAAATTATAATACATGCATTATTTTCTGCTATGGCTAGCAGATATAGTTCCTAAAAATTAAATAAATAATGAATAATATATTGATACTGAACAAGTTTCAAGAGCAAGTTAGATATTATTATAACATAAGATAGGGTTGAAGGTTAAAGATACACGTAGTAATAAGTTCACATTTGTCTTTTATGTGTGTATTTGCGAAATGCGAAAAGCTTAAACCCAAACACAAAGATAACAAAGAGTAAAGTAGGATGTATGCAGAAGTAGGGTAAATAGTCAATATTAATTTAATGATTATTATATTAATTATCTGTGTCTTATTATTACTGAAATTAGACCTTTATGTTAACTAAGAAAAATTTATCCTACGATCATAATGAAAATCAAGTTTTACTACTAGTAGTAGGTTTTGGTAGTTTTAAGTGGGTGTAAACTTAACTTATGTGATGCTTCGCTACTAATAAATTATTGTAAGTCTCATTGTATGACTTGATTATAATTTTATTTCTATACAAAACTTCAAATTGTATGTTAATTCATAGGTGGACAAAATGTAAATCCGCAGAGACAAAACAGACGCGCTCGCTAAAATGAGTATGGTAGTGAAAATTCACGAGGAAAAATGAGAACAGCTTCAGCTCTAATTTGAACGGGGAAACTATTTTGGTGAGTTAATGGTATAGTGGTTTAGTAAATAATTTTGCCAGTGTGATACGTAGATCATGAATTCTCCTATTTTCATGAGTGGGTCTATTCATGTCCTAAATCCTGGAGATTCATACTGCGTATCTTTAGTATTAAAAACTAGTGATTACTGAAGTAAGGTAATGTAATTTTTCAATTTCTACGTTTGTGTTATTTTCTTTTGTCTTATTAATCATGATAATTGATTGCCAGAACTCAGAAGGCCGAATATATTTTGTATTATGTTTTGTTTATTATTGTATGTGTGCCGTGTGCCTATTTATCATCATCATCACAAATACACCTATTCGATAGTGCGATAAGTTATAATAGCCATAATTTTATTTTATTATTCACTCCTTTTGTGATTTCTGACTATTCAGACTCTGACTCATTGTGCGGTGTTCGTATTTGTGGTTCGATTGCATTTATTGATGTCGTGTTAATTTGTGAGTAATTGTGAGTGTGTGAGCTGTATTGAATTGAACCTTAATAATCAGGCTATCAGGCATATTCTAATCTAATGCTGGTTTGTATTGTAGAGTAGTTGTGCATGTGCACCAACAACCAAGTCTATTCTAACAAGATATTAGCAATCAACTAACAAAACAGCAGCTGTAGATATTCTCATTATCTTTTTCTTTGAAAACTGAAAACAAAAAGTTATGTAGTGAAATTCAGTAAGTATTAAGTTTTAGTGTCATCTTGAGTATCAGTAGTCAGGAATCAATCAGTATATCGAAACTCGTCTCCTCCTATTTACTTGAGGAAACACAATATTATTATGTTTTGTCGTGTTTACAAACTTTAATACTAATGTTGTCCTCCATCTAATATGTAACTGTACTTTTGTTGCCCTCGCTCTATGAAATCAAACCCACACTTGAGCACAGCACAGACTATAATAGTAGACATTTACTGGCTCTCTAGTCTAGTTCATACTCAAACAACGTCAATGGTCTACTTTTAGGAGATATTCTAACTAACTTTTAGGATGATTCATCTGTTCAAATAAGCTTACCCTATGAGTGAAGTGAGTGTAGCTAATTTCTACGCATTAAAAAAATCGTATAAAGTTTGTACAAATTATTTAATTAGTGTTGTAGAAATGCTGTATTTCAGCTTAGATTATACATTTTTAAAACACTGTACTAGAAATAACTTGTATTATCCAACCAAAGTTTACTCAATAGCGTTTTCCGCAATCCTATTTTATTTTAGTCTTTACTTTAATAAACTTTACCTTTTTTATGCCCTAATAATTACAATATCTTCACACTCGTAATGAATTAGCATCATGTTAGGAATATATTTTTTTGGTGACATCTTTATCTACGGGTCTGTTTTTTTCGCCACCAAAGAAAGATTAGAATTATATATTTGGAAACCTAATAACTAACCTAAACCTTTTAATATGCAGATGAACCATGAGATCATGGGACATGGTGGTCAGGAAAGCCATCGCATTTCTGTTTTACATTTAAGTCCTTTAGACAATATTAAATATAAGGTAGGGCTTGGTTTTTTGAAATCTTTCTCTGAACTGTTAAAAACAGTATGGCGACTATGGCATGAGCACACAAAACAAAATGTTGTCACTTTCTTTTAAACATATATATCTCAACAATATATTATAGTAAATCTAAACCAGATTGCAAACGAAATGTTATAATAGTTTTGTGTGTGTAGGCTCTAGGCTCATTTTTTACTGAATTTTAACTAAATAATAATCACTATTATATACTATTAGTATGAGTTATGGTATTATGATGATGATTTATGTTTTTGAATCCGAATCTTTCGAAGAAACTTTAAATAAATAAAAATCTAGTCTAATAATTACATCTACAACAACGCTACAACACACATTTAAATAATTAGTGACAAATGAAATTAAAATAAAGAGTCCTTCCTCTCCTACTTCCAACTTCGTGGTACCCTGATTGTTCCACATTTTGTTATTATATTCATGGTTGTAGTCTAATTGGTGAAGCAATTATTTAGTCTAAAGCTAATTAAGCTATTTAGTCTAAATATTTTTTCGTTTTTGTCTATTTTTCCAGATTTTCGTATGAAATCCAAAAAACTTTCGTTCTAAGGATTAATGGTGATACCGTTTAGAAAACATCGGTGGACCAATAGTGAAATTTTCTCTTCATTTTTAGTTCAATCCAAGTTCACATAAGACTGTACCGTCTGACATGGTCGTATATTTGTTTTGTATAAACGCTGATGTTCAATTAGAGTCAATAAGTCAACATTGATCAAGCAACTGTATAGAAATTGGTAATAATATTTTGAGCTTATTTTCGAAATCTTACTGTGCAATGCGATGCGGTTGCATTTGTGAAACAGTGATTTGGAAATAAGTGGACTGTGAAGACAAACGAACTCAATACAACTAATATTATTCCATACAGTGATTGTAGTTAGTATAATAGTGCCACTGCCATAATATCTTGTTCAACCATCTTAGTCTTAGTCCTGGCAAATGGTGATTATTGCTGTTGGATTATCTGCAATGATATCAAGGCTCATTAAATAACAAAGAATCGTTAATACGTAGTATCCTTTGTGTTGGATTTAAGAATGTCGTCGGAAGTATACTTTGGAAGTATTATTAAGGAAAATTTCCGACAGCAAAAGAGAGCAAGAAAAGGAGAGATTAAGATGGGATTTCTTAAATCATCAGAAATTTTTGTTGCCCTATTTTGTTCCGTCATATTTAATTCATTTCCAGTTGTGAATAGTACAATAACTGTCATTTCTGAAATAACAAATGAAACAGTGCGGGAAATAAACGATGCTCCAGCAAGTTTTGTCTCCGACCGTGTCTCGTTTTATGGCATCCAAGTTAGAATTTATAAATTCTTACAAGCCTACAATATGTTTTTATTTCCATTTTCAATGCTTCAGACTCTAAATGAAATATTATTTTGTTTTTAGGGTTTCTTAATTATGGCTGAACCTCCTGATGCTTGTAATAATTTGAAACCTCCTCCCAACCCATACCCTGGAGTAGAATTTCCAATCAATTGGATTTTATTGGCCCAACGCTTTGAATGTAACTTTCAAACTAAAATAGAAAACGCTCAGAATGCTGGATATTCTGCGATTATTATTCATAATGTTGGTGACAATTCCACAAAACCTATGGGCGTGGAAGATGCTTCAAAAATCGTTATATATGCCTGTTTTATTGGAGAGTATGACGGAGAGATTCTACGTGACAATTACACTTATAGGAGCGGGTAAGATCACAAATGATATTAATATATTTTATTATTATGTAGTAATGCACCAGTTTAGTATTGCGATTTATGGTCCTAAATCTTATAAATTATGTCTTCTTTTTGCAGATTCTTTATTCGAATCCAAGACGATTTTTCTATAAATGCATATCTTGTTCCTTTTGCCATTGTAGTTGGTCTTTGTTTTATTGTGATGCTGTTGTTTATGGTAAGATTGGTAAGTATGCAATTTAATACGCTCTTGTAAATCTGTAATGTAAAACTTTTATTGCAATATTTAACAATAACGACACCTTGATTATGATTAAAATAAAATATATTTTAATTTGCCTTTATTTTAAGTTTATATTATGTTTGGTAATTGAGACTGCTTTTGTTGCAATTGTCTATTAAAACAGTTTTTCAACTATTTATATATTTAAAATTGATATCCAATGATCGCTTCTCACCTAACATATTGATGTTAATTAATGTTACTAATATTTTTCATAAATTATGTTAAATTAGTTGTGGCAACAGGTAACAAGATGGATTCGCGAAAGACGTAGGTCCAGGCGAAGGAAGTTACCAGCATCAGCATTAAAAAAGCTGCCTACTCAAAAGTGGAGCAAAGGTGACCCTTACGAAACCTGTGCTGTATGCCTAGACGATTTTGTCGAACAAGATAAAATAAGAGTTTTGCCTTGTGCTCACGGTAAAATATCTTTAATTTATTTTGTGTTCATTAAAATGTTTTTTTTGCAACTTAGTTTTGGTAAATTAATATATTTGAAATTTTTGTTTGTAGGTTTTCACATGGTCTGCATTGACCCTTGGGTGAGAAAAATTTTAAATATAAAGTTAACAATGTATGATACAATATTTGAATGAACTAGAGTAAATCAGTTTAAGTTTTGGTTAACAAACAATATTTTTGAATGTCTAGTTGACGAAGGGTAGACGAGTGTGTCCAATATGCAAACGGAAGGTAGTTCTAGCAGATGAACACTTTTCGGATTCTGGTTCAGATACGGATGACGAAACCGCGCCACTAATAGGTACATCAGCAGCCACTACAACTCAAAATCCTTCGTCTGGCAACAGCACTTTCGTGCAGCAAGACGTAAGTTAATTTATTAGCTTTTCTTCTTCTATAGTTTAGTTCTTGTTAACTATTATAAATGCTGTTATCCAGAAAATCATAATAATAATTAATAAGTTATTACTTTATTCCCTATGTTGTTAATTAATACAAAATATATTAGGGGCAGTCGTTCCGCCGTGCACAAAGAAGACAGCGTGATCGCCAACAGCGTAGCTCCTCATCTATGAACCGCCAGTTGCTTGATTCTGATACTTCTTCAACGACTAGTGGAGAAAGTACAAGCG
Organism: Tomocerus qinae; assembly: GCA_020055645.1. Classification (NCBI taxonomy): domain Eukaryota; kingdom Metazoa; phylum Arthropoda; class Collembola; order Entomobryomorpha; family Tomoceridae; genus Tomocerus; species Tomocerus qinae. The sequence continues at coordinate 104,087,440 of CM034546.1, read as the reverse complement.
TTCAGTCTCGAATTCATAATAGTTGTCCCGTATTAGCTGAAGTTCATCAAATAGGAAGAAATCCTCGTCAAGTTAGTAGTTACAATCCGCAACAGCGCGATTTATCACGCGATGGTAGTCATAGTCCTACATATCAGTCTTGTCAAGATGCACGTAGTCAGTCGATGAATGGAGAAGAAAATGCTGTATACGTTCCTGAAAGAGATTCGGATGAAGAATGTTGTACCAGCCAATCATGCAATCAAACAGCTGTATCAGAAATGATCGCTGCTGGAGCTGAAAATGCGATTGAAATTGTCCAGCCCCCCAATGTGTGTATAGTGGACACTTTCCACAATCCTAATTTGGAGACATCAAGGACAAGACGCTCTCGAGATTCCTCGCCTGGCAGCTCTGAGGGAGCCAGAAATGCTATCGTTTAATTAAAGCGTTATAAAATCGAATTCGAATATCTACATTGTTTTTAAAGAATAGAACGTCAATGCCAGTCTGACTGAATTCATGGTTCAGAGGCATAAAAGTCATAAGTCATAATCATTGTTCTTCTATTAAAGAAGTTTTATGTAGAAGACATTATAGCCAAATTCGATAACCTGATCAAAATATGGTAATGATTGTTAATGTAAACAATCAGTATGGATACCTATTAGTAATAGTTAATGAGAGTGTATGATACGATTAAGTGATACATTTTAAGTGATAGGAAAAAATCAAAATGTCCACAAAAAACGTTCTAAAACTCTTCATGAACAAAGTATACTAACGTAATATTTTAACCTTATTACTATAACTATAAACATGTTTGCTTGACGATGGTAGGCATTTATGACTCTTCAGTAACTGAAAAATATTTTAATAATATAGCAGTGTAATATTTATCCATTTTGTATTACTGTACACTATGATGAATGTAAACTAGTTATATTATTAAGCCTGTTTATTATACTCAAAATCGTGGATTTATGTTTCCTTTATTGATGCTTTGGCCTGTTCTGAAAATTGTGATTAAATTAGAAGTTCTTTTAAAAGAATGATGCTTCGTATTTGAAGATACAAATTGCAATGTTAAAAATCCGAAGTGCTCGTATCATTACTAAGTAATTATCGCTCGCTTATGCCATTTTACTGTTATTTAATTGTGTATGAGCGTTATGCATTTTAAATATTTTTGAATCGCTGTGATTTTGTTTATTTTTCAGAAACATTTATACATAATAATAGTATATTATGATATGTACCTAGTTGCAGTATAGTACAGATAAGTTGGTGCATAATAAACTAATAATGGTGTACCTTATATACATAGTTGTATGTAACTGCTGATGAAAACATTACTAAATTAGGTAGATTTATTTACTTATTCCTATCTTATCATATCGTGATGATGAGATCATAAAAAATGTATTAATAATGATGAACAATAAAGGTTGTATGATACTGTGTGCGCAAAACTGGTAACTTTGCAACTTATTAAGAAGCTATGCTTCTTTCTGACCATAATTTTATTTATAACAGATTTTCTTAACTTTTTTGGTGGCAATGGACAAGAATTACATGCCGGTTAATTTGAATGGGCAGATAAATAAAAATTTCAGTTTTCATTGTGAAAATCGCACATTTTTCTCCTAAATGTTTGAAAACATTCATTTTAATAGAATTGGAAGTTAGAAATTCGACATTTCATTTCACACGACAAAATAGCCCAATGATTAAGTAAGAACTCATAGTGGTTTTATAACGCAACGGAAAAATATACTATCCCTAATTTGTAAATCCAAACTTGTCCTTCCCAGTTTTACATAACATTCCGATTCCCATACTTTTTAAAAGATGATAAATAGGAAATGCAAATAGATACATATTATCGTTTCGTTTGGAGACTAGATTTATTATTGAACTTATGCAATTTATTGTAGTAAAGAAAGGAACACATTAAGGTTTTACTTCATGCCTGCATAGCAACCACAAGGGACTATCAAAATGCATGTTAAAAAATGTTTTACAACGGCTACTATTTCTCCCGGAGGATCAGTCCGATTTTTATGGGACCTGCATTTTTGGAACCGTGGACTATCAAGGAACAAAAGGTGGTTTCAAGATTTTTGATATAGTTGCTTTAAATGTACCAAAAACATCAACGTTTTACAAAAAACTAAAAATGAATCAATTGGGAATTTAATTTTTTTAAATGCATTTAGTACAACTATATCAAAAATCTTGAAACCACCTTTTGTTCCTTGATAGTCCACGGTTCCAAAAATGTAGGTCCCATAAAAATCAGACTGATCCTCCAGGAGAAATAGTAGTCGATGTAAAGATGTTATAAGGAATTCTAAATGCATGGAGGTTGACCCGAATTGCTGTTGATGGAATATCCGAAGGAATAAGTCAATGCAATTCCAAAAAATTACTTTCTAGGAAACGGGGATGTATTATATTTATAAAGATTTCTATACTGACTTGTAGTAGCATTTCCATCTGTCGTCATTGGCAATGTTATTACTTTAGTACAAAATCTTTTTTGTTTGCATCTTTCTCCAATGCATTCATACTTGTATAACTTTAAGTTATAACCATGGTTGTTATAACTACTATCAAGGATGTCTATTGTCCGTGGGACATAAACGGCCATCAAGTACAAAAATTGACGCCATAGTCATAGTGATAATAGTACTAACCAAAGTACTAACCAATAGATTTACAAATACTGTATAAGTAACTAACCGTAAGACGGCCGTTTATGTCGCATGGAATTCATTTTGTTATTGACTTGATAGCATCTTGTTTATCAATATTGCACAGCCAAAACTTCCCCTTGAGGTAGTGGAATGGCCGGGTAGGTTAACTATGGGGTTTCGGATGTTTCAATTGACGGGATAAATTTTGGAAATTATATTTATTTCGTTAGCAACCAACATAAACTGCGTCCTTAAACATTATAGAGTAAAGTGAAAGAATATCCCACCCACATAATATAAACTAAAAGGAGTGTACCGCTTAAGAATATGATTTTGGGCTATTTGTCTATGCTCCTTATGGGGAAAAAGGGGAAATGGGTGGGCTACGCATAAGTCAGTAGGGCTAGCTAATAATTGCCGTGGTGACTTGGGTTGATAGGTTAATGGTCAACATTTGTCGATATGAATAAAATGTCAAACGAAGTCAAAACTTCGTTTTGCTGAATATTGGTGGGTATGATTAAAAATACGTAACGCACAATCCAGGTGGACCGTTATTATGGTTATATTAGGCTCCTCAGGTCCCTCAGAATATTTTAAAAATTAAATAGCAATGCCAGACTGGCTACAAACCTGAAATTCGGAGCCAGTCGGCATTGGTTCCCGACGGCAACGTTACTCATACATCCTTTCAATATTGCAGTCTGTGTGGCTGTAGCTGGTTATAAAATCGAATATTTGATGCCAGTTTAAAAAATGTCAAATTCCACCTAGCAAACATTTTGGATGGCCTACCTATTCGAAAATGGTCAATGTAGCATAGATAAAGCCTATTAACCATTATTAAAAAATCGGCTGTTGAATGCCTTCGAGTATTATCGAATGCCTTCGAGTATTTTCGAATGCCTTCGAGTATTTTCGAATGCCTTCGAGTATTTTCGAATGCCTTCGAGTATTTTCGAATGCCTTCGAGTATTTTCGAATGCCTTCGAGTATTTTCGAATGCCTTCGAGTATTTTCGAATGCCTTCGAGTATTTTCGAATGCCTTCGAGTATTTTCGAATGCCTTCGAGTATTTTCGAATGCCTTCGAGTATTTTCGAATGCCTTCGAGTATTTTCGAATGCCTTCGAGTATTTTCGAATGCTTCGAGTATTTTCGAATGCCTTCGAGTATTTTCAAATGCCTTCGAGTATTTTCGAATGCCTTCGAGTATTTTCGAATGCCTTCGAGTATTTTCGAATGCCTTCGAGTATTTTCGAATGCCTTCGAGTATTTTCGAATGCTTCGAGTATTTTCGAATGCCTTCGAGTATTTTCGAATGCTTCGAGTATTTTCGAATGCCTTCGAGTATTTTCGAATGCTTCGAGTATTTTCGAATGCTTCGAGTATTTTCGAATGCCTTCGAGTATTTTCGTGTAGTTTCGTATATTTTCGAGTAGTTTCGAATATTTTCGAGTAGTTTCGAATATTTTCGAGTAGTTTCGAATATTTTCGAGTAGTTTAGAATATTTTCGAGTAGTTTAGAATATTTTCGAGTAGTTTAGAATATTTTCGAGTATTTTCGAAGATTTTCGAGTATTTTAGAATATTTTCGAGTAGTTTAGAATATTTTCGAGTATTTTAGAATATTTTCGAGTAGTTTAGAATATTTTCGAGTAGTTTAGAATATTTTCGAGTAGTTTAGAATATTTTCGAGTAGTTTAGAATATTTTCGAGTAGTTTAGAATATTTTCGAGTAGTTTCGAATATTTTCGAGTAGTTTCGAATATTTTAAGTAGTTTCGTACATGATTGAAAATATCGTACATGCTCGAAAATATTCGAAACTACTCCAAAATATTCGATAATATTCGAAAATGTTCTAAACTACTCGAAAATATTCGAAACTACTCCAAAATATTCGATAATATTCGAAAATGTTCTAAACTACTCGAAAATATTCGAAACTACTCCAAAATATTCGATAATATTCGAAAATGTTCTAAACTACTCGAAAATATTCGAAACTACTCTAAAAAATTCTAAACTACTCGAAAATATTCGAAAATACTCGAAAATACTCGAAAATATTCGAAAATACTCGAAAATATTCTAAACTACTCGAAAATATTCTAAACTACTCGAAAATATTCTAAACTACTCGAAAATATTCTAAACTACTCGAAAATAGCCTAAACTACTCGAAAATATTCGAAACTACTCGAAAATATTCTAAACTACTCGAAAATATTCTAAACTACTCGAAAATATTCGAAACTACTCGAAAATATTCGAAACTACTCGAAAACATTCGAATATGGGCAAAAATATTCGAACACGTGCTCGAAAATATTCGAAAGTGGTCGAAAATATTCGAAAGTGCTCGAAAATATTCGAAAGTGCTCGAAAATATTCGAAAGTGCTCGAAAATATTCGAAAGTGCTCGAAAATATTCGAAAGTGCTCGAAAATATTTGAAAGTGCTCGAAAATATTCGAAAGTGCTCGAAAATGTTCGAAAGTGCTGGAAAATATTAGAGCATGCCCGAAAATATTTGTAGTCAATCTAAAATATTTGTAAGCATAGTGAGATTCTTGACAACGTTAACCTACATGTCCGGAGTCACATATCGTGTTTAGGTATTGTGGCCATTTTTATTAAACCATGAAAATGTCATACTTATCCATGCTTTATGATTCCGGACAGGCAGTTTGACATTGTTCGAAAACTCACTGCAGTAAAGTATTCAACACTATACGAACGCGAACGTATGTGAAACTACTGTCTGGTAACCTTTTTGATGATGAGTTACATTTTAACGTTCGATAATACCTACTCATCTATATACCTACCTTGTTTAAATAATTTGACTCGTCACCACCTTATGTTGTCCATAGAAGCCCTAAGTTACCTTGGTTGTGCACTTTAACTGTCTTTCCCATTAAACGTTGCAATTATTTTTTCAAAATTCAATATCTTTAAAAATACAAATAACACATTTCTAAAAAATAGATATGTTGTAAAAATATGGTTGAACTACATGTGATGCGATTTTGGTGCCTCTAAGCGTATGAGCTCTTTGACTTTTTGGTTAAAAAGTGTACAAACCCCTTTTCTCCCATGCCATTGCATGGAAAAAGTGAAATTTTTTAAAATCATATAATTTGAAAACTAAAAATAACACATTTCTAAAAATTAAATATGTCGTTCCCAATAAGTTCATTAGTCATTGTTTTCAATTTCATGACTGTAGCTCTATGAGCTCTATCCTTAAATCAGAATCAAAATTTAGCCCATTCAGGATTCCTAAGCGGTACCATCTTTTACAAACATACTACAACATATTATTTGTACTGAAATTTTTTTATAAATTCCGTGCACCTTTTGCCTTTAACCAGGGAAAATATTCTTGTACAGTATTCTTGTAACAGTCGCTTTCATTTCATAAATATGTATTTTAATTTTGTTCACTAAGCTCACTAAAAAAAGATTATCTCGGGATTCGGGGGCACTTTGCGAGTACTGTGTAACACTTTGATTGTATGCAATTATACTTAAGGTGTTAGATATTCAATAATGAATCAAGCTGTCTCCAGCTACAGGTTCTTTTATAAAATCAGAATAAATTTATTTAATCTATAATATTACATGAAATCAATTTGGAAAGGAAAGAATAATTTGACTCCATAGAATTTTTGATAACTACAAAATAATAATGATTGGATTGATCTCACCAAAAGCCAGACAAATGATAGGATAACAGAATTAACACTAAAGTCTTCTTCTTGATCCAAATGTCAGGAACTAGACGTCAGTCTTCTGGAAGAGATCAGTTGAGGAGGTCAATCCGGGAAGAAGGCCAAAGTCGAACTTGTCGCTAAACCCAACTTGCTTTTCCCAACTCCGTTCACTCACACCATCCTCAACTCACAACCGCCCTCTCATTTGCATTGACCATGCACGTCACTCTACTCTCACAGCATGTAGAGTGACTATGGTTATAACCCCCCCTCACGCGGAGTCTCTGTAATGGGCTACAGAGTGGTAAAAGGAGATTTAGGCTTTAGGAATGTGATATGCTGAACTTCGCAGATTGGTGTGGTGACTCATCAAGGAAGTGTTAAGGATATCAGGTTTAGAAGCTTAGAATGAGTAATCTTATAAGAATTAAGGATTACTCAATATTTGTACAAGAAAATGCAGTAAAGAATTCTAGATTTACCAAAAGAAGAGTATAGTGATTGAACATTTCCTTACTTCATATCTACCGAGAATAATGCATAATTCTAAAAGACTCTAGTGTTACTTTAAATGTACTTGGGGAACTAAAAGAGGATTATTATCCCTCAAAATGTGACACCGCCACCAGGTATACAATGCAGCTCACAGGAGTTGCCCTGGATCGTTCAGTGTGGCACACTAACTTAGAACTATTCACCCATGTTGTATCTGCCGCCACCGATTTGTGCAATACATTTCACAGGAAATGCTTCGGATCGTTCGGACTAGAATACAATTATTAAAGTACTAGTAACAAGTCAAAATAGAGCATATATCCTATATAGGTAGATGAATCAGAATTCAATGTAGAATAACCATATTATATAAGAAATAATAATGAAATTCACAAAATTACCGCAATTTACGTAATAGAATTAGTGGAAGAATAAATTCTATATATATTTGTACAAGGTTTTATAGCCTGTAATTTGGTCTAGGCTTTTTACTCAGTCGTTTGGATTTACGAACTGGAATATCCACAGACGTATCCGAGGACGTAGGAGAATGCGAACGAGATGATCTAGGAGAAGGTGTGGGCATGGGAAAGGATTGAGTCTGACTTATTTCATTCTGCGACGTTGCAGACATATCATCTTCCGCAGCGACTCCTAGATCAACAGAAATATCAGGATTATTATCATTACTACTAATTGTGTTAGGGAGTATTGAATTGACTATTTTTGAAGGTGACTTAGCCGATTGTGTTGAGATTCGAGGATGGTCATGTGCACTGAGTGTAGGAAAATCTAGTTGGGTCGTGTCCCTAGGGTGATAACGCCTCAAAAACTGAATATGAAGTGGGCCTTGAGTTCTCCCATCTTCGAAAATGACTTCATAGTTGATGTCGTTCAGAACCCTTGATATCCGAGCAATTTTCTCCGAATATAGAGGTGTAAATCCCGCTACTGTGCCTTTCGCTTTAGACGATCTGGTGACATCCTGCAACACCACGTAGTCTCCAACAGAAAAAGAGTCATCCCTGTGCCTTTGGTCATAATATTTCTTTTGTCGCGCTTGGGCTTTCTCGAGATTATTTCTGACAATAGAACACATAAGATTATAAACATTTTGTCTTTCAAAAACATATTCTGTTGTATGTTCAGGTAAGTGCTGTAAGTCAGAAATATCATCATTAATCAAGTTAGCATTATCAAACGGAAGATTGGGTTTGCGATTGAGCATTAGCTCAAAAGGAGTAAAACCCGTGGAGTCATGGACGGCGGTATTTATGGCCAATTGGAAAAAGGGTAGATACCGACTCCATTTCGAATGCTCTTGATTTTCAATGTAACTTCTAATCATGGGCTTGATTGTACGATTAGCCCGTTCAGTCAGATTAGAATGTGGTGTATAGATTGAAGTGAAGACATGCTTAATGTGCCATTGCTTGCATAGATAGTCAATTAAATTGGCTTTCATGTTAGTACCGTTGTCAGAAACGAGTACTTTTGGCATGCCGTATTTGCAAAACACTTCATTTTCCAGAATCTTGGAGAGACATTGTGCAGTAGCCTGCCTTATGGGAAAAATTTCCACCCATTTGGTAAATGAATCTATTACAACGAGAATATTCCGAAATCGACCTGGCGATGATGGAACATACGGGCCCATCAAATCTATGTATATAGTATGCCAAGGTGATTCAATATTAGCAGATTTCATTAAACCAGGTGGTTTCTTGTTATCGTACTTAATTCGCTGACATATATCACAGGTCTTTATGTAGTTTTCCACATAAGATTGCATGTTGGGGAAGTAAACTCTACTTTTTAACCGGTTTAAAGTCTTGTCTACACCCAAATGACCTGAGTATGGAGAATCATGAAAGATTTTTACTACTTCTTCCCGTAAAGAATCAGGAACGTACGGTATGTATGTCTCTTTATGTTTTTTATAAACGATATTCGCAATTTTAATGAAGTCAGAATCAGGGGTAATGACTAAATTTTGAATATCCATATCTGTACGTTGTGCTGCTAGAATTTTCTTCTTGTCTAAATTACAAGTGAGCACAACATTACAACTATGAGTAGGCGGAAACATATAATCTTCATCTTTGTCGATGAAAGAATTATCAGGTAAAGGATTACGTGAAAGATAGTCCGCCACTGTATTGTCCTTGCCCTTTATGTATTGAATACAAGGACTCCAACCTTGCAGTAAGATTGCCCATCTCATAAGTCTCTGTGAATTGTTTTTGAATGTGTCAAGATAGACCAGAGCACGGTGATCTGTCTGTAGAATAAATTCTTGACCATCCAGGTATTCTCGGAACCTTTCTAATGCATAGACTATAGCATATAACTCTTTTTCGCATGCAGAGTAATTCTGCTGTGCTGGTTCGAGACTTTTACTTGCAAAACATACGACCTTTTCCTCACCATTATCATCTAATTGAGAGAGAACAGCACCTACGCCGACTCCACTACCATCAGTGCGTAAGATGAACGGTTTGTCGTATCTTGGGTAAGCCAAAACTAGATCAGTTTCGATGGCTCGTTTCAACTCGTGAAAAGCGTTTTCGGCTTCGTCAGTCCAAATGAACTTTTTCTTTGGTGAACAAAGAGCATACAGGGGTGCGCAAATCCCTGCAAGACCCTCAATAAAGTTTCGGTACCAACCGACTGCACCAAGAAATCTGCGAAGAGCTTTACGAGATTTCGGAGAAGGTTGTGACATAATAGAATCCACTTTCTCCGGATTTTTCTCAATGCCATTTGCTGAGACAATATGACCTAAGTATTTTACTCTGGTCTTGCCAAATTGACATTTAGATTTATTGATGGTGATGTTAGCCTCTTTTAGCCTGTCCATTACCATTTCAATATGTTTGAGATGTTCATCAAAAGTTTGCGAGTAAATCAGGATATCATCTTGATAAACCAATACGAACTCGTCTAACCCTGAAAGAACCTCATTCATGAGTTTTTGAAAACTAGCACTAGCATTCTTCAAACCAAAAGGCAAAACAGAAAATTCGAATAAGCCTTGTTCAGTCATGAAAGCAGTGTATTTTCTACTGTTCCGTTCTAATTCCACTTGCCAATAACCTTTCTCTGCATCGATTACACTGAGATACTTAGCTAAATAGAGTTTCTGCAGTAAACTCTGTATAAGAGGCAAGGGATATAACTCTTGTTTGGTGTATAAATTAATGTGACGGAAATCTATACAAAATCTCCATGACCCATCCGGTTTTTCACGTAGCAGTACGGGAGATGAGTAATTGGATGTTGATGGTTGAATAACTCCTAGTTCTAACATTTGTTCTACATGCTCATTGATAATTTTGTGTTTCTTGGGTGAAGTTTTATACGGACGTTGTTTCCTAGGCTTTTCCTCTGTTAACTCAATTTTATGAGTAACTACATTCGTTCTCCCTAATGGTGCGTCCACCACAGTCGGGAAAGTCCTTAATAATTTTTCGATCGCATCTGACTCATGTTCCTGAAGAGAACTAAGAGCTCGTATCGGAAAATCATTAGAACGATGTACTGTAAGAGGATAATTAGTCTTGGCCCAAGTATCAACGTAACCCCATCGAAGTCCTCCTAAATCTAACATCAATCCACATGCATGGAGAAAATCCATACCTAGTATGACGTCATTGGAAGATTCAACTACACAAAATTTCTTTGTAAATTTACGATCACCCAATGTAAAGGAAGTTTTAAGTGCACCTTTCGGATTTACATTACTTCCATCTAGCATAACGATAGGACCCTCAGTCCAAGGTAATAATTTTTCATTATGTAATATTGAAGGTGAAATTACAGAAAGTGTAGAACCTGTGTCAACTAATGCTAAGAGATTATTCTTTTTAATTGTGATTGGGATTTGTGCAACTAATCGGTTTGGATTCTTATTAATAGACGGATGAGTGACAATGAATCCATCAATTCCCACTCCCGCTATTAGTTTTCCGATTTAGTGCTAGAATTGTCCTTGTCCTTTGCTGATGCGGTATCAGCCTTAGCCGTAGAATGTGGCTTATCAGGACATTGAAAAGTGTAATGTTCCATGGAACCGCAAGTTTTGCATGGATATCTTTTCCCATTAGACTTGGATTTATCTTTCCTACCTTTGGATTCTGAAGAAGTAGATTGTCCACCTTTGTCATTTGACGAATTACCTTGAGAATTGACATTATCTGATTTCTCAGATCGCTGATCATTAAAAGAGGAATGCTCATTTGACTTGGATGGAAATTGCTTTCCAGATTTGTAAGAAGATTTATCTTGCCAATTAGTTTTAGGTTTGTCCTTGTCCTTATTAATTACTGGCTTCTCTATTTTAGATGCATAATGAATGAGGTCATAGATATTCTTTGCATTGCAGCCTAACAGATTAGCTCTAATGTCAGGTAATGCTCGTTCAGAAATGAATGATAATAAGGTAGCAGTATCGACTGGTTTATCCTTATGAACCTTCATATACATTAATTCTATCTCTAAAGCAAACTTTTCAAAAAGTTCATTCTGTTTTTGCCTACGACTGTACAATTCTTCAATGGTGGTATTATAATTAGCAGAGGAGCCATACATGGCAAGGAAATTAGACTGAAAATCCTCCCATGTCTTCACGATTTGTCTCGTGCGTTTCCACCATAATTCCTGTGCTCCTTTATCGAACACGGAATAAAGATGAAGAAGTCTGTCTTTCATAGGAATACGCTTTATCTTGAGATATGCATCTAAGTCTGCCAAGAAGTTATCAGCAGTGTCCAACTTAGGATTGAACTTTGGAATAGGAACATTAGTAGGTGAATTGTAAATGACTGTCTGAGGTCTTAATGTATTATCAGGTTGACTAGTGTCTGCTGATGGCAGAGGATTAGGTAAATCCACACATACATTATCACTTCGTGTCCCTGAATGGCTTTCTGGCGTAGCCACTGACGTGTCAGAGCAGACAGTTTGACCTACATTTGCAGAGGCATGGCTCTGAGGAGAAAGAAAATGGCTGGTGTCTGACAGCAAGGCAGAATGAGTTGAAGAAATCTCATTGCCCCCAGCCTTTTTGGAGTTGTCAACTTTGAAAATATTAGCTATGGTGTCAGCCACTAATTTTTCAACTGCAATCGAATCAGGAATGCTAGCTACAACATAATGCAATTTTTCAATCTTAGATTCCAAATGACCAATATGATTCTGTAACTCACGAATCAACTGATTTCGCAATGATATACGGTTCTCAAATACACGATTCATTTCATCCATTTTATCATCAAGTGAATCTAAAATCTCCTGATGAATGGAAAATCTATGCTGTACGTATTTGGTTATATGCACTAAAGTACCGTCATGACTGACTAAATGGAATTTGTCATAAAATTCAGACAACTGTGATTGCATTTCGTCTAAATTGTGCTCATTCATGTCTTTGCATTCATTATGAAGTTTACTACTTGTTTCTGTAAAAGCCTTTAGTTTTTGACTAACCTTAGATTTAAAATCATTGAAAAGATCATTACATTGCTTGATATGCGTTGATAATTGTTCATCAAATACAGTTGCTGGTCTATCTCTATGCCTATGTGTCGGTGCACGAACAGAAGAAACTGGAATTACTTCTGGATTAAAAATGTCCTGAGATAAAGATGGATATGAAAAATTATTTTTCTCCACCTCTTTTAATCGAGATTTTAGCAAAACTTTCTGTTCAGAATCAGACATTGTAGGAAAATCAGCCCTAATTTTTGCCAATAACATATGCTCAGCATTGGTACGCTTTTTCAAATAGTCAGAGGAACCATATACACAACGATAGATCAATGAATATATCACATAGCATAATAAATAGATTATCAATAAAGAAATACTATAACTGCTGTATGGTACTTTTGAGTCAAACCATTTCATCGTTTCCAAATAACGCGAAGCTATTATAGTGATATTCATGTTGAAATTTTAATTGAAAAAAATATAGATTAAATATAAACTGATTTTCTCAACACTACGAAAATTGAAAAATTGTTTTAAAATAGTGTGAGTAGTCAAAAATACACGGTCGCCATTGTAACACTTTGATTGTATGCAATTATACTTAAGGTGTTAGATATTCAATAATGAATCAAGCTGTCTCCAGCTACAGGTTCTTTTATAAAATCAGAATAAATTTATTTAATCTATAATATTACATGAAATCAATTTGGAAAGGAAAGAATAATTTGACTCCATAGAATTTTTGATAACTACAAAATAATAATGATTGGATTGATCTCACCAAAAGCCAGACAAATGATAGGATAACAGAATTAACACTAAAGTCTTCTTCTTGATCCAAATGTCAGGAACTAGACGTCAGTCTTCTGGAAGAGATCAGTTGAGGAGGTCAATCCGGGAAGAAGGCCAAAGTCGAACTTGTCGCTAAACCCAACTTGCTTTTCCCAACTCCGTTCACTCACACCATCCTCAACTCACAACCGCCCTCTCATTTGCATTGACCATGCACGTCACTCTACTCTCACAGCATGTAGAGTGACTATGGTTATAACTGAGTAGTGAGTAGAGTAGTGGAGACAGAAACGGATAGTATCTCATTGTCAGGTGTAGTTCGGATTCAAGTAAACTTATTGTGGCGGTAGCACATACAGTATACACAATACACACATTTATACATTCTTCATTGCATATTATCAGTTGATTTATATTTAACAACCAAGTTCTAAAATCTTCCTAGTATCTTCAGTTTTCGTTTTGTGATTCTATATTATACTGCACTGGACAATCGGCTTACGATTTACTAAACTGATATTCTCTACAGATTTATATAATATTAAATATTAAATAAGAAATGGGAAGTGCACTAGGTCCTCGGGAGAAAGCAATATTTTCACAAACGCTAGCACCACTAATAAAGGGATTAGAAAAGCAGCAAATAATTGTAGAACTGAAAAATGGTCTGATTTTGTTTGGAAAACTGATAGCTGTGGATTGGTAACTACCATTTTTCTTATTTTAGAATTTTTTCTACAAAAGCTTGTTAATCTAAATAAAATGAAAGTACAAACTATATAGAATTATAATTACTTATTGTAAAACCCAGTAAAACCTATCTCACTTATATTTACTATATCAATACTTACTCCTGGACATAATGCTCTACATAATTTCCTATCTTGTCTTAAGTCATGAATGCATGAAAATTAATTAACAATATTTACTTTTTCAGCTTCATGAATTTGACTATGGAAAACGTATTGATGACAAAATCGGATGGAAACAAATGCCTTTTCGACTTTTTCTTCTTGCAAAGCAAAAATTTGCGTTATATTCGTATTCCAGACCACGTAAGTTTACGTTACGACTAATAATGCAGATGTAATGTATAGGTTAAGTAATTGTGGGTGGTTGAATTAGATCATGTCAGTTTATACCTGTGTATACTTCCTATTACGTAGGTACTTTAAATAATATGTAATAGCTGAAATTTTCTCGCAGATTCCAATAAAGAAAACGCTTACAGAGCAGGTAAATATCGTCACTGGAGAAAAGGGAAGAGCAGATCGTCGCAGAGCTAAAGAAAAACGAGCAAATTATTTAAAGAAGAAGCAACAACAAAATATGTCAAAGGAAGTACAAGAGGCATTTAAAATGAAAGCCGAACAGGACAAAAACAAGAAAGACTGTGACAAGCACGACGAAGTATGATGACTATAAATATGCTTCTAAATGTCATTTCAGTCATTTGTGATGTGAATGGTGCAAAGCTCAATATTGCAATTTTGGTGGTTTTTTCTTATTGTTTATTATTCACCTTTTTCATTTTACATATTTTGTATGAACATTTAATGGCTTTTGTAATTATACACAATATTATTAATACCCAGTTGAACATTAGTAAGCTTGAGAGCTTATTCATTGTACTTTAATTAAACATAATCATTACAAATAATATAGCTAACGAAGAGATTTCATGATCACATAAGTTTCTAAAAAGATTTTGCGTCTAAAACGATATCACTGTAATTTAATAGCCATAATCAGTCATAAGTAAAAAACATGAAAGGGGTTTCTAAAACTAAGTTTTGTATTACAATTTCTTAACTATTTATTGATCTACCAGCGTCATGGAATGTAAGATTTCAAAATTTGAGTCGTTTATTCTTATTAATGGAGCGAGCATATGCTAGTAATTTTTGGGAATCCTCACAAATGAAGCTTTTAATATGATGGCAACCAACATCATGCCACTTAAGTCCGTCGTTGTAATAATTATTCAAA
The DNA here is from genome assembly GCA_020055645.1 of Tomocerus qinae. NCBI lineage: Eukaryota > Metazoa > Arthropoda > Collembola > Entomobryomorpha > Tomoceridae > Tomocerus > Tomocerus qinae. Next base: position 104,072,277 of record CM034546.1, on the reverse strand, counting down.
TATGCAAGGCAGGATTCGGAATGTTGTTTGTTAGCTTTGCCTTCACGGTTATCCGGTTGTGGTAGTTTCGACCTAAAAGATTTACATAATGCTTAGATTATCTCAACATTTCCATAAAGTCACAAACAACCTTATATAATTTTGCGTACGTAATTTGTGGCTCATAAGGAACTTAATTCAAATTGGGTGCAATTTGCATGAAATAATTACCCTCCAGTGGGACTCCAGTCATTATAACTGCTTTTCTCATTTGTTGGTCTCATTTTCGTGTCCGTTCCACTCCAAAACCAGCCGTTAATATGGATAGGTTTCAAGTCCTTCCTATCGCATCCAGTGAAATCACAAAGACGACCTGATGTCCAACAATATTCAACATTCTTTCCTAAACAAAAGCCAACATCAAATTGTTAGTATATTGAACATAAAGAAAATATCTGATTCTGTCTGACCACATGATCGAAGCCCCAATCTCCTAATCAATCATAAGCAATCAACCAATCACTCCTAAGAGAACTTGCACGTAAAGTACTTATTCACGATGCTATACTATCTATTATAATTTTATTACTGTATCTTGTCTCGAGCTAAGTGTGTTTTTTTAACTTAGAATAATATGGTAAAAATAATAAAAATGATTGGCATGCTTTAAAAATTAATTGAAGGCATAAGGAAGAATTTAAGTCATTTCGAAGCAAAGGTTCTCTTAGGACTTTAGAAAAGATTCCCTTAAATAAATATCATTATTCATTCAATTTAGACAAGATGTTCTTACCTTGTTTAATCAGGGACTTCACCAGTTTAATTTCTTCTGGAGATTCCATACTTACTAGGTCCATACATCTTTTTCGGCACCAATTTCTTGCGTTGATCCAATTCAAAAATAAGTTTCTGGTTGAGCTTTCTAACCATGTTGCGTAATAGCCGTTTCCATTGAGTTTAGTGTGGATTTTTCTTTCAAAACACAATTCTGGTTTAGGATAATCTAAGGAAGTGCCTTCTTGGGAAGCCACGGATTTAATAGTTCCAAAAAATATCAATACTGTCAAAACTTGAAAGAGTAGTTGTAAACAAGAGAGTATCATGTAAGTCCTGGTTGTATTTGAAGGACTCATTTTAACTCGGAGGTAAAATTGTTGGAAAGTTTTTTATACACTTGGGTTTACGTTATTTATTGGAAATCTAATTGTCGCTATTCGTTTCTAGATGCATACAGGTAATCTCTATTTAGTAAATAGCTACTGACTATAATTCTAGCTTATCTCAAGGAATATTGAGAATACTTTAATTAACAATTTGAGCTTGTGGTCCGGTCAAAGTGGAAGATAGGAATGAGGAGAAAGGTCGATAAGTTATCGTTATGAACATGAACTGTTTTATGTTTCTGTCTGCCTATCTAAGTATTCTATCAACTATACAACAGAATTATTTTTACATTAACATTCGCTCCTTACTATTCTAAATTTACATACATTAGCATATACGTATACGTCATTATAACCTCGGTATCATAATAGGATGCAGCGAGATCATACTTAATACTGAAATGGAAGAAACGTACAGGTATCATCAGGTCACTAACATTTGGCACTGTGATCTGATTTATAATTCCTACAAACTATTTGTACTAGTAGTCTAATATACATTGTATATGGAATAATATTCTATTGAGTTTTAATGTTCATAGCGATTTAACAGTTTGGAAACTGAGAAACACCAGGAATTGTTAGGATCCCATCTAGGAATACTTGCTTATCAGTCCCATCAGTGATTCCGAGGAAAAACAATTTTTCAGCCGATACAGGATGCCAACTTCCATAAGTACATGCAGGATTTGTGTCATTTGCTTGGCCATAATAATGACATTTTTCAGTTTCTCTAATAGAAGGTATGTACTCGTAGATATAGACCCTCTCGCATTTTTGCAAAGCAAGAACTATTCCTGTAATTAAAATATTTCCATGTACATGCATGTAATACCTTCTGAGATTCTTGTACATAGATAGAATGCATTCCTTACCAATGAATCCAGACGTGGGTGGATTTCCATAAATTCGAGCAAATGTAAATTCCTGGAGTAATTCCCAAAGTCTCCATATAACCCTGCAGTCTAAAATGTAGAATCTATTTCTGTCTTCAGCGCGTTCACTCGTCAAGTTGAAATACTTGTCAAAAAATGGAAAATCTGGCTTCGCGTACCACTGTAAAGCATTTAACATCATATTACTAATATTATTCTTCAAACACATAAATACTCAAGACCGAAGCTATAGATAAAGAGTGCGTTTACCTGTTCGACTGTTGATGAGTAATTACAAGGATCCCAGATTAGATATTTTCTACTGCCAGACCAAAGCGATTCTAATACTTGATTAGCTTGTGAGTGTTCATCATTAACATTATCGTCTTCTTTATTATCATCGTTGCTCGATTTTCCATAAAATGCATAAGGAAAAGCAAACTTTGGTTTGCTCACAACCTGCGAGTTTACTATTCTCATACTTGTAAGAGCCCCTACATCTTCTTCAAAGCCTGCTGTGGGAGCATTGTTGAAACGGAGTACGAAGTCATGAGAATCTAAAAGAAAATTGAAAAATTGTACACACAACTTCCGACGACAAATATAATGATATACATACTGTACTGCACACAGTTAGTATAATTTACTACATATTCTTTAAATTCTTGTTTACATCAGTAATATTAACTATAGCTTTCAATTTGTAAAACTAACCTATATCAACACCGTGTTTAGCACCATCTAAAGCAGCTGAATTTGGCACAACCGCGCAAGACCTATACATAGGGTCACTATTCGAATTGTAGTATGAACTGGATTTATCGTAATCACTGCTACCGTCGTTAGTACTGTATGCATTGAACAAAGGCTCCTTTGGAAACAATTTTCCCCTGAAAGCAGGACTTGAACGCTCATTCAAAATGTGAAGTTTGAGATTCTTGATCCGACAAAGAATGTTTTCTCGGTCTACTTTGGATTTTACTTTCAGTTTACTGAAATTGACTCCGTACTGGTTTAGATGCCCTGAAACGTTAGATATTAGACATTAGGAAGAACCAAAAACTCTCCTTGTGATGTACCAAAACTGAAATGTAACTTCATGCATAAACTATGATATAATTAATAATTAACTACAGATAGAGGTATTTTCCTTGATTCTTTGTATTTGTACCTTTAACTTTTGCTCCAGTGAGAATGTGCCGTCTCAACTTAGAAATGACTTTCATTTTGAGTCTGTCAATTGTTGCTTTCAAATCGACTCCAACTAAATTCTCTTCGTCAACAGATCCAAGACCAGGTAAAATTCCGTCCATACTTGAATCTAGTCCTTTGGGTTTCTTGAGATTCATATTAGAAAAGCTCTGATCACCATCCCCCATTAGAGCATTATTAGGGCCTAATGGTTTAGTATTGAAGAGATTATACTGATCATCCCGTCCCCGAAAAGTGGTCCAGGCCATATAGGAAAAAACTATTGCTCCCGATAAAAACATGACAATGAGAAAGATGGGTAGGATTTTCATGATGATTCCCATTACCTTAATAATTAAACTATGAATATCACATACGCTCACTGAAATGAAAGTTTAGGGTTTGCACTTAGAGTATATGTAGACCTGATTTGAGTTGAGATTTCATTGTACTTATAGTTACGGAAGAATAATAAAAGAACCTACGGGGCTAAAGTTCTACCTAGGAATGGAATTAGACTTGTCGCCATTAAAATTAGAATTTTTGGAATAGAAGAAAACTATTGCGCTGATTTTGGCAAATGATTTGTAAAGAAAGGAGACCATTGTTCTGCTATTGCAAAAAATCTGTTTTGATGTCACAGACGGAACTAAAATCCTATCCGTCTGCATCTCTTCCCGTGCCAGCAGAGTTTTCACTGCATTATGTTGTCTTATATGATATCGAATTTCCTGTATAACAGATTGGCAAACTAGCAAAAGAATCAATTGCTGACAGGACAATGCAGAGGATGAAATACCCGGGTTTTAGACTCTGAGCGTGCGAGCAACTTACCCGATTTGCTCAGTTGGTGAATCCATCCGCAACATTTAGATAGAACGTTTCAAGGATCCACCACATACTTAAGCTATATGTGTCATAAAAACATGAGTATAGCACTGCAGAGTAAACACTCAACTCCTTGTCGCATTCTTTTATTAGGTACTCCAACTACATAATATTATACTTACTATAACATAGATACGTTAATAAATAATAATCAAAGCATCAGATTTATTCAGGATCAATTTTCCAACCCATGTAACAATCGCTGCAGCATCCGGTGAACCACTTTTATTTGAGTACCACGTTTTGTCGCTAAACCACAATTTCAGATGTTACAATCTCATTTTTACTGCCACATTACACGTGCAATAAAGAACACAGATTAGGAATTTCCTGCATTACCGAAATGGGAGCCCGTGTAAGAAAAGAAATCCCAACACCCATCCATAGTTTGTTGCATTGCAACTTTCGTCGTCAATGGGAAAACTATAATGATATTGTTTGCCTCTGCTAGTGGCAAAAACCCGCTGTGTACAATATAATTTTCAGCCACATCAGGTCTGCAAAAAAATTGTTGTCCATTAAGGTGGAGTTCTGTTGGGCATTCTGAGAGTACTTAAATCAAGACCTTATAGCGGAATCTTTTTACAGGCTGCAACTTTTCCCCGATTGCTATCAAGCTGTCCTCTCCGAGTTTCTGAGGAAAGTTGATAACAATCCGTAGAAAATTATAGCCTGTAGGAGGAGATGCTAATAATACTCTCAGAGTACTCTCACAATACCCGTCAGAACCTCTCCTTAAATATTTTCAGTTTGTACAGAACTGCAACGAATACTGCTACATTGAATAATATAACACTTACGACCATTCGTTGCATCCATGAAAATTGAAGTGAAGAAGACATTTATTTCGTTGTTCATAACAAGCTGTTGGAATATAGATAAATCCTATTTGACCCATAGCAGCCTCGCTGATATTTCCTTCAGGATAAAACTCACTTTGGTTGAATTTTAGCAGAGGAGCTAATTTCAATCTCTCTAAAAATTAAATCATTGTCACAATTCATGGGTACCTAATGTAAATGAAAGGGCAGATCTTTAAACCAAATATAATTTAGGTAGGTATGTATTATACACGACTGACCCTCTTGTTCAATTAACTGTTCATTAGATAAATTTTGTATTCGATTTTCTAAGAGATATTTTAAGCTGTGGTAAGCCCCGGAGTAGTTACAATTTCCTAGATAGTAGTTCTCGCTTTCATCTTTGGCTTTATCACATTTGTCTCCGAAATTTATCGTGGGCTGTATTTACAAATAAACAAAAACTGTACACTAGTGTCATATTATGAAAAGAATTGCCTGAGACGAACAGAGGTTAGAATGTAAGAAACATGAATTTTTTCTTACAAAGACATGGACAGTATTGACAGCAGTAGTTAAGCTAACGTTGTTGGAATCTTGAATAAAATGTTGGTAAAAATCTTGATTCTGTACTGCCATATCTAAAAAAACAAAAAACAATGACTTATGATAATTGACAATTTTATGATAAAAAGAATGCCTTTTACAACAGTTTATAGTATAATATTATGTGGAAACGCATTCACGTGCATAAGTAACGTCACTAGTCACTATACTTGTTCACAAAGCGCAAGGAGATGCATATTATGTATACAAGTAGAGAACAGATTAGATAGAACATGTTTTCCCATTGCAGATACTATTACGAATGTTACCTGCTGGAATATATTCATCTTTATCCCCAGTCCAGATAAATACTCGTTTATTCTTTAAATTTTCTATTGGATCAATTAAATTCTGCTTTTCATATTGCAGCGTATCTTCTATAGATTTGCTTAATTTATAGGGAAATATTCCCAGTCCTCTCTTACTGCATCGAAGCCCGAATTCATACAAATTCTTGGGGCCACACCTGTAAAAGACTGTGAAGAATTAGAAACTCGCGTAATGCATGAAACTGCTTTACTACCTGACCAGTTTCATGTTTTAAATGTACCTTGAGAAAATATGGCAGTTCCCATAATTTCAGAAGAATGTGCAACTGTCATTTGATTAGCCATAGCAGCTCCAGCAGAAAATCCGGATAGGGTTACAGAGGATGAATCGACATTGTACTTTTCTAGAGTTTCAAAAAGAATACACATTTATATTGTAAAAACCAACTCCCATCCCCACTTGTAATTAATACATAATTTAGGAATGTCGACAAGCAATCTGTGCCTAGTCGGTACCTAGTCGGTATATTCCAGAATTATCAGAGAGCGAAGCAGGTACTCCGTGACAGCATATTCCATACACTAGAATTGACAGAGATTGCACAAAATTTACAAACATTGTGATATGGCTTGACGAAGAGTGTAAATCCCAAATTAGTCAATTATTGACTGTTTCAAATATAATATTAAATATTTAAACTCGTAGTAGTGGGTGATATGCAAGTTATTTCTATAATTTCTAAGCCACACTGCACTAAAAACAGCATCTTTTTCAATACCACAATTACAATTGTATCTGTAAACCTTGTTATGATGTATAGTATAGGTCCATTAAGAGTTCATTACAGTATATATATAGACAAGTGTACGTATCTTCAGTGATAACAAAAATTACAGTAATTAGTAAACATGAACTTTGGTCTTTTGAGCATTCAGATATAATTATAGACACTGACACAAGTTATAAACACAAGGTTGAGGCAGAACAGACTGACTCTATGCAATAAAAATGGGTTTTGTTCTGGCTGCCGAAATTACGCTTAGTCCCTGGTGTATATTAGGGGAACATAAAGGCTTAGCGCAACACATGAGAGTACAAGGTTCATTCAGTTTTATCAATACCTATGTAATTACAATTACTATAATAGTATCTCTTTATAAATGGATGACAAAGTGAATTATGGTTAGCAAAGAGGATAAAATTGCATCATAGTAATCTCTGCATGCAAAAATGTGTTCATTAATAACTTTTGCATTATCATGCCATGAAAAGAATCAGCAAAAAGCGGCAAAAAATGTATTTATATTTAAAATGATACTACTTCATAGCTTTGATGCATAAAGTAATAACCAAAATGTTACAACACAAAGAAAGAATTTTTTTAAACATGATACTGCATTTTATTGGACAGCCTAAAGCAAATAGAGTCACGTTGTACAATATCCTGTATGGGATGCATAACCAACAGGATCCTTGTAGCCATAAGCCTCTATTTCTCAGAGATTACTTCCAGAGCTACTGGAAATCATCCAAAAATGGCTTAGTAGATATTTTGTGAATCTTGGGAAAAAATTTCCGCTCGTTAGGGCTGAAACTCAACTCAAGTGCCCTTGCTGCAAGTCTTAAATTTCTTCGATTGATGTTGGACTGATATGACATTCTGTTCGGTATGAGATTCTAGTTGAAAGTATGAAAAAAGATCTCATTTGGGCCTAAGAAAATTGGAAAAAGGTCAAGGTCAGATTTATCTGCCAGCATGTGATGCTGAAAACTGGCTTAGAAATAAAGAGTTCTCTACATTTAATATCTTTAAATTCTCCGATAGCTCTGGAGCGAGTATGAGGCACTTGATCTTAATTAAAACTCTATAATATTGGAGAACTAACTATTTTTCTATAATCACAAAAGGGAAAAAGCGTTATGTATGGTGCTTTTGATTTCTAGGAATATTGAGTTAAGTAGCTATTGTAATTTTACAACCCACACGCGTTCTCAAGAAGGTTATTTATAGCAAAGTAGGAGAAAAAGAATTTTAAAGCTACTATTCATGTAAGTAGGCAAAACAAGAATGCTTCTGTCCTTGACGCTTTAAATTACTAGCTCTTCACATCTAACTCTGAGCACACGGCGAACAGAACCTCTCCGTACTTACGTTGTGTGCACTTATTTAATTAAATTGCAGATTACCAAATGCTAGGCAGGTGCTCTTTTAATGAGTACAATGAGTAGCTTCATATTTCGATCAATACTTACTATTTACATACAAGCCAGCTTCTTTCTATTGGTATGAAATTCAGCTTACAAACATACATTTTCACATGAATAGGTAAACATCGCATTTCAGAGTATTTCATAAAATGGATTCATTACTGTGTACATCAAATCACCTTGTTGTATAAACTACAAATTAACTTCTTCCATTCATCAGCCGAGTTAGTTATCCAGATTACTTTCCAAAGGCTTCTCATTTCGAAATATACTATTGTAATTACTACACAGTAAGTACAACATACATGTCGCACGAATTCTTGCATTCAATGTTTATCTTGTTTCAAATAATCTAAGTTACTACATAAGTACATACCTTATTTAAACATTTGAATAATTTATCTGATTTTGTGAGGGTTACGAAAAATCTAGTAAGTAAAGTAGTAAAGCAAATGTAAATCAGAGTATAAAAACAAGACCTGACTTTAAAGAAATTCGCAATGGGATGAACTAATTAAAACCATATAATATTTTATGTTCAAAAAATTCCATAATATCACTGTAAATTGTACGGAGAGTACAGCCGAAAAGTACGTATTATCTTAATAGGTAAGTAGAAGTATTTTAACCTTCAAATAATCTTAAAATACGTACCTAACAAGGCTATGCTATAAGGCTAGCGGTTGTTGTGGCTTAGAAACTCAATGTCAAGAAGTTATGTGAATGCAACTGGAGAACATTTCATTCACCTAAGACATGTAGCATTTAATTTGGCTGTCCAACTTCTAAAACTTTATTTTCCACATTTTAAAAGACTACTTCCATGATTCTGCAACATGCTCTGTCTCTCTCAATATTATTAAAATTCAATAGATTTGATGAAAATGTACATAAATAATTTTTATATTGACGTAATCAATTTAGTTTATTAGATTAAAGAAGCCTAATGATAGAAAAGTTTTTCTAATGGTGGCATCAGCCCACTGATTTTGTTAAGTTAGATCTTAGTTGAATCGGTTGGACTACGTCATGTAAGTTATATGAATTTCTAATGATGCACTCACAAAGGTACTTGATGGAATGACACCGGTGAGATATCTATCACTCTATATTCCGTGAAGTGAAAATGCATTTGTAGTTCATCTTCATCTGTGAGTAGACATCAAAATGCCTCTACAAATTGCTTTGATGTATTTGTATTAAAGTTTGTAACGAGTTTGAAATAAATGTGAATGCAGTGGAGCGAAATACCGGTATTTGCGGGTGCAATTTCCTAAAATCAATATTTCAGTGTCTGGAAATCTGCCTCTATTGTATCTGAAGCTATCATAAAAATGAAGTGATATGAAGGGTGATGTGAAATGTAGATTCATTTGCAGCTGCGTCGCCGAAAATTCGGAGCTAGAGCCAAAGCCAGCCTCCAGCATAACATGCAAGGGAGTTCATAGATCTCTGGGACCCGAATCTTGAGATTTCATTGCTGGAATCTCTCCCCGCTCCTGCTACATATACATGCATCCAGCATCTGCAAACTTATTATCCGGTATTTGACATTGCAACTTGCCTTTCCAGTTTTAATGGCTGGATGCATGCGTATTGCTGTGAAATAACTATCAGGGGCAAGACCGACCAAGTCCACGGGAGATCAGCAGGCAGCTGAATTGAATTATCTGCATGGATACATTTATCCAGGGCCACGGAGATGTGCACTGTGCAAAGTGCACTAAGCTTTTCACTCAACTTTTCCTATTTGAACAAAAATAATTTCAGTGAATAACCAGACATCATCTAGTAATGGCTACGACTTTATCTTTCAAGTTGTTACCACCTACTCCCATTTGATAGAGCAATCAAATTGTAAATATAGACACCATTTATCTTAGTTCACTAAGCTTTCAGGTCTGCTTAGCAGATTCAACAACTTCTTAGTATTATTCAACCATCTCTCTTTCTGGAGCGAGTATCAGTTTTTTCAATCGAGATACAGATCTAAAATACTGTAGCAAGAGTAAGATAATCTCTACACACAGATACGTAAAATTGTTTAATTCGTGTTTACAATTTTGTATTGAGAAAGGAAAAGAACTTGGAGTGATTCGAAGTGTCAAATATGATGTACATTTATTCAACATGTGTCTTTGAGTATAGATATTTTTTTCTTAACCTATTATTGCTAATGGGAAATGGAATAGAAGCGAAAATATATGTACAATCTCTCAAAACTAATGAGACTGTTCGCATAATCTACGATAGAAACACAAGAGCAATCAGTGATGCAATCCAGGTAAACCAATTTAAATACATTCCGTGAAATTCATTTTCTAAGGAAAGAAATAAAATTGTGTGTCTTCTCTTAACAGGGATACTTAGTTGTGGCAAATCCTTTGTCAGCCTGTTCAGAAGTTGAACCACCTCCGAATTCTACTTCATTTACAGATGCACAAGATTCATTCCCTGACCATTTGATGAAACAATGGACATTGTTAGCAACGATTCACGATTGCGATATTGCAACAAAAGCGAAAAATGCTTATCGTGCGGGATACTCAGCAATCATTATTCAAAATCTTGGTAGCAACAACTCGGACAGTTTGCACTGGCATATGCTAAAGTTTCCACTTGCAAAAATGAATATCATCAATGTAAGGGGTTTAATTTATTTTGATAAATTAAACTGTACCGCATAATAAAATGTAATTGGTTCTTATTGCAGAAAGTTATTGTTGGAGAATACGATGGGGATCTGCTCAAGCGTAATTACTCATTCCCTAACAATAGGTAAGATTTAAAAGACCTAATTGGTTACGTAATTTAATATCAACCAGTTTACTTATTTTGCCTTGTAAATTCTAACTCGACTTATAGCAGTAAAATTTTGTGTACTCAGGTTTTACATTCGATTCGAAGAAGATCACTTTTATCAGTATGTTTGCTATGCTGTCATTGGGGCCATTTTTGTACTACTGATCACCTTATTCATTATTTTCTGGGTCCAAGTCTGTTGTGCGTTGCTTCAAATTGTAAGAATTTTTAAAAATTTAAATGAAGCAGGAGAGAAGATATAGTGCTATGATAGTAAAATTAATGTAATAAAATTAATGCAAGGCACCACGAGTGATTCGGTATCGGATGAATGGTGGTCAGCAGTCGGGGAAGAAGAAACTTTCAAAATCAATGGTAGAAATGATTCCAATCAAAAACTGGAGTGTCAATTACCCTTTCCAACTTTGCGCTATCTGTCAAGAGGATTTTTCAGAAGAAGATAAAATTAGGTTATTACCTTGTCTTCATGGTATGCAATGCAAATTTTTACTTACCTTACAACAACCAAAGGAATTTAGAGTAGCTATATGTATTTATAATTATGTTTAAAATTTTTCCAGGTTTTCATGTCCAATGCATAGACCCATGGGTATGTAACATTTTGTCCCCCGTTTGTATTATTATACTGTTTCAATTGTATCTATTAATAACTTAAAGTATTCTAGGATGCAACAGACTTAGTAAAATTGAAAATTACCTAACATTTATTTGTATTTACAATTTGCGTAGCTATTGCACAGAAGTCGAAGATGCCCTAATTGTATGCAAAGAATTCGTTTCCACCGACCATCAAAAAGTAGCGAAGTAGGAACGCAATGTAACAACAATAATTCTCATGAACCTGATCGAGATCCTCTTTTAGAAGTTGCATATGATGATCCAGATACAGAGCTGATGATTTCTCCAGAAAATTCGGTGGATGACGATGATGATGTGGAGAATGCAATAGGGATTTGCTTTAGCCCTGGTGACAATTCCCGACTCACAATCAGTGAAGCAGGATCAACGGTAAGGTTCGAATTTTATTCAATGATTTATTGAATCTGAATATAATTATATATTTAGGAACAGAAGAGTGGTCCCAAGGAAGACGAGGATGAAGATAAAAGCTTAGATTGGCAACTCAAGCATTTCCTGGCTGGATTTTCCTTCGTTCCCTCCTCACAAGAGTCAATGGAAATGACTTCTGATGTTGAACAAAATAATGCCATGCATACTAAACCTCATAAAAATGTCAAAGAAAGCAGTAAAAATGCATTTTCTACGGAAATGAAGGAATTACCGTTGCTGGATACGTGCTTGGATTCATATTCTTCGCTGGAAAATCTATCAATTTCGAAAGGAACAGGCAGTCGTATCCTGACTCCGGGAACTACCACTTTGGATTTACAATTGCACCGTTGCAGAACCTCTAAGAATTCTGATGCAACAACAATCTCTGAAAGCTTACCACGGGATGATTCCTTTTTCGACGAACGAAGTCTCAAAGGTACGAAGCGTGACAATTTTAATGAAACTGATGATGACACATCCACTATTGTCCAAGACCTTGATGAATACGAATACGACGATGTGTTTGACGAATCTTCATCGATGCTCTAATTTGGTGGAAATGTATTCGTCAATACTACTACTATCATTTTATTTCGACTGAAACTATACTGGATATACGAACTATGGACTTTCATAATTATTTATGTCCCAATTACCTTCTGTGCAATTCCTACTCTCATCATCTCAAATATTATGTAATCATTAGCTAGAAATGCCATTTCAACATGTATTTTTATTAATGTTTACAAACTTATTGTGAACATTTTTTTTGAAGTTCATAATTGAGACAGTTAAGATTTTCATAAGTTAGATAACAGTTATTTACTTATTAGTAACGTTGTACTGATTATTAGTTGTGCCAAATTTTGTTTTAGGATACTCAAACTTGAGCCAAATACAGTAGATAGATGTAATATTTTGCGAGAGTAGTACGATTAGTAGCTTAAGCTACATGAAATTCTAATTTATACCAATATGCTAACACACAACATTCCATGTAGAATAGGTAGCTTGTTTGCTTGTGTCATGTAATAGTATTACACATAATGTTCAAATTACATCTACTACTGTAGTAGATTAGTACGGTGATGATGTAGTTTTAGAATTCTGTGTTCACAGAACGTGAACACGAAAAGATATACCTAAATGTGCTACTGTAAATAAGTAATGTATCGATTTTCTTATCTCTCCTACTTTCTTCACAATTCCACGCAACACCATTGTCATTTTACAGGTTGATTTAGTCACTGCCACATACATTAAAACGCGATCTAGTATACCGAATTGAATATATCTTACCTGTGACTGGAGATATGCATTCTACTCTTTTCTTTCAATATAACTAGATATGTATAGCCATGTATGTTTGAAAGAAGAATATTTAAAGTCAAAGATATACCTTTGCGTGCGAACATTGTTACCATTATTTATTAGTGTTGCGACATAAGTCACCTGATAATCTCATTAATGTTGTTTTACTGCGGAGGAGAAAGATATGAAATAAAAATGGACAAAATCATTTGAAATTGTACGTTATTCATAACTGGCAATTGGCTCTCGATTTCAAAAATGGATGCATTAATGGATGATTCATTTAACAATTGCATTAAATATGTTTTATAAAGAAAAATAATGCAGTAATATCACTGTGAATAAATTGTTTTCAAGAGAAGTTACAATGTAGACATACATTAGCCATCAGAATTAGAATACAATAAACATTTAGAAGGTTCAACCTGTGAAGGTTGCGGTAAGGAACAAATAAAAGGAGAATATTGTATTGACAACGTTATATTTGTATTTGTTCAACATATTATATCTTTTGAACCATTACATTGGATTAGACTCGATAGTCTTTTATTAGTGATCACATGAACTGCATGAACTTCATATCTTGAATAGGAAGGTCATGCTTCTGCCGAAACCTTCGGATTTATGGGCGCTACTTCCTAACATTTCTATTTTGTCCATGTAAGTACCTATATATGTATCTCTTCATAAGTTAGGCTATATACATATTTAATTACCATCAGACAGTCGAAATATATTCTGTTAATTTCTCAAAACTTTTATGTACTAAAGGTATTCATTCTAAGACAACTTCAGAATTAGTTGTTTCATTATTTCACTGATAAGACAATCTAAAATGTATTGAACTGAAGCCTACGCATGACAAGGAAATTAGTACAAGCTTTAACAAGCACTTCAAAGTTTTATCTGGTCAGCATTCTGTAAGAAGTATTTAATCGCATGTAATAATGTTTCACACACGGAATCATACTTTATGTCTCACAAACAACTCCATGTTAACTCCAGCTAGACAGTGTGTACTGTACTATATTGTAAATGTAAATGAGAGTTCGAAATACTTAAAGAATTGCCAAACCATATTTATGATATACGCAACGATTTTGTGGGAAGGAAACTTGCATCAGTTATTTATTTAAGGAGATGACACATTATTCAAGACCTCACTGTCATAAACTCCATTCTAGTCATTACTAAAAGGATTTTATTCCAGTATGCAGTATATTATTTACTCAGTCTTAATTTCCAGAAAATAAACACGTGCTACTCATACAACTCATACCAGCTAGAGAATAATACACAATAAATAATACTTGCAGCTAAGTAGTACCACATAAATAGAAATACAGAATAAATAGAGAAACATTTAAACCATAGCTTACCCCGTAATACCCAACCATAGTTATCCAACAAAATATTTACATAAGCCCATTGCCAAAAAATATACAGGTTCATCCCACATAGCACACACTAAAGATTAAAGGGTTATGACTGTTCATCAGAAATAGTAGCAGAAGTATATCTATCATATCATTTGAAGACTCAAGGAAAGTATAAATTTTCCCCTCAAATACATACGACAACATCCCATGTATGCTGAATAGTGAAAAACAATTTGACGCAAGTAGTGTGATGTCATTACAGTATTAGGTTAATGACAACTCACTCAATCCATCCACTCTGACTCTAAGGACCTGTTTCAGGATGTACCAGACGCTAGTTAGTTACCTATAGATAGTGTTAGTACCGTATTGAGCGGATGTTTTTAATCATAAATGTCTATCACTGTAATGTCAGGTACAAGAGTACATGTGACAGCTTTAAGGTTTTGTATTTATTACTGTTATTCATGTAGTGGCAATTCGTATTTTTGTTTTTGTGCAGTTTGTTAGTTCTCGCCTTGAGATTAGAGTACAAAGTACTACATGTAGGATAGGCATTGTTCATCAAACAAGCGAGATTTAAAAGCACAACAAATACAAAGTGATATCTGTATTGCATTGCATTCATATACAGATACATGTACACACTAGTTCAGTACAGTAGACAGTAGTGTAAGGAAACTCCGTGCACATCTGTTTTGTAGGGAGGCAATTTTTATAACTAAATCCTTGCATATTGACATCAAGTGGAACCTTACACTACATATACCTTCCACTTTACTTGTGATACATCCCAAAGGACGGATTAAATACCTCGTTAAAACGTAGTAAGCGAATTATCATTTTTATTAAACCTGCATGTAAGAAATGATCTATCTAATTTCCAAAAACTAACATCACGTCAAATAACATCTCAGTTCAAACCATTTATTTATTTCTATACTCTATTTAGGTATACGTTTCGCACTACTGTTACTTTGAATAGTACACTGTATTGTTTTCACTGTGAAAACTATTTGCGTGTTTAGTATTGGGATTATTGCGACGTTTCAGGTTGATGATGTCTAAATAATGAAGTGGATATTCGTGACATCATAAATAGTGTAATAGGTCTTAATAGATACAAAAGTGTATTATCTATACACACACTCAAAAGTGTAGCCACAAAAAGGGCCAAGTTGTTGACTGTACCAAAGAATACAGTACAAATACATAAAAATGTAACCTGGAAAGTCTAACTTTGACCAATTAAGTGTACATGTATATACAGTGTGACAAGTTAGCATAATAAAATTTCTCTATAATGTAACATCTCCTGCAGTTTTACTTAATTTATGAATTTGTTTTACTAATGTCGTGTGATAAATGTACTTAAATGACAAATTGGGTGATAAAAATGATCTGCAAAATTCGGACAAGCTAAGTGGTGATAAAGAGTTCATTTTGGTCAGAACTACGTAAGGATTGCCTCTTAAATAGAGGGAATAAAAGAAAACGATTCTCAAGATATATTTACATATACACACGACAATTCACGTGTCCATGGAGTGCCGTTATCTCAACATAAGATTTGGCTTTGTGATAACAGCACTGTCACTTTTAGTTATACAACAAGGGTCGGCTACTATCTCCATCGTATCTCAAGAATCAAACAGTACCATTAATTCCATTGAAGAAAATGGTGTTGAAACATCTTTTGCTTATGCACTACAGGTTAGTACGATTATGATTTTTTATAGAAAATCGGTTGTAAAATGACATTTTATTTAATTTTTTGTATTATCTGTATCAGGGTCATCTAGTCCTTTCGGACCCACCGAATGTTTGTAAGAAACCTGCTCCACCGCCAAATATTACAGAAAACAATGCAACAGCTAATTTTAACACGCAAGCAAATGTGCCTAAATGGATACTTGTTGCAACCTTAGCATTAGCAGAAGATTCATGTTCATTGTCCAGAAAAGCTAAAAATGCACAAGCAGCTGGCTACTCTGGAATTATTATACAACATCTAGGAGCAAATAGCACAGATAGTGTCCTGCCGGGTTTCATTGGCCTTGACTGGATCGATGTCAAGATTTATACTTGTGTTGTTGGAGAACACGATGGAGAATTACTCAAAAACTTCACTTACCCAAAAAAGTAACCATTTTAAGACAGATCATAATAAATATATTTAGTCATTTTAGTACAACGATTCATAAGCATTCACTCGTAAATTGTAGAAACTTTCTTAGAGGGTGAAAGCAATTTAAAATTACTTAAAATTTCTGTTCTATATTTAAATCTTCCGAAAAGTACAATCTTATAGTATTATTGAATATTTATTTAAGGTACTTCGTGAAATTTGAAAACGAGCCGGCCTTCAATGCAGGATTTCTTGGTAACATCACCATACTCATATTTTTTGGACTAATTGGGTTTTGTGTTTGTATACGGGGAGTATGCTACTGTTACTCTAAGGTACAATTTATTACACTTCGATTAAATTGTATCTTAATTAAACCATGTATCATCTATCACCTAATTGTCTTGTAGATTTGCTTTGGTTGCGAAGAAAGGAGAAGAAAACGGCGAACGCTTTTAACAGTCAACGAACTGAAAAAATTGCCAATTGTACAATGGGTACCAGAACTACCTCAAGAAACTTGTTCGATCTGTCTGGAGAATTTTGTGGTTAAGGATCAAGTTCGTTTACTCCCATGTTCACATGGTCAGTTTTTTTCTATCAATCAAATTATGAAATATAACGCTCAGAAGTTGTGATAGTTTTGTTTATGATTTTAGTTTTTCACGTGGCATGCATCGATGCGTGGCTTGCATGTGAACGTCGAAAGTGTCCAAACTGCAAACGCAGAGTAATTTTCTTGCGAGAGCATTTCTCAGACTCAGAATCCTCCAATTCAACAACGGATGATGAAAACGAGCCTTTGCTCAGAGATCCTTCTGAGCATTCTCGGTTTATCCAGGCTCTGACGGAGTCGCATAACCACCGCCATAGTCTCTCTTGCTCTTGCACTCCGGTCCATACTCCCCATTCGTCCAAAGGCGGTTCTATTTATTCTCAGACTAGCCAACAGGGTCCAATGACATCAAGTGATGTATCTGTCCATTCAGTCAATGACCAGGATATTTCTCCAGCTACTCAGTCCACATCAACTACTTGTTTGTCCATATCTCAAGACTTTTCTGCCAGCTGTTCATCATCTGAAGGAGAAAACGATAATAATACTATAGTATCAGAAAGGGAAGATGAGTTAATGGGTAAGAGTCATTCGACTAATGGAACAAATGAAGAAAGTCTTTCTTTTCATTCTTGTCTCGAGGTAGAATCTGATCGTGATGAATTGTACTCATCTATCGAACAAAAAGTTTGAGCGAATCGCTCAGATTTCGTCCAATTTTAAACCGAATATTTAGTACTATAAGCAATCAGTAAGTACTCTCACATTTAATACGTAATTTTGTTACTGTTTTTCAATGTAATAGTTTACCAGATTATTTTGGGTTTTGTTTTCACATTATGCAATATAGTATAGTCAACAGGCGTAATATAGATCTATAGTAGAGTAAATTTTATTTATTTATATGACAAAAGCATCTACACCTGCACGAGTATCAAATTAATTATGTAATCTATGGAAAGATTCCTTGTTTATCCTACAACGATCGATATTAACAGGTGGGAGGCGGAAATTCTTTGTAAAGTAGTTTTATTATATTAGAAAACACCTAAAGTTAAATGTAATGCATCTGTATAAGTGAAGTTGAGTATTTAGTGTCGACACAGAAAATTGTTAATGTGGAACTCTAAGTCTGGTTTTTATCAATGTTTTAAGTCTGATTACTGTAACTGTATTCCAAACCTAAAATGGGGAGGATGGATTTCGTAGTGTATTAGATGTATATTAGTCACAGAAATTAGAAACGTGCAACTTTATACGATTTTTGATATTGCAACAACGTATATGTGTCAAAATTTGGAATATTTAGTCAATTTTAAGCAAACTGAGATCAAGCAATGCAATGGTGTGTATTATGTATTGTCTGTTATTTTGAGATGATCAATAAAGTCAAGCAAGATATCTCTAGCAAAATAATATACTAATTTAGCAAAACGATAATGCATGTCCAAATGTTTATGTGGGTAGCGAGGAATTACTCTGCAAAGCTCAGAACTGTGTCGTAGCTTCACATTTCTAACGATTGCATATTATATGAGACCTTGGACGAAATTCTTTGATAAAATAGGGCAGAAAATCCGAAAGTGGGTATATTCAGACAGTTCTTGTACATTCCCTGTGACCATAAGTATTGATTCACTAAATCAATCTAACCGTCTGGATTTCTGCATCATGCAATCAAACTGCAACAAAACTAGATCGTATTTGAGATTGCGAATGTATAAATGAATTTTTGACTTTGACAGCAGTTCGTGCAAACATTGCATACAGAAAACGCACGCTAAAAAGGTAGACAGGTTATACTAGATGCCTGCACAAGCACATAGGTGTTCAGTACAATTACACGTGCCTATATCGACAAGTTAACTGCATAAGTACAGTGGTTGTCTATTACACAAACACTAACGTATAAATTACAATTACAAGCATGTCAACGGTCAATTTAGATAGAACTATTATTTCCACGTGGAATCAAAAAGTCCATTAGTGTTGCAAAATAAAATGAATTGTTAAAGTTAGCTTATGCAAATATGACAATGTTGACAGATAATGTTGACAGTGTGGTGAAAGGTGTAAGTATGCTTTGTAAAAGAGTACATCGTCGCACGAGCATAAAGTTAAACCGTCATATGAAGACACAAATAGAATAGAAGAATGCATTTATGTTGTGAATACATAATATATAGGGCTGCATAATATGCATTTTGGGACCTAAGAATTTCAAGTTCATAAAATCATGCATTGTAAATAATATTATCCACGTTTACATAACTAAAAGTGTCGACATGACCTATATCTACCAATAACAAACTGCAGGGTGGAATTCCGTAGTCGACTGGTTGATTGACGTGTATACAGCAAAACAGTACGAAATTAACTTATCCATTATAAATGATAATTACATTTACTGATGTTGCCCAACTCTATTAAGGAAAATACAATTGCAAATAACAGACAGAATGGCACTGTTCTATATGCTTCGTAAACAAACATCAATAAGCATTAGATATAATGTCATGTCGTAATCGTTAGTAGACAGAGATAACATTAATGTTATGCCATTTGCCTCTGCAAATGCTTATGGACAGAATAGAGACTGAAAGGGAACAAAAATTGTTCAACATATCTTTGCATCTGTCATCGGTTCGACATAAATACTCTGCAGCGGAATAATATTTTGGTCGAACCATCATGAGTTTTTGTCATCTTTTGTTTCATTTCTCTGAATATTCATGATGTATCGTGAACATTTGCATCATTTGACTTTTCTATGGACTTGAGTTAGAACTTCTAACTATAAGAACCGTGGCTATGTCAGAGTCAAAATTGATTAAGACCTCTATTCAATTGGAAAGTCATGCCATAATTAGTCATGAAAATGTGATTATTACTACAGCATTGTTAAAAGGATATTATTACAGCATTGTAGAAAGTGGTCGAAAGTGTGATTAAACCACAAAATGAGTCTTTGTAGCTATTTCCTTCTTTAAACATACATTATATCTTCCATCAGTGTTATGAATTTGGCAAATCTCATCTTTGCAATAAAAACGAAGTGCAATAAAACCATTTGCGCCTACTCCTTGCACTTTCATGTGAAGTTGAATGATAATATTAACAGCATAATTCACAGTAAATCAGCATATCGTTACTATATTGAATATTGTACCAAGATATACTAAAATACAGATGTCAAATGTCATGAAATAATCAAGAAATTGATCATCAGTTTAGTTACTAGGTATAATGATTGGTCTTTTGACAGCGAATCAAAGACTAATAATCTTCCAACAAGTCTAGGGTTATGACAACTTGGTCAATCAATTCCTGCATGGTGTAGTTAAGTTATATATGTCGCCAACAAGATCCTTGTAAGAAGGGAGTCAAGTTGAGTATTATATAATTCAGTAGTACGTAATATTAACTGGCCATGAGAAGAGGGGAACGCGAGCATTAAAAATTGAAGATAAAGGTCGCAGCTTTGTAAGCATGCTCCCACATATCTTACATATATTTTTTTCTTCGTTAGATAGAAAAGTGGTATATGTAAGTAAAAATATTTCGTATCGATACACAAGTCGTATATGTCACATTCTTATATTTAGCATTCGTAATGTTATACATTATAAGTAGACTAATGGTTTCAGCTGATTACGTTATACATGTGTAAGTAATATGCATGACAAACATCAGAAGGCAAATTGACACAACTTGATATTTATTTGCATGCATATACGAATGCTGCATGATATGAGTCAGTGTAGATGTTAAATGTGATCCTATCCCACTTATACAGAGTATACATGTGAACTGTTCTGTACTCTATATACGTAGAGAGAGGAAAACTTCTCTCAGACCTTTACACATATGTAACGTGAAAATAACTGAAGCTGTAGGTAAATAGTAAAATATTGGAGAACCCATTGCACTTGTGCCATCATCCTTCAGCAATGCAGTATGTATACAAATAGGAAAAAATCTTACCTGCTAGACTGAAAAGTTCCGACGGAAATTCACTAGATACACTATAGATATATTTTGACTTGAAATGAAGTGTTGAAATTTCACTTTAGTTTGACACAGTTACATCTTTTTTTATTTTAAGATCCCTAAATTTCAATGATTTTCATTCTATACAGTAGAACAACAAATATCGATTCCTTCACAGAAATTTTTCAATACAATTTTTATCACTGCTGTTAACAATGGGAGTCTTCTTAAATATTAATCCTTGAATCTTGAAAATCACATATTGTAGCCTTATGATCGTGCATCTGCATTTAGCGAATTGTTGTATTTGTTCTGCTGCGTAGCTATTTATAATGTTAGCAGTATCTTCGTCAGTGCAGATTAAGTGTAATTCATTTTATAGTCCTAGCTATTTCTACGAATGAATGGAAAAAATCAGATTTGGTTTGTAGTACTTTAGTCAGTTGACATTAAACTAATTACCCTGCAAGCCAGCAATAATGAAGACCTTCACTGCATTTGTAACTACACCGATATCCCTAATCGTCACCTTTAGTCTTGCAATTCTTGCACCAGTCGATGGAAAAATATCTGTGATCCTAAGTCCTGAAAATCGAACGGTTTTTACCGTGGAAGAAAAACCGTTAATTCCCCAGGTCCCCAATGGAGTACAGGTAAATTTTACTTATAGTTCAACAATGTGCAAATTGAAAATCAGTGCTGTTAATTTGTTTTAAGATAAATATTTATGTTTTTAAAGGGATATCTCGTGAACGCCAACCCGGAAGATGCTTGTACTGCAGTAGCTGGTCCACCATCGGAGGGGGAGAGGGAAACTGTCACAACTGTGAATGTGAACGGAACGAACAACATCAGTAATTCGTCACAGTGGATTCTGCTAGCTACTTGGAACAGCTTGAATGACCCGTGTAATCTATTTGTCAAAGTTAAGAATGCTCAAAGCGCTGGATATTCTGCTATTATAATCCAGAATATCATGTCAAATGATTCAATGGGCACAATTTCAATCTACGATTGGTATCAAATAAACATTTACCCGTGCTTGGTGGGCAGTTTTGATGGAAAATTATTGAGGGAAAACTTCATTTCGAACGAGTAATATTTTTAAGTCGATTTTAATAAAAACTAATTTACAAATAGTTGAACCAATATTGACGTGTACTTAATTCTACTATTATACTTTATTTTGTCCTTTGCAGGTATCTGATACAGTTCGACGAGGAAGGAGTGACAGGGTGGTTTGCTTATGCAGTCGCTGGAGTTTTAGTATTTCTTGGACTTTTGCTTGTGGCTGGTTTGGGTTACGTTGTGACTCAGATGTTACTTCTTGTTTTATTATGGGTAAAGCACCTACTTTTCAAATCTAAAGACGTCCTAAGATATCCATTTTTTTGGCATAATTTTCTAATGACTCTTGCTATACACGTATCTTACCTTGCCAATCTAGCTTTAATATGTCGGTTAGAACTAAATCAGCTAGAACTTTACTAAATTGTTATATTTATCTTTTAGGGCTAGGGTTTAGGGAAAAGAGGAGGTTTTGTTTGTAAATGACCAGAAATTTTGAAGCAGGAAAAATTATTAGGCTTTTAATTTGGGAGTACTTATTTTGTGATTCGGTTTCGGATTGGTTTGCAAAAATATTACCCAGGACAGACTAATATCAGATTTGTTATGTATAGGATCTGTACACAATTAGAACATCCTATATAGATGATAGATAGATCATCCCTAAATGACGAAATGGTACTTCTGATAACCAAACGTTACCCATGGGCAGATAATATGACTATTTTTTTTGTGTTCCAGCTAGGGCAAATAATAACCACGACAATCCAGCAAAGAAGACGAAACAGGAGAAGACGACTTCCAGCGTCACTATTAAAACGACTGCCGACACAATTATGGACATCAGATATTCCTCAAGACACTTGCTCTGTTTGCCTTGAAAATTTTCAAGAAGATGAGCGCGTTCGAGTTCTTCCTTGTTCTCACAGTAAGAATCCAACCATATGTCTGTAAATGAACAATTACTGTTATCTACTCCTTCGAAAGTAAAAAATTAATCAAACTCTTTTGGTAGTATTTCATCAGATCTGTATAGATCCATGGTTATTAAACCAGCGAAGGAAATGTCCTAACTGCCAAGGAAAAATAACATTTCCGGATGAGCGTCCATCGGAGTCGGACTCAAGTACCGATGACGAACAGGCTCCATTGCTAAGACCTTCTTCTGCATCATCGTCATCTCAGACTAGTCAAGCACCCGTTGACGAAGTGGTGAGAAGCAGTCTCTAAGTATTACAAATAATGACTCTGTAAAGTTTTAAATACATCTAAATGTTCTATATATCTGTAAAGGAACATGAGCGTCAACAGCTGCAAGAAAGGCTTCATGCAATCCAGCGAATCTTGCAAGAGGTTGCGGTATTGGCTCTTGTGGAGTCTGACGGAGATCCAAACAACCGATCTTCAAATAATAGACAGCCTTCTGAGACACAGGAAAGCAATTCATCATCAGAAAGCGCTGGAATGCAAAGACAGCGAACAAATCCGTTCGTAGCATCTTCCATTACTCCTCCTAACAGAGGACGTTCCCCTAATCCACGAAAAGCTCCCGTAATTTTGGCTCCAGAACAGGCTCTACCACAAATCTCAGAAGTGGAGCATGAACAAGATTCACTGGGCAGTAGTTTAAGTTGTCAAGGTGCGGGAGGATATTCTTGTCCAGAGGCGGAGATCGATGAAAGAATGGGAGCATCCGCCCAATTAGGTTCATCTTCAGCTCACCTTACCTCCACACCAGCTGAATCTTCATCCCTAGAGGGAAACTTAAGCAATAGCCCCAATAGTCGTAGCCAAACTATAGATTGTACAGACTTCAGGGTTTTTGTTAGCCAGAATTCTGCCTCTAATGATAGTTCTGATAAAAATCAAGCGTTTAACCAAAAAGACATGATTTAAATTAACTGACCTAGCTGTGTTTTGCCCATTACTTATTAGAGTAGTGATCCTTACCTTATAATCTCAATGTTCATTAAGAATGAGTCTTATTAAGCTTGCATTGCACTCGATTACATTAACTATTTACAACTTTTTGGAGCTGTATCTGTTATGTCTTGTTTATTAAATAATAGTTTACGTTTAGAATCTCTCTTCAACGTGCAGTTTACATGTTTTTAAATTTTAATGACGTTCTTTTATGTGACTAACAATTTTGTGGTATTTTTTGTTACTTTTACTTCGTGTTTTACTGCCAAATGTTGTCTCATTTTATATTATGTAATCTTACAGAGGTACCTTTAATTGCTATCTTTTCAAATGTCTATTACGGTACTAATTATATCAAGTACTAGAGAAATTGTTATTCCAGGTATGTAAATTAATCTGTACCGGCTCAATATTTTTTCCTCTTATTCTCTTAGCGTATTAAGTAGCTTTAATCATAATGCATTATATGTGATAGTGTCAGTACCTTCTGAGTTTATACTTACCCAAGTACTTTAAAAGTGTATTGACATATGCTTAACTATTGGTAGGTGCCTAATACAAAAGGAGAGTTTATTGTTGCGTTAAGAGTTGAATATTTTTGTGCCAATGTATAATTTGACTCCTTACAATATGCAGCTACCTATTTGATAAATGTATGAGATGATCCACACTACTGCATAAAGGTTTATAGCTATAGGTACTCAAGAAATTAAAAGCATGAAAATTGTAAAGAGGGAATGTAATTGACACCACATTAGTGTGTGGAACAGTAATGAAATAAAAAAGTAAGTCACGAAAGTAAATAAACAGACTCATCGTCAACACTAGATATGCCAAGTATAAATAAACAAGTAGAGATATTGTAACCTAAACCAAAAACTAACGATAAGTAAGCACAAACAAAATTTAATGCTATGAAAACTTGTTTATTTACGTTAGAATGACTAATGAATGATAAACACTAAATAATAATGTTGTAAAAGGTACTAATTAATTGTTAAAGAATTCAACAATGCATAAATACGATAGTGCAATTGTTATGTGTTGACGTACAGTGACTGTGTAACAGTCAGGTACGTGTGGGAATTGAAAGCAATAAACTTTTCTAGATTCAAAATCAAATAAATACAGTTTTCATTAATTTATACAATTTTAACTACTTTAAATATAAATACCCATTGAATGACCGAATTAATAACAAAGGGTTCACTTGAATGCAGATGTACAGGTGTACATGCAACTACGTACATGCAGATCAAAGGGAGATACAATTCCAGACAAATTAGGAACCTGGTAGATTCTAAGTACGACTTACTACATGTTGTGTTAACATTTACGAAGCATGTATTAAATGACAGCAAAATTTATATCAAGCATATATTTCTACATACACGTATAGATATCAATTTTACTTGAGGTAGTTTTGTCATTGAAGCCTTAGGTACTTATTCTGGGTGCTTGTAATGATACATTTAGAATAAATGTAAGCATTATAGGATTACAGCCAGATATATTGTAACTATTAAATAGTTCAGTCTAATCTCGTATCTTAAGGGAAATGCATTAGAGCTATATATACCTTTTAGTTTCTTGGTGTACAAAAATCCCTTTATTTTTCCTTATCTTGTCAATAGGTTTACTATGAGCATCTCTTCACAGTAAATGAGTCATCAGTCATGGTCATTGATGAACGTCATTCTCACTTGTCCACAGTATAAACCTCTTATTTTGATTTATTTAGCCTTTGCATTGAGTACAGGCTCGATTTAAGTATTTCAATTTCGAGAGCATTATATTCAGGGACGACATTCTGAACCCCTTAGCAAGGGGAAATCGCAAGCAAATATTGAGTTACCACAGGAGTTGCTATTGTCCATATTCTCATCATTGTCGTAGATTTAACTTTGCTATCGTTGTCGTAGGAATAGGGAAATTCCATAGCGCTGCTACAAAACACGATTCTCATCCCATAATTTTGCCACAGCATAGCAAACATCTGTCGCAAAGTTAGCGCAAACTGAGAGCTACCGCAACTTTGCGATCACATTGTTGAAGGCACTTGGAGATTGGAGACACTTGTGATCCCTATGGTTACTTTGACAATATCAATTGCAATTTGATAATCTCCGGTCTCGGACTCCGTAGTACGACTGTCAAGTGCCATGCATATTGAAGTGCAAGACATTAGGCAACTGTAATTTTCATGACTACAGTCACTCGTAAAGTAGTACCTCAATCAATGCCTAACACCCTTCCCACACTACTCCATACCTTGGAGTTGGAACATCCATGCCGATAAGTACCGTTACCTAGGACAACTTATCAAAAACTGCTACAACGTCGCAAACTTGCTAGGACGCTGCTAACTGACATGAGAATATGGATTTATTTTGACATCGCAAGTAGACATAGCAACTCTTGCGATATCGCAAATTTACCACAAAAGTTCAGAATACCGTCCCAGGCTTTTAAATTACTTGAAACTTGTTTCAAAATGTTTTTGAGCAGAGCTGGCATACTCCTGACATTTTATTGGGCTTTTTTTAACGTTTCATATTCAGCAATTATTCGAGTGAAATTAGAAGACTCTGGAACAGAAGTTTTTTCTGCACATTGCGAAAAATTAGGATGTTCAGAACTTGACGGTCCTAAAGTTAGTCCCTAATTCACAGTGTTATAAATTGTAACTCATTCAGATGCAAATTATAAAAATTTGTGAAATTGATTAATATTGACAGGGATATTTATTGAAGTCCGATCCTTCAGAAGCCTGTACTAGAATCTCACCAAATATCCAGCAGCAGTCATTATTTGAAGCTGACAATTCTACCAAGCTGTTTAATTGGATATTGTTAGCAGAGACGAAACTATGTAATAAACGTGCTAAGCTATGTAACGCTAAGTTAGCTAATTATTCTGCAATCATTCTAATGGAGAAAGAATCTTCCGACGGAGATGATCAGTCTGATAGTGAAATTGAAAAAGATATGTGTCAGATGGAAGATGGAGATAATTGCGGAAACTTAAATAATATATTCTCGTGCATTGTCAACGAACAAGATGGTACCGTTTTAAAAGAAAACTACATGTACACGTTTTCCATGAGGTAATAAATATAGGACCTCGACAATTTAAAACTTGGAGTTTTCATTGTAAAATTTGAATATCTATCTAGTTCGGATTACATCATCGAAATTGAAGAAGACCCTGTCAAATACAACAGTAATTATCTATTTTTGGCTGTTTTTGGTACGACTATATGCATGAGTGCAGTTTGGTTGATACTCTATTGCAGTTATCGGATAATTAATAATGGATACATTTGGGTAAGTTTAAATGCATATTTAATTTTGCGTAGCATCTTGGAAGCTATGTATACACATTTTATGTAGGTACGCAGCACTCTCTCTATCCGGGATTATTAATTAATCATAATTTTTATGTACAAGTTAAGGGAGATGATTTCAGGTATTCCATATGAATCTTTATCTGGAAGAACCCTTGGACCTTTAAATCTACCAAAGTGGGTATTGAAAAAGCTTCCTGTTAAAATCTGGTCTGAGACGGATCCAAAGGATATATGCGCAATATGCATTGAGGATATTTTACCTTTACACAAAGTTCGCTTCTTACCATGCTCTCATGGTGAGTCACTTTCTTTCCTGGGATTCTATAAGTACAATAAACGTACAACATGACAACATTCTGTAACGAATTATTCATGCATATACTCTTTAGCTAAAAATTGAAACTTTTTTTAAGGTTTTCATATTGCCTGTATAGACAAGTGGCTTCTAAATTCCAGCCGCAATTGTCCAATTTGCAAGCGAAAAATTATCTACTTGAAGAAAGTGCTCACATCCTGGAATTCAGACCAAGAAGAGTCATATTTTCAAAATCCAAGTTCTCATCTTCTGGCTCCTGTGGCTTTTCATAATAATGATTGCGGAAGTGATTCCAGTTTTTCTTTAGACTATTCCTTTTCAGATACTAGCGACAGTGACGAGAGAGCAGCTTCATTTCAAGTGTAAAGTTTTCCAGTAGCCAGCATATAAGATAATCAATCCTTTCCTTTAAAAAATACTGTCTACATACACATCGAATCCAATACTTACATTTACTTAATTTATTTACATAGGCTTAAAAACAATATGGGCACACTTAGTATAAGAAAAACTGCTTAATCAGTGTCCAAAACTAAACCTCTTTAAAAACGATATCCTTTCCGCTTTTATGAGTTATATGTTTATTTTCCTATTTTACTATGTAGTAGAATAGTAGATATGTAAATGTTGAATGTATCTAGATGTTTGAAGCACTAGTGAATTTACTTTCAAATTACTCCCAAAGACATTTTAAATAAATAAAAGAAGATACTAAAAAATTCATCAGTTACCTCATTTAAATTTTACTTTCATCATTACTATTGGTACAAAAAATTTCTTCTCTCTTAACGGTCCAGGAAACAGATTTTTGTTAAGTGCATTTGTAATCGTATTTTTTAGTACGCTGCACTGCATGATGGTTTACAGTAAAGTTAAAGTATATATGTTTGGTAGGGGTAGATATGTCAATTATATAACTTCAAAACATGTCTCTATCAGAATAAAATATAAGTGAACAAGTTTTAAAAGTTTAATTGCATTTTACGAAACAAGAACATTTTAATGTATGATATTCTTTAGCTGAGTATGTAAATCTCCCACCTTACAGGTTTATGTACTTGCAATATTACTAAAATGTTTAGTACTTGGTCGTTGAATTACTTATTTAGTATTGACAAAAGTAGGGTTTTAACTTTCCTCAAGCTTAAGTAACAAGTTTTCCTTCTCATAGATTTTTTGCATGAAGAGGTCTGCACTCGCATAAGATCAATACATAATGTGAATAATATCTGCATGTAAAATGCAGTAGTTGTGAAATTAGTAACTGCTAATAGAAAACAGCAGACGCGTGTAGTGTGAGTCTACTCTAGTAAGTAGTTGGGTGAAAATATTATTTTTGATGTGAATACTAACACAAAAGCTATTGTAAAGCTATTGGCACTTTAAACTATTAAGATTTACAATACAATACAACAGTTAGTAGCTAGTATTTCAATTAGATCAGAAACATTTGAAAGTTCTTTAAATAATATATTCTATTCTATATTGGTCGAGGATCAAGATGTATATGAATAGCATTTAAAAAATATAGTTGAAAGTAAAATGATACGTTTCCAGTCATATATACATTTTCATTCAAATTGTAAAGAATTCTAAATCATCCCTGCCATCTCAAAACATGATATAGAGAGTCATTTTCCTGTTGGTGCTAAGTAATTTGCAGTTTATACAGTAAATTCTGAAATTTTCCCATGCAGGGCAAAGGAACTAAAGGAAGTGCATAGTTATAGACGAAACTAGCATATTAAATAGCCGGATAGTGGTGCTACTTGAATGAGATATTCCGCAAGAAGTGTACTTGACAAGATTTTCGTCCCGGTGGGATTCATTTCATACAATATTCAAGTTTCAATTCTAGGAGGAAAGGAAGAAGTTAGGAAATAAATCCTAATGAAGGCAAGACCCAAATATGGAGTTATTATACTATTTAAGTTAGGATAATATGCAACTTGAGATTGTATACTTGTATGGAATGCCTAAATGTAAGTATACTGATTGGTTAAGTTAAAATTACGCATATAGTAGGTACATGTTACACCGAGGGTTAAAGTGGCACGGCAGTTCATACAAAGTGTCTACATTAGTTATTTGTAATGTTATGCTTTAGTTACATAGAAAATTGTATGTAAGGTATACATGGATATTCATACACCGATGTACATAATAATATGTACAGAGCACAAATGTATAAAGTAAATACGTTACATGCCAGAAGAGCCAGACCACTTTAACTACATACACCATTACATAGAGTAGGTACAAGTCTCTGTGTGTTTGTGTACAGAGAATCAGTGTCCGTTTCATGATTGTGATTCTGAGTGCGTTAAAGGAGAGAAGTAAAGGTATCTACTCTTTCCACTACTTCGATGTGTACTCTAGTTTAGACTCTCTAGAGAGTAAAGGAAAGCTGTGTATACAGTTTTGTGGGATACTGAGAAGATCAAGTAATTTCATATAATATTAGCTCAATCCGTATACATGTAGCGCCCTAATACTATAAGTGCGTCACAATGAGGACGCCGGGCGGGTTCGAATTTCTGTGTCATTTTGATAGTCAAAAGTGTCTTCTTCCTCTCGCTACTTCAATGTTTTGTGTAAATCTTAATTGTTATTAATTTTAAGTGAATTATAATATTAGTATTATATACGTACAACGTAAGGCTGCTTTAAGTTAACATTGTGGATCTACCAATAACTCTAACATTACGGAAGGTGCAAATGCGGAGGATCGATACAGCGAATAAGAATCATGGTTTGTTTTGGTTTATTTATATGTTAAGTAATTATAGACTTCTTTAAAGTACTTGTAATTTAAATATTTACGTTTTCATTCATGGACTTGAGCCAAGACTAAGGATATAAACTCTTTGTAAGTTGTATTAATCTTCTGTTTTGTATTATTCCACTGTAGATAAATAGTAAATGCCTCTATGTACAGACGTGAGAGCAGAGCGCATCTTCTTTTATATAAATTGATAAAGGTAAGCTAATTATTTCAAATTATTTTTTTACACTCTATACCGGATTGGGATTTGCTTAATTGACTTTGGAAATTTTGACTTATAGATTTGAAGGGCCAGTAAATGGTTTCCGAGAACTATTTACAAAATGCATTCGCTACTGTTTATCAAGGGAGGTTAAGTGCATAAAACTTCACTAAGAATGTAAGAGCACGTTAGAAAACTCTGACTTGCATTTTCTCTTAGAGCAAGTGACACACCTACACACTTTAATTTTTACTAAAGGAATCGTAAAATGTCTATTGCTGACCAAATGCACGGTTTTTCCTGGGAAAAACGGCCGCTTAAGCGACCAAGATTAGGACCACCTGATCTTTATCCCCAGGATCCCAAACAGAGAGAGGTAATAATTTATTTTCGATTGCTCTGATTGCTGTGATATATATTTATTCAATTTTCTTATGTCAGATGTCTAATTTTATTTTTGTCTTCATTTCAAAGGATGAGTTAACTGCTGTAAATGTCAAACAAGGGTTTTCTCATATGCCCCAACTCTCTGATGAGTTTGGGACTATGAAAAATGGGAACATTAGTGCAGCAAAGGTAAGCTATTTAAATCATAGGTAGCTTGTTAATTACTAAATACATATGTGGTAAAGTGATATATGGACTTACATTGTTTTGGTGTTAATAGCTTGGAGTGTTTATAAATGGAGCTATTTCAAAAAAGATCGAATTAAATGCTTTACCCGACACGGGCAAAAGAAGACTACAAGTAAATACCAAAGACCACTTTTGGCATGTCACCCCTCGACATAAACAAATTCTTGAGGCCTGGATGAAGGATTTAGCAGGAGCTAAACCTCTGACAGCAATTGCAAAGAAAGTGCCGATTTTCAACAAGCGCGAAGAGATATTTTTGACTCTCGCTGAGCATCAAGTCCCTATGGTGCGAGCTGCTTGGTTTTTAAAAATGACTGCATCGTACAATTCAGCTATATCTGAAGCAAAAACGAAAAAGAGACAAATGCCAGATCCCTCGCAAGGTAATTCATGCATTATATTTGGCTTTACGAACGGTATTTCTTTATTTACATGATGTTATAAAGTAAAAAGTCTACAATAATTTTCTGCGCTGATGATATTTAGAGTGGACGAGTTCTCTACAGCGCTGTTGTAAAGATATTTTAGCGAGATTAGCTGATTGGTACAATGGAGTTCCACCTGCAGCACCTGGAGGAACTCCAAATGCAACTACGACAGTAAACCCTGAACGCCCTAATATGACTCCGAACCCTTCTCAACAGCCTTCAACATTGACAAATTCTCCTAACATCAATCAAAGTGGAGGTTCCACACCTGTACAAACACCAGGGCCTACAACGGGGCCAGGTACAGTCCCAAATTCTGGAGCTCCTTTGACTACTCCAGCTGTGCCACCTGCAGACGACGGAAGTGTCTCTTTAAAACAATGGCTTTATTGTACTGATTTAGCTAAGCATCTTTACGAAGTAAGTAAAATTTTCAATTGCATTTTGGTGTCAAGTACGTACTACATAACAAGATTTCATTGTTCTAAATTTTATTTTTTTAGGAAGGACTGTTAGATCGTCCAGAATGGTTAAGGTGTGTGATAGATATGTGCGATAGAACAAAATCTTTAGAAGATGGAGCATGGAAAGCGTTAATACCTCTTCTGCTTTCATTTATGCCCCATATTTCTCAATCGGAGTCATTATCCAGACAACTAGCAACAATAACGTGCCGTCGACTTAGTAGTGTTTTCTCGGAACAGGATCTCAATGCATTATCCCCTGTAGGTGGAAATTTCATTGCTCCGCCAATGACTTTAGTGGAGTTTTTACAGTGCCCTACACATCGTACAACTGTTCTTGGTTTAGTGTCTGCATTACAAGTGATAACGTTAGAGTGCCCTACCTCATTGGTGTACAATAGTATAGTTGCCTCTTCAGGGGAAAATGGTAAAGCTCCAGCGCCAGTTGGATCAGCTCTGGACATATTGCCCATACAACCCTCAGTTCTGCCAATGCCACCAAGAGCTAACAATCAAATAATAAGAACTCAAGTAAAACTAGCCGAGCAACAAATAATGAGCCGAAGTCGAGCTGTCGAAGCAAAGTGGTCGTGTGAAGAATGGCAACAATCCTCCGCTGGAGCCACTCTACAAAAAGTGCTTTCTGCCCTCGACGCATTGGATCGTCATTTCTTTGATAAAATAGACAATGGAAATTCTTTAGAAGGACTCTATTCCAAAATATTTCCCATTCCTCCGGTGAAAGAAAATCCTTCTGAAGCAGATGCTCCAATTGTGCTTTTGTTGTGTCAGTGGGCTGTGGGTCCTTACAGATTAGGTGAACATAGAGCACTGACTGTTGCAAAGCTTTTAGAACATCGACAGACTGAAGCCACCAATGCTACTGATCAAAATGACCCGTCAACACTTGGTCTTCCTAATGGTAATGGGGGTCCTACATCGGAAAATGGAAGCAAAAATGGAAACGGAAATACCAGTGGAAATGATAACATGTCTGGAGACGATATTCCCATGAACGGAACCGATAGTGAAGGGAATGGAAACAGCAATAATGGGAATGGAGCTTCCAACGGCGAGATCAATGGGGGTAGTAACAGTGGCAGTGGCAACGAAGATGAGCCTGAACCGTACACGGGACTTCCGATTTATCACACTCTGTTGTTCAACTACCTTGATACTGAAGCCCCCACTTTAGGTGAGCCGTTTTTTAAAATTAAATGATAAGATTCCTCTTCAGTTTTATGATTTATTTTAAGTCCATTTATTGAACTACTATTGTATTCCATTTAGTAACAATATTTTATTTTAAACAGACGAAAATTCCCCCCAAAGCAAGACAACATTTTCGGCATTAGTACATTTATTTTCTGCACTGATTCGTCACGATATATTTTCGCATGATGCGTACCTATGTACCCTTGTGGCTCGTGGAGACTTGTCCACATTGCCACAAATAGTCAATCCAACCTCTGTTCAACCGATTCAATCAGTAGCTACACCTGGCCCTGGCTCTCATCCGGGTCCAGGAACACCTGCCTCTGTATCTTCGGTGACACCAAGTGCGACACCATTGCATGAAAATGTTATGGATGATCGTGGCTCACTTTTCCCACCTTTACCAAGAATGCAAGAGATGCCGAGGCAGCCTGACTACGATGATAGAAATATTGATGACGATTTAGACAGAATTCTGCAGCACATAACTCAAGAACAGCAAAACAACATGGATCAGATTGATTCTCCAAAAGATGACAATGTGGCAGGTGGTGCTGGAGGATTTGGTTCAATAACATCCGGACATCAGCAGCCCTCCAGCAATTCAAACAGTACCGATCCGAATATTGCTAATACGAACGGTAGAACTAATAATGCTGCGCCAGCTGCCGCAACGCAAGAAATCTCCAAACAGTCCCGACATCGTTTGTATGTTACACATTTTCCTTTACCTCAAGATGACAGTTATCAGCATGAAGCAAACCAAAGGCATATATTACTCTATGGAGTTGGAAGAGCTAGAGATGAGGCGAGACATATCGTCAAAAAAGTATCCAAAGACTTGGGAAAATTATTTAGCAAAAAATTCTGTTACGATATCGCTGACGGAAGTCGTGTTAAGAAACATTCTAAAAATGAAATCAATTTAGAAACACTTCAAACACGTTTTAATAGTTTACCATACTTCGACCAGCATTCTGTCACTGCTCAAACTGCTCTTGGCGTTCTTGAAATGTTAGCAACTTTTGCCAGTGGTGAGTTCAAAAATACTTGAATACAGCGCAAATTACGTAAATCTTCTTTATCTGAATGAGCTAATGCTATTATTTTCTTACAGGACGGAGTAATTATTTGCCGACTGCAGAACACATTGCCTATCTTACAGAACTGATGGAAGTTTGTCTAAATATTACCTGTTTAGTGGAAACGTGTGTTCAAATTCTTAGAGAACTGCCGGATATTGAGTCTCAATTGAAGGATAGGTCCAGTCCTATTACAATCCAATATATTACTTCCTTACAACTTCAGCTAGTCGCAGTGCTACGTCGTTATCAATGCTCTTTACTTTGTAAGTCTTTCTTTTCATCATGATCATGATACTACAACTACACCCGTTTATTTCCGGTTATTTCAGTTAATGTTATGATTATATCTGTTTCAGTGGATTCCGAATTGACCACAATTGCCTGGGAGAGTTTAACTCGGCTAATGCGTCGTTTGACCTCAGCTACTGAATGCTCATCGTCCGAACGTTGTACGTTGGCCTACCTCAATGAACTCCAAAGTTGTAGCAGTGTTCTCAGGGCGAAAAATGTTAACGATTACTTACCCCCTGCTGCTTCTAAGCTGCGGCAATCACTTAGCTCACCTGTTCAACCGTCAGATTCAGCTCATAATTGGAATCATACCTTCATGATGAGTTGTTTGGACAATCCAAGAAGAAAAGTTAGTGTTGATTCACAAAATATTATTCAGATATATTTTATAAAGTGAGAAGACTTATTTGCCTAATATTATTTTGTAGGAAATGGACATGCAAATCGTGAGGCAACTAGTGGAAAGCCCCGTTTGTCGCTACAGTTTTGTTTGTAATGCAGTGCTGAGCATTTGTAACGAAGCTGACGCAGAGCGCCTTAATGATCTTGCTTCACTCTGTGCAGAAATGACAGCTGCGTGTCCGTTGTTGGCACCAGAATGGTTGGGTGTCTTGCAGACACTGTGTACTCCGTCTAGACATGCTACTTCCTATGCGGATATATTGACTGAAGTTGATGTTAAACATCTTAGCATTCATTCCAGCCTAGCTACTCTTACATCTCTCCTCGTAGCTCGGCATTGTTTTTCCTTACAAGACTTTGTGGTACAAGCCGTGCCTTCCCTATTAAAAGCTTGGAATGAAGGTAAACTTAGGAATAAATGGTAGCAACTGGTATCATCAATTTTCGGATATATGTTTAACATAGTCTATGTTCATATAGGTCGAGGTCCCCATGATCCGGATACGGAAGCTGGTGCCCGACTCACATGTGCTCTTTTATTAAGTCTGTTTAAAACTCAGGACAACATCAACCCGAATATTACTCCAAGTGTTTTAAAACTCATCTGTGACCGAAGACTTCTGTCTGCAACGCATAACAGTATAACTCTTGGAGCAGTTTTGGCGGTACTTAAAGCAATGTTATTATTGGCTGATGCTGCTGGCTCTGGAGACAGAAGAAGGGACCAAAGACCCAGTTCTGCTACCTTATCTCAGGGTGAACTTAGCATCAGTCATATTTTGGGAACTAGTGATGTCCCTTCGTCTGCAGAACGGGCGGATGCAATAAGGTATTGTTTAATTGTTCATAACATAAAATGGCATTTTTGTGGAATGAGCCAACCGAAGTGCAAATAGGTTTCTTTATTAAATGATTCGTTTTCCTAACGTAAGCTATTTACTTTTCAGAGGAGAGTCAAGGACATTGGCAAGTTTTGCCTATGCGTCGTTGCAGCAGATGTGTGGAGAGCCTTGGGTCCGGCAGCGGTGTCTACAAAATCCAGATGATTTGTGTAACGCTGACATGTTGCTAGATCCGATTGTATCCCCAAAACAAGCTCAAAGACTTTTACAATTAATATGTTACCCTGAAGTTGCTATTCCTGAAGAAACATTAGAAGCTCGTACTCACATTCCAAAAATAATGGAGAACCTTGACCAGTGGAATCTACGCGAGGCTTGGCTGGCTCTCACCTTACAAAATAAGCAGCTAACCGGGATTCCTATTGACCATCAGAGCTGGTTAGATATAGTAGCTCGATCGGCTTTAGAAGTTTTCCACCTGGGGTCTGATGATGGACACGATTACATTTTACCTCACTCTGCAACTCCGTCACCAGCACCTGGTAAAAGTCCTAGGTCAGGAAAAAAGGCTCAAGATCAACAAATAGCTAAAACACCTCCAAGTGCTGGAAACAATCACAATACAAGTAGTAGTAGTGGTTCCAGTAGTAGCACTAGTACGAATTCGCAGCACAATCGAAATGCTTCTGGAGATGCCGGGAATGAAGGAAATGCTGTTGATAATAAAAATTGTATGAATGGAATGAACGGAAATCTTTGGATGGCATCTGCAGCTTGGCTTGTTGCCCCTTTGGTGGCCAAACTTCCAGGATCCGTCCAAGGAAGAGTTTTGCGACATGCTGGTTCGTCTGACTTTTCTGTTTCAATTGCCATAAATACTAAAAATTCATATCATTGAATGTCCAAAATGATTTTCCTCAGGTAATGTCCTGGAAAATACTCTTTGGCCCAAGAAACAACGAGGGAAACCTCCCACAGTACGTGGAGGTAGTTTACATGCTCATCTCCCTTTTCTCGCCCTTATTTTAACGTGCCTTCGTGGACAGGATGAGCAAAGAGAAGGACTGCTAGCCTCTCTACTTACTCAGTTTACTCAATTGTTATCATACGCTAAAGATCCAGTGAGTCATCTTTTCTGTATTCCTCATTTTGTTTCTTTTGTGTTGAATAACAAATATTGATTAAATCATTGTGTTTTAGCACGTGGATAGTAAATCCGATGCCCTAAGAGATGCCTTGAGACTTCGTCTGAGCCTTGTCGGAGGAATGTTTGATGCCATTCAACGCAGTACCACTGCCACTCAAGAATGGGCAGTTGTCCTTACACAGCTTGTTACTCACGGGATAGTTAATGTTCACACTAATCCGTACGTGCTAAATTCTTTGCCATGTTTATATTCAAAAATTACCTTCCATGACCTATGCCTATATTTGTAATCACAGTGATGTCTTCCCAACTGTTGTCGATATGGTGGCTGCCTTAGTCCATTCTACTCAAATAGCAGAACCTGGTGATAGAATAGAAGAAATGAAAAAACAAAATATGAATCTTGTAAAGAAATTGAAAAAGGTAACAGATTTTCTAATTTCTGCAGGTTAAGGAAGGTCAAAGAAATTATAAAAAATAACGAATTTTTCACAGGAATTAACGGATAGAGATGGCGACTCAATAAAACCCATTCGGCAGTTACTTCCTTTCTCTAAAGTTCAAGCAGAAGTAATAGTATGTCAGGCCACTTCAATAATTACCGACTCAAAAGGAAATCGAGTTCAGAGCTTTGAATTTGTGGACAAGAAACCTGGGCTACAGGTTTGGGAAAAGCAGCGAGTAAGTCACTGGGAAGTTA
This sequence comes from Tomocerus qinae, assembly GCA_020055645.1. Classification (NCBI taxonomy): domain Eukaryota; kingdom Metazoa; phylum Arthropoda; class Collembola; order Entomobryomorpha; family Tomoceridae; genus Tomocerus; species Tomocerus qinae. The sequence continues at coordinate 104,034,204 of CM034546.1, read as the reverse complement.
TTGAGGGTCAGCGGAATCCTGCTCCACTGTCTTGGGCGTGGTTTGGGGCTGTTAAAATGGAGAGAAAACCAATCCGCTACGAAGAAGCCCACCGACTTCTTAAGTATCACGCTCATAGTTTAGTCAAATCAGCGTCTCACTTTTTGGAGCCTGTTCCTTTACCCCCTGAAGAGATAGACGTCAAACCAGAAATACCTATCAAGGAAGAAATTATACTAATTAAACCTGATACACCGTCGTCAGACCAGAGCCCACGAGGACCAGTCCCAGCCGGGAGAAAACCTAAAGCTCCAAGGAAGAAACGACAAACGAAAGCGCAACAGCAGCAAGCCCAAGCCGCTGCTGCGGCCGCTCAGCAACAGCAGCAGCAAGCTCAGCAGCAAGTTCAAATTAATAGTCCAGCTGCCCAACCACCGATTCCTAATACGAATGCGGTGAGAAAAAAGGATAAAACTAAACCGAATGCTTCCGTTGTTAGTATAAAGTTTTATTTTATTTTCTATTTGTCCAATGCTGAACTATTGGAACTTTACTGTAGTGTTTTACCTCTGTATATAAGTGTAAAATTTTATGGGATTGTATTCCTTCTGTAGAAGGGGTTTCACTGGAAAATTGATTCTATTATGTTTCCGTATTATATTTGAAGTAGCTTTATACTATGCTTTCCTTGAAATCACACCTTTCGTAAATGTAATTGTTACCGATTTTTACAAAGGTGTGATTGATTTTGACCTTAAGAATTTGGTTGTGTTGTGTTTCTTATGTAGTGTGTGGCTGGTGTTTTCATTTTCAATGGATTCATTTACCTTACATTTCTAAAATGTCATTTTTGATTGTTATTACAGGGAAGTCCTTATGGCGCACCAGGGCCAGCACCTCCTTTACCACCGGGACCAAACCAACCTCCAAATTACCCACCTGGACCACCTCCTCAATGGTACAATGGAAATCAGCAGCAAACTTATTATCCGCCTCAACAAGTTCCTGGTTAGTTATCTCAATTCAATTAAGTTTTAATAGAGATTAGAACAATTTTTTAAACCAATATTTTCTGACAGGTGGACCTGGTCGACCTCCTACCCATCCAGGGGCCTCCAAACAAGCTTTGCACAATCTTCTAAGACAACGACAACCGGGAGCAACCCCTACAGCAGCTGCCCCAAATCAATTTCAACAATTTCCTCAGGCGGGCCAGCCGCCAGGACCAAGGCATCAAATACTGAGGTCGCAGCTTAGAGGGCAAACACCGGGACCAATTCCAGCACAAGGATTTCAAGGCCAGAATATGCCTCCTAATCAAGGAATGTATCAGCAGCAACAAATGCAGCAACAAGGTGATTAAAAATTAATTTAAATCCAATATTATTCAAGTTCTGTGTTTTTTACGTGAATTCTTGTGTTTACTAAAATTTTATGTTGACTGTGCTTCACAGGAGGAATGAATCAGAATTATTCTTATAATCAACCACCAATAAATACTCCCCAAGGACCTGGTCCAGGCATGATGAACCCACAACAACAACAAATGAGTCAAATAATGGGGGCTAGAGGTCCAGTGCCTGTTCAAGAAATGAGTGGATTCATGAGTAGTGGAGCACCAGGTCAAGTTCCAGTCAGAGCAATGGGACAAAGGCCGCCCAATTTCATGCAAGGCAATCCTCCAGGTGGTCCACAAGGAAATCCAAGCATGGGTTCTATGCAACCTGGCTACGGTCGGCCTCAGATGAGTCAAATGGGCCAAGGAGGCCAAATGGTTCAAGGAATGAATAATCCAGGACAAATGTCCGGTATGCCTAATCCTGGACAGATGTCTCAAGGAATGGTTCAAGTTCAACCCGGAATGCAAACACCAGGACAAATGTCTCAACAGGGCATGGCAAATCCAGGCCAAATGGGCCAACCTGGGATGTCCAGTCAATCACAAATAGGACAACAGGGTATGCAAACGCCAGGGCAAATGAACCAACCTGGAATGCCAAATGCTGGACAAATGAATCCACCTGGAATGCAGAATCCCGGTCAGATGGGCCAGTCTGGAATGTCTAACCCTGGGCAAATGAACCAACCTGGAATGCAGAATCCGGGTCAAATGGGCCAACCTGGAATGCAAAACCCCGGGCAAATGAGTCAGCCTGGAATGCAAAACCCAGGACAAATGGGCCAACCTGGAATGCAAAATCCTGGGCAAATGAATCAACCTGGAATGCAAAACCCAGGGCAAATGGGTCAACCTGGTATGCAAAATCCTGGACAGATGGGTCAGCCAGGAATGCCGAATGCCGGTCAAATGGGACAACCAGGAATGTCAAGTGGTGGACAAATGGGTCAACCAGGAATGCCAAATGCCGGACAAATGGGCCAACCAGGAATGCCGAGTGGAGGACCAATGGGGCAACCGGGTATGCAGAACCCAGGTCAAATGGGACAGCCTGGAATGATAAATCCTGGACAGATGGGTCAGCCTGGAATGCAAAACTCAGGAATGGTAGCGGGTCAACCGAACATGCCTAATGCGAATGCCCAAAGATTTCGCCAGATGATGTTGCAACAGCAACAACAGCAGCAGCAACAACAGCAACAAAGCATGATGGGACCAAGGGGCCCAATGCACTATCCTAATCAACCCGGGGGTTATTGACGAAAGTAGAATTTAGATTAGGAAACCCCTATATAGCTCCCGTTCGATTTCTTATTTAAGTACTTATTAGACTAATTTATCTACTATATTGATTTTTGATGAATTTTAACAAACTTTTGTTATTTTTTGGTTGTGATTATTGATTTGATTACAAAGTAGGGATTCTACTAATAGTGACTAAACCATTAACTTTATAATTTATAACTGAGAAAATATAATTTGTTTGCTTTGTGCTTTAACCGTGACTAATTCTGTAGTAATGTGTTGTATTACCATTAATAAGTGCATGCCTAGCCTACTAAAAGTAACATTATACAAAGTAACTAACAATTTTATAACATTTGATATCTTTAAAACCTGTGTTCATGGTCTGACTCCTTTGCTAGTACCTGTGCCTCTGGTCTCGTGCTCGTGGCTACAATACATTTGTAATTTTTTGACTATTTTCAGTTTATCTTTGTGTACTTTTCATTTTCATATAGTTTAGTTCTAAGCTGCATTTGTACGTTTGCCGAACCCGAAACCAATGCGCATTTTATGAGCTACTTGCAATTTACAATACAACTTACCAGTTAGAATTATTTAGCAAGTAGGTGTGTATTCCCAGATTCCCATTTCCCCTGTACCAATTCTACAGACAAACAATAATCTACCTATGTTAAATATTATGTAAAATATAATTCTGGAATTGTCCAGTTCTCCATTTAAACTACATGAACAACGTAAATTATTATAACATGTAAAATAGTTGTAAGTACAATACAGACAGACATACAGGACACTTTATTACAAATACCCATTATATTATAATATTTATATGATGAGATGATGACTACTAATACCTGTACACAGTGAATATTAATATATTATCATAATTGTACATAGTATTTGATCATACAACCCAACTGCCTATAAATATAGCTTATAATATATCTCTGTACTTACTATAAATGAAGATAAATACTTGCACATTTGTAAAATTTCATACAAGTAACGTAAAACAGTACACTTTCACAAATGCCTCAAACTAATTCTACTACCTACAGAAGTAAAATGAAGTTCAGAAAGTAGCACTTAAAAATTTCATGATTGAGAAAAGACAAAATATCGAAATGCTAGAAATTTCTTTTAAATTATTAAAGACACTATGTAGATAATCAAATCAATGTACATATATAATTGTAGTTATAATAGTTAGTACTCTTTATACATTATGGCCTTCCGGTTATTTAAAGGAAATGTGAGCGACACCCGTTGCCACTCTTTTGACTGTCTACTATTTCTTTACTTATACAATTCGATAATCTTAGACTAAGTAGCAGTTTTCCTTTTGTTAAGCATTTAAACAATGTTATATAATAATACCAAGAAACGTACAATACATTGTAGCAAACCGTTTTCTATAAAGATTATCAACATGTACCAATTTATACAGTTATCAATGTGTATCTGTATGTACATATAAATGTAGATCTACTAATCAAATACTTACATACATACGTTGGGGGTGGACGGGGGATATTTAATGGAGGGGTTTATTTATTCCAAAGTGTTGACTGTACTACTAGATTCTTTCAAAGCACATAAAATGTTATTTCATGTAACTTTTAACAATAGGACCGATATTATTATGTAAACAATAATCAACTTAAGAAGAACCCATGTCTTCTACCAAAACAATTTATAATTTGTACAGCAAGTCTTTTCCGACACCGTGAGAAGGTTAATAATAATGTATGTTAATAATTATCATGCAACTTTTAGCTATATAACGGATGCGTACAGCGAATACAAAAATGTCGAATAAAATATGGCATCACAGAATAAACGGGAATACCAACCTGTTCAATTGATATTCATTACGCTTTGATATCCATTTCCAATACATTTTCATATTATGCATATGAACTAAAGCAAAATCAACTTGGTTAGTGGGGCATTATGCTAACGCACGTTGCTACTCATCCACTCCTTTGATAGATTTAAAGATTTCAGTGAAGAGGTAACATACTGCTATGGCTTCGACACCCCTCTCGGTATATTAATCATTGAATTCAGAGTAGTGCTATTTATCGGGAAGGCGAAGGATTTCAAACCAAAGTAGCTAGTTGCTAAGATAATAAAAAAATAAACTCCGACTCGAATAGAGTTCTTGATTATGAAATCCAACAGTTTTATATGCTATATGAGATGTGAGCGATGTGAGGATGTTCCATTTAGTACTAAATCTTTTAGATGTAAAGACATGTACATAATGTAACAAGAAGGGGTACATTGAAGTCCGATCGGTGATGACTGTTTATTAGCCAGATTTTGCTTCATGTGCATTTTTGTCTTAGAATTTGCCTAACGATTTCTGTTGCTACAAAAATTATGCAATGAACATAATGCAATTTCTGAGCCGAAATAGGATTTTCATGAGCTTTATCATAATGTTAGTTCACGTAGACAAATCTTGTCAATTTTTCTGGGATTATAGTGACCGGGTAAAATTAACGAGCATCCGATCCTTGACCTTATACTCAGGTTAGTGAAGGCACTAATTAAATCGGTATAAATTGATATATATATCGGGTTTGAATGTGGTACTATCTGTAAATCTTCATGTGTTCCTATTCAGGCAGCATGACCACATCTCGAAGAAGTTATCCTGTTCCACAGGTGAAATGTGTTGGAGGGAATGCAGGGTGTCAAGCTGTTGTGAATGTTGTAACATGTCACAATGAAGGGACATATTCTGGGACCGAAGTTCTTTGGAAATGCAGGGCCGATTTAAATAGAGCATATCGTTTCGGCCGAACTGATGTAAATTGTGAAGGCTATGATTACACCGATGATCCCTACGTCCTGAGAGGATCTTGCGGGGTAGAGTACACTCTGTTTTTAAGGCACGAGCGGCAAATGGATGCTGAAAGCACTGTAGGAATCCTTATCGTTGTATTCGTCGCCCTTGCAATTTTTATTGCCGTGGCCGTAATCTGTTGTTATTCGATTCAAGAACCGAGTCCCACATATTACACCCACCAGCCATATCGTTATCAGGAACCGTAAGAATCCCGATCATATTTTGTTTCATATAAAAAAGTCTAGCTACTTTCGTTTTGCATTAACTTTGGGTACTTTCTCTGATTTAAATGTCAAACAATCTCCATAAAAACAAAATTTTGCTAGAAAATATTGTCATTTTACGAGTCTGTGCGCTTGCATGAATTATTATGGATACGAATTACACACATTAGCATTTGTCAATGATATTTACGTACATTGTGACTTTACAAAACGAAAGCTGAGCTATAAGTGCTAACTTTGATCTTCAGGAATATCTCATTTACTTTCTCAACTTCGGTTTAGTTACGGCACATCAAACGAAGTCATTGTCATTGATCATTCAAGGCCAAGACGTAGGACAGAAGAAATCATCTTTCATCATCAACCACCACAAGCACATACTTACGCAGGAACAACTCGGAGGAGACGTATTAATAGCAGTAATATCACTCCCGCAGAAAGTACTAGTGGATTCGGACGAACTGTAAGAAGATAGATTAATGGGAAGGATTGGATCCCTCAAAAAATCTATTGAAAATTCAAAAATTTTAGTATAAAATAGCTAAATATTCTAAATTGACATAATGTGTTCCATGTTTCACTATCCATGACTTTTGTCACTGAATCTCGTAATTGGAATAAAATCGAACAAAACGAAAAATATTTTTGTAATACATTTGAAATGAATTTAAAGAAATAATGAACCATGTTCCCATGGTTAATACCAAAAAACTTAAAAACATTTTTATGAAAATCACATCCTTGGAAAACTCATCGCCCATAAAATGAATTTCGTTCAGCTGTCGGTTGATTTTCAGGAAGATAGAATACTGACGCTCGAAAAATACTGAGAAGGAAAAGAGAAGAATTTCGGTATTTTCAGTTGTAAATCGTGGATTTCCAGTGAAATTGGCAGCTAGTTACGAGTTACTTTGTTACTGCGAATTTGAAACTTTTGTCAAAATGGTCTTTCAGAAGAAGATCCTCCATCTGTATTTGGCAGTGTTTGCCCTGCTCTTTTGGATTCCTGGGTCGTATTCAGAGCCGGATGCTGAGAACCAGCAGGAAGAACAAGATAACCAAGAAAGCAGTGTCAGGGATATGTTGGCTTCCCTTCCTGAGCCATACAATAACGTGACAATTCAGCAAACTTTCGATGCTCAAATCGGGGATGTCTGTAATGAAGAAGGATGGAAACAGTAAGACTAGAAAATTTTATTTTACTATCGTTAATACTAAGAGAATTATGATTAACTAAAGACAAAATTAATTTATGCTAATTTCTTTTAGGTTAACAAAACCATTTTGGGAGCAAAATTTCAACAAAGATTTGAAAGCATCTGAGGATGTTTATATCAAAGCTCACACTGGATGGATGGAGAATCCAGAATTCGCTGGAAAATCGTGTTTCAACAATCGCCATCTTCGTACAGGAGCCAGCCAAGTGTATCCAGCATTGCCTCTGATGTGTGTTGCAGGAAAATGCGCTTGCTACAAAGGTGTTCTCGGAAGTCGAAAATTTAAGCTGCGCCAAGTCGCAATTAAATACCAAGGGAAAGATAGCACCCCCGCAGATGAGATGGCTGACTGTGTCGGAGATATTGGATCAAATTGCAATAGAGCCGTAAATTAATTATCCGTAAATTGAATTATTGAATAAAATGGATTGGTTCATCAAAAAGTTTGTTATTTCACAGCTCTTCCCTTGTGACCCCAAATATACGTGCGAGCTTCAAAAGAATGGGGATTACGAATGCGTTAGCAAGAAACCTCTACCTGATATTGTCAAAAAACAAGGGAAAAAGGTGAATCCTACATCCTCGAAAGATAAAGTGATGACTCCTATCAAAGAAAACATTCCAGGAGTGAATACTGCTGTTCGCTCTATTATCTCCGGACTCACTGTCATGTCTTTGGGACTGTTTGTGTCACGGTTGGCCTAAATGGATTAACAATGTACAAATTAACACCTTCTGCTATAAAATACTCAATAGTTAACGAAACAATTTGTAATCCCACGTTAATGCGAATCTAATATTTCCTTTCTGGTAATATGTTGTATAATAATAATCTTTATAGTAGTGGTAAATTGGTAATCTATTTCACACTTAGAATTGGAAATGGTACCTAGACTTATAACTGCAAATATGAATTGGCAAGCCTTTCCCGAGTGATATTTGTTTAAAGGAAAGAAATTATTTTCCCGAACATGATTTTGTGGCGATATATAAAATGATAACTCCATATGCATTGTACCATACTTTGTAACTTGTGTGAAAATTCTTCAATAAAAGGCATTTGTTTATTTAACGGCAGTCTTACAATATTTCTTGACATAAGTTAGCGTATATTTCGTCCTTTCAAGAAAACACCTTGTTTTTCCAAATCTAATTGCCCTTTTATAATGTGATCAAAGTTGGAATCAGAAATTTATTACATATTTTCTGCAGTACACATAACATGTGTCAGGATTATAAAAAATTATATTGATGAGATAATTTACTATTTAAATAACATGAAATATGCAGTTTGTTTACATTCTTAGTTTTAAAACTTATGAAAATGTATTATAGGGAGCCTTTCGTCGAGTCCATTCTGGTAAAAACGCAGTTAAAGTTTGTGCGACCATTGATAATGCATTCATAGGGCAGCTATTATATTCTTCTCGACACAGCGATGTGTCTGTAAATCCCAACATCATTGCTTTTCGGTAATTATCTGGAACATCCGTTAATTTCCGGCTGCAAAACATAAATAGAATTTCAGAATAGCGAAAAATTGTTTTCATTGCTAATTTTTATTTCATTTATTACCTGAAAAGTTTGTAGAGCAGCTTCAACTTCCTGGGAAAATAAGGAAGAGTTCCGTGTGCCATCTAAAAGATATACACATGCAATTTAATATGATACTACATGTAGATTTAAACTTAAAATGCGTGTATAAATAATATTTTCATTACACAGATAACCAACTGTTTGCAGTGTTCATCTTCTAATTTTGGTAAAAAGTAAAAAACATTGTCTAAAAATCCAACAGGTATGTAATTATTGTCTTCATATGGATGATTCCCTTCCTGTCCCACATTTTCCGAATAATTTCCATATTCTTCAATAAGAAAATCCGAAAGAGGATTTTCATGGAGACTTCTTGAGGCTTCTGCTGGAGGAAAAAGGTTGCTCTCACCACCAAGGACGTACTTTCTTGATGGAATTCCAAACATGTAGCCAAATGGAGATGTAATTACCCCGAAGAATAGAATAAAGGCCATAAATGCAGCTGTAGCCACACCTCCAACTGCGGCAATGGGGCGATTGAAAATATTAGCAATATCGAACGGAACGCACATATTCATTCCCCAATTCAGAGGCTGAACAAATTGAGGTTTGCCATTTATTTCAGGTGATTTTCCCAAAAGTATTAAAATTACAAAAGGTAACACAAATAAAAATGCTAATCTACAAGTTACTTTCATTGTGTTTGAATTACGGCACTTGCCACAGCAGAACGAAACTGGATGAAACAAAAAGCTGAACTAAAAGAGATTCTAAATCATTTCATCTCAAGTCCTTCACCCACTGACACTACACAACTTTTCTTTAAGCTAATTCTAGACTTAAAAAAGTAATTAGGAGTAGAAACTTGGTATCCATTAATTTCGATTTTACTTCTAGTCATTTCTATAAATAGAAACTGCTGCCTAAAGGTAATAGCAGTGCTGCCTTTATCCTCCTGTCTATTATTCATGCATATCTTATTAGCAGAGCCTAATGAGTAAGGTAATTTATTTGTTTTATAGAAACTCCCTAAAAATAGTTTTTATCGTAAACGTGACCTTTAGTGCCTTCATGTACGATTAACGTATCTATTTTCATCCATCTCATGGTACTTTCTCTCAGGTGATTTGTGTTAATTTCCAAGGGTCTCAGTTTACTTTCTCAAGTACCATTTAGGGATGCAAAATTAGAAGTGGGATAATTTGTGCTAGCCTTATCAACAGAGACACTTTCAATTTTTAACAGTTCAGTTCGTCTTTTCATTTCAGTTTTGTTATCTAAGTCTAGTACTAGCGATTTCTTTAGAAATAGTACATAATTGTTCAAGATGAACACGAAAAAGTTTTATTTTATAACGTGTACTGCAATTTTCCTAATTTTATTTATTCTTTCGGAATATCTTCTACAGTCCCAAGCACAAACTGTCAGATCAGGGGAAGCTGTAAATATCGGCTGGATTTTCTCTCTACCTTACGACATTGCCAACACATTGCGATCTCCACTTGCAGGGCCGTTGTCAATAATTTTGGCAGGAGGTCTTGCAATGATCATGATGTTCGGTTTACTTGTAGCCCCACTTTATTATCTCTTTGGAAGTCCTGAAAGACCCTACTTTATCCATGACGCTACCAAAGAACCAATCGAAGCAATTGTCAGTCGAAGTTATAAAGATAGTAGTGGATTTATCACCCGTTTAATGGAGTCAGCTGCATATCTCAACATTTCTAGCGATGGCGAAAATGAAAATAATATTCTACCAACAATTGGGTCGAATTCAACTACAACGGAGGACTACATTCCATCTTTTCTGGAAAGTGCATTCTTCTTTCTACCGGAAAAGGACGAACAATGCAAAAAACTTATGGTTTGCCATGCTCATGGATTTTTGGGTTTCATGCCCGAACAAGTTCTCAGGTTCTACCGTTTTTTCAGGTAAGCACTTTTGGTTATTTTGCAAAACAAATATATTATTGACTTACCCTACAGAGAATATTATACTAACAACATTAATTTGTGATTTTCCAGCAAAAAAATTCCTACTCTCCCGAAAAGTTACCAACAAGCGATTATTATGGGACTGGATGACCAGGAAAGTTGCCAATTTACCTATGACTGTTCTAAAGATATAACTGATATTGCAAAATCAACATTGTTTAATATAATCCCTAGAAAATGACGTTATCAAGATATTTCGTTAATTCAATGATTAATTTTACGTAAAACTTCTAATATATGCTGTTACAATGTTAGCTTGGCCAAATTGTAAAAAATAAATCCTTCATTTGTATTCTAATTCCCAATGAACTGCTTATAGTATTTTCTTTATTACGTGCAACATTACGTACTGTTTTAGCTTTACAAGAGAAGTAGTAGCCTAAAATTAAAAATACGTAATAAATAGATATGGTAAAAGATGGATACGTACACAACGATCTCATTTGTACTGTTATAGCGTGTTTCATTAAAACTCAAAGTGCCATGCATGATATATCATTCAATAGTCGTGATTGTCATATGTGTCGATGGCTTATTGAATTAATTTGTGCATTTGAAATTGACAGATATGGTATATTTATCTATAGGTATAGTCGAAACTTCCGACTCTGAAGTTATAAGTGAACTTATTCAGAGGAGTTTACTCCGATGTATGCACTTTCTGTCTGTCTGTCTGTCCGTCCGTCCCTATACGTGATAACTTTAGAACGGTTACACCTACAATACTCAAATTTTCAGGAAACAGTCTTGGGGTAAAATGTAGGTCTGAGTTCGTATATGAGCAGGATCGGTTACATCCCCTGACTGGGGGAAAGGGTTGAAAATTTCAATTGGCGATAACTTTGGAACGGTTATACCTAAACTGCTCAAATTTTCAGAGCACAATATTGAGGTAAAATGTAGGTCTGAGTTTGTATATGAGCAGGATAGGTCACATCCCCTGATTGGGGGAAAGGGTTGAAAATTTCAATTGGCGATAACTTTGGAACGGTTATACCTAAACTACTCTCAAATAAATTTCAATTGGTGATACTTTGGAACGCGAAACTCCTCTGCTGTTATACCCCGTTTTGCAACGGTTTATTATTTTTGTAGCCAAATAAGCAAAAAAATATTTCAATTTATGTAAGTTTTATGTACTTTATTCCCGCTCAAGCCTGTATACATAGACATTAAACCTTTAGCCAACATTCGAAATATTACTTCCGTGGCAAAAGTTGTAAATCTACAATTTTGATATTTAGTGTTAATTGTTTAATTGAATTATAGTAGTAAGCGGAGTCGTTGACAGAATGTTTAGTAGTCAAGGCAAGAAATAACATTGGCACAATGGATAAGATGAATTCAATAATGTATGTACATTTGATATACACGTAATTGAATTTATGTAAATGAATTGGTATACATGAGGAGTGCAGTACATTATTAAACTCTTCTCCATAACGCAATATAGTGGTTGATTCAAAATAAGGTTGATAAAATTATATTATGCATATAAATTACAAGATTGATATACTAACGATTATATTTAGTTGTTACATTAGATAAAATTTGTAGTAATTGAAAGGCCAGACTCAGTCCAAATAAGACAATAATGTAAATAGATTAAAATTGACATTTCTTGGTACTACATGATTAAAAGTGTCTCTAGCAATGGATATGATATTTCTGGAACAGTTCCCATAAGTTTTAGTGCATTGTGCTTGATCTTCTAATCCTGTTAGTATCGCATGTTTGTCTTCTTCAGTCATTTCTGGAATTTTTTTGCTATTTCAAAATAAAATAAAAGTTCAATATTGTGTCCGCTTTTTCATTTAACTCAAATAATTTCAAAACAAAAATTCAATAATACAGGTAAGTAGTGTTAACAATGTCCGTTTCAGTTACCTGACCAGTTGGTAAAACTTGAGAAACTGAGATGGTATCAATGACAGGAAGCCATGAGCATGGCAAACCATGAGATTTTTGCAATTGACATCTTCTTCTGGGATGAAGTAGAAAATACTGTTGTGGAAATCAAGAGGAGATTTTTCAAGAGTTTTGCTTTGATTCTCTGTGTAGTTCTGAAATCCGCTGAATTGAAATGATTCATCCTCGATATTAAAACTTCGGCTGATAACTGCTACTGGGGGTTCTTTCACTGGATCATGGGGACCGTAATTTCTTTCTGGATCTTGAAAGAAATATTGAACTGGAGCAATCAAAAGTCCAAACAACATAACACATGCAAGAAATCCTGCTAAAACAACAGCCAATGGTCCTCCTAATGGTGTTCTTAAGCTATTTGCTACATCCCAAGGTGTACTTGTGAGAAAATTTACATTTATTGGTTCAGATTGTCGATGGGCTTGACCATTTAATACTAAAATATTCTGAAAAAACAAAATTGCTGCTATACTGTAGCTGCAAAATGAAAATATTCCTCTTGAATTCAAGTAAGCCATTTTTCAAGCCTATTAATCTGAAACAGAATGCTTTGAACTACAAAATTGAACTGATTTATGCTTCTAGTTATGATTCTAGGAAACTTAAGAAAACGTGCATTTCAGAAATAACTTCTCCCTTTTGGAATTCTACAGCATATTAACATGGAGTAAAGCATCTACTAATTACCTGTCTTAACCAATGAAAGTTGAAAGGTGAATTCATAGTCTGTACTCAATTCGTAGACATTATATGCGCATTAAAAAGTCATAAAATCATTTGGGGGACTAACCTAAGCTGTCACTCAAACTTTCTTTTCTGTAATAACATCTACCATTCGAAGTACATGATTTTAAAAATAAAATGGACACCTTTTATTAACAAATGATTAACAATGAATTTAATTTGTATGATAATATATATAGGTCTTGAATGCAGATTTGTATGTGATTTATAGGGATACCTGCACAGGTATGGATATAATATTCTTGAATGGAAAATTAATCCAACTATGATTAGAAATGAAAATAAAGTAAAGTATATAGGTAGTAAAACTTTCAGCACGTTTACATAAAGATCCACAGCCCCACTCAGAACCAACGCACATGTACGCATTAAACAATCAGTAAGCATCTAAACGCAGAATACTATTCAGCATTTTAGGTAGTTAATTTACATTTGTATGCTATTTAAGTAGAATCAATCGGAGGGAATGACCTTATATATTAGGGGTCAGTGGGACAGTAACTCAACCGAATCTTATCCTCAAATCCTTTTGAAAACAATTACTCGTTAATATTATTCTGTTGGGATTGAATTCTTAAGTACTATAGGCACATAGTTTTAGAAGTAGGAGGAAGAATACATTAACTATTGATTTTTTGACTTATGTATCCACTTGTTTAAAAATAAGAAGGTGCGTTTACAGCAATGTATAATCCGTATATCAATACCATATAGATGGTATATCTATAAATTGGTAATAGGGTTAGAATATTTATAGATATGATTAGATTTCGATTCTACGGTATACGACAGCATTGGAAGTACTCCAATGCAAAACTAATTGAAAATTGATATAGTATGTGGGTAACTGACTGTGAGATTCATTTAATGTGCTAGTATTAACAACCCACACCTTTAGAGTCTTAGTCAACCAACAAATAAATTGTTTCCTTCTTCTGTTTTAGTTTCGTATTATAAATACTTATTGTAAATAAGGTAGGATTAATACGTTTAATAATCCGTAGAGATCAAAAGACCATGTTTCTGATAACCTTTGTAATGGAAAAGGTTGATAGAGAATATTAATCACATAATAAGTATTAGAAAGATGCATGCAGACAGAGTTCACTTCCCTTGACGTTGACATTACATGACTTTTCAACAGTCTGCAGTCTACACTACGCGGCTATAAATATCACTAATAGGATTCCTGCAGTTCGTTTTGCTACTTACGACATATCTTTGATAGTTATTTACATTCTGAGCACAACACTGAGGAACAGTAACGTTTTAACTTGTAAGAATACTAACTATATGAAACGAAGACGGCAATAAGTAGCCCTCCGCCTATAGACTTAGTATATTCAGATATCTGTAGTTCATCTCTGTTTGGACTTATTTTAAACTAGCAGGTGACGAATGCAAAAGTCAGTCTTTAACAATTCATTGGGTTGGGTCGGGTCACATACCATATTGACATCACATATGCAATCTATCCAATTTTTTCCACATGTGCGTGAGCATTACCTTTACCTACATAATTTTCTTCCCTCTGCTAGTACAAATGCTTGCATACTGTTTCTGAGTCAAAGGCCAACGAATATAAACTATTTTCTACACTTACTATGTACACCAATAAAAATTGCACCAACTCGTCTAATAAATCTGTTGGATTTCGATGTAACAATCATTGAAAATATAAAATACATTAGAAATCATGAATAAAAATCTGAGATTATTTCGTACTAGAATTTCATTGGCTCTACACCAACCAGGTTGTCAAAAAATTTCGATGTCTAGCATCAAAATTCACTTTACGTTTTTACCGTAGCTGTTTTAAATGGAACAGGTACGACCATCATTTATCTAATTTATGTCTACAACAGAAACTATTACAGAGACTACAAAAAATACTTTAGGGTTCTATCTTAAAATAAAAACCCGAATTAAGCAATTTATTGCGTATAGTGTTACTTCTCAAAGTATTTACCATTGTTGACGCATAGAATTACTATCTTCTGTGGTATCAGCTTAATGTTGTGGATCCTGTCTGCTTAATTTGTCAGCGGGTTCGGAAAACATGAACGTGAGACGCATTTCCTCAATAGAACTACGCATATCGAATGGATGGAAAGTAGTAATAAGAGTTGTAACAAAGGAATTGTAGGAGTGTGAGTGTGTCATGTTTTGCGTTGACTAAACTCTGTATTTGTTGTCTTGTTCGAATTTTCTGCATGACTGGCTGTGAAGAGAAAAGACGGATCAACTTACTTTCGGTTAAAGAGTTATAGAATTAGCATATTGACGTTTGTAGTTGTAAACAGAAAGGGTGTTAGTGACTGTTGACTCATATCCTGGTAAACAAAAGAATGGTTCCAATAGTAAATAGATTGTTATTTTGAGCATCACAATACAATAATAGTCTGGTAGCAATAATAAGATTTGTGTATGTAGGTTTCATCAAGATTCATGCATTGTTACTACTTTGAGACTGTTAATACTATTATGATGCCTTACGTTTTGTTTTATGAAATGAACATGTGCATGACCAGAGTATGACCTTAGACGACTCTGCTTGCCATTATTTCCCCCCTTCTGTTGATAGTATTGCAAAGACAAGGATATTTACGCATATAGATTAGATTTAATGCACCGGGTTGGTAAACTCGCTTAGCTGTGTAATAAGTTTCGCATTGTTGATCGCGTTTCTATTTATATTTCGCTAACATTGCTTCCTACTGAGTCTGAAGACCAAGTAGACAGACTTACCATTTCAAGTCCCTGTGTTATTTGTGCATCATTTGTGTCTTGCTATATCTAGTTTGCCACCCTATTTCTTTCTTACTATGGACTTATGACCACATTTGGAAGAGACATCCTTTTTAAAGGCCGATATAAATACCTTGGGTTGACCCATAAGTCACGTCATTATATTGTTGTACATTGCGGCTGCCTCTCCGTCTCTTTTTCATGCATATTTCTGGAAGAAAACGAATCTTATCCTAACCCTTGCAAAATGAAACGGTTATATATTTTCGCCTGTGTTCTTTTCTTATCTTCTAATATCCCCTTAGGATTAGCTCTTCCTGCTGAAGAGTCTAGTGGAGAAGCACAAAAAAGTTTAACTAGTGAATTATTACAAAAACATTCTGCAAAAAGAAATCCTAAACTGGGATTTGGTAATATTTCCTTACCATTATTCCCAAACATAAATTTTCCAGGGTTGTTCCCAAATGATACAAATGGAGACAATTTAAATCTCAATAATCCAGTTAATTTTCCAAGCACTGCTACTGCAACAATTGGATCTTCTGCAATTTTGGTAACGAATTATATTGTGCTAGTAAATTATCATATTTTTTGCAAATATGCTAATGGTTAAATGATTTTCTGTAGATTAAAGGTGGACTTTTGAAAGGATTAGCAGCAATTAAAGCAGCAATTGTTCCACCTTTGTTTTTGGGAGCTGTAATTGTGTTTTTGATTGCTGGAGCTGCCTTTTTTGCATGCAATATTTTCGATTGTGGTAAAGCATTAGGAGGAGGAGGGGGACTATCTTATGGAAATACTGGAGGTTTTGGAAATTCATTTCAACTCAACCGGTAATTTAAATTAGCACATTTTTGTAATAATGTGTCAATTGGTCTTGTCTTAAGGTTTAAAATTGATCCTGGAATTATTTTGCATTTGCAGAAATAGCTATGAACAGTATGAACAGCAGCAGCAACAAAGTAGGCCGGTTTTTCAAGCTTTAGAAGACAGCTATAAGAAGTACAATAATTAATTTATTCAATTTCACCCGGAAGGCAGTTCTTGGAGGCATTAGTCCAAGCTTGAGCTTTACAAGATCTTAACATTGTACTTAATTAAAAGAGTGCCATTATCATTTTTTGTATTTGTATCTCTGTGTGCATGTGGATTTCAGAGGTAATTAATTCGTAGCTTACTACATCCGAATACTGCTGCAGCCTTTAAAAAATATGTTGGAAAGCACCAGTATTATTTGTAAATTGTGGTTCATATTTTTTGTTACAATGGTTATTTATGTCGGATTTTGATCCAATAATCCCAATAAAACTTGTTACGATGTTCAAATAAAATATCAAATTGCTCAATGAATTGATTTTTTGGAAGCCGTAATGAATTATTAATGGATTTATTATAAAAAGCAATATTAGTTACATAGGTGGAATTTCGAATTTTAAGCATTGTTTGTGATTTTCATTCATATTGAGAGTATACAGGAGAGTAGAATTAATATTTTCATGTCCGTTAATAATCCTAGTATTTATTCCGGCAATTTTCGGCTCTGAATCACAAGTATTTCGTTATCACTGCATAAACATACAATAGAAACAATTTTGGTCAAGCCAATGTAAATTAAAATATGCTAAACTGAAAGGATGTTACGAATTTGTGCTTGATAACAATTTACTATCATTGAAGATGAACGTGAGACAGACAAGAATATCTCTGTTACATCAAAACTAATTGCATGCACATCTCGTCTTGTCTCCCTGCTCGTCACATCTTTGTTTAATCCCCGAGAGCAATTGTCTGTGCTCACCTACTTGAATATCAACAATGCAATACGCGTCAATAATAATTTATCCTTCACCTTTTCCTGGTCAATAAGTATAAATAGAGGACGATGGATGCACCCTCGTCCATTTGAAAAGAAATTTTACAGCAAATCAGTCAATCAATCGATACTTCAATCAAATGTTCAGTTAGATCCTAGTTGTATTCCTTCTGTAGTGTTTAGCATTCTGTAGAAAATGTCCAAACTTCATTTAATCGGGTTTCTTTGTGTAATAATATCTATATCAAGAACAAATGGAATTCCCTCCTCATCAGTACAAAAAATTGACAGCGCAGATGGTAAAACACAATCCAAAACATTAGAACAAACTGCTAATTCAAAACCCCTTTTGTCCAAAAAATCCTTGCAAACAGTAAAATCAAATTCAGAGCTGAATACAGATAATATCGCTAGAATTGGGAAACTCATCATCTCTTCGTTACAATCTCTGGTAAAGTTATTAGTTACATGATATTCCTAAAGTATGTTCCAAGAAAAAAGTTTAAACAATATTTTCAGGCGGATGACCGAAGTGCTGGGACTTTCATTACATTTACCAAACAAGCCATTATATTAAAAGTTACACAAATTCTCCAAATCATTTTCTATGCAACTGGTTCGGCATTCTTCATCTGCAGTATTATCGACTGCAAAAGTTTAATTGGAGGAGGTGCTGGTTTAAGTGGTTTATCTGGACTAACTGGAGGAAGTGGAGGTTTTGGAGGAGGAGGAGGTTATGGCGGTGGAGGAGGAGGTCTCTCTTCAATTTTTAGCCGGTAAAGACTTTGATACACTAATTCAAAAAATAAACTATTGCTAGATTGTCTCTAAATCTCAGCTCGTGAATATTTGAATATAATTACTTTGATTTAATTTCAGGAATGATTTTGACACATACCTTAAACATCAAGGGAGGCCTATAGTACGACAAATCAAAACTGCTCAGCAATTGTACCAATAATTTATTGTAATGAAGCTTATTTCTTAACTTATTATATTTAGTGGGTTTGTGTGAAGAAAATATAATTTATTGTTGTTGAATTCTATAATATATTGCCAATTCATGTGGTCATGTTGCACTAAAGCAGTAATAAAATAATGTTACCAAGATCTGGCGCATTGCAGTAAAGTTTCATGGTAAACATGGTCCTTTAGATAACGAAGTTGCATTAGGTACAAAAAAATTCTTGTTAATTTAATTTGCGAGTAGCTGAATAGCGGCCATTAATGGGTAATGGCCCAATAAATGCCAAAAAGTATTCAACATGACATGATTAACTATTATTAGGTCGATTAATGATGGCATTGTTCTACATTTAGAATTCTTTGTGTATACGAGTCGCATACCATATGTATCTAATGCATTACTTATTAGAAAGTTCAAGATGTTCATCAACCATATAATCGTGATCTGCGATACCCGAACATAATAATACTTATGTCATATAGTAGGCTTTCCTCTACAAACTCATATCTACTCTACCATAGTGTCAAAGAAGTTAAAAAGTGCCTGCTGTTTTGTTTTCGGTAATCCGTAATGGAAGTAGCTTGAATGTATTTAATTCTTGTATGCATAATATATTCTTGTACAACCTTAAATGTAATGATTATAATACCACAACTTATTGTTATACTTATAAAGGGTATATACTTATAGCCTCAACTTTTTTGTTAATGGCCCGAGTGGTTATGATGTCTCACACAAAAACCCCATTAGACTCATGTGGAGATAATTCACAGCAACAATGACGGATTGACAATGACAATCGTTTATGTTTGTAGTTTATACTCACAGAGTACATAGAAGGCAAGTAATAAAGCAGGTTGTACATGGTGATTAATTCTTAAAGCATATAAATACATAGATATACAAATCTCATATAAAGTGTCATCACAATTGGACGACTGTTGTTAGACTTGTCATTATTTGTACATTGAATTGATTCATTAACAAATTATAAAATCATTAGTAAAGCGTCTTTAGGTAGTATTTAGAGTATTCCTGTAATTCTCTTGCAATTTTTGGGAATAGCTGCAGAATCATTGAATATATTCCTTACATTTACTTATGCATTCAAATCAAATTATTTGAATCAAATTATCAACTGACTAATCAAACTTTTGTATTCAAACAGTTTATTAATATCAAAGTTTTGAGATATATCGCTAAAGGATTTCTCACAAATGTCATTTTTTAATTTTTCGGTATCTATAATTTAATTCGAAACATCAATGGCCAGAATGTGACAAAGCGACATCCCTAGCTGTAGAATATTACTACTAAGATTGCATAAATACATGTTGACTCAATGCGTTCAATGTAGTACTCGTACCTGTAAAACTATCAAAGCATGACGATTAGTGTCTTAATCTTAGTACATGAAAGATAAGTACATACTACATAATTTTGCCTACATAATTTTGCCAGGAGAGCCAGTAGAAGCATTTTAAATTACAACATTTAATTAATGCGTGCATGGTTAGGAGGGGGAAATTAAAGATGGCATATTCTATATGATAGAGTCACCATTCATGCAATGTTTTCATCCTCAATTAAATAAGACCTCATTAGCAAAGCTTGGTGAAATCTAACAGCTAACATGAACATGACTATATAAAGAGAATAATATGAATTCAAGATGATATCATGCTATAGCTACTTCCACTGCTTTTAAAAGCACTTTTATTTTTTTGCTTTTATTGAATCAATTATTAGTCTTCGTCTTACAGAGGAAAATATTTATTGTCTATTTGTTCAAAGCATATTTTAAATTACATAAGATTCTATAATAAAATAACACTGATTTTTCAAGTATTTAAAGGCGTCTTTTTGAAATATGAACATCACTGGAAGAAGTATATTATATTGGCTTACTTTCTTGTTACATAACACATTGGATAAAACAATTCAAACTTTTTACAAAGCAGATATTGCAATAGATAGTTTCACTGACTTCATTTCACCTCATTCAGTGGAACCTCAAAATGGAGAACTTTTCGATTTCATTGTCGGTAAATACTATTACAACTATTTACTATCTGTATTCTGTGCTAAGCTTTGTGTATCAAATTCCTAATTATGGTAATGTAAATTGCAATTCTATTTATTTCATAACCCTATTTATGGTTACACATTCAATTCCCATCTGAAATGTTGAACTTCATTGATATCGACATGAAGTTGGGGGAGGAAGCGCTGGAAGTGGTAAATGTCATTAATGTCAACTAAGTAAATTCATTCAAAGTCTTCAGTTGAGAAATACAGTTTTTTATGCGATTTTGTTTTAAATTTTTAAAGTCGTGGCAAATCGATTATCTGAGCATTTCACAGTTCTTCTGTTGGAAAGAGGGGGAGAAGAAAACCCATTACAATTGGTGAATGTTATAAAATCTTTACTAAACATTACATAAAACTTCATCTTTTTAAAAGATATTATTCCTACATTACTATTAATTTTGGTGGAAATCTTTAGATTCCATTCATGTGTCCGTTGCTCCTAAACCACTCAAATATTGATTATATATATCTTACTGAGCCACAAAAGACATCATGTCTCTCTCTCATTAATCAGGTAAAAATCTAATGCTTCTCCTAAATATACTTTTTTGTAAATTCATTTACTTTCACACAATCATTTAATGAAATGTGCATTTTTAGCGGTCAGTGTGGAATCGTGGACGGAATTTGGGTGGCTCTTCCAGTTTAAACATGTAAATTATATTTTGGAATTTACCAACAACTAATAATACTATTCAATTTGTCTTTCTGAGTTTTCAAGAGCTTTCTGACTTTGAATTCCAGGATGATATATTTGAGAGGCCATCGCCAAGATTATGATAATTGGGTTAAAATTACTGGGGACCAAAGATGGAGCTATGAAAACGTTTTATCGTTTTTTAAAAAATCAGAAGACTATTGCGTTTCATGTGAAGATACTCCAAATGATCCTACATTCAACCGTATTAACCGTATTTTTTTACAATATAAAATTTTGTTTTTTCAATCCTTCATAATTTCGTTTTGTGTCTTCATAAATATAGCGATATATCATCACAAAAATGGATTCTTAACTGTTGGAAAGCCTTCATATACCCCTCTAGTTGAAGAATTTCTTCAAGCATCTGAATGGTCCGGAATTCCTCGTGTTGATTTGAATGGGCCCTACCACGAAGGTTCAGTGTAGTTTTTGTTGTGGTTAATTTCGTAAAACCAGAATTATGAAATGCCCTCATTAAACTGGATTTCCTACGTCTTTTATACCAAATTTTTCGTAGGATCATCAAAAATTGTACTGACCCAGCGCAACGGGCGTCGCTGCAGTACTAACACAGCTTTCATCGAGCCAATAAGACAGAGAAGAACATTAACCATACGAAAGTATGCACGGGCGTATCGAGTAGGTTTTTACTGAAAAATCTCATGAAGTTTACATAACAAATTCATTTTTTAGAGATCTAGTTTTCAAATAATAGATACTCTTTAGAGGAGATAATGAAGCTTACGGAGTGGAATATGAGAAATACGGAAGACAGAGAAAGGCTTTTGCGAAGAAAGAAGTCATTTTATCTGCAGGGTCAATTGAATCTCCCAAATTACTTATGCTTTCAGGAATAGGACCGAAAGAACATTTACAGTCTCTTGGGGTAGGAAAGTTTTATTTGACAATTCCCAATTTCGAGCAATTTTTAAGGTTCTTTTGAAACTGAATGAACCAGATCATTCAAAGCAAATTTTATTTAACAATATCCTTTAACTGTTGAATAGTCTCTGATAACAATAATTTAATAGATGAATTTAATTTATTCTATTATTTTATTATTTAATAGAGTAATTTTCTTTTCTAAAGATTCCTACACTTGTTGATCTCCCTGTCGGTCAAAACTTGCAAGATCACATTGGTACCAGGGGGGCTATTCACTATGGTTCCTATTTCAAAATTTTGCTATTTCTAAGAAAATTTTGATTCAGTAAAATTGCTAAGTATTTCCAAAAAGTGAGACAATTATTTGCGATGCTTACTGAATGAACTTAAGCCTGAAAAAGTGATTAAGTCAAGCTTGAGAGCAATTTTCGGACTTAAGTCCGAAATTTAATTCAGTATCTTTACTGAATCGAAGATGGTGACTTAAGACAGATTATTTGAGCAAAAAGATAGGGATGATCGGAGTTACCCTAAGTGGGATTGTTGAGATTGGAAGTAGGATTGTAATGTTTTTAAATGAACTTTTGCGTAGATCTTATTACAAATTTTTCATAGGTCGTAGCATGTTGAAAGGTTGGACGTGATACAGCTAGTAAATTCGGTATTCTTTCCTCGACGCTCGGCGAAGCGAGTGCTGGTCGAGGAAAGACAATTGAAAAGCAATTAGCAACACAATGCAAAATATCCAATTAGTGATAATGTTTCCTTTGTTTCCATTGTCCTTGATTTTAGTTTGTAATAGTAATAATTGTGAAGGAGGAGAATGACATTGTTAGCATTGGGTGACTTGAACAAGAGGACATTGTTGGGTGTGGGTGACTTGGTGACTATGATGGGGATAGAGTGGAAGAGGATTAGTTTGTTGGCAATGAGTGCCTTTGAAGGAGGAGGATGACATTGTTGCATGGCAGTGGACAATTTTGAAGGTGAAAGATGTGATTGTAACCAGTGTGATTTTGAAGTAGGGTAACATTGTTAGTAGTGGGAGATTTTGAAGGAGGAGGATGGCATTGTTATAGTGAGTGATTTTGAATGAGGAGGATGACATTGTTGGCCGTGAGTGATTTTGAAGGAGGAGGATGACATTGTTGGCAGTGAGTGACTATGATAAAAGTAGGGTAGATGAGGGTTGTTTTGTTGTCGAAGGAGGTAGTAGATAAATGCTGAGTTTATTATTATCACATTTACTCAATTTTCAATTGTATCATCAAGATACTCCGTCGTACGTAACCAATTTAACACTAAAGACGGCCATTTCCAAAACTAACAACAACTAAAAACAACATGCCTATTGACAGATTTGCCATTGATCTCTCAAGGGTCCGTCAAATCCGCAGGAAAAGAAGCCGGTAAAACTGGTAGCTCGATTTAATAAGAATAGGTTTACTTTTATAATGCTTGTGTTTTGAATTTTAAAACGTCGCGCTTGGTTACGTCCCAGGCTTGGGAATTTTTTTTCCTTAAATGGTTGCTTATTGTAAGTTTAACTTAGCAGTCAATTTTTGCTAACCGACTCTTAGCATTTTTTTTACTGAATTAACATAAGAAATGGATTAACTTTTTGCTAAGTCAATCTTATATTCGGATACTTAATCCAAAATCCTAAGCAAACCATAGAGAATAGCCCCCCTGTTTTGTAAATTAACTTACTTAGCTATCATTCAACTTTGATAATTTCACAGTTCTGAACTAAACCCTTTTTGTTGCTTATAACTAGGAACACTCGTCGGACCTTTTCTCATAAATCAACCAAAGTCCTTTATAATCGACCGAGATACCACAATCAAATCCATTGTTGAATTTTTCAGTAGTGGAACTGGTGTCTTAACTCAAAATATGGTAGCCGCAGCCTCATTCCACATTTCTGCTGTCGCAAAAGATGCTGGAGAACCTAATTGGCCTGACACTCAATTCTGTATGGGAATACGAAATTGAAATATACAATTTAAAATATGAGTTTGTGCTATTAACTAATTAATTTAATGTTTTACAGTGCTTAATGGATTTGGACAGTCAAAACTCATCCCATGTACTAAATATTTTGAAATTATGGAAACTACAAATAATGGACAGAACTTTAGACATAATTTTAGGATTTCCCTTTGACATATCTTTTAAATTTTGAGAAAATATGTCAATTGATATTTGATAATTTGATACGGGTAGATTTATTTTCCATTGAAGAGTTTAAAGGGCTTTGCAGGGTATTGTATTTTCAAACACTCCACAAATTGTCTTCTTCTCTCAAAATAATAAACTATAAAGCTTTACGGGCTTTGCGCGACATTCAGATGTGCCTGTTCATTACAATGGACACTATCCTTGAAAACTGCTAAAGTCAGGACTGAATACTACGAATTTCTATTTTCAGACTTATTAAGCAATCTCTACAATGTCGACCCTAGTGCTATGAATGATTTTGTGAGCCCAATAAAGGGCAAAGATACCTTTTCTATACTAGTGTATTTATCTCGACCGAAATCTCGTGGAGAATTGCTACTTCGTTCAACAGATTACAGAGATGATCCTATTTTGGATCCCAAATATCTGCTTGATGCTAAAAACAACGATATTCAAGTATTGCTTCATGGTATAGGAAGGAATATCATTATCACCCACAAATATTATCATGACATTGACATTGGGCTTTGTGTTGTAGATTAAAGTTTGATTACTTTGTACAGGAATCCAAAGAGCAGTTAATATCTCAGAGAATGCGCCTAGTTTCTCACGCCTGGGATCTCGTCTGTCACCGGTTGCTTTTCCTCCTTGTCGAATGCACTTGTTTCGTAGCTCAGAGTACTGGGACTGTTTAACGAGACACTTAACCTTAACTCTTTGGCATTATGTTGGAACTGCCGCAATGGGACGAGTGGACTCTCCAAAATCTGTCGTAGACTCAGAACTCAAGGTTAAAGGAACAAAGTTTCTTAGGGTTGTAGATGCCAGCATAATGCCCACCATTGTGACAGGTCAGACAGGTATTTTTACACTTACCTGTGTTGTACTGGTATTTTATTATCTTACTTTCCTATCATTAATTTACAGCTAATACAAATGGACCAGTAATTATGATTGGGGAAATGGGCTCGCAATTCGTAGTCGACACTTGGAAATATCAAATGCCTTATTATTACAATTAATTACTGATCAAGGTGTTCAATATAATGTGGCTTTGTCTTTCTTTACAATGCATAATATAGCGACAATGATAATCGCCTCTAAAAAGCCATCTTAGAGGTAGAGTAAAATAATACACAATGAAAAACAAAATCACAACAAAAGCATGTAAATTATGTACATACACCGATGTACCTCATCTAGGTAATAGTAAATAAGTAATAACACCTGAATAAAATATATTTTTTCAAAAAAATATTCAAGCCTGAAAATATGAAATCTATTTGTACTAAAGTCCTCAATCTAAGTACAGAGCATCTAATCATTGTCGAAAATGGACTGACGAGGAATGAAAAAGGGCTGGCCGTCCTGGCTCTCTACTACTGGTTCGGCTTCCAAACGTTGTAATTCGTATAAAAATTAATTCGTCCTCGCCACAAGAACCTGGCATTTTATGGGAGGTCTTCTGCAGAAGGTCCATAGGTATTGGAAATTACCCGTGAGTTTCCTTGACTTCCAATATGAAATAGTATTCAATCCAAATGGCAATCTACAATAGAGATTATTAGATATTTTTCAGAAAGCTAATTTTAATTTATCGGAATATCGCAAATCAAAAAATTTCAAATTGGCCAATTGCCCTTTTTAGTAATGTCTGACCCAAACCCAGAAGAATCACTAGCAGGCAGCAGTGTAATTGAAGATGAAAGTATTGGGGACCCTAGTAAACGACCTACAAACTTGATGTTAGAGAAAATTTTCTCGTATATTGACGGAAATGTAGGACGCTATATTGAGACATTAAGAGAAGCTGTTAGCATAAAGTCGGTGTCTTCCTGGCCTGAAGCTCGGTGTGAAAGGATGCACATGGTGCAATGGACTGCAGAAAAGTTGAGAAGACTCGGATGTACTGTTGATGTTGTTAGGAACGGAGAACAGGAAGTTCCTGGAGGCACAATCCCTTTGTCACTGATTATCTTCGCTTCACTTGGGAATAATCCTGATAAAAAGACTTTGCTTATTTACGGGCATTTAGATGTTCAACCAGCAGTAATGGCTGATGGCTGGGAGTCAGATCCATTTGTCTTGGTCGAAAGAAACGGAGTGATGTATGGCAGAGGATCAACTGATGATAAAGGCCCTGTTCTGGGATGGTTGCATGCTATCGAAGCCTATGAACAATGTGGTATTGAAATTCCTATTAACATAAAGTTTGTTCTGGAAGACCAAGAGGAAGTTGGTTCTACGGGGTTAGACGATTTGCTAAATGCTCAAAAAGACAAGTTCTTGTCGAATATTGATATGGTAGCTATCTCGGATAATTACTGGATTGATCAGAAAACTCCCTGTCTGACTTATGGGACAAGAGGTCAAGTTTACTACACCGTAGATATTGAAATGGGAGTCAAGGATTTACACAGTGGAGTATTTGGTGGTTCTGTACCCGAGGCAATGACCGACATAATATGGCTATTTGATCAGCTCAAGGATCCTGAAGACAATATCAAAATCCCTGGAATCCATGATGACGTTGCTCCTGTAACAGATGATGAAACTGAAATGTATAAATCTATTAATTTTGATCTGAAGGGTTATCAGCAAGACGCAGGAGTCCGAAGACTGAGTTATGAAGACAAGATACAAACATTGATGCATCGTTGGAGATGGCCGAGTTTGTCTATTCATAGTATTAGCGGAGCTAACAATACTACTGGAACTATGACTGTGATTCCTCACAAAGTAACCGGGAAATTCTCCATTCGGTTAGTGCCTAATCAAAAACCGGATAAAATTCACCAACTAGTCGATCAGTTTCTCAAACAGAAATGGGATGAACGCAAAACTCCTAATAGCCTGCAGGTGCAATTAAACATATCTGCACAACCATGGCTGGCTAACCCCAACCATCCGAATTATAAGGCGGCTAGTGATGCCATTGTAACAGTGTTTGGAGTTAAACCCCAAATGGTACGAGAAGGAGGAAGTATTCCACCTGCCTTACTTTTCGACAATATCACTGGGAAAAGCGTCTGTCTCATTCCAATGGGTGCGAGTAACGATGGGGCTCATTCCCAATTTGAAAAACTCGACGTCTCTAATTACATCAAAGGAACAAAAGTAATGGCTGCATATTTCCATGAACTTGGAAAAATCAAAGAGAACTTGTGATTCTTCACTGAAACAAAATTCGACCTCATTCTACAAAATTTCTTGTAACTATTGCATAGGTTAGGTACCTAATCTAAAATTACCAAAGATAATGGATTTGCCTGAATGAAAATTTTATTTACTCAAAATAAATAACATAGAATGTTCTATTGCTGCCCCGATAGTTTCAAACTTAAGTTTCACAAAATCTAACTCTATTAGGATACAACTTAATTTGAAATTCTTCAGAACTTCTAGTAGGACTTGAACTTGCATATTACTAATTAGGATTAACTTCGGCAGGATGCATGCGGACAGAGCAGATGACTTTACAGTAATTAACTGTAATGCTTAGCGGGTTGCTTTGTTGAGATGATTCATTTGCATAATTTGATTTCTGCTACCGTCGTCATTTAAAATGCACTAAATTTTATCTACTCAGCTGCACGTGACAATGAACGATTAGATTACTGCATTTTGTAATTAACAAGACACAAAGACCATAATCAGTGTCATCTGATCATATTTTCACATTATTCAGCACTAATGATAAACTTGAAGTAAATTAGGATTCTTACCGGCATTGGGCATGCTTATATATTTCTATAGATAGGCTGTGAAAGGTACTTAATTTTATGAATTATGATTGTTGGGGAAGTATTTCTGTAAAATACTTTTGACAATAGAATAGTTTCAAGCTTCTGATAACAATATTCTAGGCCATCAAAAACAACAGGGAATGGACTTTATACACTTATCATAAAAATTACCAAAAATGGAAGCAAAACTAGGATAGCCGAGCATCTTACAATTCTCCACAGGTTTATTGTCAATAACTCATCTTTACGACTTTTTTAGTCATTTACGACTTTATTGTGCTACCTACTTGTGCTTTGTCTGCAGATTTTATTCATAACTATGCTATTCTTAGATGATATGGGGTTTTGCTATTATTAATGCTTATAATAAGTAAGTGGACAGAAAGATTAGTCAAGCTTTTATTTTACTCCTATGAAGTAAATCTAATTACATGTATTGAATATACCAAAATTTATGCTTGTTACTCTTCTCTATATCGCTATCTAATAATAGCCTAGCCATTTTTCATCAAAGAAACCTTCTAGGAATATGCTCAGTCAATAAATAATTGCTCATTTATATTTCTGTGTCAAAATTCATTGCCTTATTGTACTCAATTTCAGTATTGAGCTTTCAAGAGATATTTATACACTTGTGGCTTAAAAATGCCTTGAAATAAGTCAAAATATTTAGTAGCCCTGGAGGATGCATTTTTACAAGAAGCTCAAGTTATAAAAACAATGAAGACGTTGCCTTTTCATTTAGTTCCACGAAAGTGTCCGTATCTTAAGTGTGTCTAAATTCAAGTTGGGTAAAGGATCTAAGTGCAGTTGCAAAACCATAACGTACTTATCCATGCGTTTTTATTACTTCATATAAATATATCCAGGCTGGACTATTTAGTAGCCGTTTTTTAAATTATAGTAGGGATTCGTGTGCTCAATGACAGTGGTTTTGTGATTTGGAAAACGAGTGGTTCAAAATGTTTACATTTTTATTCTCATAGTCCCATTATACAGATAATTTCATCCATCTCCAAGTCCAATAATATAACAGTATTGAAGCATTCATCATTTCTATCATAGTAAGCGATCATAGGAAACGATTTCTAAACTACATTGATAATTTAATTCTTACGAAGAATAACAACGCGAGTACCATTTAGTTTTGCCCAACTTGGACACATTTAGAAGATAGCCAATTCTTTGGTGAAGTAGGAAATAGTGTCTTTTAAAATGACTTTATCTTTGCGACTTCCTTTAGTAGTAACAGTAGGCATATTTTGCATAACACACGTCTGTACCGGCAAAATGAATAAAATTTTCATTGAAAGCAATGGAAGACTATTTCCCCAGATATCTCATGCAATATTTGACTCTGAAGAAATGACTAACACAACCAGTGTCAGCAATGGAATAAAAGATGTAAGTTTGAATTATTATTGTAATTTTATAAAAAAGCTAACCTTAATCCAAGCATTTTGAGTTTTTGAAGCATTCATTTACAAGAAATAATTGGCAAATTCTCCGAAAATTTTGTAGGTTTTAAGCGATTCCTTTAAATTCGGATTGTATTCTTTCGCTGTGTTAACTCTTCACATAATACTTCTCATAGCGCTGATCATTTTTGCAATAAGTGGTACAGCAGCATATATCTGTTCTATTACAAATTGTCGTCATTTTTTCACTGGAACAGGTGGTAACAGTCCACAAAGTCGCCAACCTTTTACTCCTTATTTCAACAACAGAAAGTAAGTGGAACCTATAATTTAACGTATAATATTTACTACTCAAGTGCTATAAATCTACTCTAATTAACTTTGCATTCTCATTTTGTAGTGATTTCGATTGGAAATCTTGGGAAGATATGAAACCAGTGGCGGCAGGTCTTCAATTAAACTATGATAGATTTAATGATGGAATGGTAGAAAATTACTAGAGTTATGTACATCTTTTTTACATTATAATGTAATAACGTGTAGAATATCTGTTGTTTAACCAGTAATTTATTATTAAAGGCTCCACTATTTCTTTTCACTTGGGCTTTCACTACGTTTTCTGTACTCACACACACACGTATACCATCAAATTACCATAAACTAATACATCATATAATAATATGTACCTGTATAACTGAAAATTAGTGAAATGATAAGGTTTGGAATGTTTTAGCATTTTTAATATTTTGCTGAAAATGATGACCATTTTTATGTTGAATGCTAGATCAAGTTACTGCTAAAACGGCCTACTGACTCACCTCAGGTACAAGGGGTACATACATACCATCCTTGGAGAACAAGTGTTTCATTTCAGAAAATTGAAATTCGTACTACCCTCCAGTCTCCTTCAGTCTGATTATTCGCGTAGTTGCATAAAATTTTTTGGGGCTTAGGCCACTTTAGACTCATTCTATTTCTATCGTTGTCATATCATATTATTAACAGTTTCGAGTGGTATTCCCAGCAACACTTTACACTATTTTTTAGATGGTCCTGTTTGCATTGCATTTCTATCGTCTTCGTGTATCATTCATACGTCAAATCGAAGGTATAAAGTGGTAAAATTGACAAAATTACGAAAGAAACAGGGTGGTGGCACTCCCACTACAGTAAATCTGTAACTGTGGCAACTAAATAGAAAAATCGTAATTTGAGTCCCAACAATTACACAAAATGGCTTTCAAGGGAGTTTCAATCTTCTGAAAGTTGAACTTTGTTCAACTGAGGTTTTTCTTGACAACGATAGAATTAGAATATGAATAGCATGAGTATAAAGTGTCCAAGAATTATATGAATATGAAAGTTATATGAATGTGACAACATCACTATAACGATACTATCAATCGAAGTGTAAACTCAAAAATCTGTATAGAAATAGCAAAACGATAGGAATAGGATGAGTCTAAAGTGCCCTTATTTGATGAAATGAATCAATTTAGAATTATGCACCATTACCCAGGTAACTTTCGATCCCCAAAGGTAGCATGTTTACCTTGTGGGGATCACCACACTGTGTTTGAGCGTACCAATGTGTTTCTACAACTACTTATGACCTCTCCTTTCTCATGTGATGAAACTTCGGATTTATAAAAAAAATAGGCTACGGGACGTAATGACGTAATCATACAATTGTTTCCATGGTTTCCATACGTAATTTCCTTTGTTTACGTCCCGTAGGCTATTCCAAATTTTTAAAGGTAAAACTCCGAAGTTTCATCACATGGTTATGGATCCACATTGGAGCGTACTTATTGGAGTTTCGAATTCTCCCCAAAGGTTTTGGACAAGTTGGCTTGTGATCAAAGAACCTAGAATAGACTTTTTTGTCTTTTATGAAGAAAAGAATCTAGAACAGCAGTTGAGATTTGACTAGTTTTGCGAATTACCATTCACGTGTACAAATCGTGTAGCATAAAATTTATATTTTCGAGAGACTATATAGTAATTTCTTAGTCTAGCACAGATGTTAAGCATAAAAACATTTGCAGTGTCACTTACACTGCTACACTTAGTATATTCAGCCAGTCGAAATCGCGGTATCCAGCCAATTGACATGGAAATTCTTAAAAACATCAGTGATATCCACGATAAGTTAGGGGAGTTCAAAACGAAGCCTGGGATGAGTGTGTTTGAGAATTCAACTGTGGAAAAGGAATGCGATATGGCGCTGGATGCTGAGTTTAACCCTTGGAAGGAATTCAGATGTGGAGATGTTAGGCGAACAACAATGAAACTTGAAAAACTAGCAGACAAGATGTCAAAAGATGCAAATTCGATTGAGAAAAAAATATGTTTTAATTTCAAGACATTTGCGGTTTGTGGACTCAGCGGTTATTGTCATTGTCCGTTGAGTGGAATCTATGGAGCCTTATTTCTCCAAGATCCTAATGACATTTGTCAACCAGGCAAATCTGGTCTATGTGATGATGCTATGGAATTAACCAAATGTGCTAACCAACGTAAATGCCATAAAAACACTGCCAGATGTGGAAATCATCCTGTCCTTGTCCAATTTTTACCGGAGTTGGCTATCGACTGTCCCCGCTTTTCAAGTTCCAGCGATTGGTTACATTCCCAATGTATCACTACCATGCTATTAAGTTCTTTATTTGGGGTATATATGTAATTTGCACATTTACATGTGATCGCAATTTATTATTGGTTTTTATTGTAAGTAGTTACTGATCCCATATCTTGTAAAATGCAGACGAATAGTTTCGTAAACTAGTAAATCTGTGATTTATATTATTATTATTATTATTTTTATATTTTTATCTGTAAATCATTTCTATTACAATCTTGTTCATCCTTTCATAATCCTTGATATTTCATTTATTTTTCGTTGGTTTTCTCTCAATTGTCAATTTTCAATTTCACATCACACTATGTATCATGTATCATCTTCAGAAAGGTGATAAAAACATATTATTTAAAACTGCTAAATGGCCGAAGTGATTCAGGAAAAATTATAAATTCCAGTAAAAGAATATTTTATTTTCATGCTTAACTTCAGCTGTGACCAGAACAAAAGAGCACGAATTTGAACAGAATCTCCTCATGGGCACCATTGGACATGCTTACATTCAGATTAGGAATAATTTTAGACCCTTGATACAGCTAGCTGTACTAAACACTTACTTTAAAGAAACATGATGGGATATTAGATATACCTGTAGGAGAATTTCAACGGGTCAACACTGCAGTCGTTCAGTAGTCATTAGTATAATGGCCATTGTCATTAGCGAACAATAAAGGATTTTTGTATAAATTTACACAAAGCTTTATTCATATAAAATTTCATAGACATTCGCTTACGTTATACTCTAGTGGGTAGATATGTATTATTAGTTAACATTATTATACAGAATGCAAGAGTATACATAGCATACAACAAAATTATCTTACTAATAATATACGAGATGTATTTGAACTCTAAACATTCAAATGAAGCGTACAAAAGAAAGAATTCAGGGATTGCAGAATAAAAAAATAATGCAAAGGTGATTATGTTACTTTGAGAAGTGAAGTATCGGTGTAACAGACTTTGATATTGCAAACGTCACATCTTCGAACATTTTGAATAACATATACATTTAGTAGTGTGTTTAATACGATTTGTAGCTTATTAGCAATAGTAACTGATTTGGCAATGAAAGTGTTGACATCCTGAAAATTGTGGTATTATATTGCTACAGTACATTGACATTACAGTTAGTAATTGTGTGGTTGTATTTAAAGTAAAGGTACTATTGTAAGTGGGATATTTCATAAAACAGAAGCACATATTTATGGACATTATTATGGGGTAAATATTTACAATACAGAATGATAATTACATGATTAACGCAATTTTATTATTATTATTATTTGCAATAATTTTTCACTTTTGAATCGCCAAATTGATTAAATATTCAAGACAAATTATTTATACTATTGTGGTTCAACGGGAGATATGTTATCAAAGCTGGTATTTGAAGAGATTTTTTGGTGGCCGCCTTTAGCATTTGTTCATCTGCAAGAAAAGAGACAATAATCATTAGCATAACAAGAAAATTGATCAAATAGTTTTTCAAAAATGTTTCAAAGGGAATATAAACATACCGAAATGATTTTTCGGTGACGAATTATCGAAGCTTAAGGTTAATTACAAGTCTTTTTTCGGTTGCAGTGTGGCTGAAAGTTTCCAGCGGTTTTTTCCTTCTCTACTGTTTGATTTTCTTTTTGTTTTTCCGCCTCCTTCTATGAAACTTGACAAAAATTTGATGAGTTGAGGACTAGTCAACATCTCTTGAAGGTGATTCCTAGCAGTAACAACCTCGGTGGGAGGATTGTTAACATATAAAAATACGACAAGACAAAGGAACCCCAAAGATGTCACAATCAAAAAAGCAGCCCATGTCAGTATTTTGTATTCTTTGTAGAAAATTTCAAAAGTGTCCATGATTCCAACTTTTTTATTCGTATGGAGTCCTGATTCACTTGCAGAATGTTCAAGCCCGTAAGTGGTTGGCGAAGAAAATACAGTAACTGGCAATGTTGGAATGGATGGTCCACTTGGATTTGTAATTTGGATATTATTATTATTTTGCTGATGATTGTCATTTTCTAAGCTATTATCTCCACCACCACTTGGGTTGACATTAGAATCTCCCGTTGGGATTTCTTGAGTAGGTTTGGTGCTTAGTCCCGTAGCAAAATTATTTCCATAATAATGACTTCCAAGATTGTTTCGGTGATGGTGGAGAAGGGGAGGTCCATGTCCAGCGTGGTGATGCATAAATGGACGCATATGTGGGGGTTGGTGAGGGGATGGAAAATTGGACATTGGAATTGCAATTGGTAGAGGAAGATGAGGGAGTGGAGGATAATTAGGTGAGGGTGGCCGACTTCCATATGAATTGCCATGATTTTCATATTGATTTTCAGCCGCAGCAGTAAATTTATGGTAACTATTATCATAATAACTCTGAAGATTCGGCCTCAATTTGCTAATTGGTTTTGGAGGGAAACGGTGTACCGGCTGTGAAGGTTGAAAACCACCTCCTGAATGGTAATTATTCGAGGGAAAATGAAGACTTGGCTTGAGTTGATATTGTTGATGGTGATTATTGGAGTTTTGTTCATTTCTTTGCGGTTCTTCATTGTTATTGTCACTATTACCATTAGTTGCTTCAGAGTAATGGAATTCTTCACCGGGATTTTGTTTCTTTGCATAGGAATACCCAGCCGGGATATTAACAAGAGTCCCACCCTCAGGACCGTTTTCATTTCCATCAACAGCTACTTCCTGCCCTCCACTTTCTTCAGCGATATTGTCAATATCAGTATCGTGAAAATTGTCAAAAAAGTTGGATCGCAACCTTTTTGAATCTGAGCCATTGGGGACAATACCGGAACTTGGAGAAAATCCTCCATTGTGATTACTCAGGTAATTTTCAGTTGTTGTAGTTGTAGTTGGTTTTCTTTTATTTTTAGACTTTCGAAGTTCATTATACTCTTCAAAAGAAATTTTTCCAACAGGTGGGGAACCTGAATTGTCTGAATTAGCTCGTCCTTCTGGAAAAGGACCTGAATTCGGTTGGGTAATATCTTCAGTATTTACAGAAGGTAGCACAGCAGAAGATTCATCTTTAATCGGAGATGGAGTGGAGGAAGTCGTAGTTCTCATTTCAGTCTCCAATACCAATAAAGGATGCAAAGTGGGTTTCGAAGTTGTGCTTGTGATAACAATGGGATTTGGCAATGGGAAAGCAAAAGGACCATCATCATCTTGTCTCGTTCTCTTCCGACTTTTCTTTTTCTTCGACCTCTCAGTTTGCAATTGTGTTGCTGGAAGATTATCAGTATTCGAACTGCTTCGATCAATACTTGATTCAGTTGAAGTTAAGCTCTGAAAATTGTTGACAAAATTGAAAAATGGGTCATGACTTAATCTCTTATTGGTAATAGTGACAGGATCTGTTGTCGTTGTTGATTCTTCTCCTCTCAGTAAAGCCGCTCTCGAAGTGGTCGAAGCAGTTGGTATTGTCTTTGTTGCATACATGTAGCTTGGACGAAAAGCATTTTCCTGAACACTCAATCTTGTGTAGAAGGGTTGGGTTTGGGTAAAGGAGGTTAGTGGGGAATTTGCATTGTTAGAACTGTTATTATTAGCATAATTGCTATTTTTATTACTACTTTTAATTTTATATTCCGAACTATCTTTCGGAGCTGCATCTTTCAGGGCTGAATATGAATGTGAAATTCTTATGGGCACTGGGTCTGCTAATGCTGTGGCTGTACAACTTGGCAATATAAAGCTGCTGCTTAAAATTATTGTAGCTAAACTCATGAGCACTATCACATAATATCTTGTCAGAGGATAGTAATGTATCCTATCACTTATTATTTCGTCTCTATGAACAATATGTTCATTTTCTATTGAATTGTTATTGTTGTCAGTTAAAGCCAAACTTTGGACAGGGAGGGATGACGAACTGGAGCAAGGAGGACTTCTACCCCTTTTATTCCTACGTGCTAAATTCCCTATGAAAAAGTGGTAAAGCAGTCTTTTCTTTGATGAGGATTGTGTTGATTGTGTCATGGTTAGATTCTTAAACGCTTTCCTTTGGTTCGTTTCGATTTTATCTTAAATATATTCCAGCTTTTCCTCCGTTTTGGTATGATCTTTTGGCTTGAGTTCCTCAAAAATATTTTCTCCCTCCTTATCTGAAAATAACAAAATTATTCAATTTAAGTGTGCATGTAATAGATTGTAAAATGTAACAGTTATATGTTCGTCTTATATCACAATAGCAGGAAGTAACTCTTGAAAAATATTTTATCGCACCAAATTCTGTATGTATAGTTAAAGAAGATGCACATTCACACTCTATACTCTAGTAATTGTAATTTTTGAGTAAGCATTGCCAATGATGAATGAGATACCTACAGACAAGTAGGAATAATTTGTCTCTAATTGTTTTAAAGGTAACGCTATTCTAAACTCGAGATTCCCAAAAACTGAGGAAAATCAATGGAAAAAAACTGTTGTCGAGCTCAGTTAGTGTTTGGTGTAGACAGAACGGTTTTCTTGTGTACAGACACTATTATTGTCGTGCCATGCTATTTCGTGAAATGAACGCCCACGATTCTCAATCGTCTACCATGATATTATTTTCAACAACTGCTATAATATCGTTAACACATCGTAAGTCCTGTAATATTTTTATTTACAATTTTTCACCTGATATGATATTAATGTGCTTTTCTATTTACATCTACCTATTATATACACTTGTCGTGATTAGATATAACATTAGACGGCTTACTTATTGTTATCATCTCGTAAGTAAGATGCGTGATAAGCAGTCGAGTGTGAATGATGGCCATTGTTTTTCACAACAGTTTGGTTTTCTTTTCAGGATTGTAGTTAAATGCACACGGTAATTTTACGTTTTCTCACTTTACGGAGTCTTTAACAGAAATAATTTCATTGTCTCCATTGAGAAGATCACCGCGAGTGTCTAGATTGGATGAGCAATGCACTCTCCCTGGTAAACTGTTGAATTCAAGCTATGATGATGTAATACCAACAATACTCAACTACCGATACAATAATCTTCCCAGCGATAATCAGCGAACAAAAGTAAATGGATTAACGCTTCTGTCCTTGTATGTCTGTTCCTTTCTTTATGACTTTTGTGTTCATTAGGCGTAGCAAGTGGTTAACGGAATATTTTCATCATCATCTCAGTTACAACTTACACATGATCTCATAAATAGTCAAAGAAAACTATTCAAATGTCACTCGTCTGTATTATATTTTATTCATAATATTTCAGTCTCTAGTACACTGCCCTGTGCTCTGCATCTCCTCAAAAAACAAAATAAAAATTCATTTAAGAAATCAACATTTTTAGTCCTGAGCACAATAACCTATTGAAAGATTTAATTGGATATTTACACCTTTAATTGTAGCATAGAGATTAGAAGATGTTATGCTTGTAATTGCGTGTGTGATACGGCCTAGATATTAGCAAATAATTAATCTGTACCACTAGGTACTAGTGAAGATTATCTTGTGAAAATAGGATCTACCTTAGACGTTCATAAATTAGAAAAGCAAACTATATCGATTGTTTACAAATTACAGATTGTTGTTGATAGTGGATAACATGCAACCCCATTGTAGCTTATCTACCTCCACTCTTCTATTTCTATCTTAATGTGATATTTTTGATAAAGATCAACAAACCATACGAACACAAATCCATACAACTTATCACTGCATTGTAAATAAAAAACCTGTTCATTTTCCCTCTGCTCTAATACACTTTGGAATCTTTATTTACAGATTAAACAAACATAAGTGTCTTGTCCTCTCGGATTTCTTCGTCTGTATTTAGAAACGTAATGCTACAATGCAAAGATTATTTCTAGTGAATGATGGAATATACTAATTAACTATGATATGATAATACTCGGTTGTCAGTGATGAATGATGAGATCCATCCCTAAACGCTTGCGATTCATTCATTGCATTTGTATCTACTAAACAAGTTTTTTATACAAGTACTAAATCAAAAGCATATCTACAATTGCGTCTAGAGAATTGTTACACATATACGAATGACCTGCCAAGTGACAACTTCCAGACAACACAGACTAGCACGAGATAAGAAGCTAAAATTATAGTGCAGCGTTTGTTGTAATCTTTTGTGCTGTAAACACCAAATAGAAGAGAATCTAAGTTTTCATTTGTATTCTGAGGATGAGACAGTAAAATTAACCTAAATGTACGTGTTACTAAACAGTATTTTCCTGTCAGATTCATATTTGCCCTAATTTTCCTTTTAAATTTTAATTCTAACTGCGTAGTCTGGTTAAGCACTTCTTTTGTTCTCCTTGTTACTTTCGTGTTCCGAATTTAGTCTCAAAAACTCTCACAATCAATTTCTACATCCTAATGTACCAACGACAGTTACATTTATACCTGTGTATTACATTTGTTAAGCTTTCAAACTACATAAGTTTAGGTACCTATCCAGCAACTTTTTACAATTAATCACGTTAGTCAGTACAAGCAGTGTAAAAAGTTTATTGATTCGATTTTTGTTGTTCTAGCTTGTGTTTACAATAAACGCGTAAAATTACAAGTAAAAATTTCTACATAGTATTACACAGGTAGACCCAATTATGAAATTGTAATTTTATTAGTACAGAAAACAATAAAAATAGAAAACAGCTCTGCGAAATAAAATTATAACATCCTACAGGTTAATGCTTCAAGATACTCTGAATTTATAAGTGATAAAAGTGAGTTATGGATTAATTGGATTTACTTAGAGGATGATGCCCTCGTTTCAAAGCAATGAAAGCCATACCACTTACACATACATAACTATTCAATTGAGTTTTATTATCCTATTTGAATGTAGGTACCTCATAAACACTAACAAACGTATTTCTATTAATGAAATCTTTAAGCTAATTATAAACACAATAAACAAGAAATCCTATTGCACTTCTGACATGGTCCATTTATATAGTAAACCATTAGGATTGTTAAAAATACAAAATAATACATGTGTAGGGAAGTATCGTTTAATTTATAAACAAAATAATTGTAGTTTGAACTAATTTAAATCTTGAATATTATTGTCTTTCATGTCTTAAGTTTACAATAGCGGTTCGATGTTTAGTCATAAAATTAAGCCGCATAGTTAGAATAAAGAATAGCAAAAAAATGCTATGAATGGCATTGTAACAGTAAGTAGAGGTATTTTGTGAGACAAGTGTCATTTTTGGTGTGATTATCGGTTTACGTCAGGAGTTACGTTACAATGGGAGTAACATTTCTGTATTGATGAATTGACGTAGTTGGCACAGTTTTTTGAGCGCGTATTGAAATGACACAGATTACAATTTGAAGTGCAGACAATTGTGTCTAGAGAGGTAAGCCCCATAAATTAAGTAAAACCAGGGTAGTAATAATAGTAGTTAGAAAATCGTAAAGGATGTGCATATGTAGTCATGTCTTTTAGTGGTGCACTTAAAGAAGAACAAACAAAGCGAAATAAAAAGTAGAATTCTTCCTCTATTTCTAGAAGTATAGTAACTGTTGTGCATCACATAATAACAATTGACATTAGATTGAGGAAAAGTATGCATAGCTATGTAGGTATATGTTGGAATTAACAACGCGTCAAATATAGGTAAGACATGTCAGTCAACAGCGCAAGTAAGTCGGATTATGCATTGGATTACATTACTTGTACTATAGAGAAGGTAGGAGCAATTACGACTGTCATGCAATCAATCCCTAAGTCTTTTACTATGTAAGTAGCGAGTGACAGGAAGCGTGTTATCCTATACTTAACTACATACAATCCGATTATGAGATTCTGCATTGAGTTCTTTGCGGAACGAAGGATGCGTTACACTAGCTTAACAAAGGCATGTAAATCTTTTTAAAAAAATCTTCTTGATTTGGTTGTCAACGTCAGATAGGTAAAGAGTAGAGTTTTTTGTTGTTCATGTCTTCCTTTATCTAGTAAATGACGTGCTATACAAATCGACAGATCGAGGAATGAATTATTGCTCAATTTACATATTTGACACATTGGATAATACTAGGTTGAATGGAATACGAGCGTCAAAAATTGGGGAACATTATCGATGCAGTAATTTCTGAGGAGGAAAAACATGAAAATCCCACACAAGAGAACAAAGTAATTGTTTACGAGTGAATGGCCAGACTAAATAGCGTGTGTGTTGTTCTGTTTATGTATGCTTTGTATGTAAATGTATAACATTACGACGTGTTGTATTACTTTGATGAATTTTTGTGGTGGTTTTCTTGTAGTAGTTTATTATAGCATGTCGCCATTAAAGATATGGAACTGTGAGCAATTCTATAAAATTGTAAATCGATGCTAAAGCGTGTAGAAGAGGTTTTATACGATACATAAGATTGATGGATTGTATTTGGATTACATTTTATATGGTTTAGGTAAAATGAAAGACATTGAGTTTCCTCTTTCTTGGTTAGTAGGTTATAATGGGAAATTCTCAAGTTCAAGAAGGAAGAAAAACATTGTCTCTAGGTTAGTTAAAGGAGTAAGAACGATATTCTTCAACAGAGCACAACAGAAACACTCGTTTCAGTAGGGAAAACAAATGTATACTACTTATCTCATAAAATGTCTGTTCTATGTTATATTCCAACTGCATTACAAGCCCTATATTATACTTACTACTACTATTTAATAGTAGGTGTATGTATCTATGTACATGGACAGTGTTGAAGTTGATATATATTTGTGTGGCTGCTTTGGCTCTGCTTTGTGTGGTACTATATTGCAGAACACACCTGATGAGAAAAAGTGTTACGAATTTTTTCTTTCTTCTGACTGAGTGACTGATTAGAAATATCTATGCTCTGATCCTCTAATGGTAAAACACTACGATTCATTTGCTTTGCTCTTAGGGTGTAGCTCACCATAGCCATGTTATCTTTCCATTAGACTAACATAAGTACCTGCTTACACGTTAAATTACATCCTTTGACATAATTATATGGAAATTGCAGCCACTACTAGATTAGATCTCAGGAAATTCATTACGAGATTTCCATGTCATTTCACAACGTGCTAAATACATCTCAAACCCTTTTCCCTACATTATCATGTACAGGTTTCATTTTTTATACCGACAGATACAGCCATGCTTTACGGTGCAAATTAGACATAGCAAACCCGATTTAAAAATTATAATTCCCTGGAAAATAAACTCTGTAAATACCAATTAGGTTCTTCAAAGAAAGAAGTTGGTGTAGAAAAAAGTAAATCCCATGGTACTATTTATGGAAAATCAGATTATCAACTTTTAGCCTTTGCTTATTTTTAAGTTGACACAATCCACATATTTGGGCAGATAGATCTGTATTAGCTAGTTATAATAATTATGTTGAATTCGGCAAATGAATTATATTTCTGTCATGTATACAATAAATTGATATATAATAATTACTTCACTACTATTAGGTAGTAGATAAACTGCCATCATTATTCAAATACGAATGAGACATATTGACTGACAAAATAACCATTTGTGGGCCGATAGATCTGTATTAGCTAGCAATAATAATTATGTTGAATTCGGAAAATTAGCAAATGAATTATATTTCTGTCATGTATACAATAAATTGATATATAATAATTACTTCACTACTATTAGGTAGTAGATAAACTGCCATCATTATTCAAATACGAATGAGACATTATATTGAGCCTAAGAGTGCAACGTAGGAAATATTGGGAAATTACTGTTTTAAATGTGTATGAAACTGTTTTCAATGTGTAATGTTTGGATTGTTTTCATAAACGTCATAGCCAGTGGTATCACAAATGACATAAATCGCAAAATCACGAATTTGGTTTTACTATTGGTCACAAATGATTAGTTTAATTGAATCATTATGGTTTTCCATAATGGATGTGCAAAGTATTGGAATCATTCACCCCTAATAATACATTTTATACGAACCAATGACCAATTTTATTTCCATTTCACGTCTACCAGATTCACCAGTTATCAACAAAATGCAAATCACACTACATTTTATTAGATGCATTCTAGATGGATAGTTTTATGTTTACATCCCTGAGCTTCTTTTAATTTGTCTGTCTAGTTTATATTCCACAATGAGCATTTCAAAATAAGAAAACATGCATTTGGGTATTGACTCCATGATTATTTACATTTATCGGTTCCTTAACCATCCTTTTAGATCATTGAACTAACATTGCTGTTGAACTCTATTTTTGAAGAGAGAAATCCTTGTCACTGGTTTTCACGGCTGTTTCAAATTATTTTCTCTGTCAAAAGGAATTTTTATAAAAAACCTTGTAGATCTAATGATGTCCTCATTAGGAGTAATAACAAATAAATACTAAGGCATGTCTACCTGTAATTATGGTTGAATTGGCACTCCCACACATTTAGCGAGTAAAAAAATGACCAAACTAAGTCAAACCACCCAAAAACGGTACAACTAAATGGGTGAAAAATAATATGAAATCAGAAAGGTGTGTTTTAAGCAAAGTTATTGAATGTGACATTGTAGCATCAAAAGTGAAATGGGAATAAAATAGAACAAAAGCATATGATATAATGAATTGAACTGTGCTACTAAAAGGGGGTGATAATTTTAGGAATACTACTGCAGAGTACAGCAATGGAAAGGTACGCTATATTATTCTTCTATTCTTAATGGTTAGATGTCTAAATGTTAAAAAATAGTTGAGAGTGCACGTATTTAGTAGAAAAGCAGAGTTGCACGAAGACACGGCAGAAGGTTATGGTTGAGATAGATTTTCTACAGAAGTCTAATAAGTAGAGAGGAGTAAGTACAGTCAAAAAAGCAGAATTTGGTTGAGTGATGTGAAGCATGGATGGTATTATGTTACAGTAGCATGTATGTATATGAGAATGCATTAACAGTATATGAGACTAAGTTGGGTAAGGTTAGCCAAGTCAAAAGATGGAGGAAAAGCCACACGAGAGTCCACGTATGAGTGTATGAAAGGAAAGGGCACATAAGTCAGTAGACAACAGCTCTTTAGAAGATCATAATATACTATTATAAACAAAACCAGACAAAAACAGAAAGAAGAGATGGTAATCTGTGTTACTCGTGAGGAAAATGATAACCTGAAAATGAAATCGACCGATAAACCCTGTTTGGTTTGATTTAACTTTAGCTTCTCCACACAAGTTGGATTCTATTCAAAAATCCTTTTGTAAATCATTCCGATTGCTCATCAAAATCTTTATTTTATCTCGAATTCATCTGATAAGGATTTTGGCTCTTCAGCATCAATTAGCGTAGGAGCGTAGCTCTTATTATTAAACATGCTTATATCGACATACATGATGGACTATTCATACAACCTAACCTACCGTATTTTCTAAATAAGTACTAACTAGTAGCTAACCCATCCTCATCCTTACAGTCACTCAACCAATCACAATTTCAAAACTTTACAATAGTTACCTGTAGTATTGCTACAATAAAATATGTATCTATGAAATATTAACAGTAGAGTCACGAATATAAATATAAAGTAGGTAGGCACTGAATTTTAATAGGGAAAAGTCATAAAGTCATCATAATGTAAATAAATACAGTGTAAAGTGATCTTTGGTGCTGTTCTAATGGGGAAGACCAACGGAGAGACACTAATGCTCATCATAAATTCAGAGAACATGAAACTTGAGGAATGAGACACATTACACTGGCTTTCTTTTAATTCTTGAAACTTGTTTTGCTAACTATTGATTTGCTTGGGCTATGCACTTTGATATGGAGATACTTTTATATTATACATACTCAAGACATGTGGTAAATACTGCAAGGTGTGATTGCATTCTAACTATTTTCTCTTTTTTACAACACAAAACAGGCAATATAAACACAAACATGCCGGTTAAGCTCACTAACCATTTGTTTTGCTCTTCAAATCTACGTAGGTATTGATATAACAGGTATTGTAGTATTTCTATCTTCATTCTGATGTGGTTTGATGCATCTCAACTTCAATGCGTGTAAAATCAACAGACTCTTTACACGATTGAAAATATATTATTATTTAGTTCGAAAAATAAAAAGAAATACAACAACAATTAGAAATGAAACACCTTCTACTACCTAATGCAATCAGACAATTAACTTTACTGCGCATACCTACAAATAACCCTCTTGCTCACCATACCTGTGTTTACAATACAAATCACAGATATGGAACTGTTCTAATTACTCACTTATATAAGGAGGATAAACTAATACATCATTATGATGACCAACTACGATAAACTCAGTGCAAGTACCTGAATTTTATAACTAACGTCTCCTTTCATTTGATACCCT
Organism: Tomocerus qinae; assembly: GCA_020055645.1. Lineage (NCBI taxonomy): Eukaryota > Metazoa > Arthropoda > Collembola > Entomobryomorpha > Tomoceridae > Tomocerus > Tomocerus qinae. The sequence goes on along the minus strand of CM034546.1, from coordinate 103,989,559 downwards.
GCTGCAATATGTCAAATTAAAATTGTTACGTTACATGCATCAACAATTAGATGTAACAACATTCCTCAGCTTCATACAAATAATACGCTAATTGAATGCAACTAAATATTACATTTGGTTCAATGTAGTTAAATACCTCTGGAACTTGAGACACGGCTTAATCAGATTTTTTGTAATCTTTCTTCTAGAAAAAATTGCTTTTGGCACTTGTATCAATTGTAGCTTTAAACCAATGCTTTTTTAACATTATTTACTTCTGTATAACAGTTAACGTTTTATCTGTACAAAAATGTTTACTGCTTGTACCTGGAGAAGGATGCATGTACAGCTAGTTCTTGCTGAGATGGAATTGATATGGAAAGTACCGGATAGAAGTTTACGGATGTTAATGAAAAGGGTAATTTTATCATTAGAGCAATGGAACTATATAGAATAGGATTTGACCTGACTATGCTTATCTATAAGCCTTTATTTTTTAAAATATAAGAAAGTTGAATGTGAATGGATAGCAATGTTTATAGTTTAATAAATACATAAGAAATTCAGTTAGGCATTGCTTTCGACGCGGTCTTTTCACAAGGTAAACATTTAACTGATCGAAAAAACGTATGCTGTTTTATAATCATATAAATGCATCAAAAATAAAAATTTATGATCCTAAACTTGCAAAAAACAAGTGGGAACACGAGCCAAACTTATGGCTCATTTGAAAACATATTAATAAACTTGAAGTTACATGAATTTGCGTAACTTAGAATTTCTTTCAACATAAATTGACACTATTAATGGGCGAATAAGTGGGAAACTGGCACCAAATTAATATACTCTATGAATTTAATATCAAGAGTTAGATAGAGATGAGACGTAACACAATCTAAAGGTGGATAGCGACACGTTCACCGAGATGCAGTTAGTGGCGAATATTTATATGCAGGTCTTGCTTATTTACATACATAGCACACATTTATCTTGCCCGTAAGGCTAAAACAATTATTATCATTTAAGAATTAGTGACAGAAAAGACGGGTTTAAATCCATGGGTGTGCTACAGCCTTTAATTAGGCTTTAGCGTCAAGCATGCTGTGCAAGTGCTATAATATATGGAACATTCATTTCACATTTACGATTTTTAGTTAATTGAATTCACTGATGCCTCATTTAGATAAAATGGTTAAAAATAATGAGATTCATTACAATATTTATTAATTAATACTAATTCGTTGCAACTTGAATGGATAGATTTCTTACCAGTATTAGAAGAATTATCTGTCTAGTACAAATGATGTCGGATCCAATTCATTTTTACATAAAAGTTATTTTGGATTCACAAAACATGGTCAAGAACGTTAGGGCACCTATAAATATGTTTAACAACTTAATTTCTCAGGACATAAGAAATAGTAGTCAGTAGGGAATTAAGAAGCACGTGTCACTTTTCCTTTGAGAAATGCGATATTTGCATAGATTTTTAGAATTCACTTTAAATCGCTTCATTTTCAATGTTTATGTTGATAATTGAAATAATTAGTAAAAAAGGGATTCGTGCCGGCCTTTTGTGTTTAATCTAGTTTTAAAATGATGAGGTAGGGATGGTTTGTTCTATGATGAGCTAGTTATTCCATTATATTTAATATGAAATTGTAACAGAGCTCGGTTACGGAGCACGTGTGAAGTAGGTTGTGTCAATTGATATAGATATACACTGCACTGAGTCTAGTAGTAGTAGTGAGTGAGTAATAAGTATGTAAGTAAGTAGTCTATATCCCCTACACTAATACTATACACTAAGTGCCTACATAGCTACTGATGTTAGAAGGAGTTGCTGAGCATTGTTGAATGGACTCGTCTCACTTGGGACAGAATGCGAGAAGCTCTTAACTGTGCTCACCGTAGTTCTGTACTGAAGGCTTGCTTTGACTCGAGATTATTACTAGATGGTTTGAGATATTTACCTGCTTATTTCTACATGTATGTATATATGCATTTGATTCTCCCCAATCCACTCATCGCATTCGAATTCTTGTTCTTTTCAGAGTAACTAAGTAGTATTTGTAGCCAAAGGGAAAACACTCGCATGCATTTCACTTCACAACCCATCCTGACTTGAATTTGATACTCAAAAGACCTATCCCTACATATAATCACATATTTTGTATGCAGCTCCCTACTACTACTACTACTAAGTCAGTAGTTTGTATTTTGTAAACAATTTTTCTATCATTGTTAAATACAAATATATTCATAGATCTTCTGTTGTGTTACTACAACTTAAACCCGCTTTGCTCTGGTGCACTTGACTTGAATTCAATTGCTTGATTTTGATTACACAGTAGCGTAGAGCACAGATTAATCTACTACTACTACTACAATGTTTCGCTAATAATACTTAATCTTCTTTACTTGTCTACCATTATATTACGGGAAACTGCTATACAATCCCATATTAAAAAATAAAATCCCTACCATGGGTAATTGCAATTTAAACTTAAGTCAGGACTGTCATTAAACTCTTAGCCAAGTAGGAGGTATTCTAGAATAACCTTCTCCACTATCATTACTATCTTCTCGTATATAAAAAAGATTTTGATTTAAACATACTACGACAAAGACGTACATTAATTGCACTATTTACATCACAACAATGAACAATTCCACATCCCATAAAAATCATCTGCAATCGTTATGATCACATCTGATCAAGATTCCATAGACCACTCCATACATCACATACCTGTTTCTAACTAAATGCTTTTTTAGGTAACCAACCCACTAGGCACCGTCGTTTACCTTTACATTCATTAACTCTTAGCTAATTCTTAACTAACTAACTGAAACTAATATCTTCAGAGTTCATTACTGCGTTCAACACATGTTTACAACTCCAAATTGAAGTTACCCCCTATTATTTTCATCTTGCGTGGGTCATCATCTATTTCTTTCTGTAGTAACCACAGGTGCTCTTTGCAACTAAATCAATATCTCAGTACATTGTTACAATTTAATATTATGGAGTTATGTTTTAGAATTTCGGTAATGCAAAGGTCTCCTTTGCATTTCCGGACTGCATACAATTTATTACTTGTCCCAATTAATTACTTAATATCCTAAATATAGGTCTCTTTGCAGAATATATCCTATTTACTTGTATACATTTCCTTCCGATGAAAGAAATTAGGAAGTATTAAATATAAAATTGTAAATTCAAATGATATTAATACAAAAAGGATTTAAAGTTAATTTGGGGTGTGTCGTGTGTATTTTTTAGTAATATATAGTATTGCTACGCAAAGACAAATAAGCAGTTAAAAGTATGTACGTATACTAAATACATAGTTTAAGTATAATTAATACAAGAAAAAGATGTTTCAGAAGCAAATAGGGAAATAATGTTTATTGTTAACTCTTGATATAAATTAGTTGGCGATATCATCTAATGGATTATGACTTGAGCGGAGGGATGGGAAAGTGCCAAAATTTACTTGTTTTATGGCAACAAGCATTATAGTGGGAGAATATAATAGCTGTACTTACAACAGAGAGGAAAAATGCACCCATTGTGCTTATATGAAAAGTTTAGCCAGGCCATCACAAATTATCTCGATGAGATTCGGTACGGTTAGTGCATAAACAAATTTCGCCGAGGAAGTAGAATGAAGGCCAAAAGATCTGTACGACTTCCCCACATTGAATCCGTGTAAATAATGTACATTATGTTCTTTACCTTTAGGCTTGGATCTCTATGTGCTAGTGTTATACCGCCATTAGATGCAGAGCTGGACTGCATTTTAAATTGCAACGATATACCTACATAATTGCTAATGGTAAAAGCTTGCTAAATGTTTTAGGCATGGATAAAGCATTGCTAAAGGATAGTAGAAGTATTATGCGTAGTCAACTCATGATTTCTCAGTCCTTATGAAAACAGACCCGAAGCGTTTAAGAAAGGACAGGTGTACTCCTTTGCTTTCGGCTTTTGTCAACATACATCATGTGAGTTATGTATTACCAACCCAATAATATTATTCTCCTTGTTTAACAATGCTGTACATTGTTTTAGTATTTATTAGCACATCTACACATTTTTGTTTCATTCGCCGCAGTTTATTAGTTGCAATTCGGGTCATTTCTTTTAGACTTGATTACACACGAAACATGCAAAACATGAGCAAGTTTCCAATTAATCTCATCTGTAATTCTCTTGTAATTCCCCATTACATACTATTTTGTATGTATTAAGTGTAGTTTGCTTTGCAATTTAGGCATTTTAGCTACAATAGTTAGCTAAATTATCTTTCTATACATTGGAAAATTGCAAGAGAATTGTAAAATGAGTGAACAATTTTTTTGCTTATCAAACTGAACTACTTTTTCAAAGATTGTTAATTTGTTATGCATTAAATTCATAATAGCGAAATCTCGTCACGTGTACACACACGCCAGATAAATGCATAAGCAATGCAAGTAAGATAAATTGATATTTTAATGTAAGTTGTAGAAAAGTGAGTATTTACATAAGATATTTGCACTTTACACTATTAACTTTAATGAGATGTAAAGCTCACCTCAATAAAGTTTCTCACATTACAGATTTGATTTTGAATTTGAGCAGACAATGGAATACTGGGCCACCCCAAAATGATGTTTTTGTTACATTATTATAAAGTGCTCATTGCTATGCACTGCACACGGAGATTGAATGAAAAGTAACTCAAAGACTCAGATGTAAATGCATATTAGTATAGTAGATGATAGATATTACAGATGTTATGCTGTTGGTCTGACATGAAATATATCAGATGTAAAAATGATATTTATTCTGGCAAAAATTCATCATCACGCACAGACAAAATGAGTAAGCAGGTTTAGTTAGATTTACATTGATTTTGGTAACGCAAGTGCACACGTATGAATTGGACGTAAGAACTTGACTGGACTGGATCACCTACTTTCATATCAACATGAAGCATGAAAACAAAACTAATAGCAATTACACAGTGCACTTGAGTAAAATGCACCCAGATTGTCCCATGAGTACCTAATCTTAATATCATAATAATATTACTTACTACCACAGATGTACATAAACATGAAAAACAATCTCTCTGGGAATAAAGCCATTTGTTAGTACTAAGATATGCATATTTAGATATGCTCACATATAAACAATCTTGTAATATATGTCGGCAGTCTGTAATTCCCACGACAGAATGCGTGTACATTATTCACATAGAGATTTGGCAGCTTCTGGGATGATTTGGACTGCTGTATATAAAAAAGCGCTTTTGCTGAGACAGAAAGAACCCAAATGCAAAAGAGTCTGAGACTGAATTTTCCAGTTTTTCAACATTTATCCTCGATTTCAATTTTTCTTTGTTTGGGGTTGCATATGATGAATTGGCTATGAGCCAAATGTAAAAGTCAAAGTCAAGTTTCGATCTCATTGGATCCCCTTCCTTAAAATTTAAGTCAGTAGAGAAAAGTGCATATAAGTTTGACGTGGCCCATCTAAGACTTCCGTCCTTTATTCTCTCATTTGTTAATGCCAGACCTAATCTAAATTTTAAATGAGAAATTGATGTTTATTGTTAAATGATGTGTCATTCTCTGCTAGTCTACTTACAAATATTCGCAAATATTCATATTTAATCTCTACCAGTTTGGTCTGAGATGCCAACAACGGACATTAGTAAAAGTGGTTACAACCTACAGTTATTTGGATTAGAAAACAGTGCTAATGCATTTCATACGTATGATCATCTGTTTTAAAATAGCAGATTGGAAGAGCTCCTACAGATAAGGCAATGTTATTGCAGTGTCATTTAAATCACCGTTTCTCACGGCCAAGCCAACTCAAGTAGTGGAAATAGTTTATGATTATTTTTATAATCAACTGTAGTAGAAGCAATAAAAGGATATGATCGTTTAATACCCATATCTTGGCACTACATTTTAGAATTAAAACTTCCCTAGCCATAACTGTTCCTAAAAGAGTTGTACACGTGTTAATATCATAAATTAATACCGAAATGTAGTTTCAGCATCTACAATAATACAAGAATAGTAAATTAGTATATACACATAATTCTTACAGGTACACACCCTTTTGCACATAGTTATCTTGTCGCTTTGCCCTTTACTTCCAATTTGCAATGCTGCTGGACTCTCCTCCATACATTCAAACTGATATTATTATTATCGTGTTCATAAAGATATTGTGCATTGTTAAAAGATAGTCAAGTGTGTATACAGATGTTTGTAGTTTTTGCATGTGTATAAAGGGAGGCTGTATATTCATATCATGCAGAATGGATTGGAAACAGGGTCACTAAAGATGAAATCATAGGAGAAAGATAAACTCTGCAGTGAGTAGACGTATCCATTTAGTTCGTTGTCTTCTTTTGAGGGAAGTCGGTCGCGAAACAAGTTCGATTTCATTAGTATTCCTACCAGACTCGTCTCAATCTTCATACTCACCATCACATAAATGTTTACTACTAACACATTCAAGATTAAATGACTACCTACATACATTACATATTTACATGCATACTTCCTACCTTATATCTTATACTTTAGATATATTTCAATTTCTTTCGTGCGGGGGAGGATAAATAAATTCTTCCTTTTGTTTTCACATACATTTGCTAACATTCACAAATTATGGATATAAACTATTCTATCCCATTTATTTAACCATTTATGACAAGTTTTGATTGTTTATGATTGAAAAGTTTTTACACATTACTGATTTATAGGGTACAGCAGTCTTTAAACGAATTGTTATAATTATTATGCCAGATTTTATGCATATTTTATTTCTTTTGGCAATTACATACATTTGAGAGTTATTTTCGTATTGCATGCTAATTTTATGAGAAATATTGTTGTAGTTGATTACGATACAATTTAGTTGAACTATTAAAAAAGAGATATCAGGAGGTACTAATTTGATTTTTTATACCGTATGTGTACGCAAAACAATAAAATGAATTTTCTATTTTTACAGATTGAGTGTTTGCTTGCTGTCTGTATCTTGTAGATATCTAAGATCCTGAAGTAAACAGTTGATTATTAACAGTCAGTTGAACCAAATAAGCAGCAAAGATACGATGAGGTACTAATTTATTTGACGTTTATCATGGTAGGGATTTTATTGTTTTTTGTTACGCATACAAATAAAATGCATTTTCTATTTTTGCAACTGCAGGTTTCAAGGAGACTGTTATTTGGTAGATGGGTGCTTAGGGACTTGCATATAGGTTGTTGTAATTGAAAGAGAAAAGAAAATCGATCATGTTTGTTCTTAAATTAGGCATGTTTATTTTGTAATTGCACATTTACCAGTAGGATTGGAGATCCGAGGGAAAGTTGATCCCATTAAAATAAATAAAGAACTGTTGAGATGCAATAGACTTTTAGATAGACTGACCATTTAGCGATCAAGTGTAGTTTGATAGTTAGATCTGTATACAAGGGAAACGCTGTTCGCCTCTAGGTGCGGATCGTTTTGAAATGAATTTTTAGAAAGAGTACTAACAATTTTATTTCTTAAGTCTCAACTGACTGAGCTGAAGAGTTTGTTGGTGTAAAGCTACGCATAGTTAGCACGCAGAAAAGTGTTCACTATAAATAATAAATTGTATTCCGTAAAGTTGAGGATATGCATTTACTACTAGTACAATGTAGTTTAACTACTGCTTGAGTTTTCTTGTCTACTTTTAGCTTACATCAATTGGGTTTAATGATCATCAGCTCGAATAACATGAACATGACTCATTTCTGCAAGAGAAAGGAAATACATATTCACGTCTCTCTAATCTGCAATATGAGGGGGCAATGGAAATTACTGTAAGTAAGGCGCTAACTTGTAGCGTCAGTTTTATGATCTTCTAAGATTATCATCTTACAATATTCAAATATGATAGAGAGTAAAAATTCTAGTGTATATTCACGCATCTGAATAAAAATGTTATACATTCTATTTTTAATAATGCTCGTTAGAGATACATTTTTAGCACGCAGCACTAAAACTGCATCTCTTCACACTCATCTACTATACTACCTTATCTATGCCAATTCACATCCACACTGATCTACACTTGTGTAAGCTCGAGAGTGAATTATTAGTGTAGCAAATTACATCCACGCATCCCATTTACACAAAATTATCTACTAATACCATTCAGGATCTTTATAATTTATCTTGTAATGTGATTGAATCAATTAAATGCTCAAGATAACATTGTCAGTGTAAAAAATACGTTCAATTAGCAACCAACGCACTCTAATGCAACATGGGAAGTAAATTTTAAAATTTTATTCTAGCATGTACACGGAAAATGAGTAGAATGACCTCATTATTTACGCATGGTCAAGTGTAAACAATTCAGTGTCAACTCATTGCTTAAATATGCCAGGAAGAGTAGCCTGATGCGTAGTTTCTTATTTATTCTACTTCCTATTGCGATTTCCATTCTCGGAATATTTTCTAGAGAATTTTACCTTCTTATCGTATTTTTCTATTTGTTTTTTTATTATCCTTTACATGCACTGACTAACTGTGATGAGCTTTTATGATTTCATTTGCATAGCTATAATCTAGAAATTATAACTACAGTTTTGTTGTTTTGTTCATTTATTGGTTGTTTAAGATTGTAGATCCTTTAACCTTTTGTATGTATAGTCTTTATACAAGCTATAGATTGACGATATAATATATTATAGTGATAATCTGTAGAAACCAATCACCATAAACTTTTGAACTTGGAATTGAAATTATCTAAAGAAAATCGGCAATTTTCATATTCTGTGGAGCAATTTTTTCCTTGATTTTGGCCATTGTCAATTGCCTCTGTAAATTCATTCATGTTAGGCATTCTTTCCTTAAGAGGGTCCAGATTTCTGTAAAGAGTATTATATGAGATGATAATTACTGGCTGAAAGAAATAAGTAAATAATATCGAGGAGGTCAGTACGTGAAAAGTTTGGACAGTTGTCTCGTGACTTTGGCTGAGGTATCATTCCCCTGTTGTAATTCACAAAGGATTCTTTTTTGGCAATCTAAATCATTGAAGTCTAATGTTTGATAAGTCTCATAAGCAAGACCAATGCCTTTAAGAATGTATGAAAAGCTTCTTGCTGAATCAGAGGGTGAAGAGGCAGCTCTTTTCTTCCTTTACAGATCACATAAAAGTAACAGAAACAATTAGTTTGTATTTTACGGTATTTTTATTACTTGTAAGTTATAACGGGGACATTTTCACTAAACTCAGGTGGAGGAAAGTTAATAAAAGTAATGTTTGAAAATAGCAGCTTGAATAAAGACATTAAATTCTAACATACTGCAGTAACTGCAATTCAGGTCAAAATTCTTACCTGCGTAATTGTGATGGATCAGTAACGACAAAAAGGACGTAATAAATAGCTGTGGCAATACAAGTCATTAAGAATGTAGTGCCAAAAATGGCCACTGCCAAAGTATAGGATCCATAATAAAACCAGGAACCGACAACTATCGGAGTTCCATTTGAATCTTCACCGAAAAACGTTTTATCTTCGGGATTATCACCTGCATCCCCCACCAAAGTCTTTTTCAGTCCCAATTGTGTCAGTATTTTGTCAATCCGACTCCCTTCGTCCACTACTAATGGATTCATGATGTCTGTGCATTCACAAAATTGTATATATGTACATAAACCGTTTAGTATGAATAGTAACAGAGTACATTTCAATTTTAACGGGAATCTAGAGTCAGTTGAGTAACGGGACTGTAACAAATTCTTCATAACTAAACAGGCATTAATATTTACAATTCCACTTGCGTTACACTTACAAATCACCGTATTAGATTTCTTGACTTACAAACTCTGCACAATGAACGGTATGACGAACTAGATTTTTTCATTTCGCACACAACTTAACACTTCCATTAATTTCCACTTATTCTCTTTACATAATGATCTATTTATTCATTCACAAAAATCAGACTCTTCAAAATCCAAACACATTCTCCAAACTCAATAGTAAAATAATACCAGGTAGCTTTTATGTAGGCCAAAAGTGTACTGTAAAGTGGACAACGTCCAAAAAATCACATACCTTTTGGAAACCTGACTGAGAAACTGATTTTAACAACAGCTCCTTACTACTGTCTAATTCCAAATGAACTGAAACACATTTCAATAAAGCCGTTTTATACTTCTCATCTATTTGTAGTTACAATTCACACGTAATTCCTGAATAATAAATTAGAAATGAATTAGTTCAATTTTGACCCAGACTCAATCTCCACTAACAAAGATAACTTCTTCAATCAATAGACGTTTCCCACAATTCCAGGATAACACATTCATTTCAATACCTATTCTTGTTAATTTGGTGGCCGGTCACCAATTGTGGAAAACCGTTTATTAAAACGTCCATTTAGGAACTATAGATTAAATAATTTTATTAATTTTATCAAGGTAGGTAAAACCCTTCAATCTAAAATTTTACTTACCTTGAATTTTATATTATTATTAAGATTTTTTTATGACGACTAATTCGAGACTTTGACTTTTGACCTGTGAGTTTAAAATATTCAAATAGAAATTAGCTTCATCTACGATGAAAGCAGATTTTTTTAAGACTAACTGTCTGTATTCACTAGTAAAACATTGAAAATTTCGTTTTGATTTTCTACATTTGAACCTTTAGGACTTCCGTACGACTAAAAATATAGTGCCAATAAATTCTCAAAAACAATTTGGTGGCAATCACCCAAAATTTTATTTCTCTTTTATTAGTGTACCCGCAACCATTAATATTTGTACAAAACAAGCAAAAGAACTTTGCTGATTGTACATTAAACCCATTTCTGCCATTTACAATTGAACGCTTAAGTAGGTGAAGACTATGAGCTAAATTAAATTTAAACTTACAAACAAAGAATCTTGAATCTACATACAGAATTGATCCATTCACATACCACTGGAGTAGTTACACGATAAAGTACGTACATTTGATTTTTGCGAATAACATAAAAAGGTGTCTAATGATGAAGCGTCTTCCATCATGTTTCTCCAAGTAGAGAGTAGCAAGAAACATAAAATTTAAAATTCAGTTAGAGAATACGTATATTATGTTCATATTTTGGTAGATCATACGTGAAGTTTGCTGTTTGTCTTACTTGCTATATTAATTACATGTATCTCTAAATTAAAATGTAAGATTTGTTTATGTACATTAACTGTAATCAATCTTAAGTACATCCGGGTGCCCTTCCATTTATGTAACAATAAAAGTCAGGTTTAAAATTACCAACTCAGTTCTAAAACGCAAATTATCCACAACACAAAAGTTCCAAACAGGTATTATTTCCGATTCTTAATCAATGTTCACCTTTCCTTTACAACAAGACACTCTCCAATAATAAATATTGCATTGCATGCTACTTAATGAAAATTTCCGTCTCTCTGCTAACATACAGCTTACAACATTACAGCTTTTAGAGAATTTCATCGTGAAAACATTTCTATTATTATCCAGTTTTACTTTACATTTCAGTATACTTTCTGGCTCAGTTCAAAAAAAACTGCTATATGTGAAAGTAAATGAATGCTTAAGTAGTTGTTACCCAAATATTTTCAAAAGCCAGGATGGTGCTAATGCTGAATTGTCGCAATAACAAAAAAATTTTGCAACCTGTAATTTTCGATACAATCGACAATGTTATACGTGTTTAATAACTAAATATGAATTCTATAATTGAACGAATTGTATAAATCTCATGGTCAAATTGTCAATGTTTGCTCGCTCGCTTCGATTTTTTACAAAAATTGTTGACACGATGTTGGCAGTTTATGCGGATTTCTTTATCGACTTGTTGACGAAAAGCTGCTTAAGGGAGAACTTGCAAGTAGGGAAAGATTGCGCACAATCCTTATTGGCTTGTTTTCCAATGGCGATGGCTTCCTTGTATTCCTTCAAGTAGAACTGGATGACCTGAGGAATGGGGAGTCCTTCAAGAGCTTCGATGAACCTATTTCACAAAAAAATTATTTAATTAGTCAATGAAAATTTACTTTTACATAGCACTGAAAATTAAATCTAATACTGAGGACGTTTTATAATTCAGATCATAATTACTTGTCAGAAACTCCAGTGTAGTAGTTGATGCTGGAGGTAATTTTGCGTCCAGTTTCTCCCAAGTCGTTATTCTTGTGGGAAATTTCGCAGAGAACCTTCTTTTGGCAATCCAAGCTCTGCCAGTCGAATCCTTCGTATGTCTTTTGAGCAATGTCGATCATTTCCAAAACACGGGTGAAATTCCATTTTCCTCCTGGCAGGTTTCCTTCAATAGACCTAGAAATCAAGATTGAAAAACAAATTAATTCTGGAAAGACACTAAAACAAAGAATGGTCAAACCAAAAATGGATATTTTACAACAGTTGATTATTAGTAGCACAGAATTTTCACAATTTTACCACAATTTTCTCGAGTTTAATATTACAATTAGTACATTCACAATACCTGGCAATATTAGCTGCGTAATTGTATCCCTGATTGTTGCCGTATTGATATTGGTTGTAATAGGGTTCCTGATTGTACACTGATTTTCCATAATTATTGTCCTGTGAGTAAGCTAGGGTGTAGAAATAATAACCTCCCCATGTTAAACCAGCGGTTATAAATAAAAGTCCTATAATGCCACCGACAATAGTCCACGTATCTTCAGTGAAATAAGTTGAAATTGATTGATCCTTGGCCACAACATCTCTTGGTTTGGTACTGGAGGATTTATCACTGCCAGCTTTCTCTTCTACTTCCGTTTTAGTAGCAGATTCGTCAGCCGGAGCTGCGAAAGAGACTGCTACGAGGAGAGAAACGAGTAGCACGTAGCGGAACTTCATGATATTCTCCTTTGCTGATTGAAAATGTCAACTGAATAGGAGATGAAGGGGTGAAGTAAGATTTCTTACAAACAAGTTAAACACTTCTGGACTGGAGAACTAACTCACTGCAGAATGAATCGGTCGGAAATGATGGGAGGGTGGGCGGACGCAAGCTATTTATACTGGAGATGAGATTTTGTTATCAACACAATGTTCACGAGAAGTGCCTACCTACTCCCTAAGGACGACGTAAGTCTATTCCACAGGTACTTGGCTATGAATTTGCCCTGGCCTTTACTTTTTGAACTTACGAGATATTTAGTTAATAGCACAATACCTTGTTCTTCAATTCACCTATAATCTCTACACTCTTTCTAGATCACTCCAGTTCAATCTTCCATAGACGCGGAATTGGTACACAAATAACAATAGAAAATCGGAATTATGGAATCTCAGGTAGGTACTTTCTACGTGTATTTATTGTGCACTTGGAACATGTAAACTGCCTCAGGCAAATGAATTACCTTGCCCTTGTCCTGTCTTGTTGATCACACCTTTGTCCGTAACCCTGGCCTAAGTTGCCCGTTTCTTGTCCTCTCATCACAAACCAATCTTCTCAATACGAATATTATTCATCTCCCAAATTGCCATTTTCTCTCTACCTCTTTTCTCAATAGGTACTTAAGAAAAAATGTGACACAAATATACTTCTAATCTGTGTACTCCTATGAATGAAATTGAATAAAGAATCAATGACAATTTTCCCTTTCCTTACTTCTTTGTAACTTGTATAGCTGTCTGTACATCTTACTCATCGTAGCATTCTCACTTCAGAAATAGAGAAAACTGATCAAAATATTCTAAGAATTATAGATTTACCCACATAGTATAATTACATAAATTGCTTTTGAGTGCAAGAGTCTTGGTGCCGTCGGTAAACGTGACAATGGTAGTCAACCGTTAGTAATGTGTGTTATAATATATTTAAAAAGGTCAAATGCATTATGCATAAGGAAATCCGGATGCTAATACAATCGGTTTATAGTCCAAGCATGGCTGTCTTGTCATCTTTAGTTTTCCTTAACAAGAAAGTTAAGACCCTTACTAGGAATCTCTGAATCTCCAAGAGACACTCGTGGGATGGATAACTATAACTGACATCCTTATTGAGTGATGTCTCTCCAATGATTTCCAAATCCAGGCATTTTTGCGTTCTTTGTATCTGTTTCTTTGTTATTCCCCTTTTTAAATTCAATTTTAACCGTTATTAGAATGTGTGCAAAGACTTTTCTACCCAACAGGCTATCTAGAGTTCATTGATTATAAATACAACAATACATGTAGTCGTAGTCAGTGAAGCAATACACATTTTGTAATGATGAAAGAGCAAAAATAGTTTCATTCTGGATTCCAAGTAAAAATGTGGAATTTTTTCATGAAAACAACTATTATCACTGTTATGTTACGTGATGGATGCGTAAGAGTAAATAATGTAAGTTGGAAAACCCCAGAATGTCCAGGTTAATTGTTAAAACTTGTCTGCCTACAGAAAATGTATAAGGATCGGGTAAAATGCATAATAACATGTCCTATATAGAAAGGGTCTACATATTGAGTCCATTGAAGCCATTGAAAGTGTGTTTCTTTGTTCACCGTTGTATTTCTTGCATCATTGCCTGAATGCACTTTCAGTTCGTCAGTCTCATCAATTAAGAAGCACTTAAGGGTAAAAGCAGCCACCTCCAGGAGCAAAGATATTTAAAAGTACTTCGTCATGCATGCAAGCAGAACGGACAATCATCACAATAAAAGTAAAAAGGGTATATGCCCAGAAGCATTTTGAAGTAGACGTCTTTTTACGTATAGAGCCTTTTACCTATAGGGATAGATTTCCAAGTCCTATTTAGAGTTCCATTTTATTTACGTAAGCAACTGCATGTTACGTATAGCTTTGCTTTGTAACTGCATCTTGTATCCTGGTGTGTGCTACATACGGATATCATGCATCTTAAAGAAATGCACTGAGGAAACGTACGTAGTGTCAACAACGTAAGAGCCAACCCACTTTTTAACGTTTTTGTTAACTGAAAGATAGGATTCATACATTGTACGAAAAATGTCCATGATAGTGTAGAATAAATGTTTCTTGTTATGAAATGGTAGAACGGAAACTAAAGGGATGCAGGTAAGTCTGTATCTGTAGGGTTGAGTGAGCGAGTTCAAGGTTGGCATCAGAGAAAGAAAGAGGAGACGAATCGAAAATCCCGTTAGATTCTTCCCCTCGTCTTGCTTGTTTCTATCTAATGTCCTTCTGGACAGCTCAACCCGGTCAAGGCTAACTAACATACCTTTCCATCTGAAAATCTCTACTACCTTTACCTCTATTCTATTCAATACCTGCTCAACTATTATATTCAATGCTTCCACACCTTGAGCATTCCGATTTATTTTTTTCTTGTCTTCAGACACAACGATGAAAACATTCGTCTATCACCTGCTCTGCGGTCTACCATCTAATCGTAAACACATTCGGATTTCTACCTCCTGTCTAAAACTAGCACTCGAGCAAAAACTTGTAATTTAATTCAACATAGATCTATTATGAGATTCGAGTAACTTTCAGACCTACATATAAACTATGTTATAATAATTCGGAAAAACAACAATTAATTTACACGGGTAATATCTAATCTACAAAAATGAGCTTTATACTGTACTGACAACAGCAAATCATGATTTACCATAATATCGGCTTGTTTCTTGAATAAGGTCAGGGAAAATCGTAACAGAAAACTGAACTCTGATTTTAGATCAAATAACTCGACAGTTCTTACCTTTTTCTCCTATGAAAATAAGGTTTGGATCCATCCGGAGGAATAGTAAATATGATAGGATGATTAAAATAATGTCCAGGTTTTCCAGGTACAGGATGGCCGAATTTCTGTCCCCAATGGTAGTAAGTGCAAAAGGTTACTACCCAAAATATCCAAGAGAAGACCATAGAAATGTAAGTAATTCTTTTGTCCAGTGGGACAAGTCCTTCTGGGGTGCTTTTCTTTCTAAGCCTGCAAGTTATCAAAATAAATGTTTACGTATTTCATTCATTGAAGAATCTAGCTAAGATAGTAAAATGAAATTACTGCAGTGGGGAAGGTGGTGTCATTGGAAAATGTGTTACTGTAGAATCAAAATACGGCAGTAGTCCTGGGCCTGGGTCAACACCTGGTGACAATCCTGCAGTAGATACATAAGCATGTTTGGGAAGATTCGGCTCTCCGTAAAAATGTTTTTCATTCGACGCGTGATTTTCATTATCATGGTCTTTCGGCTTCTCTTTTTGTTTTTCTTTGTTATTCTGGTGTTTACTCTGGGATGACTGTTTATTGCTTCCATAAGCTTTGATATTATTTTGTTTCTTGCTTTGCGAATCGCTATCCCGAATATTGCTGTTTGCATTTAAGTTAGCAATATTGGCATTTGAGTTGCTAAAGGATGCATGTTCAAATGATGATGAAGAGGCGAGTTTTTCACTCGAATCTAACTCAACAACTGCAATATGAGTCGTAGTAGGACTTTGAATAACTGCAGGTCGAGAACCAAAGTGTCCTTTGTGGCGAACTCCTGGGCCAATTTGAGAACTGATACCCCGAGCAGATTCTCCGTTGAAAAAATTTCCAAGATCAAAACCTGACCATTTAAAATCTGGAAACGGAGAACTGGAATAAGGACTTAGAGGGACTCTTGGTGGAACGGGGACGGGAAATGGATAAGGAGCTGGAGGAGGATAAGTGACATCATTTCTGTAAGGAGGGGAAAACGCCGGAGGAGGATGGTTGACTTCATTTCTGTATGGAGAGACTGGTGGAGAATAAATTACCTCATTTCTGTATGGAGGGGCAGGTGCTGGAGGAGAATAAATTACCTCATTTTTGTATGGAGCAGGAGAAGGTTGTGGAGGATGATTTCTATATGGAGGGGGACTTGGTAAATTAAACGAGTGTTCAACTCTTAATATCTCATGAATATTATTGTTGTTAGAACTATATTGATTGGCATATGCGTAAGGATTTACTTGATCACTGACCGATGACGAACTGGAACTAGTAGAAGACGAACTCGAGGAAACTTTGATTTCGGGTGGTTTATTTGTAGAAACAAATCTGCTCTGACTACTTGAGCTGCTCACCGTAATGTTAGTTGGGGTGGGTACATTAAATCCTGCATTAGTTCGGATATCTGAATACGTAAAATGGGAAATGTCTGTAGGTTTAATACTAATTTTAGTTTTATGAAGCTCTTTCTTTACAGTTTTTGTTGAGTTTTTCGATTTTTTATTTGTTTTTCCACTGTCTCTACTAACATTTCTTGTAGTTACTGTATTCTTTAATAAATCGGTAGTAGCTGAATTTGGCCATCCATCATTACTGGAAGTTTTCCACGAATCTATGGTCGGAAACACTAGTACTGGAATGTTTTTATTACTAGCTTTAGTCTTTGTTTTCGTACTACTAATAATTGTATTAGCATTATTGTCTGTATTATTCAGAGAAACTGGATGAAAACGTTTTTGATGTCTTTTACTTTGTTTTGCCTTTGCTTCATCGATGGGATTAAAGCCTTTTGTTTTTGCTGGATTACTAGATTGAGATTTGTTGCTTTTGCTTGATACAGCACTAGAGCCTTTTGACGTAGTCGCTGATGAGAATGAGATTACGTAGAAACTTAGAATAGTGAGAACGAGGAAGATGCTTCGTGAAGATGCTGATGAGCCTGATGGTACCAAGCGGAATTTCAGCAGCCTCATCCTGCTACCTGTGAGATCATCAGTCAAACTCTTTTGCATTTGTTTAGCTTTTATTAGTGAGATGCTCTCTGTGTCTGACCTCTAGATCCTTCAAACTACTAACAAATGCTACTATTTTAACTTCGTTTGTTTTCCAAAAATTTGGAAACTATTATCTACTATACTGATCTAAACATATTCCGTTAGTTTAAATTAAAACTTACCAGTGGTTACATTTACTAAAAGATATCTCCAACAATTCCCAAAATCGTGGTCAACTTATTCCGCCTTTAATTAGGCAGCTCGATTTTTTCTGATTTTCTGTGACAAAATATTTTCCCTGTAATTGCTCTTAGAATGTAAGCCAAACCTCAAAAGCAAAAGCACGGGCACTAGACACAATCTGGAATGCACAGTTGAATTTACGTAAGTCCTTGCCTGATAAATCACAAGTAAAACCTTTGGAGTTGAGCACGGTTGTAGATGAAAATGGTATGAAAACAATTATCGAGACACTGAAAAAGATTCGGAAAATTGCGACACACTGCTAGGGCACCTAACAAATCAACACTGAAAGAGGACTAGAGGAAATGCTATGTTTTATATAACTGTGTCAGACACAGAAAATTCTAATAAGTCAACAAAGAAAATCAAATTCCTTCATTCTTGCGAACAAACACGCAAATTACATGAACAATAGAGAAGCACCTTATCAGAACTGTGCTTAGAGAGATGGGTGATATAAACTGCAAAAATACACTTCATTGGTTTAAAATGCAGACTTAACAATGTATCTCAAGTAAATAAGTCACCTATATCAACGTTTTTCACAGCAAGCAAGAGTGAGAAATAAAAAGACTTTGACTTATCTCACTCCTTTCATTCATTGCGATCGTTATCTTTCCGTTTATTTGCATTCCGTATTCTAATACACTATAATCCACACTGTCCGTATGTATAGTTTCATTTGACATATGATATGTAAGTCAAAGCCTTGATAAGCACGTAGGCCAGTATCAAGTTTGTTGCGTATGATGGGCATTGTGGTGATAATGAGCTTATTTCCTTTAAAACATGCGACCGGGCAGGAAATGAAATGAGATTGAGAACATTTATTTATTTATTTATGTGAGAACTCAGAAGTAAGTCAGAGCTATAGGGCTCTTTAGCTATTTTAAGACCTCTACTCACTCATAAATCAACTTTGATGCACAAATAACGCATAAACATTCTTTAAATTGCAAACAAGATCACTTAAACCGTGCGACAATAAAATGCATTTACCTACTAACATAACTTCTAACGTAATTTAACTGACCTCTTACAGTTTTTCAATTACAGGTACTGAAAATACTAGTAACGAGCAATTGTTCATCAATTGGTATTTAGAATCTATTTCCACAACGCCATCATCCACATTCCAACAACAATTAGCTTAAATTCAATGTATAGTAACTTAGATCATACACTCCAAGATTGTTTAACATTGTATAGAAATTGACGAAGGTGACGCGTAAATGTATATAATGAACCTTTAATTCAAATCTTTCAGCATAATTCTAGAGTACGATCATGTCACGGTTGACATTATGACAATCGTGATGAAGATTGTTAATCTTTTAGGATTTTTCATGCCTATTTCCACAACGTCACCATACACATTCCACAACATTCATCTTACATTAATCTGTAATAATATGAAATAGTAAAACTGTGTGTTTGGATTAAAATTGACGAAAGGAACAGATAATGCCTAGATATGGAGTTGTAATTGCAATTTTGCTAGAAAACCAGTGCAGGAACGTATTACGGTTGACATTATGACAATCGTGATAAAAGTAATATGTAACAAGATTTATCTTTTAGGATTTCATGTGTCCATGGTTTGGGATAAGATTGAAGCTCTAAGGAAGGTGAGACAAATGTGAGAGTCACTCTAGAGCCTGTAAATTCAGTGATAGTGTGCCAATGGAACGGATGGAGGAAAGGAAATAGTTTCCGTAATACATATCGCTAACCAGAAATCTGACACTGCTCCAAGCATATTGAGTTGTAAAGTGAGCGAATAAAAATGCGAGTACCGCTACTGCGAGTCTAGGTTTATGACTTTCTTGTGTTCTTTTGGTCTTGACTACTTCGTATAATAATTTGTTTGTTCGTAATATTAGCATCAAAAAATCGTGTTATTATTAGGTCACTTCTACTTACAATTGAACATAGAAACTATGTAACATTTTTTACAAGATTTACTGCGTACGTAATGGAGTAAAGAAATTAAATCCCTTATCATTTCTTCCATCGGATGTTCCCATGTATTTCTGTTACATAGTAATTGTATAGAAATGCGTAAGTTCTACTTACTCCATCCCGCTATTACTTTGCATACTATTTAAACACAATCAAAATATTTTTAGCATACAGCACAATGTGATACAATTTCTAGAATCTATGCTAAAAACATACTTTGCTAGATACACGAGTTATCTCTGGTAATGAACTTGAATCTCAATATGTGTCCTTATTCTTAGGTCACATTCACATTTAATTGACAATTACAATTTGTCTTAACACACAAATTCTTTTTTGGCTACAATAGACACTTAAAGTAACCGCATTATACACGAAATAGGCTTTACATTTTATAATATACTTAGCATTATGTAGGACATTTATCATCATTATTTAATTTTACATATTTTGTTATACAGAGTTGATAAGTACCTAACGATTCACTGTATGTACATTCTAAGCTCACAAGACAATCGTCAAACAATAAGCAATTAGTTCTATATCGACTACTATGTACCATTTTATTGTAAGTTATAATTTATGTCAATCAATTCGGAAGAATTTGTCTCAAGAGTTTTTTTTACAATTTATTTCTTACGTTTCATTAAGTGATAAGGACTATTATCGTTCATTCATAGTCCATTACAATGGAATTTAACAACTTAACACAGCAATGGAAATATTAATAATAATTTTATGTTTGGCATACTTTTAAATTACCTAATACAAACAACGCATTTCTTGATGACCTACTAAGTAACTGCAAAGGATTAATTTGACATGGAACATATTAATTTGTGTGCATCTTAAATTGTGAAGAAAGTGAGAATTGAATTTTTCGTGATGTGGGCAAGTGAAACTTTTTTTCATTAATTTATGAGAAAATCGTGCATTCAAGTAAACATTTTGAATGAATTTAATCACTGAATGCACCGGAATTTTCGAAGATGAGTGCAATTCCATGCTGAAACATCTTTTATTCACAAACAACAACAAAGAAAACAATTTAATAGGAAAAGTGACCTTGATTTAAAATTCACAGCAATTAAGAAAAAGTTTTAGGGTTAAGGAGCACACGAAACGGAACCGGATAACTGTACAGAGTCAAGTCAACACTAAAGATACTCATGCTAAACAAAACACGCAATAGGATGTTTACCCGATTATAATTACAAAGGTACAAAGTATAGATACTAGTATACATTAATGTAGTATTAAGTCAATCGTTCATATTTCATATGCAGTCAGTCATGTCCGGTTTATAAGCTACATTATGTCTAGTCGGACTGTCATGGATGTCTTGGGAATGTTTTTACTTTTTCTGGGAATATTTACACGAAGACACACTTGAATTTCTAATCTATATTGTCATATCATAGTTGTCAAAAGCAGTTATAAAATAAATCTTAATGGTCTTGAGCAACTAAAATAATTCATTTATGTCACATTACTTAAAAAACAATATAAAATCTCTGTACAATTGCCTATTGCATTTACTCACACCTGAAATACCCTGAAAATGCCATTTCACTATCAATATCAAACCACCTCTACATAATAAGTTAAAAATACCACCTTGTAATAAAAACATCAATAAATAGAATCCTCTACCTGGTAAAACTGCTATTAACAAAAGCTTATTCATTAAAAAATCTGTACAAAACAGTAAAAAATTAAAAATCAGACGAAAAAGTGAACATTTTGTACATATAAGCACACATTACGAGTTACATGTGTATAATAATAGGATCTGAAGCTTTAGAGGCACATAGGTTGTATACCTAGTAGACTATTGAGTTGAGGTATGACTTTGTAAGTTGTTATTAGTAGGAATAAGTGGATCGTATCACAAAATCCCTAGTCATTACACCATAATAATTTTATTGCTTGTTCACCATAAGAATTCCTTCGCAGCGCCTTTGTAGTAAGTATTGAAGAGCTGCAAGAAGATATGGATGTGATTTGAAGCAATAAGCTACTGCTACAGTTCATACAACTACTATAGTACTTACCACATTGGTATATTATGTATATGTGCACAAAGTAAACTGCTTATTACAAGTAAAGCTACGCTAGCTAATTATTTATTAACTGTACTTTGGCCCACTCGCCAAGAAAACTGTCTGCCGAGCCGTTGAGGATTGATGAAGTTGAATTAACACCTGAGCTGTTAAAATGATTAAAGGCAATTCCACTATTATTAAAGTAGTTGTTATTTTGCCTGGATTTGTCGTGTCTCCTAGAAGCTCTTCTTGATATTTCGACAGTATCCCCTGGGGCTGTTGTCGTTTCGTCTCCCTCATCTCGGTACGTCAAATTGACTCCATCACTTCCATAGCGTTTATTGTTAAAGTAAGCGTAATCTCCTCGCACTATGTGAACCAAGTCTTTGTAAACTCCTTTGATTTCGTTCCAGAGATTCACATCCGTGTCCGCATCCCCCAACTTGTCTACATCCTTCCCTGCTGAACTCGCATGGAGAAAGGATGGCAAGAAGAATGCAATTAAAGCAGACAATGCAACTAATCCTCCGAGAATGAAAAATGTGTTGTGCCAAGAGTAGCCTTCTGCTTCATCTTCAATGTAGTGAATTTGGTTAGAGTACGAGCCATATGGATGGTAGTATTGATGGTGCTGACCACCGGCGTAGATTTGGTCAGCGAGAAGAGGACGGGGCTTCAAAGCTGGAATGGGATTACCGAAAACGTCAAAAAGTGTATCCGCTTGAGGTTGGTCATGATGAGTTTCTTCTGCATTTGAATCAGGATGTTCGTAATAAGTTGCAGGATCACTAGCAGCAGCTGATGGAGTATGGCCAAGATATTCACTCATGTAATTTGTGTCATAATTGTGCTTTTTCGGAGTTTGATTTCTGTCACGATTGTTACCATTTTTTTCAGAATGACCTAAAATACGGTCACTTTTATGTTTGGATGGAATCCCGTGGTTTTCTTCATATTCTTCATCGCTGTGAAATTTGTTTCGGTTGTGATACTCATCTTTGTATCGGTTATCCCTGTCTCTGTCCCTTTCACGATCCCTATTGCGATTCCTTGTGCTATCATCTTTGGGACGGTTTCGTTTATGGGCAGGAAATACTGGCATGTTATAATGATGACCTTCTGTGCTGGAATCACTTTCGTCTCCGTGTCTAATTGTAGACGTGAAGAAATCCTGATCTGGATCTACGAAAACTGGAGCAGATAATTCTGGCTGGCTAGGCCGGAAATTTTCATTTGATGGGTGGGAGGAGTTTTCTTCATAATAATCTGATTCTTTATTGCTGTTTCGATGTCTGTAAATTTGATTTTCATTTGAAGAGGCTCTAAGTGGAGCGCGGGGTTTGTTCGGTTCGTTGGAATCCTTCTTATCCGGAGTGAATCGAACAAAAACTCCTGGAGGCATTACAACATGTTCGTACAAATTCGAATGTGACGTTGTGGGTTCATTCAGTTCTTCGTAGCTATGAGGTGGAGGTTCTTTAGGGTTATGAGGAGGTCGCCGAGGCCGCTGAGGAATCTGATCCCGAATGGATGGAATCCATCCACTGTTTGGTATCTTTGATATTTTCGTCGGGCCTGTACTAGATATTGCTGCGTGTATGCGTTCAGTAGATGGAGAAGATTCATCAGCAAATAAATCTTCTGCTTGATCAATGTGAGTAAAGTTTTTATAAGTTTCAAATTCCCAATCGTACAAACGGTGATTACGAATGTTGGGATCTGTGATGTAGGAAAATCCGTGGTGTGAATATGGTCCATTAGTTATACTCACGTTGTATTTTGCTAAATTCGGGTTCTCTACAGCAATTACAGTGTCATTCATGCGGAATTTCGATGAGAATTTATTCTTTTTTGATTTTCCTCGTTTTCTTTTAGGGATAATCGATGTTGTTGGTGAACTGGATGTTGTGGATAGACTACTCATAGTTCTGTCTTCCATGGAATTGGCAAACTTATGAAAAACATGATCCAGTGGTCCTTGGCGATTTGGGTTGATACTTTCTAAGCTTGAATGTAGTTTTTCCAAAAGTGCTGGATCAAATCGGCTTTCTTTAGGTTTCAATTTCGCTAATAGTTCACTTAATGCTTTTGAATCTGGCAAAGAAACTTCTGCTGACACTACAGGTATTCCTAATGCTTTAGCTTGAAGAACTTTTTGCAGAGTTTCTGGAGACACTAATGACTTTAAATCTGGCAGTGGTAACTTGCCACTAATACTTTGTTTTTGGGATAACATCGATGCAAGGTCGAAAGTCCGAACTCCATGTGTGAATGATATCACAATTGCAATTTTAATTAATAATCCCAATGATTTTCTCCTTCTCGAAGTCATTTTCAAGCTTCAATTCCACAGTAGCACTTCACAAAACTTTCAATTTTTCTCAAAGCCACTATACTCTAAAGAACTCTTACATGGTTTACGATTTAACTCTTTCGAAACAGGAAGAATTCGAATTTATGTTGCAATAATCCACCTTTTCATGCAAATCTGAAAAAGAGAATGGCCAATTTACTTACTTGTTATCTTCAAACTATTGCTAATGCACAATTCTTCTTACAAAATACCAGTAAATATAATTACCCGTACGGGTCTAAGTAATAACTTAATCTAGGTTTAAAATAATTTGCATATTAACCCTACCGCCATTAAAAATAGAAAATTAGTTTGTACCCTTTGAATCCTAGTATGTAATAATCATAACGAGTGGCTTCTGCTCAGATACTTTTCAGCACTGAGCAATCTACCACTCAGAGAGTGAAAACTCTCAAAATGAAATTAAAAGATAACATAGAAATAGATATGACTTGCAATGCTATGCAGGATGCTGCTAAAGAGCTACTTTTGCAATTTCGTCGAAAAACTGAAAATGTTTGATAAAATCTACGAATTTCAAAATATTAATTGTATTTACCTGAAAAGATGTAGATTTCAGTTCAATCAATTATCCATTTCGAATTAATTTTTCCGAGAATTATTTGGTCTTAAAGAAACAAAAGGTTGTGGAGAGTTCAACAGTTAACCATTATTCCTTCGTCTGCACTAATTTGAACTGAAATGAGCATTTGGGAATGAATGAGTTGTATAAATGAGTGAATAGCCATGGACTTTGGGAAAGAATTGAAATCCACAGCAGATACAAAGGGGGAGGACAAATTAAAACAATTGTTTGTGTTGGTTAGGGCAGGAGGTTGATATAATATAAGATTGTTCGGGAAAACCACAGATAGGGACTAATCGTAAGTAAACTAACACGATCAGGAAGCAAAAAAGAATGTGGAGAGATGGTACAAAACTAGCTATAGATAGAACACACTTAATCTATCACTGTAACTAGTTAGATTCAAGTTATTTAACTGTTGGTTTGCTATTGATCTTTGTGAAGAGGGGGTTGTTGTAGAACAATTCTCTAATGTGACGTATAAATAATAACACTAGATACACAAATGCTTAATACTCACGAATGAACTAATAATAAACAGGACAAGTGCATAGTTACCTATGTACTTCAAACTAGGAACAGATCGTTACATAAGAATGTAGCATCTCAGTTCTAAATACAATTCCGCATGTATCTCAACTAATCTTGAAGAGGGTATCATTCTTATCATAGAATCGTGCAGCTCTTGGGTTGGGTAGGATGGAATTTGGGAGCCTACGCCAACAAGCAAGCCAAAGTTGCAAATCCTACGTGTAATGAATAGTATAGTGATATACTGAAGAGCTCCGTAAGTGTTTTACTTAGATGAATATAGAGTCAAAAGTACATCATTATGTGATGTTATATAATAATGAATGTGTACTTTACTTAAAAGGTATGTGTACTATATATTGTGTATATCGAATGTAAGTATTATGTATCTTCTCTTGTTTTCGCATGGGATCTCATGCGAGTCCGGACGAAATGAACGGACAATCCCGTAAGGAAAAGGTAAAGTTATTGTCAGTCCCACAGTGCAGTGTGCTGTGCACTAGTCAGTTGAGTTTAAAAAGGTTTATTAGTCTTAGACTACTTCAAAATTGTTTAAAAGCGCACTTACCTAAACCCATATCCTTCCTTGCGTTAGTTTAACCGAATCCAAACTCAAAACCATAAGAAACGTAAACTTATGTCAAGTAAACGCATTCTATCCTAAAAATGTAATAATCTTCTTTATGTAGTACACAAGCTTATGATGTAATAATAATATTAAATAAGCATATAATGATACATCTCTGAGTCAACTGCAGTGTAAACAATACGTTACACAATTACACATGCTGACTGATTCTTTTCCTACTTAACTTCTGTGGCTACAGCGTTTTATCCTTTTACAATTTATCCCCTAAAAATTGACTCCCTGTACAGATAAGGAAAATTTCATCCTCCCGCCTGCTGTATTTTATTTTTAAGTCTTCAAGTGAATGAATGTTTGGAGGTGATGAATAACTCAATGAATACAGCGTTAAAAAATTCCAATTGTTGTTTACTCTATACAGAATCCTATTTCACGCAAACTTCCCTTAACATGGTGCAATTAAATAAGTGTCTCATTTTTTGTTCAATTGTGTGTAATTGTATCTTTAAACTGCAGTTTTTTTGGCGGAGAGTCTAGCATCTAAATAAGCACCATTTATAATTCGTTCTGTCACGGTAGCGAATAGGGAGCTGATAAAAGTACCAAACAGGTGTAGTAGGGGAGAATCTGTTTTACACACAAGAGTAACGATTCTAGGATGACCGAGCATTCAAGTTTATACTGACTTACATTACGTTTCATAATATGTGATGAGAAGTGAATGATGCTATAGAATTTAGAAAATAATATCAATGTTTTGTAAAGAGAGATGCACTCCTCGAAGATGGAACAGCAAAATCTCACCTATCGTTCAGTCAAGCTTCGGTGAATTAGGATTTACTGTAACATATTCAATTGGCAGAGCATGAGCTATATATCGGTTTCTACACTATCTGCCAATAGTAATTACGTGTGTTTTAAGGTACGATACTGGGAAGCAATTTGTAGTTTTGCCCTGGAAAACGTATTTGTTACAGATTTTCATCTACCTCTAATTGCAAGAAGAGATACCTATAGATACCCAGATTACCTAGATTAAGTTCATCGAGAATTAATAATAATAAGGTTAGGCTTTGTGTTTATTTTGCGTAACCACATTCCTCTTAAGTAACTCCATTTGTAACTCCAAATCCAATTTGACACAAAGAGTGGAAAAATGATAGAGTTGTTGATATTCTAATCTGACTGAAATAATACATCATGAGGTTATGTCTGTCTTACATGCATTGCCCACTTTAGCCATGAGGAGGTCAGTTCAATTCAGACCAAGAATAAAAGGCTCGTTTAATCTCCGTAAATACCTTCTAATGAGTTTCACGTTTCTGTTGTCTCTGCTCTAATAGGATCATTTCAGGTTGGCCGACGCTTTATCTTGTAATCACCATCAGTCATCACTAAAATGTTACTCATTACAGGATAAAGCAGCAAGAACTATGATGTAATTAATGTATTTTTTAGTATCTAATCTTTGTGGGTAGTCCATTCTTTTATTGTGAATTCTAAGCACATCTCTATTTTCCTCAACAACAATATTTTCTGTTCATGCTACATTTACCTACTAATCTACTTGGTGGTCGTTCCCTACTTTAACATGAAATTGTAGAGATTAGGAAAATCTTCGTTTTGATATTGTACATTACTTATGAATGAGTGTTAAATTCAGGATAGCTTTATGTAAACGTTTCTAATGATGGTGATTACATTCATAAAGTGCACACATATCCGCTTAGCTTCTCTTTGCACTGCAAATTGCAATTACAAGTCAACATACAGCTAAAATCCTTCATTTCTTTAAATGTATGTGATTTCAGACTTTATTTAGTTCATATAGAGTATGTGCAAAAGTTAATAACCAAAAATGCTCTACCCAGGTGGTCAACTTTACCATTACCATATCACTTATATTTACGGGCTAATTAAATCGAAAGCTACTGTCAATGTGCTAACCGTCGTATTGAGAACCTCGTCTGAAGTTCTGAGAGCTACTCTCAAGATGTCCAAATGGAAATCGGCTTGACAGAATATTATGCACATATAAATTAGTTTCATCAATTTAAATAGCATGTCAAATATTTTTCCGAAATAAACTAATAAATCTCATCCACTTTATAGATTTACATTAAATCAATATGGGAGAGTTCACCACATTTATTGATATACTATCTGCTTCCAAATTGCAGATTATATCAATAATTATTAATTGTGTAAAATCAGAAATGTCGGCCAAGCATTTTAACACTGATTCGTAACATAAGGAAGGACAACTACATATACAGCACAATGTTATAAATCAATCAATCAATGATTTCGATTTTCAAGCATGTTAAATGTTAAATTCTACATAATGTGATCTAATATCACGTTGCTAACTAGGGAGATCAATAAATGTAGATTCCACATTGACATTTATTGTTAGTAAGACATAGAGCAGTAGTCAAGTAGGTATTTATAGTCGTGCCATACTGTTTCTGCTTATTGTTTTGGTTTTAGATGGAAGGGTTGAAAAAGTGCCTTTTGGACGAGTAACTTGAGTAAGAGCTAGGTAGGAAGGTTTGAAGGGAAACAAACAAACAATCCAATGCCACGTACTTACTAGTCTAAAGTTGTAGGCAAATATTTACAATTGCTATTCTGAGAGGAGTCTGAGACTCAATTGAAAACAACGGTGATGGAACGGTAAAGATTCGCCGCTTTGTCCGTGCAAATAAATGACGTACTCGGAATACAATGCAAAACAGAAATAGACAGACAAGCAGACACAAATGCCAAACTACCCAACCCATAAATTCACATGCAATAATCTATAGAACAGACACAAAGGACTCTTTAACTCTGGTTATGGAAAACCACTCAGGTAATCAACAACCCGTCAGACTCCTGCATTTAGCCATGCTTCTCCAAATCTCTCCCCACTCAACAGTTAACTTTCAAAGAGACCATTTACGAGAATTTGCACATTTCGTTTAACATCCTGAAGTGGATGATGGACTTTTGCTAACGACAATGAATCACAATCATGGAAATAGGTACTCATCCATTTATGACTGGATTCTATGATTACTTCTGCTAATAAGCATTCGTTTCTTGTACACTTATAAAGATTAAGCTGACATTTGTGGATGACAATCGTCGGAAAATGTATTTCAATATAATTTGACAGTTTATTTAATGTGCTCTATTACTTCTGTGGGTGCAGCCCAAAAAGAAAACAAGATCAGGAAATCTATGTCTAACATGGCAAAAAATCTTGAAACATTTTGCAAAATTGACCTATTTTAGCGTGTCTTCTTTGATTTTCTGGTTGCAGACCTGTGTACAATGAAACAGCTTCCCTAAAACTTTAAATGATCAGTTGAAAATGCATTTATCCATACCAGTGCTCTTTGCTACGTGATATCAATTCATTTTCAGTCAAGTGCTCTTAACACTTGAACCTTGAACACTGTTCAAGTAGATTCAATTACAATACCGCGGACAAAGAGAAAAGAAAACATTTGTCGTGTGTAATTATATTTCTGATTTTACTATCAACTGGGCACGCTCGAAAAGAAATGCTAATTACTTCTTTTATTTTTATTGGACCATAAAATGAAATGCCTCGAATTCCGAAAGTTCTGATCTAATTTCTCTCATTGTTTTCAGAACAGATTTTGAGTAGTATACTCATTTGTAGGAGTAAACAGTTGTTTTATGACATATAATAACTTTTTATGACACAAATCTTCCATTTCCTGTCAGCCAACATCAACTAATTGTTAAGTCTATTAAGTAGAATCTTGATTGCTATTTTCAGTTGTTTAATTCGCCCAGATTGAACCTTTCGTGTTTCTGCATTAGAAAATGAGTTTTATACTAACCACAATAAAAATAGAAAACATAGTCTTGGGACATGTAATTTGAAGTAAAAAAAGTTTGCAAATATCAAACTACTTTCCTTTGCTTCTCACTGCGGTTCATTTTGGTTGTACAAATGAAGCAGTGACTTTTTGCCTTTTTCGCCATTTTAAAAACGCTTTTCTTGTTTTCAATCTGTGAATCATAATGAGGGATCTCAGACTTTTCGATTAAGTTTCTTAACGCATTGATGTTCTTTGCGAATAAACTTCGAGGACACGCATCTGGATTTTTGACCTTTGCAGAGTTGCGTAAACAGATTAACTAAATGTAGCAAGGATATGAAATTGAATGATATCGGAGATGAACAAGTGCCCCAGAGTTGGAATCTAAAACGGTGAGCGTAAAAGTGGGTTAGTAAGTGATTTAGCGATAAAACATTGTATCCATGCTCTGCATTCAATCACAATTAGAAAGGTGAAGAACATTTACGCAGCCACGTAGAAATAGAGACGTTAGTAGGCAAGCACGTAGAGCTGCTGCAGAAAACTTCATTGCCCCAAGTCAAAGGATTTTCCGATATAAAAACAAGTTACACATATTTTTCTATTGTTCACGCAGACTTGTGCATGAACTAGTCTGCTCTGTTGTAGACTCATGTCATGCATACAACAATTAGTAATAAATAAGAAAAGATCTCATCGAAATTAGCTAATTCACACAAGGAATACAGTTAAATTCAGTTTCAGTTCATGAAAACAAGCAGTATGGAAATATTATGGTGTTTCTTTTACTGTTCCTGTGTAATTGTAGTCTACAATTATTTAGATGCTCGATTCAGATTGATATTATAGATGAGATCCCTACTGAACTATACGTATAGATAGTACCTTAGCCTATAGCTTCAATCATTAATGCATAGTATTACAATTAGTAACAGTGACCCTTAGCTTTTGGTTCAAAACACAAACTTATGTAATATTGCATTATTTTTTGCTAATGTTTGCAATGCAATGAATTACTATGATGTTTACATGACTATGAAGATATCGCAATTAAAGCTCATCGCTAGCAAGGAAGCGAATGAAAATGAAGCTACGGTTATTTCTCTAATCGTTAATGTTATCTCCTATTCTTCTAACAATTGTGATGAAGTACGTACATCAAATGCTGATCCATTGCGGAGAACATTAGAGTAAATCCAACTCAATACATCTTTATGGCTCTGAAAAATTATTTTTCACGCAATTATAGTTTTTATAGCACATGCATGGAAAATCAACCCCATGTCATTTTTAGATTCCCAGCAATGAACCTAGTTGGAGCGAAAACTACGTTTCATCGTAGATATGATTAGTAAATAGATAAACTCAATATCTATAATATTTTTTAAAAATTGGAAAGATTCATCTTAATTTACAGTCATCTATAACCCGAATTAAAAACAAAGGTGTAATATAAATGTATTTAATTCCTCAAACCCTCATAGATCAGTAGTTATCTCTTTATCAGAGACATATGCCAAAAATTGAATCTTCTTTGCCTCTTTATAAGTTAAAAGTTAACTTGAAGCATGAATACATTCCTAATCGAATGCTAGACTGAGTGTCTACTTTTGAATAAGTCGTCATAGACACATTTGAAGAAATCAGTTACTATGAAAGACACATCGGGGATTTCTAATTTGCACTAAATGCATTGTAGTTCAAGCAGACGATGGCACTTTTGATTGTACGATTGTACAAGATAGAAGGTTTTAAAGCAAGTGCGAATGTTTAAGCTGATATATAAGAATGGACCAAAGACCACATAAAGTGATTCGACTAGTACCAACTCCAAAAAGGGAGTCAAATGCTATCCCTCCAGAGTTTCTTCGTCCTTTACCTGCGGAGACCGAAAAGAAGGCTCCTCCAACTCAAGGTACCCAAACATTCTATCAGAATGCTCGATGTACTTTTCTGACGTTCCTCCTCAGTTCCCTCGTTCATTTTGATATTTAATGAGGAAGTGGGGAGGAGGAGGAGTCAACGGGCGTCGAGCAATCCACTGGAATTAACTCCTTTATTATTTCATAACGGGCTCTTGATATATTATTGAATAGTAGTCGTGATCACAACTCCACCTGAATGGAAGAATCAACAAAAAGAAGAGACTAGTGGTCCAAATGAGGGACTTCAACATCATTTCATTAGTCGAGGTAGTTTGATTAACACAGAAGATGCTGTTCTTACAGAAGAAGAAAGTTTCGGGGAAAAATACGTAGACGTTGTCGATACCGAAGTTGTCAAAACTGAGGTCATACATCTTGGCATCATCTTAATGACCCTCGGATTGCAATACCCCTCCTATTGTAATACCTCTCCGTTGAACTACCCCTCGGTGTAATACCCCTCTGTGGGACTACCCCTCCGTTGTACTACCCCTTCGTTGTACTACACGTCGATATACACCTTGCTTTCGAATTCAGTGTTTGTCAGTGCTAATGTCAATTTAACACAAAATAAGATGATGAAAAATGTAAAGGAAGAGACCAGTCACTACTATTTTTACTTCATAGTAATATGTCATGCATCTGAAATTAGTAGTAATGTCCAAAGTGGTCAAACAGGCGTTTAACTATAGTACAAAAGCTTAAAACATCATTTTGAGGCAATAATAATACAAACAAATTAGTAACTGAATAATATGCATAACATATTATTCTGAAGTAAATAAAATAGCGACTAGTTTTGTCCTTACAACTTTTCTTAATAAATTTTAGTTTGAATTAAATTGACATTAGCAATAACTAACATTGATTTTAAAAAGCAAGAGTCGTATCGAGGGGTAGTACAACGGAGTGCAAAGGAGGGGTAGTCTCACGGAGGGGTATTATACGAAGGGGTAGAACAAGGGAGGGGTATCACAATCCGAGGGTATTAAGATGTAATCATATTTGTACATCTTTGTTAGTAGTTTTACAAATTCATCATCTTCATTAATGAGTTATAATTTTAACTCTTCCTTTAATCTCCTTAGGAGAGTGAACATACCCAGTCGTATCAATTTTTGGGTATGCGCGTGAAGCGGATTTATATGATTTTCACGGTGTTGATGATGCTGGATGCGAGTTTTAGTGGTCTTGCTATGTATTCATTTGACCATACAGATAGATCTTACGCTCATCAATCACTAGCTTACATCTACACTAATAAGATTCATGTTTATTCCCACATTGTTGTACTGATGTTTGTCATCGCTTCGTTTCCTCTCGTCGGAATTGCGATACTAGCTTATCCGAAACCAAAACCAAAAATCATTTTCCACGGAGTAATTCAAAATTGTTTAAAGATGTATTATAAAAGACACGATAATACTCGGACAATATTTAAATATTTAATCGCTTTCTAGAGATGGGGTTACTTTATAATCTTCGAACTGTATTTGGTCATTTGTATGATTGTCTACTGTGTCCACACCAATGGCTTCTACGAAATTATGAAGAAAAACATGATAAAGGATTTGGGTCGTACACCTGATAACCACTTAAAACCTGGACATAACCACCATCAGCCGTTTATCATGCTTCGAGATTTCAGTCAAGACTACGTAAGTCTTCTATTCTATTCGAATTATGAACATATTATTTGAAACACTTGTATAAATATGTAACGAAATAATATTTGAATGTCATGTTCAGTACGGATGTTGTGGGGTGTACGGATATAAAGACTGGACTGAAAAAATGCGAGATAACTTACTCGACAGAGGTGGATATCCTGTTGGATGTTGTGATAAATCGGTAAGATGTCAACCTTATCTGATAAATTGAGAATCTTCCAATTAAATTATATTATTAACCTAACTTACAAATTGGGATTTATTACCAACCGTCATTGATTATCTGCTCAAACTATTTCAGTACTTCACTCCGTTAGTTTTGGAAAATAAACTAAGACCTAGGTTAAATCTCTAGTAATCTGAAAAGATAATAATTCCATTTTAGGCCCCTAAAGAATGCTTTCCACCATTGTATGAGACTGCAACTGAAAATGGCCTTACTCGCACACTAATACATAGAGAGGGCTGTCTTGAATATGAAGCTCGCTGGACGTACTCAATATCCATTATTTACTTGATTATCCTCTTCTCTATTGTAGTAGCAACAGTAAGACATTTAACCTTATTAATGTCATTCAAAAATGCAAGATTTATTGGTCTATTTAAATGTGGCATTATTATGTAGGCAATACGCCCATGCTTTAGTGCATGCCTAATAATGTTTCATCTGTTTTAGTCAGCGACACCCGTGTACATCTACAACGTAGTTGCTTTAGCTAACAAGCACAACATCGATTTGGTGGAGTTAACGATTCCTTAACTCGATGCAAGAAAATAACTTATTATGGGAAGAAATCGGGTGACATTAGTTTTAAAGTTAGATTTTCCTGGAATTTCTCAATGAGTATCATAAATAAGTTCACTAATAAGTGTTATGTAGTATGATTGTATGTAGTTTAAGTTTATTCATATTACCGTTACATAATAGAATAATTTTGATAATACTAGAAAACTTGGTGTATATGATATCATGATTAATATCTATAATATTATAATCATCACTACACGAAACTTGACAAAACGTATAGTTACTCCAGTTGAAATAAGAAACCAGGTGCAGGTAAATAGCTGCAGCGACCTGATTAACATTACAATAAAATAAACTGACACTATTTACCAAGAAATGTCAAATCAAATCATCACAGAATTGCTACCAATAAACAAGACGAATTCCTGGATATATACACATACTCAACTGCGGCGCATTAAAATTCATTCTAATATTCTACATTTAAACCTTTATCTTAACTACATCGAAATTCTCACAATAATAATATGATCTCTAATATTATAATGATTGTATATATTATTATGCATGTCTGTTGTACGTAAATACAAAAGCATGTAGGTAAATATACAGGTATGTGCACAAAATTGAAACAAAAACCTTTCAACATTAATCTAGTGGTTACAATCAGATCTATTTATCTATAAAGGAAAAGGACTAATTACCAATATGTACCCACGTAAATTAACTCCCTACTTATTGTTTTACTTTGTAGTTCGAAGAGTTGTCCTCGTCCAAAGGAATGTCAGTAAATTTGTTAACATCTAAGGGTCCTAGATAACCTCCTTCGTAATTAGATGGACTTGATCTTCCATTTGTGATTTTCCCATTTTCAAAATCTTTGGTATTGTACTGTAAAGCTGCATTATGTGCTTCCACAACATTTGCATTACTTTGTTTTCCGTTGAGATTATTTATATCTAGTCCATGTTTTGCGTTTGAGTGTTTGCGAAGGTAAGAAATATTCACGATGAAATAAAGTACTCCAGCGATTAATGCACCCACACCGAATATTTGAAAAGTTGTCCGATGTCCGTACCATTTTATAAGGAAACCGCCAATGAAACTTCCAGCTCCTCGTCCTAAATATATATGCAATTAAATCATCTCAGATAACTTGGCTACTTGATACTCGGCTCATCTAATTTTTATTTTTCTACTGCTTACCGATTCCAAAATAAAGACCTCCCATTATCCCCTGTACGGAAGCAATTGTTTGAAGAGTTGAAAGAGCAACAGCATAAGTAGCTGCTGCTGTTACGGCCAAACTAACTGTTATCGCCTCCATTGCTTCAAAAAATAAGCAAGCCCATGGATTGTGGATAAATGAATAACCTATAATAAAATACAAAATTAATACATATCTGAAGAAATCATATTACATTCCTATCTTCCAAGATCTGTTAATTTATATTATATACCAAATAGGCGAACACCATAGAAAATCAGACCAAGACACAAAACATTTACATGTCCCATTCGTTTTATGATTGGACGACTGAACAGTAATAAAGGAAGTCCGGCTAATCCACCGACGCTAATAGTTAGCCCCATTAGAATTTCTGTTCCTCCGAGATTTTTCAGGTAAAGAAACAAAAATGTTTCCAGGTATCCCCAAGCAGTACCTAAAAACAATGGGATCAAATTAATATATTTCTTAAAAGATTGATTTTAGAGAAAATTGTATTTTGGTACTTACCACTACATAACATGG
This sequence comes from Tomocerus qinae, assembly GCA_020055645.1. Classification (NCBI taxonomy): domain Eukaryota; kingdom Metazoa; phylum Arthropoda; class Collembola; order Entomobryomorpha; family Tomoceridae; genus Tomocerus; species Tomocerus qinae. The sequence goes on along the minus strand of CM034546.1, from coordinate 103,953,620 downwards.
CAAAAAAGAAAATCAATATTTCTACTTGCGACAAAACTTCTTTTAGATTGGCTAGAACTTTTTGTGCTGGTTGCTTGAATTTCAGATCAATTTTCAATGTCAATATAGCACTGATTGTTTGTAAAATTGCATACAGGTAAAACGCTGGTCGAAAATCATAGTTATAGATTAATGCCCCAGAAATTGGACTTGCAATTACAGCTGCTAGTGTTGCTGTCACACGTTGAAGACCGTAGTCTCCGCCGTATTGCTGAAAAACATAGAATAAAGGATAAGGAAACCCTCCTGGACAAATATAAATGGGAGACGTAGCATTATCATGAAGCTAACCTTTAAAATAGCCAAAACAGCTCCTTCGAACATGATGAAACTGGTTGCACTTGCTAATCCCAGAAGAATTCTAAAAATCGTGTACAATCCGAAGGTTAATCCAACATTGTACTCCTGTAAAAGAAAGAGAAATTAAAAAACATGCTTTTAGGAATAACAAAATTCATTTTCCCGGAATAATAAAGACTTGAATATTTACCCTTTCTTCTCGCGTATTGGAGCAAAACGACTTTCGTTCGAACTGGACAAAGCATTTCGTAGTGCAATTGCGACTATCAAAGTTATCTCCAGTCTTCTCACACGAAGGTTCTACATAGTTTCTTCCATTGAAAGTAAACTCTCCCATAATTTGAAAAACTGGATGCGTCACGTTAAAATAAGGTTTTCCATCTACTTCTGATACAGATAAATTGGAACTGTTCACTCCAGAAATATATTTCAGTGCTGAGACTCTTAAATTTGATGTAGTTGATGGTAAGAGGGCTTTAGGAGTTTTAGGTGCCTCTGTTGAAGTTGTAGTTGTGGTGGTTGAATTTGTCTCATCTTCGTCCGTAATCGGGGGTCGATCTCCAGAATCTGGAGATGTCGATTGCATTCCAAGGAAGCACTTCTTCTTAGGACCATCACAAACAAAATCAGGTTTCTGATCGGAAAATGGTTCAAAAATAGATTTACGGTCCGGAAGTAAGAAGCTCCTTCTTGGTTTAACATCCAATGGAAATATTGGCAGTTGTTCGGATTCCAAATTGTCATTCTTTGGACAAACGATTCCACACTGCACTGCTGAGGGTGGCAACGAAGTGAAATCTTGATGGCCAAATGAACATACAGAAGAATCTACGACTGAAAGAAGAAACGGCGAAGGGTCTCTAGAACTGCATTTTAATTCGAATGTTAAATTCGTCGGTAGTGCAACAGTTTCACGAGCAATTGGAACCAGTAACAAAAGAAGAGCGAGTCCAGAGCTCATTACGGTTATAACAGCCAGTACCACCTAAAATACACAAAAAAATAAAATCAACATTAATTTCAAAATAATTTATTATAAGTCCTCTTCATTTAGAATTATGGCATCTAAAAAGTGAACCATTAAAATAAAATCAATATTGACTCTCCATGTTAGGTATAGTAAAATCAAAGAGATTTTAATTTAATTTGCCACATTACCGTTTAAGGTGACTGTGTATACGATTTGGGAATCTCTGGTGACTATCAAAATACATGTTAAAATTTTTTGCCATTCTTGATATAACTTCCAGAGTTTTATTCCGATTTTCTAATGAAGTACATTTTCGGAAAGGTAAAAACATTGGCTAGGATTTAATTTGGGAAAATTTTCGATTTTTTTGATTATTTAGCAGTAGCAATGGTTCAAAATTTTATGCGAATTTCTATCCAGATTTCATCATTAAAGTGTGACATGTATAAAAACTGAGACAATAATCGAACATTTTCCCAAATTAAATCCTAGCCATTGCGTTTACCTTTCCGAAAATGTACATCATTAGAAAACCGGAGTAAAACTCTGGAAGTTATATCAAAAATAGCAAAGAGAGTTTCATGAAAAAGGTTGAAATGTAAACTGCCTCATACTTGACCGGATGTGCAAGTCATAGAATATCCGACATTGAAGCAATGCACTGATATCAACTTGACATGAGCTAGAGCATAGAGCTTTTTCTCTATGCCAACGCTGATGGTGCCATAATTTTCATAGTGTCATTGCTTGATCACAGTCAGTAGTAATTCGATCCCATGGTTACTGATGTCCCACCCAAGGGATAGCAGTGCAATACTCGAAATGTGTGGAAATGCAAATGTGCCTCTACGTCCAAATGTAGCCAGTTCATGGCATGAACAAATTCTTGGGCACATTGGATGAAGATTTTGCAGTGCAGATTGCTGTTGCTATTGGCTCCCTGTGTTAAATAGCTACATACCATTCAAAATTAGGAACTTCCTTGGGAACTTTCCATTTTGTTATTTTGAAGTATTGCACTATTATACTGCCCAGCGTCGAATACTGCGATTGTGTGGTTATATCTCCAGTTAGTTTTTCGGTTAGTAGGGCTATGGGTTTCGGCTACCGTTAGAAGCATATTTTTATTTGAATTTTGAAATATTTCAAAATTTCGAATTTCGAAATAAAAGAGGAACAGCCACCTTAATGAAAATATCTACTTATTACTATAATTCGAAGTAAATAAAATCCGTAAATTATTGGAAATGATATAGAAGTCTATAATATATCATTGGTTCATTTATTGCATTGTATTGTAATTATTGCACTGTCACATAAAAAGCTCTTTGTAATGCCGGATTGAGATAAAAAGTTTAGAAAAAGCATTTGATTACAGAATGTAGGTAAATGTAATAGAGAAATGAGTGCTCATCAGATGCAACGATACACTTCACTTCATGATCACGCTTGTGAATAAAAAGTTGTAAAATTTAGAATACAAAGAATGATAGACATATAGAACAGCAGAACGAGAAGCATATTCCTATTTCCTACTGTTGTCTATTGCTAGAGAATGAGTAGTAAATAATATTAGGATATAAATCTAAAGTTAACAGTGAAGTGCATCAAACGAAATGACTAAAAACTCTAGTCACTTATTTTACTACTCTACTTGATTACTACCCTTTCAAATTCAAACCATCATGATCATGTACAGTCAAACTATTCACATACTCTGCTTTAATTATTTAGCGAACAAAAGCACAGACAACAATATCTGAATGGCGAAAAGCGTGCATTTCGCATACTTCCATTTCTCTAAACAAAACAAAGGCATAATAAAATAGCTTTAGCTACAAGTTGACAATTTCCAAAAAGCTACGGTACTTGTAAACCTTTTAACTACGTCAGAAGTGAATAGAATCACTGAATCACTACACAGTTACATGATGCAGTCAGTTTCAAACTATCAATGGTAGGATTTATCATGATATTTTGCTTGAAATGCTCATGCTTATTAAAATAATTGGCAAATTACACTAAAACGCATAATGATCAGTTGTATTCGCAACAGTTTCGAGAGAAAATGTATCCCGTAGCATAGGATAGGTGATACAATAGTATGTCATGTCATTCTACTTTCATTTATAGTTTCAATTTCAATAATTTTAACCAAAAGTTAAAATTATTACCACATTAAACTGAATATTTAAATATCTATGCCATTACATTTTGCATATAGTTTAGTATAGACGTATATAATTTCCGTGTAGTACCAGGTATATCAATTCTCAATAGTATACATTTCAAAGCAATTTGCATTAAAAATGCTGCATATACGAATTACAACTTACGAGTTATTACTATCCATTGTGATAGTCGGAAAATATCAGAAAAGCATTCTAAGAATTAAAGATTTTAATCTCCAGGTACATTTAAGTACTTATTATTAGAATAGTCGGGACGGAAAACACAGAACCTGTTACATTGCTACCGTACTGTACTGTGCAAGCATAGCGATAAAATTAAGCTGCTTTAACGGCTTAGTTTCCTAATTACGACTTCCTTGAAATGCGTTATAGATACTTTGTGTTGAACTATAGAGAATGCAGATTGGTAGAGGCAATTCTATTGCTTGCACAATGATATGCAATATGTATAATCCCCACCACGACAAGCCTTTGGCTAACATTCTTCTGATAAATACAATCTTACATGTATGTATCTGTGAAGTATAAACTGCGAGTACTAAGAAAAGTATAGACACTATCATCGGAAGATTAAACATTCATGGAAAAGTCTGTAGCAAATTATTTTGGTACTTTGGGTTTATGTGATAACGTAAATTCCATGAAGAATGTAAGATACTATTATCTGTTCATTTGTTTTAAGCATCATCATGTCTATATACTCTCCCTACAATAATACACAAGCTCCGAAATGGACATCGTCCAAGGGGTATCATCTCTGTAATACTACTTGATTGTTATCATTGCTCAATCTTTTGAATTACAATAATTTTCTCTGATATTAAATTACACAACTTGAGATTCGCTAAGAATAAATTGATAAACTATTGCAATGATTATTATTCAAGTTTATTCAGATGAATTTGTGAGGATCAACTGTGATATGAATTTATACGGTTTAATTATATTTTTCCAAATGATGTAATTACCTTAAAATTTCCAATTTTATCTGCAATGACGCCTGCAATTGGCGGTCCAAGAATGGCAACAATTGGAATGGTAGCCTGATTGACTCCGATTTCCCATTCTATCAGTCCAAGCGATTTCATTTGTAAAGTAAGGAAGGGATACAAAACGAACAAAGCTGGAATACAAGTCAATTGTTATTAAAAACAACTTAAAGATAATTGCATTACCTATATTAAGCAGGTGGAAGATGTAAACTTAAGTTGATAATAGTATTATTTTGTAATTGTTAAAATTAGGGAAACTTACTTGCATATTTAAAGAAAAATAGTATTTTGACAGGTATGAGATTTTTATTCTTCACGTCATCAAGGACCCGTTTCCAAAAGTAACTCCAGTCTTTAATCTCTGGAACATCTAAAATCTGCTGATCAGTTTCATACTGCAGCTCTGTGGCTTTCTCAAACATATTATCATCGTCCATTCTAAACTTTTCATCCGTGCTGTCAATTACAGCTTCTTTAGAGTCCTTACTCTGAATATCCGTATCACTATTTGAATTCATTTTGCCAAATAGTTCTTACAAAATCAATTTCTTGAAGAAGGGAACACTCAGATGTCACATAATGACATTTAATACTTTTTCAATGTTGATTTCACGTGGAATTGGCAAAGGCATCACGATTGTTGTAGGGATAGTAATGATTCTATTTCTATCTCGTGTATTCTACATTGTAGATAGCCATTGAGCTTGAGGTCAAAGACAGTGAAGTGAACATAGATACTAATTAGCTATGTTCCTGACACTCTTCTAGTAATATACACGCAGCAATAGTGTATATAAGTGATTGTAGTTCTTCACTTTTTATTCCCCTTCTAGTCGGTAACGTCACTTCTGCCTATTGTTAAATAGAGTTTATAATTGGCTGTGCTTATGATTGTATCGATAATATCTTTGTTATTTATTACATTGGAATTTGCCTTTTGTTTGCAGATAAAAATACACACGACCACGCACGGCACAAGTTTCTATAATTTGCACGGACACTTTGTTTGTACGTAGTAAACGATGATGGCACACTAAGCAAACAAGAGAACTAGACAACTTGAGGCATGTAGAAACAACTCCTTCTTCCGTTACATACAAACTAATAACCACTCCATTTTATAACTGCACTAATTGACAAGTCGGCTTTAACTTATTCTTGTCGGTAGAGTCCCCACAGAGAGATGAGATGACTGATTGTGATTATTTTCTTGTATTTATCACATTTTCTTTGCGTAAACGATCCATTCCTTGGAATTCGCACAGCCAGACCATTCATCCTCTACCTTCCTATGTACTACCTGTGAAAACACAAGAAAATAAGTTAAGCACAAACCGTTATATTGTAATGACACTATTATCGATGATAACTACGCTATGCCTTGCATAAATATACACACCTATTAAAATTAACACACTAAAAATCACAGACAGCCACCAGCTCTAATTGTGTACATAGTAGAAGATACCAAGTAACAGTTTTAAATAGATTGTAAGTTCATGTTGGAAGTTGTTAATACAATTTTGGAATAATTTTGAGTATTCTAAAAATATAGATATTTACGGAATTGTTAGTGAATACCTATAGAGTGTAGTTCATTGTATTTTTGAGTACCTATAAAGTAGATGTAAAGTGAAGAGGCATACGGTATGAATGCACTTGAGTGGTGAACTACCTACAGGATTGTAAAATAAGACTGCTCGACCTACACTTTGCAAATGAAATACATAAAGTTGGCTATTGGAAAGAACTAACTACTCTGACAAGGTACTAGATTTGCATTCACACAAAATGCATATCGCATTAGAATAAACCAAAGAGTGTCTGTCTAGGAAAAGTAACACTTATTACTTGTGCTTGTGTTACATACATACAAAAGTATGTACCTCTCGGTGTTCTTGTACTGTCAGGTACACATGCACATGTAGTAGTAAAATTGTGGACATTGAACGCTATTATAACTAGAATCACTACTGAAAGTAGTATATGGGATGGCATGAAGATGAGTCTCACGTTAAAAGTCTATCACATTTATTTCATCCTCCCTCGAATCTTTCTTTTCCCATTGAGTGTAATGGTATAGGACGTTCTGTATAATGTCTACTATTGTGTGCTTTATCATCCTATTATTATGTGCTCTCTACATCTACTCCCATTCCCATCAACCTTCTCTACCCAACTTGAATCTCGTCAATTTAACAAGGTAAAGCAAATAACACATTAGACTAGGCACATAAAGTAAACAACAATACACTAAAAGTGTAACAATGGTATTGCATTCTTATTTAAATACTGAATAACACATTCAGGACACTCTAATACTATACAGCCTATGAAATTATCCATGCTGTACCAACCAATTCAGTGAAAATGAGATCGCACATTGCATCTACACATGCCCGTGACATTGTATTATATTAGCCAAGCTTAAAACCATGGGAAAACCTTGTTTCCAATAGCTTAGCTCAAAGGTGCTTATGATGCAATGGAAGATAAATTCCATATTTTATGCACTACTTCAATGTTAAATACCACTGTCACACTCATTTACTTGTTTAACGTAATCCAAACAACGGAGGACATGAATAACCCAAAATATCACTCTTAAATTATTATTAAACAATGAGAAAAGTAGCTATTGAAATATTATTGGGGACAAGTACAGAAAACTATGCATTGGGAAAACCTACTAATATTTTATGACTATCATAAATCCATTTTGAAATGTAAACAATATAATCTCCTCCAATATGCGTTGTTAATTCAATATTGTCATGCACTCCTATCAAATGAAGGCGACAACGAAAAAATTATAGTGATGGGGTAGATTTTCATGACTCATATTGTGATTAGAGGTTGCATTTTTATATCTGAGTTTATGAAACTATGTAATCTGATTTACTTCCTACTATCTAATATTTTAATCACTCAAACAATGTATTTAGGTCAATTTTGATAATTTTCATCAATTCTGCTTTTGTACAATAATTTTGAGGTTAAGTCCACTTTGTTATTCGTCACTGATAAAGATTATCTTCTTTTTGTACTTCCAAATCCCGAGACGGTGCGAGTACCAAATAATGCTGGAGCCGGGGCCGAGGGTCTTACGACGTTTCTTGATCTAGCCATAAGTATTTGGGCTGCGAATAATCCACTTAGAAACTCATCGGACCGGCTTCGATAGAGTCTGTCATGGTTTGGATTCACGACAGTATTTGTAGTATTGGCGACAAAAATGTAGTTATTGCCATTTCGAGGATTCATTGGAACAAAAGTCGCTTCTGCACGATGGTGAGAAATATTGCCGTATTGAGGAGAAGTTGTAAAATTAGAACCTTCAAAATGATTGCGATCGGTTATAGGGATGTTTTCAGCTTCGTTTATGATAACATTTGGAATTCTTCCAGTTTTGAGATTATTTACAACTTGAACTGTATTTCTGACATTATCGATTTCAGTTCCAGTCTTTGTCGCATTTTCAATTGCATTTTTGAAGTTTTCAGTTTTAAGTCCAGTCCTATCCGTGCTACTACCATTTTGAAGCGTATTTTTGACTGAAACTTCTTGGATGGTATTATTATTGATATCTGGAGGACACAAGACAGGAATAAGGGATTTTTGTACTAGGCGACTTCTATTGACTTGGATTTCTGTATGTTGGTTATCGTTGTCAGTTGAAACTCGAATGGGAATGCGTGAGTCTGGAACTGGGGCAGGGGACTTCAAGATAATCACATCAGATTTAGACTTGACAGCTGGGATAGTAGCTTTAATATTTTTATCTATCTCCACGCTAAATGTGGCAGCTTTCGAAAGGACCTTAGTAAGTAGTATCCCCAGAAATAGGAGTATGATTCCCCAGACGAAATAAGCTATCATATAATGCTGTCCTTCATTTGACAAGCTCAGAGTGTATTCAAGTCCGCAAGATCCTTTCAGAATGTACGGGTCTTGAGGGTAGTCGTAGCCTTCACAGTTGAGATCAGTCCGGCCGAAACGGTAAGTTGCATCCATGTTGGCCTTGCATTCCCATTGCACATCGAATCCATCCGTTCCCCGATTATAACATTGGACAACTTCAAATACATAAGTATTGCAGCCTGCACTCCCTCCCATACATTTCATCTGCGGAACGGGAGTATTTCTTCGTCCTGTGGTCATTCTCCCAGCGTACAGAGTAACCACACTAACATCAGTCAGTTTCACCTTGTCACTACCAAACCATAATGATATTCCCAAAGATTGCTCTACCAGTATCAAAGTTAAGAAACTGGTAAAGACTGCACAACTTAAGAATTTCATTACTCGAATATCTTTCTAGGTGGATCAAATTAAAATTTTAATACGAAGAATTGCAATTTAATACTTAGCATTTCACTATCATTCATTACTGTCTAGATTTTGTTCTGACGTTTCATTTTTGTTTTGTGTAAAAGGAGATTTTTCATAGCTGAAAATTATAATTTAGCCATTTTCCTAGCAACATGTGATTGAATAATCTTTCATCCTCTCCATTATTGAAATTCTAGATTCGACTAGTGCACCTATTGACGACTACTTCTTTGTTTCAAAACAGCTATTACATATTGCAACATTTTTATAGCACACTCTATGTGCTAGTTTCTATGTGCAGGTTTCAGCTAGTGATATAAATAATGCGCTTTTACATTACTTTTTGCCTAATTTCACAGGCATCTTGAATTCCATAATAATGCATTTTTAATAAGTTTTCTAAGGCATTTTTACAACTTGTATAAATAATTTTGATGTGACTGATGAGTGACTACATTCGAATATCTTTTTTATCTTTAGACACATTATTTTCCACTTTGAACATTTTTGCAATTCTAAGTGAATGACTCGACACTATAGTAGATGATTCCATCCAGGGTAATCTCTTATTCAATATTCTCAGGGATTCTCAGGACTAGTAATAATTATTATTGTCAATCAGAGAAAATGACTACCTTAAATTAGGTTAATTGTATTTGTGTTATGAAGGAGAGAAACATAATATTTACAATTGTGGGGAGAGACATTATACTACACTAAATACCTAAGTATTTTATTATGTGTATTTAAGTACCTACCTATCTACTAACAGTTAGTGAGTAAATTGGTTGTGCTTAGTAGTATGGCTTTTCTACTCTAAGTTAATAGGAGTTTTCCTTATCTATATGTGTCTATGAAGTTGAAGGCAATTTGAAGAAAGATAAGTCATTAAGTCCATTAGCTATTAAATCTAGTTTTGAAAAAGTAGACGCACAAATTCGAGAAATATTTACCTAGAGGGACATGGGGTAGCATTAACAATGAAAAATGAAGGTGACTGATAAGCGATGATGGCCGGATGGATGTGAAAACTTCCTTCAAAATTGAAGATAAGTTCCACCTATTTATAACGACATTTTCTCACGCACCTATTCTGATGCTTTGGTGGTGTAATTGTAGTAATCACTGACTTTGTTTACTAATTAGTCCAAGCTAATCCTAGTAAACTTGAATACACAAAAGAGACGTTATTCAGCAATGCGCTCATATTGTCATTCCTAGTGTTTTACTTTCTGTCAATTGTACATTGTGACAAAGCAAGACAAAATTGTAATTAAAATTGGGGTTTCCAAGTTTGGATAAGTTACAAATCTACACTTTGACCATCGGCAACTTAGGATAATTGAACTTCATAAATATAATGATTAATGATGGGATTTTAATCACATGTATCAACCACTATCAAGTCATTATTTCGACTTCTTGGAAAGGAATAAAATTATAATTATCTCTTCTCTTTACCTGATATAATTACAATTAAGTAACAAACGATCGTAATTACTAAAATTGGAATCTAAGATAATATTCAGTCTTGTTTTATGTCAAGTATTCATATGCACTATACTTCCCATTTGCATACCTCCACTGTATATGTTTAAAATTGTTGCGGATGATCTGGCTTTCATAACGCAGAACAAGTACTTACACAAAAACTATAGTGGTGATAAAAATTCCATGAAATTAATATTGCTTGTAGTTCACATTTATTTGGTCTGCTATTTTTAACAAATGTTATCGAATATCATCTGCAATCTAAATTATAGTATAAATTCGTATACTGGATACTATAATGATAAACGCCGAGCCAAACCCAGAACAAATTTTATTCTTATATTTTTAAGGATATTTGTGGATTGTTTTTGATTTCATATTATTAGCTTCATACGTACTAGATTATTCGCATTTTGCTTGATTTTGAATCATTTGTGCATTCAAATAGTAAAACCCTAAACCTCTGATAATCCATGGACGAACACAATTTGTATTGCCAAAATGTAATTAGCAGTATTTTATCTCTGGTAAATCTTGTAGGACAAATTGAAATATAAGTGGGTAAACTCTTAATTAACTAATAACAAGATTATAGTTGGATCCAATCATACGTAGTAGGAACAAGTTGCAATTTATTAATTTTCGTAAGATTATCTCTTTGTAGGAATTGAAAATGTTATGCTGTGGAAATTCCCTTAGGTAGGCTACATCAGAGAGCAGAAGTTAGGGCATGTTAGTTAGGGTGGAATAAAAATTATGAATCTGAGACATATTAGACAGAGAGGAATGGACTGAAAGCAGGACTCTCGTTTCTAATCAACTCGATATCTTTCGGCAATACCTTAAGATTGGAAAGTAAGGAACATTTTTCATTATTGTGTATAACAAGATGTGACAGATGCAATAGAGCACAGAGGGATGATTTAATTCGCTAAGACAATGTGTGTATGCTTCTCTCTCTAGATAATGTAACCATCATAACTCGAAACGTGAATGAATATGCACATATTGCAATTTACAGTAATACACGATCTAATAACTACAACTGGGTAATGGTGCCTTTCCATTGCCTTGGGCTTATCTACAGAGCTCGTTTCAGCTAAAAGCAAGTCACCAGCCAGTCTCACTCAATCAGCCATAGGACAAGACTGTGCAAAGTACGAAACAAAGGCAAATCAGAACGTAACTAACTAACCAGCTTTAAACCGCCAAGAAAGAGACAACTAACAGTTCATTATCATTAGTAATACTCATAAATAATATATTAGTTCATATTCCCTCCTCATCGTCATGTCTTTTCACAAATACTCGTAACTACTACGGTTAATGTACCTACCTGAGTGACTCTCTGCCTAAACACCACTACTTAACTCATGATATCCTCATTATTGCTTTCTTTCATCTCCCTAATGGTATAATGACGTTGACATATATTAAGGACATTATTGTGTTCTTATTTAAACCATCTTCTAATAATTTGTGTATAGATTTTATATTCATATCTCCACAATCTGCAGTATTAGTTAGATACAAAATTGTGAATACTACCAAAAAAACGATCTAAAAACGATCATAATATTTAAATGAATGATGGTCATTACCGTATTTGCATCCATAAACATTTACAAATGATTTTTAATTTAATGTATAATGATACTGTACTTTAGGTGGTAGTTAAGAAACCTCTATTTATCTTGTAAATCAGAATTGGGTCTTTCATTTGCATTCAAAGTAGGTTTTGAGAACTCTAAAGAAACTACTTTTTGGAATTTTTCGTTTGATTTCTGAACGAATATCGTATGTGAATATTTATTACCTCCTTGCTAGATATACATAAAATTTAATGATCATTACATTTTACTTAATATCATCTTCCTGCATTTAATAGTTACAATTTTAAATGAAATTCTACTCTAAAAAAGCTGAAGGAATGGTTTTAAGTGGATTTAGGAAATTATTATTGCTTATTGTAATAAAATGTAATAGCTTACCTTTTCTAGATAATGAATGAGTATAAATGGAAATGGGTTTGAATCATGCAGATTGAAATTGAAACAGTTTATAAAACACAAGTGGTTCACCGAAAAGTAACTTTCCCAAACACAGGAATGACAACAGAGTTAACCGCAAAGAAGGACCGTTGAATGTGTAGTGGATGAAATGTGGAGAGCGTGCATTGCACTGAAGTCGACAGTGTAGCCTAAGGTTCCAAAATGAAATTTAGAATATGTTGTTTAGAGTATAAATATATTATAGTTAGGGATAGCGTGTGTAGACTGTATGATCCAGAACAAAAGGAAGTGCACATTCAGATGCTTTGCCACCTGTTTCTCAGTTCTTCGTTGCGCTATCACTTTATCACAGAGAGAGAGGAGTGAACAGTGCAGTCATGTCAAATGTTTTCAATCTAATCCAACTTAAAACAAGTCGCTTACCTGACTGTTTATATATTCAACTGATACTAGACAGGATAGAGTTAATCGCTTGCAAAAAGCAACAAGTGCCCAACTTTATACATAACACGATATTTGCTGACGACGGAGCTCTCTCAGACTCAGTTCGAAAGAATCCTGTAACCAGTTTTCCCATCCGAACACTAACATGCGCCTTCGTCTCATTATTACATGCTGCATACAGGTAGCTACTATATAAATATAGCGTTTATATTTACCTAGTTCAATTTTATACTCCTTGGCTATACTATCAGATCTTCAGATAACTTTTTTTTACTATTATTTCAAGACAGCCTAGGTACTGGACAACCAAATCACAAAACGAACCTACAAGCATGAAGGACGGTTGCTGTTGGCACAACTCACTTTGTGTATAAATACAATTTACATTACTACTAAAGATTTGCAATAATAATCCTTGTATGTCAGGAACAAATGAACAAACTTCACTTTACACGCTCAATAAAATGCTAAAGCACTTCATAATCATAATGCAAATTCTGCACTTGTAAACTAAAAACCTACAGCAAGCCGTAACAGAAGCTCGCCTGAGTAAAGGTTACCGTGTACACATTTTGGTAAACGAAAAGTACCCACAAGTAGGTAACACAAAACCGAGCGTACGGATTTTGATCAAACTTTCAGAATTGAGTCTTTATGTATGTAGCTACAACATATTTAAAATTCAGACATTGATATCATAAGGAAACGAAGCTATATCATTTGAAACATCAACAAAAAATCAAAATTGATTAATGTTGACTATGAAAATCAACAGAAAATCAAAATTGATTAATGTTGACTGTGAAAATCAACAGAAAATCAAAATTGATTAATGCTGACTATGAAAATCAACAGAAAATCAAAATTGATTAATGTTGACTGAAAATCAACAGAAAATCAAAATTGATTAATGCTGACTATGAAGATCAACAGAAAATCAAAATTGATTAATGTTGACTGTGAAAATCAACAGAAAATCAAAATTGATTAATGCTGACTATGAAAATCAACAGAAAATCAAAATTGATTAATGTTGACTGTGAAAATCAACAGAAAATCAAAATTGATTAATGTTGACTATGAAAATCAACAGAAAATCAAAATTGATTAATGTTGACTATGAAAATCAACAGAAAATCAAAATTGATTAATGTTGACTATGAAAATCAACAGAAAATCAAAATTGATTAATGTTGACTATGAAAATCAACAGAAAATCAAAATTGATTAATGTTGACTATGAAAATCAACAGAAAATCAAAATTGATTAATGTTGACTATGAAAATCAACAGAAAATCAAAATTGATTAATGTTGACTATGAAAATCAACAGAAAATCAAAATTGATTAATGTTGACTATGAAAATCAACAGAAAATCAAAATTGATTAATGTTGACTATGAAAATCAACAGATATTTAATCTTGATTGATTATGAGTATTAAAATCTACAGAAAATTAAAATCGGTTAATAATGTTTATTTAAATTTAAAGGAAATCAAAAAATGGAAATTCTACTGTAAAATTGAATAAAAATCCTAAATGGATTTTTTCCATCGTCTAATAGTTATTTTCCGGTCTAATTGGCTTTAATATAAAATATCAAATTTGGTAGAAGCGGATTGAAATATTTTATACTATCCCGCTAACAATTTATAGGAAACGCCATTGAACATTTTAATGTCCATTTAATGCCAAATTTTCACTTTGACTATCAAAATGAAGACAAAGTGAGCGCGCGTTATCTCAGTAACCAATGGACCGATTTACCCCCAATTCAATAGGGATCGTCAGTGGTCTATAGGCATTGTTTTTGCCAAGTTTGGTCAATATCCGTCATTGCTTTCGAAAGTTATCGTGGGGACGGACGGACGTACGGACGGACGGACGGACGGACGTACGGACAGACTGTGCGGTTCTATAAGCTGCCTTATTCAGGCGAGCTAAAACTGCAAGATCGTTATTTCGATTTAAATTGCCATCTAATGATGTTGTTGATGAGTCATATATTTAATAATATGAATATATTCAGGTGTAATTAGATAACATTAAATCCAGTATTTTTTTCCTATATGCTCAGGTAGTAGTTTGCTATTTATATACTATTTAGAATGATTGCAAAATTTATGCTTATTACATCCGCGTATACTAAAAATACATCTGTCCAGCATTTTTTTTCTTTTTTAGAGTACTCTGGGAATTTCAATTCCTAGAATAGGCTTTGGCAGTTATAATCGTTAGTACTTGAGTACGTACTTTTAAATAGAAACCAATTAATAGAGAACAAAGCTGCTAATTCTAACAATTCCAAGTTGCATAAGGACTGGAGCCGTATAAAAAGGCGTTATGCAATGAAGCATTAAATAAAAAGTAGATTTGTATGCTTGTGGTAGAGAATGCTTGGTGGAGCGATGACTTGTCATTTATTTGTATGTACAGGCATTTGAAATATTCTATGTAGTCACCAATAATATGGATAGAGTAGAGTGTGTATGGATTATACCTTCAAATAGTAAATGATGTGAATTATTATGCAGAGTGTAAGTGTCAAGTTAAGTGTTACGTGGCGAAGTCTTAATTCTGCTACAAGCTTTCTGTTCTAGTTGCGTTGCCTGCTTATAGGATTGCCTTCTATGTCTGCTTATTGTACTTCTGTCAAGCCATTTCAATACGATTACAATATAATATATACTCGTACAAATAAGTTACTTATTTGTGTGTAGTGTGTACATGACATTTTGAATAGGGTGTAAGAGTTGTGCATTAGGTATTAGCATACCGTGTGTGTATATTAAGAACATTATTTACTTTACATACAACCTACGCAGTTTACTTATTCAGGAAACTGTTGGTATGCACATGTACAGATGAATTCCTTACGTGGTAAATTGAGATGTGAAATTTACTATAATATTATGTACAAAGATGATTCAAAATGTTTTATTGATTCGTAAAAATGTAGCATAACCATTGTCTTCTATTAAAGAATGGGAATTCCTTGAAGTACAATTGAGGAAGAAGGGAGGCAACAAAGATGCACGTTACTACAAAAGATGAACTTAATGGAATGCAGCATCAGGATCGCTTTATCTGCATTTTCTTATCATATCAAAACACGATTGTTAGTACTTCTTCAGCTGTCAAAAGCATCAAATCGAAAGATGCGCATAAATAGTATACTAAAGCAATATAAATATTCTAATGTTTTCGATGCTTCGTAGAAGTCGGGAAATGCTCACCTACCAGCTTCATATTAAATAGATTTATGTTGCGATTTGGGCAAATACAATGCTATTAAAATTAGAATTACATTTGCTTTAGATATGCAGGATGTTTCAAAGAACATTTTCATCACTGATTTTTATAAAACGAGACATTTGGATAAAGATGGATTGTACTAACAGGAATATCTTTGATATTGCATGTTTATCATTAATTTCATTTTTTGCGGGATACACTTTGAATGCGTGCTAAAGATCATTCGATGAGAATTGAAATCTTTTCCTATTTGCAACCAAAGACTCCTAATTTCTGAAAAATTGATCAGTCAGGAAGCAACAGATGTTCAATGAAATCCTTGATACATATTTTTTTAATTTTTATTTGATGAGTTAGGAAAACATATTTCTTCGTAGTTTGCTTTATTGATAAAGCTGTTTTCATGTTTGCTTAGCAAGTGACAATTACCATTTAGCACTTCCGATGAAAACTTGTCTTGTTTATGCATGACTTGAGATTTTGTATAATCTTAAAGAATTCTATTGGTATGTTATATTTACTAAGAACAATGATTACATCTAGAATTCTGATTCCAAAGTTAGTCACGGAAGGACTGATAGTAACAACATCGTATGCGATCACCTAGTAGTCGTCTAGCTTTTTACTGCTGCGAAACATTTTTAGGATACTGTAGTTAAAATAGATGAAAGCTTCCCAATTAGTGACATAAAATGCCTTACTAAATGTAGATATTCACAAATTAAAATATTTACAATGAAGGTTGAGAGTTCCTTTGCATCATGGAAAATGTTGGTTACCATCTTCCAAATTATTACATATGCTGCTGACGTAATATACTTAAACGTGTCTACCATCTCCATTGTTGTGTAGTATAAGTCCTGTTGTTTGTCAGTGGGCGGAAAGTGGGAATCATCTCATCCCTAACTTAGTTTTTCCAAATACATCGATGATTATTCCAAATTAGCATAAATATTCTTCTCAAAAGTCAGTTTGAGTCATCAATTAGCACATTTTAGGTATTTACATAATGAAATGATATCTCTACAATAATTAACCTTGAATTCCTATGAGTTACTCACCCATCAGTGCCATTTTCATCGGGTTTAACTCTGAGCTTTTCTTGGATACAAGTAAATCTTTTGCCAGTTTTATTCCGTCCATCCAAAGATTCACTTTCTTCTCATTCTTACTAATTCTGTCAAACAAATCCCTGAAAATCACAAATTTTACCTATTTAGATTGTGTAAATTCTAAACAGCGAAAATGGAGGGTCATATTGTTGATGGTTCCTCTTTAGCTGGAACTTCAACAACCGATATATCACAATCTATAAACACTCATAGAAATTGCACTGTGGAAATAAGTAAGTTTCGTCTCTGATATAGCATAATGGAAAAAATATCAGTTGATGGATCCACAAATAGTTACTTACATTATTGCAGTACACTTAAGCCAATTGGATCAATTAAGCCATGAGTAGCAAGATTCATCTTTGTATCTATTTTTTCACTAAAAAAATATTATTTTCTCATCATTGCAGCCAACCATTCGGGAGAAATTTTATCAGACCCGAATCAATACTGCCATTCTGGCTACTGCCACAACACTTTGCAACCAATTATCGAGCCGAGAACTAGAGATGTCTGTGCGTTCTCTAAAAATTCGTAAGTATTTGTTAGCACGAAGGTTCTACCTAAAGGATTACTATATAACAATTTAAATATAGGATTGATTTAAATGTAGCTAATGTTTAAGTTGATGTAAGAAGGATGGGAAATCATTTGTGACGAATGAAATGATTTTTTAAATCCAAACAGACAAGCAGCAACTGGTGCAGTTGGCGTATTCTCTTACCGTCTTGGAAATTCTTCTCTTCGATTTGCTATTATGTTCTCAGTTCCGTATGACTACAGTTTCTACGAAAATTGGTTTGCATTAGCTTTCATAGAAGCTGGAGCGGAGGCTGATGAGGCATTGTATAACAACATGTACAACAGCGACGAATGGAAAGATCGGAATGATCGACAGCGAATAAATGTAAGCCGTTGACAAATCCCTGTTTGAAATTTTCTAAATACAATTGCACATAATCTAGAGTAGGGAGCGTAAAGTATAGATGACATTTTTTTAAAATTTTCTTGCTTATCATTGATTTGTAGGCAAAGAGTGGCAAGACTTTGCATATTGAACGAGATGGATGGAAAGTGTGTGCTACAATGAGTGAGGCTAAAAGGGCCATCATTCAAGTTGAAGTTATGTCAGCATCATCATCTCATCATCAACCTGGACCATTCATGCAATACGGTTTCACCCAAAATTCAGATTATTGAAAATCACATTCACTTGGATATTCATCTTTTATGTATCTATCTTACATTACTACATTACACTTAATTAATAGCCTACGAAATAGAATGAACTGCATTCTCTTTTACATATACAATCTAAAAAATTGTACATTACAATATGAGATTATGTTTATCAATCTAGTTTACAATATACTAGCCGTAACTTTTAACCCCAGTGTCAAGTACGTGTGAATTCTAAATTGTGTAACTAATAGCTAATGTCAAGCAACTATATAAATCATTCTAATCTTCGAATGTATGAATTTCAATTTCTTGTCGTTTCAAATACGTTACTAGTACTAGACTGTCTTTTGTCAAACTACCTATTTAAAATATACACTGATCATGCCAATCTGTCAAGATTGTTGTTTATCCTTCGTAGTTGTGTAGGTAGTAGGTACTATTGTTAAATTTTCGTGTACGTACTGTAATAGACTGTACATGATAATAAACTGCAAATAAACATACACCATGGGATTAACATTCGAATTTCAATTTATTTACTGCAGTTTCCAGTCGTATTAATGGTATGACTGTATAGAATATATATTGCAATTATGCATAAACATTTACCAATAATATTAAGATTGAACACTCAGATGTTCATGAGTTAATGTATTAGATATCAATTAAATTTTGGTTTTACAACGCAACTGTATGTAAATGTAGAGGCACAAGTCTTACGTGGTGGGCTGGAACTGGAAGTAGTCCCGTAATTTAAATTGGTGTTAAAACCCATATAAATCTAATCTCCATCGACCAAAATGTCGCATTTCCGGGTAGGTTCCTCACAATTGGTGAGAAACATAAATTTCGACTCAACTATAAAACTTAACTATGCATTGAATTACAGTATACTCAGTATACTAAGTTGAGCGGCCCCTATTTCGTCCTCATTCATCCTCTTGTCCCCTTTCGTCCTCATTCATCCTCTTGTCCCCTTTCGTCCTCATTCATCCTCTTGTCCCCTTTCGTCCTCTTTCGACCTCTTTCGTCCCCATTCGTCCTCATGAGATTGAGATATTTGAGATTGAGAAATTTATACGACTAATGATACAATAAAAATGCACCGAATGCAATGCATAGAAAAATATCAAGTTGTGTAAGTAGACCTCAGTTATGATTACGGCGACAAATAAGTGCCTGTACGTAGTTCTATAACAATATAAAGGTCTGTACTTTCTGTACACATTTATTGCGCAACAAACAAAAGAGAGTTAATATATCGATATTAAATGATGTTTATATAACATGTAATTCATGAATTTGGTGTAGCAAAAACAATAGTATAGTTGGTGTACATGGGACATGAGAATGAAAGAATGCTCGATGGTGCTAAATGAAACCATAATGTTATTTATAGGTTGTAACATGACACGATCCACATTTTAGATAACGTAATTGCTGGAACACCGAACAACACTGATATGTCGTGTCGTGTCCTATGTTTAATGTCACGCGTTATGCTAGGTCTTATATTATGTGTAGTAGCTGTCTATAAATGCTCCACGTAATTTAATAAGAGCATTTTGTTTTGTAGCTTTCAACTTTCTTATTTGAATTCGCAGAATGCTATTACTAATGAATTGATGACTCTCTCTTGCTTTGTGCAGAGACGGGCACTAATTTTCGAAAGCTGTCAATTTTCAAAACTGTCTTAAGGCTTCGGAGGGATAAAAATTATAGCTCACAGATCAAGAAACTCGAAAATTTAGAAAATATTTTGAATTATTAACATTTATTTACAAACTACTCCTAGTAGACAAATTATCGCGCTAATGGTGGACTTCTTGAAATTTTCTTGGAATTAGGTATCATTGTGGTGGTAGTAGTAGTGTTTGGTTAAAGCTGTTCAAATTGGGTACCTAAATAATAGGTTAATTATTTTTGCAGGATTTTACCCGATAGAAAAGATCGTTTTAAAGTAAACAAACGAATAACTTCCCCGTACTGTACTTCCCTGAAAATTAATAAATGTTCTTACGTTATACGATTTAGATTAATTATTCAGGTAGAAATGCCACTGCTCAAATTGTGATTTGAAATACTAGAATCTGTGAAAAATATCATAATATGGTCACTGTGAACAAAAGGTGTCGGTTTACTCTGTTAAACTTTGTCTAGCCAAGTGTATAGATCGGGCCTGAGCCCTCCTCTGAAACTATATCTGCCAACTTAACTTCGATATTTTAGAATCAAATGACACGCAGCAGCTTGTTGTAGGAATTCGTTCCAGATAAGGACAGTCTGCAGATTGACTCCAGATTGGCAAGAAGTAATCGAAGCATAATTTCGTTTGGCTGCTGGAATTAAACCAACTGTAAGAGAACAGTCAATCAGATACAATTTTGAATTGTTTAATTATTATTAGTGTTATTCTGGTATTCAAGTGGATCTTCAATCTTAAATGAAACTACATTAACATATTTAATTATTAATCATTCTAGGTCAACTTTTCCTTTGAAATTTGAGGTTTCCAAAGACAGGGAAATGAGTTCTTATACTGTTGACCAGTATGAACCCAATTTTGAGGGGACCCTGGAACTCGAGAATGACTATCGTTGTCGCTATGCAGAATATAAACACTTGAAGCATAAGAAGCAGTGCAGCATGATGAACTTGGTCATGTACAAGAAGGAAGCTGGTGTCTTGATGCACTACAAAACTCCCTATGAGACAAAGAAACTCGAACACATTAAATCATGTACTTATTATAATTAATACGAACATAACTATGTATAAATATGTGCTAAATGATTCTAAAACCCGAATATTCATGCTTGTATTTCAATAATTATATTTTTAGTGTATTTGGACGAAATTGGCCGTATGAATGTCGTGATGGAACAAATCCGGGCCTGTCAGGTGGATCTTAAAGCTCTTCGTAACATTATGGACACCCGAAAGGTTGTACCGGAGTATTTTGCAGCTTCAGCCGCTCAGGCTCAAATGCGAGAGGAACTTCCGGATTTCAAAGCCGAATAACATGAGGGACATCTGGTTGCTGCAATGGACAATTAATCCTGTCCTACTAATGTCTCATAATAATCTTGTAATAATAATCGTATTGTGACAATTGTCAGTAATACAGATTTTAACACGATTAAAATGGAATGTCAAAATTCAAATATCTACCTTCGAAGAATTTTTTTCTCAGGTTTTTTTTAGTTTAATCTGGTCAATATGATTTGTGTAGAAATGTGATTTTAGTAAGTTAATTAGTAGTGAGTACGTTTATATAACCATAATTCATAAGTTGTGATCTCCAAACTCGAGCCTCCAGCATTCAAAAAGCTAGCCACCTTAAGTATGTATAAGATTCAATGAGCCCAACAAAGTCTGCAACAACTCATCCGAAAACTAGTACCAACATCACTCATACGATCGGTATAGCTCTGTAATCACCTGAGAGCTGGAGTTAGAAGAGCACAGTACTACGCACATAAATATATACCTGTATTCACAAAATACTGGATTCTTTTACTGAGATAGTACGTATACATAACGTTATAGAACGATGATTATCAATCGTAAAATAAAGCTAATAAGAATGATTACATTTTATTTTAATCACAGAAATAGAAAATCTTTTCTGCAAAACGAGTTTCTGTTATTTATTTACTCGGCTTTTTCAGCAAGTTACTAAATCGGACGAATTCAGACGAAAGCCAGCGAAATTGGACGAATTCGGAAGAAAGATCGATTCGAATTCTGTCAAACTCTGTGCAATTTGACCCACTTCGTTACAATTCGATTCAATTTGACCAATTCGATCCTATTTGCTTTCATTTTGAAATTTTTTTATACTACCCAAACCCTTAGCACATACATAGAAAAATCTCCTGAAGAACACGATTATTTATGTCACAATGATAATACGATCAAATACAGCTAGATTAATTTACGCTAAATTGTTTAAGATAGTTGTGCATAAAAAGGAAGTCAATTTCTTAAATGTTGCTACAAAAGCATCGTTTTGTCACTGTGTGTCATTTAATTCACATTTGGTAATTAATCATAGCATAGAATAGCAGATAGAATAAAAAGTCTTTTGGATAAACTCAACAAGCTGTGTAATGAAATCTGACGAATTACTGAATACAAAAGCTAATATTTCATTGTTATCATTATCATTACAACACCATCTCCAGTTGAATAATAAAATCATATGTTACACTAATCAAAGCGAATCTATATTCTACATAATTTCTAATGAGACATTTAGAGGTAACGATCGTATTGGATAGGGATTGTTGTTTTCGATCAGTGATTGCTAAAATATGTATAAAGTAAAAGACACAATATAATTAATATTCATATAGACTCACGACAATACTCATGTACTCATTGTAATGTGGACCGCCTCGATATGGAATGATTTCTTTGTGTAAACTAATCCTGCGCGTGTTAACAAAGTTAAACATAAAAGTTTTATGACCCATTGAACAAATACTTTGCATTCCTCTCCAAAATAAACCTCCATGAGAGAGAACAATCGAGAAAGTTATTGAAAAAAGTCGAAACAATCGGGCTATTAATATTTAAATAGGTGGCTATAGGTTTCTGACGCAATGGAATATCCGTATTGGTAACGAATAGTTTTCTAAACATTTTTAAGCTTTGGGTGAACATAATCGAACAAGTGCTTGACTCAAAAGTCAAAGCCCTCAGTAGCTTTAGTTTATTTATTTGATTTTTTGATGATTAAGAGGATTTCCTTTCCAAGAAGCCCGGGGTCTATGTCCTACCCTGAATGGGGATCATTGAACCGTCTAACTTTCAAAATAACTTTCCTTGTCGAATAGTAATCGAAAGGAATGGTATTATAAGTTCATTGAGTTCTGTTGCAGCTGTCAGAGATCTTGTTTATCCGATTCTACTTTAAAGATCCTTACTCTGCAAATTGCAGTTTAAATCTCACGCACACTCTACATATGTGTACTTTCCACTTGGATTGCATCTACGTTTCTTCAGAGAGGCTATTTCAATTAGTTACCCCTTAACTCTTCAGGTCATCTTTAATATAGGGGAGAAAAAATGGCCAACAATATTGGCAAAGGATTTTCTTACGGCATCGGACGCTGCTTCAGCTATTTTGGTAGCCAAGCAGCTGAAAGTCGCACCAAGTAAGTAAATCCTAATGATGCAAAATAAAATACTGAAGCAATCTAATTTCCCATTTATGGATTCAAGGGATGAGCAAGAGATTGACGAGCTACGACTTCAGCTTGATAAGATTAAGATCTTCTACCGATGCAGTCGTGTGAAGCTTATTGACTTGCGACAAGAAATTCGACTATTGAATTCCCTGGTCACGGGAGAACAGGATGCTTTCTACAAACGACGCCTAGATAAGTTCAAGAAGGGTCAGTTACATCATTTACAATTGTCAAACAGATTAACTTGTATCATTTTAAACTGAAACTGAAAATATTCTTGATTTTGCTTTATAGCTCATGAGACAACTGAAGGGGAAGTGGAAAAATTTCGTAAAAGAATCGATCTGATTGAATCTCGCATTGAAGAACTAAAAACTCCAAGTTTCTTGAGGAACAGTTGTACTAATCAAAATACCAACAATGTTCCAGAGGACTTTTCCTTACTGAAATTGTAACTAGTTGAACTACTACTACTAACGGAATAGTTGAGAAAGAAATCTGTCAAATTATATTGAAATAAAATTGGAATATCTCTAGAAATTCTAATGAGAGTAACTTAAGTTGGCTTTAGCTCGTTTAGTGTTATGTATTGCTGCCCACGAAAGAGATAACACCTTTGATTCTTAGAGCATGAAAATGTTTTTTAGGATTATTTTATTGATCAACTAAATGGAACTGACACTGTAGATTAATCTAACATCACTTATACACATCTTGCATTGTATTTACAATAATACTGCATGACAATGAGAAAATGGTTAACAATGATAACACTATAAAGATAATAATGGTTGAGTAATGTAGTAATGGATCTGCCTAGTAAATATTTAATAATTAGTATTTCTAAAAGCCAGTGGGGCAATTCTGACTTTGACTAGTGTCTCTATTGCTATTTGTATTGGCAATAACTCCCGAACGACTATTTTTATTGCGTTCTTCACTTCTATTGTTGTTATTGTGCAAGTGGGTGGGCTGGTATTTTCCATGAGCTCTTTTTGAAAACGGATGACCATTTCTATCTGTCATGTCCATTGCCAATTCCTTGTTTTCAATAGGACTAGTAGTATTACTCCGAGCACTGCTGGCAGTTTCATCATCTCCGTCTTCCACTTCATCTTTCCCCCTTCAATAAATAGATAAGCAGACAATTACATCAGTTCATCAACTTCCTCAATGACATTCTCAATAAAACCATTAAGCATATTGGCTCCATCAGGGTAAATAATTTTGTTATTTCTGGGAGTCTTTTTAGTCAAATCCTGAAATGTGGTCAATTTCTGTAAAAAATTTTAGTTTTTCAACCCCATTTATTTAATACCCCACTAAATTGATAAACTTTTGGAAGAATTAAAATAATGATGTACACTGTGCTAATAATACTATCCCTTCAGCTAGTATGTAGAATTAAGTTACTAAAATAATATATAATCGAGAAAATTGCAGATCAAATGACTGATTTGTGTTAGAAACTGTATTACATTGTATTTTCCTTCATTAAACATGTAAAATTAAGCTATTGTAACATAATCTCCATCATTTTCTATATGCATTTTGGTTAAAATCTACTACATTTTCCATTTTAATTTGAAATTGTCATAAAGGTATTTCTTTCAGTATGTAGAGTAAAATTGTATGTCCATTTAGTACATGAATCTGAGAACTGTGGATTTACCTGGTGGGTTCTAAAGGTGAGATTGTATTTTTGAGAGTAGGAGTTGGATTGAGAATGAGTTCGTCGTAAGGGTGATGATGATGATGGTGGTGGTGGTAAGAGGAATTGTGAGGAAGTGAGTGTGGATGAAACTGGGACTGGTGGTGGTGAGCATGAGGAGGATATCCGTAGTTGTAGTAAATGCTCTCCGCGGACTCTGTCTTGATTTGACAATGAGTGAGTGCAGAGGGAGAGGAGTCGCTGGATAAGATGAGGGCATTGCTACTTCCACTGGCTGCACCCACCACGCTATTTCCGCCTGCGTTGTTGGAACCCGTGCCTGCCGTGTTTGTCGTGGCCACTCCGTAAGCCAATGCAAACAGTGCATCTGGGTCACACACGAATTTGTACACGTAACGCTCTCCAGCCACCTTCTGCATTATCCCTTTTTCGTAGTAGTAGCGCAGAGATCGGCTTAATTTGTCATAATTCATTGCTGGCCGATTTTTCATCAGACCCCATCGTCTCGCTACCTGCAAATAAAATCTCTGGAATAAACATTTCTACTTTTCATCTCACCATGCATGATTCTTTTCTCTTAGTAATATTACTTCTTCGGGTTCAATCAGCTTAAATTCCATTCCTCGTCCTGTCCATGAAATGCAGCTGGCATTTGAATGGTCATCAAGAAGTGCAACAAGAAATTGCCACAGCTGTAAGGAACCCCTTCTTTGGTGATATGTTGCACCTGTTGGTGTTCCACTGCTCGATGAATTTGAGCTCTATTTTAAAATAGTATTATTTACTTTCAAATTATGGTCAATATGAAGTGGAGGAATCTGCAGAAAACTATGATGGAATATTTTTGAGGTAAAAAAATTTTAATTATAGGTTTCATTCATGTACAATATTGTGCTTTGAATCAAGCACTTTTTACTGCAGAAAGTAAAGTAAAAATATTGTATATCAACCTAATTATATTCTGAGATTAATTAACAAATAAGAACAAAATGACACACAGGGACAAAAAGATGCTCTTAGGTAACAATATGTTTAATTAAGGTTACACTTTGGCCCTGCATAGCAACCACAGGGGACTATCAAAATGCATGTTAAAAAATCTTTTACATCGACTATTATAACTTCCGGAGGATCAGTCTGATTTTTATGGAACCTACATTTTTGGAACCGTGGACTATCAAGGAACAAAAGTTACCATTCGGAATTTTGATATAGTTGCTTTAAATGGACCAAAAACATCAACGTTTTATAAAAAACTAAAAATGACTCATTTTTTTGGGAATTTGATTTTTTTAAATGCATTTAAAACAACTATATCAAAATTCCGAATGGTAACTTTTGTTCCTTGATAGTCCACGGTTCCAAAAATGTAGGTCCCATAAAAATCAGACTGATCCTCCGGAAGTTATAACAGTCGATGTAAAGATATTATGATGAATTTTAAATGCATGGAGGTTGACCCGAATTGCTGATGATGGAATACCGAGGGCATAAGTCAATGCAATTCCAAAAAATTAGTTTCTAGGAAACGGGGAAGTGTATTATATTATAAAGATTTCTATACTGACTTGTATAGTAGCATTTCCACCTGTCGTCATTGGCAATGTTATTACAAATACTTTAGTACAAAATCTTTTTGTTTGCATCTTGCTTCAATGCATTCATACTTGTAAGTTTAAGTTATAACCATGGTTGTTATAACTACTATCAAAGATGTCTATTGTCCATGTGACATAAACGGCCATCAAGTACAAGCATTGACACCGTAGTCATAGTGATATAGTACTAACCAAAGTACTAACCAATAGATTTACAAATATTATACCATAAGACGGCCGTTTATGCCGCATGGAATTCATTTTGTTATTGACTTGATAGCATCTTGTTTATCAATATTGCACTGCCAAAACTTCCCCTTGAGGTAGTGGAATGGCCGGGTAGGTTAACTATGGGGTTTCGGATGTGACAATTGACGGGTTAAATTTTGGAAATTATATTTTTTTCGTTAGCAACCAACGTAAACAGCGTCCTTAAACCCCTTTGCATGCACAACTATCATGTATGAATATTGGTCAGAAATTACTCTTTTCACTTCTTGCTTTGAATTACCTATATCTAGTATTACATACAGTATAATAGAAAGGGTAAAAATGATCCATGGTTTCCCCGAAAAATACACTTTTTTCAACAAACCTAGCGATTATCAACATTTGTTAGCATATGCTTCTAGGCTAAGCTGGGGTATCTTTCATAAGAAGGTATTCTGGCTATTAAAAAGATATTCTGAACTGCTGTTGATAGTGAAAAGGGAATTAGATGATAAAATAAATATTTACAAAACAAAATCTTAAGTCATAATGGGTTTGAATGATACTATACAAATGGTACCTAAATAGTTCGTTGCATCATATCTACATTGTGTAGAATTAAAAGTAAATGTATCTATTCTGTAAATTCTGATTGTGCGTTTCCTTTTCTATGCATTACTTTCTGAAATAGGGTTTTCCGTGCCATTAATGATGAACAATTATGTAAGAACGTATGTTAAATTGGTTTTGCCTAGATTTGCTGCTTACACCACACCAAAGAGTAGAGAATGGAGGTAGAGAGATAAAATCAAAGGGATGAAAAGCACGGTGAAAAGTTTGATCTCATGGTGCGTTGAAAAAAGTCATTCTTACTGTTTTAGCATGGGAAGTTTTAATGGAAAAAGTTGACTGGTCGTAATGAAAACTCACATGCAAAGATGTCAGATGCGGTTGTTGATGAGATGATGAGGACGTGGACGATGTAGAATTGTTGGTAGAAGCGTTGGATGACATGAGAACAGGAGTCGTCGGGCTGGCACCCCATTGCGAGCAAGAATTGCCATTAGAGCTCAGAATGGGTAACGCTATTGGCATTGGGTGTGGTGGCAGAGGCAAGGACAAAGGTAAGCCCAACGGAGTACTGTTGCTTCCATTCCTTTCTCCTCCTGTCAAATGTGTCAAATAAATCCATAAAAATCTTCAGCTACATCTTTCTACCCACTACTCTGTCTCTTCTCATCAGTTTTATACAATTTCACAAAAAACGCAAACCTAACTGCTCGTTCGTGTATTTATATTTGGTTTTTTTTGAAAATAGAAATTTTTACTGCGTGAATAGTATAAGTACACAAATGTTTTACAATGTGTCTGAAATAGAAGGTGGAAAAGTTGTTGCCATCATATAAGAGACTACTCGGTTCTAGTAAAGTATATCATGAAATACAGAGAAGACAGATAAAGCTTAAAAATTAATTTTTTAGCTCATATTTAATGCATTGGAAAAATTCTCTGGTATTTACCCAAGCCAAGCAGCTCATAAGCTACCAATGAAAATTAAAACTAAAGAGTAAGAAAAGACTCTCGGAGCCATATCGTATGTCAGTAAGTATTCTCCTCTAAATCCGCTTATCTATAAACACTGAAATACTTAAAGCGTATTAAATTCACATTTTAATCCATAAAGAGTCCCTTGACTTGCCTCTGCTTCTCTCTTACTACTTTTACTCTGCCCGAAGTTTCTCTTTTGCTTTACTACTGTCTACAAGATCATGTTCAGCCTGAGCCGTTCCAGCCTCAAGAGAAAGATCCTCATCTTTATTATGCATAGGGGGAACACTTTTACTAATTTTTAAACAGAATGCTACAATTTCCATGTCTCTCCTCACAACTTCCCAGTGCTAACCCCGTGAAACTGTTACAGTGACTAACGGTAATCATGAGTACAGTTTTCTATAAAATAGTGTATGTTAAATTTGCTACCCAAAAATACTTAGCCAGCTACTTCAGTGCAGATCGTCATTTTCACAAAAGGTCAAAGTACATGCTTAAATTAAGGAAGGTGAAGAATAACAAAAATTCTAAGATACTAAGTGGAATGCAATTTTAAATACTTTTCTATTTTCCAGGCTCCTCGCGGTAAATTATGTCTAGATGTAAAGCTGGGCTGACTGACTGAATACTAATGAGCCATTAATTTTTTAAGTAGATTTAGGAATTAATAAAGGTTTGACTTTGTTCGCGTAAAAGATTGTATTCTTTTTCTCGTTCTAACTATATATTCGTAAGTAAAGGGGAGCAGTGAATACCGAGGGAATACAAAGCAGTAGAATGCTCTTATACATCTACGAATGTTTATCTTTGTGTATTTTACATTGTAATATGGTTGCGGGGTTTTTCTACAGCGTCTGTCTCTCTCGTAGTATGTAGAGTAATGGAATCCAGTATTTCTTAGTCTGGTAAGAGATCTCGTTTTGGGTTTGCTTAGTTTAGGAAAAATCTAGGATGATTTTGAGAAGTGAAAGCTGTGCAACTAGATTTTGCATAATTCCTAGTCTCTCTAAAAGTTATGTTGCATTCCTTATGAAGTCTAAATGAAAATCCCTTACCGGAAAAATGTTCTTTTACTTTAACTGGTTTAGGCTAAGCTGACAGCGAATCCGAGAGTGTGTATGTAATTTAGAGTGAGATATGTTATGTAAGCATTGTAGTATATGAAATTGGACAAGATAGGTTGAGGTTAATCTAGTATTTCGCTACATCATAAATGATAGAGACAGAGTGATGATAGTTGATATGAATAAATGGTTATGTGTATTTGTAGTTTTTCAAATTCAATGCTGAGACTTTGTTTCATTTCGTTCTCTTCTCTCCGTGTTCCCCCACAGGACTTGATAAAGAGCGTTAAAAGCCCCGTTAATTATTCAGTAAGGGTTAATTAAGCTTTGCGTTTTGTTCTAAGCTCACTTTACAGAAAACTTGTACATAACTACTCATCATCATACGCTATGAATGATGTGATACTGATGCTCGCATGTACTAAAAGTGATCTGAATTATTCCATTCCTCAGAATTCCTTTTTGCATTCACTGTTACATATCACTTTAGCCGACTCTACCAACAATAAAGCTAAATCCTAATACGAAAAACTCGTTTTGCTCTGTAAATAGTAAATATAGATGCCTCTTGGCTTGTGTAGGTATTAAACATGAAAATTAATATCTGCCCTATACTTATGTACATATGACACAGCTCTCTCGCTCTCTCTGAGCTCTGGTATTGTAGCAGAGTGGGGAAACCTTTCGCCAAACCACATGCTGTGTGCTCTTTAGTTCAATTATGATTTTTCTCGCTTGCCTCATTGTACACAGAGGAAACTGCACGTTTGAATTTCAGTTGCATGAATTTAAACCTTTGGGGAATTGGATTATGTACAGAAAATAATTTTCAATGTTCTCCTCTTCACTTTCCATTTGCTACACAAAAATCCGTACCTATGAAAAACCCTACAGAGACAAATTCAAATTTTACATTTATTGCATGCAATAGAATTACTTGCAAGAATTCCTCTATGTATCTTGAGATTTTAGTACTATGGTTAAGTATATAGTAGGATTGCTTTTACTATTATAACGTATGAAAAAGGGGAGTTTGTGACAATCTTTGAGAAAATGTAATAATAATACCGAAATGTACTACTAACTCTCACCTAAAATAACTCATTTAACAGCTGATGACTTAACGTTGTGATCTGATCTCACGCAGAGAGAAAATTCAATTAACAACTGGCAAAAGGAACCAATTAGTAGCTACTTCTCGGGAGGAAGAACTCTTAATTACTTTTGTTTTTGTCAATCTTAGACACTTTTGGATCTTAAATAGACATAATTCTTCCATCAGAACAAATGTATTTTCAATACCTACTCTGTACTAACGAGTACTGAGATATTCAAGTACTTGTCGCTGTTAGCTATGTAATAATCAAAAGTTATAAATATGTGGCCTACTTTCTATATATTTGTATAGTAGAAACATTTCTGTAGTTAAACATTGTCACACAGCCTTCACAATTACACTGTCCTTGTACAAAATAAATATCTCATTGAAGTGTATACATAAAATGTCAAACTTACCTTGATTATCATAGCAATGATGTCTCTCGTAGTACGCATTGAGCTCTGTCAGTGCCGAATTGTGTGTTTGATGATGATGCGACTTTGTTGTTGGTTGGTGGTTACCGCCTGGTGTTGGCAGTGGTGAAGGTGGTTGTAATCCCGGTTGTTGCAATCTATAAACATCATCAATTAAAGATCACTCTACGCATTTATTTAATAACTTCTTTAACTAAAAGGCCAAACCCAAGAAGTTAAAATAATTAAATCAATTAAAGTAAAACTTAAATGTAGATGATTTGTACTCAAGTCTGCTCGTTTCGTGAAATTCAAAGGTAATTATATAAGTAACTGTATTTTCGATATTGAATGAGTTTGACTCGGCTACACGGTTTGCACGGTAGTAACACGGTTATTGTGTTACGTATACGCAGTAAATTAGATTGGTGTTAACTTTGCATTCTCTTGTCTTACAAAACAGAGTCAGTGTTAACTCAAGAGCTCTTACTTTTTCAAAAGAACAAAAAAATGCAAGTTTAAAGACGTAAAAATTTATAATAAGAAAATGAGGAAGGAAAATTATTAAATCGTAGCAAAATCTTGGAAAGTCATTAAGTCCTAAAGGAAAATACATCACATCCCATTAACATCTAAGTCAAAGAGATAATAAACTATTTTGAGTTGTCGTGAGGAAAGGAAATGAGAGCAATTACAAACTCCAATTCATTTGCAATCTCATCCTACGAAGCAAAAATCCCAGTAGTGCATATCAAGAAGGATAATATTCATTTCACAAGAGTCTAGCTATTAGCTAAAAATATACATTGTACCAAGATGTAGTAGACTATCTTCTATATTAAGACTTTATATTTGAATGGGATTGGAGAAAAGAGGGTTGGCTATGTACACAAACCTAGAATTGAGACATTCGCCTTCATTCGTATGCTGTCTTGAAGGATTTGCTGATGAGGTGGAAGAGTTAGGATAATTTCTGGCTTTTGAGTTGGAAGAAGCACCTTTCATATTGCCACCATTAATGACATTATCACTATTGCCAATTAATTGATTAGCTGTTGACACAGCCATAGTTCCTCCTCCAGTGCTCACTTGGTGATAATCCATAATTAGATTGGCAGCAGCTGCCGCAGCCGCCGCAGCAGCAGCTTGATGATGATGATGATCTACGTGATTGAAAATTTCTGATCCTGTTGAGCTGTAGTCACTAGTGGGTGGGAATCTTCCGTGGTAACTTCCGTAGTAGCCACTACTGGGACTGTCAACATTATTCGGAGCATCATGAGGATTTATGTATAAATTCTCGGGTGAATTTCCCGTTGGGGCGGTTGGAGACAAAAAACTTAGGGAAGATGATTGTCTATGGTGAATATCAGTCGAAGTAACTTCTTGCTTAATGTAAACTTGCTTCTGATGATGGTGATGATGGCCTACAAGGGTTCAGAATTCAAATAATTTAATTGTGCCCATACTCCTGACCTGATGAATTACAGATCGTAACACTTTCGCTTCAGCACATGTACTAAATGCTAATTCCTGTGCTAACAAGTGCACTTGATTGTTATTACCGTAACAAAATCACACTCCACCCCGGAAAACCTATTCAATTCCATTACTAATCTCTTTACGATTCTTTTAAACATTTTCTCCGCTTCATTTTACTCCACAGACTTAACCGATCAATTCTATCATTCTAACAATAATAGGGAAACCACTAGGATATTGATATACCCTTATAGAGATTATAAAAATTCAAATCCTACACAAATAATGTATAAGGAGGCATTTGTATGCTTCAGAGCAGAGTTTCCATTCGCTTCGCCCTTCCTATCGTTTGCACCCTTCTCTGGCTTTCACCCATTCTACCGACAATAGCCTGGGTAAAGTTGTATAAGCTGCTCTCAAGCTAAATATAAAATAGATCCGCACCCCAGTGAAAGGCCAACGATACTAAACAAGTACACATGATCATGTCTATTGTAAGTAGGACCAAAACAGTAAATATTCTTTAATGTATTAGTAATGTGGCACAATAGCTATAGCTATTAGATTGTATTTGTCTTGTATCTATGTATAGAAAGGATGAAGATGGTTATTATAAAGTCTAATCGTAATCCCATGCACTACCGAATTGTACTGAACCATTGCTGATTTAATAGTATTTGTGGTCGTAATGAATTTTTCATTTGCGACAATCGCTAACACAGGATTTATTTGTCTCTACCTTTTTAAGTACACGTGACGCAGATGCATTATACAGCAATCCTATATCCATGAAGTATTGTTCTCCAATACACATTTTGGTGTATCCTCTATCAGAAGGAAAGTATCCAGTGTAGAATATTCTATATTGAACTTCTCGTGTTTACTATAGCAGTGAGAAATATGAGGAACGTCAAGAGAAGAGCATCATTTGAAAAGTCAACGAGCTGAGACGAATCTTCCTTTTACGAACCGCTGTACAATTGTTTCGCTTCCCAATCCCTATTCAATTCCCTATTTACGCTTCATCTTCAGTAACTTCACCTACTGTAGATACTTTTACTGCCGCCTTGTCAAATTATCATATCGCCCCTAACTTTCACATACTTTTCTGTATCCTACAGTCAGTAACAGTAGTCTCCGTAGTCTTCATATACAGTTTTGAATTGCCATACAAGTTTTTATTCCTCTACACAATTTTTAAAAATCAGTTCAAAGAGTTACTGGAATCGTCAAGGGGGTTTTCTAAATTGTTGTTTTACCATATTTTAGTAGTATTGTCAACAATTTTCATACAATTTTATGACACAATTTCGGCTAGCATGACCATGACCATGACCTATGTCTGAAGTTTAGTATTCTAGGTTCTTTGGCTGAAATAATTATAATGAGAATAGACCTTTTTCAAATGTTTTTTATTTTTAGGTTCCATTCCGTCAAATCTACTACAGTCCTACAGAAAAAATGTGTAACCGATAATTAGTAGGTACGTAGAGGATTTGAAATCGTACCACAATGTATATTGCTACTCATTGCGATAATATGACTTCAGAATTACTTTAACTGTATATTTTAAGAAAAAAGAAGCGTATTGCTCTTATTAAGAATTGAAAATTTATCCCAGAATCAATAGTGAGTGACAACATTATGATCAACTTGATAGGTTGTCTCTGTCATTAGTAATGACAGTAAATATATTAGGGTAGTTTTATATAGAATGGAATATGTGCTAGTATTCAAGTGCATGAAGGATAGATTATTAGCAGACTGATTTGAGTATTAGTAGAAATGAGAAAATAACATTTGTACTATGATGTAGACTAATAGACGAGGTGCATATAGTGAAGATGTTAAAGTTTGCATTAGGTAGGGACTTTTCGAATTTGGAGTTGAGTAAACTGTTTGCTTGGATTCTGTAATATTCTCGCGAGTTATTACAAATGTGTAATATGTGTGTAGTATGTTTGTAGTAATCTGACTTGACTTTAATAGAGTGAATGAAATGAAATCTAAGCAGGCCAGGTCAGGTCAGTTTGACGAGGGAGGAGGAGGACGGTTTGGAAAGATACGAAAACTGGATCGAATAACAGCATATTATGAACAAATTCAGTTGAGCTTCAACCAACAACTGTAGAAAGTACAAATAAGCCCCAAGACAAGTTTTATCTCGCAGTTTTCATCATATCATAATACAGTAATAGATCATCAGATCATTTAATTACTTCAATAAACAATATGTACTCTTCCCAATCCTCTTCTCTTTATTGTAAACAAAGGAGACAGTCTAAGCTCTCTAGCCAGATATTACATCTCCCTGCAATAATACTGACAGAGATGTAAAATATATAAGCACTTGAGACATACTATAATATTTGCACGCTATATACTAACCATTTCTTCACTACTAAAACAAAACTCATCTAATATAGTACTAATGCATTGATAGACTATCTGATTGCAGACTTTTGCCTGAAATTGATAACAACTTAAAGTTTTCTATTATCAACTAAGATCAATTTTGTATTTACCATGTCAGTTTATTGCTTTTACAAACTACAAAGCTCAAAACAGACAACAAAGGTCCTCCAGCTTCAATTCAGGCCAAAAATAATATATGAAATCCCAAGTCTCAGAAATTTCAGACTAAAAAACAACTAAGATTCAATCATCTCTGACTCAGAAACCTTCTTTTTGAGAAAACTACATGCTTTGGAAGAAGATACATTTATTTTAGCCAAATTCAGAAACACAGCAAGGAGT
The DNA here is from genome assembly GCA_020055645.1 of Tomocerus qinae. Lineage (NCBI taxonomy): Eukaryota > Metazoa > Arthropoda > Collembola > Entomobryomorpha > Tomoceridae > Tomocerus > Tomocerus qinae. The sequence continues at coordinate 103,918,256 of CM034546.1, read as the reverse complement.
ATGTAGAACCTGACTCAAAAGTCAACACAGTAACAATTCGCCTAAGACAGGTAGTTTTTATGACTTGTCTTTACTTCTTTGTTTTACAAGACTGATTGATCTTTCTATTCATTCCAATCTGGCTTATTATTACATATATAACCATTTTGTATATACATACAAGCTAAGAATATACTTTTACTACTTAAACATACTTTCTTTACTCTACATAAATAGAAGTCGGTATAACAGAGAAATGACAAAGTATGAGTAAGCTAAACGTAAAGTCAACTTACTAAAGAGAAAAGTCAATTACGGGGAAAGCTATTTACAAGTCGCTCCAGGTGGGCTTGCACTGTCTTTTTCGGCCTACTCGACTTTTCTTCTTTCTCTGTTTACTATCTTTTATTATCTGACATGTGAACTAAGCTATTTGTTTGTTTTTTACAGTTCTTTGGCACCAAACCATGGAGCCTCTTCTCTTTACCTAGCTAAACATCTCAAAATTAATACCATTCTTAATCCCTACATTGTAGTTTGTCAAATAATCTTACTTAGCAATAATTTGCTGCAAACTTCTATGCTTGTCGTTTTCATGAGTATTCAAAAACATTTTCGAATTTCATATTCTCACTAGATAATCATTTTCTGCATTGAATAGGATTTGTGCATACTTAATTCGACTATTAGTTTGACTTACTTCGAAATGCTCCGCTGCTGGACTCCATGATCAGTTGATGATGATGATGTCCAAAATGATGCTTCGTACTCACGTTATTATTATCAAAACAATTATTGGCATATGACAAAGGGGTGTGCGAGGGTTGATCCTGCCCGTTGGAATGTGTATTATGGTGGGGATGCATCAGTTCGTTGTCTAAATTTTCTTGGGAATTGCTATGATGATGAAAGTGGTGATGGTGGTGACCTGAGAGAAGCAGAAATTTTTTCTAATACTATAAAAAAATCGACAATATATTAGTAAAAAATGTTGCTACATTATTTGGGGTTATCCTATACACTACATAGCTATGTACACAAACCTTATATTTTATATTGAATCGAGGAATATCAGACACTTTACCCTAAATCTTCTGTCTGAAGTATGAAGGTATCTTATAATAACTACTGAATATTAAACAACCGGATGCGTATGGAAATATCATATATTGTTCAACGCGTTTCGGTTTGTGGCCTTTATTTCTATTGCTCCTCTATGACCATGCTAATAGTTACAAGACCACGGTGATCATTTTAGATACATTCAAAATGACACCAAAAACACGGTTGTAAATCTACTATATAAGTAATAGAATCTACATACAGTATAGTATACGGTATAACTATAAGTATATAAGAATGAAATTATATTATAAGGAAAATCTTCTGTACTTGGATGGAAAGAATTGGCCCATGACGACTCGACGACAGCAGCTTGTTGTAAAACGGCTGCGGCTGCAGCCGCTGCTCCCGCAAATCCAGAAATCATTTTGTCTGTGAAATCAAAGAAGTATAATTCTTGTAAATAATCAAAACCATGTTTGTCAGCAAGTTTTATATTTAATCCTTTAAACACTCTCCAGAACAACTATTTTCATAATAATGGTACATAATACGCAATAATTCACCACACTATACTAAGATTGTTGTCGCAAACATGTAAGGTTTGTAGTGTCGTTATGTAAAGATGAAATATGAAATCAGGAGCACCCCGAAGGAGCCCGGAAATGGGTTTGCATTGTCCTCGTAAAAATTTGGTCGTCTTTGTAAATATTGCTTATGTATGCAACGTAACATTTCCCCATATGCCATTCACTGCAATGCAATGTTGAAAGTAATAGATATACATAGATATGTATGTATGAAAATCAGTCCGATAAATGTACCTAGTGCCTGCCATTTATAGTGCAGTTTGTTTTTATCGATTATTACCACTCTAAGCATGATATTTTGCATCTGGGAGGAAACATATATTTATTTATATCACCATACGTAAGATGAGTAAACAAAAAATGTTTTTATTAACCAGACCCTGTAGCCATTTATTTAATAATTGAATTTATTTAATATATAGAACATATTAAATTAGATCCCCTTCCTGAAACAATTTTATATATCTTGCTGGTAAAAATTTGGAGAGTATTTTAAATGACCCCTGCACTTACAAGTGGGTAAATAATCCACGTACCAAGGGATATTGCTGACAAATCTTCATGATTAAATAGCAATTGAAAAAGATTGACAAAAGCAACAATATGAGACGTCGCCGTTAAAAGTAATACAAGGTTTACATGTAATATAATTTCAAGCCTGTGACAAAAGGCACACAGTGCAGTAAATTTTGGGAGTCCATTGTCCTGGGTGAGAAGCAATGATAGACATTTTGTGTATTGTCTTTTTGTGATGTATTTAGTGATTGAATCAAAGAATGAATAGGTAGCCATGAAGGAAAAGCCTCTTTGACTTTGAGGTGAAACTTTTGTGAAAGGGCCGTTGTCTTTTCTGTTCAAAGAGAAAGGTTCAGTGAAAGGGGTGAAAAGATAAGAGAGCAGCAACAGTTTTTGTCCACCCATTGTATCGACTCGTATAGTTGGAAAGTTAAACACTCTTGCCGAATTACGTCTAATTTTATTAAGTGCAGAGTTTACTTTCTTTCCTCTCCTTCTGCTCTTTATGCGTTGCTATATACCTATCTATATATACAGATAACACCAGATTGTACCGACATGTAATTTAACGTATATTAGATAATGCTCTGAAATGTAATTCAACTGAGGACATCAATAATACAAATATTCTTATATGCAATCTTTAAAAACAATTGGAACACAATTTTGTAAAGAGAACATATACATACAAGCTTCACTTACAAATGGCGAATTAAAATCCCTTAATGTACCTGATATTGCAGATTGAAAAATTTATTGTTTCTGTTCACATTTATTTTCGATGGCAATTTAAATCTAAAAACTGATCACTTCCATCTCCAATTTAGTAGTCTGGATCCGAATTATTGTTGAAATGTTAAGTACACTTCCGTGATGAGTTATTACCCTCATCGTCCTTGGAAATTCAACACATAATATCTGTGAATCAAAGTTACTTACATGCAGTGTCAGATCTTTTTAAAGTAAATGATCTGGTGACAAAACAGACATTGAATAAGTTAACACTAGTAAGGTAATGAGCACAATTGTAAGAATGTAGGTGTTAATGCACCATTTATCAATTTGTGAATATGTAGCCACTTGTAATCGGTTAAATGTGTATGTATTTACTGATTGATCTTTTTGTGTAGTGGGTACGGCTGGAGTCTCATTTTACCCTGGGGGATGATCCAGGAGGGATCGAGGCAGTTGATATTCCAGTGAAGTGAAACAGTTGACTAAACTGAGGAGATGAAATCAGGGAGGGAAGTGAGACGAGATGTTTCACAACTCATTCAACGAAGCATCATCGGATCCGAATCAAAAGTCAGTTCACTTGCCCGTATGATCGTGAGGAATGAGGACATAATACACATTGCACAGCAATATTTACCAACCGGGAGTCTTTTCTCTCTACCGAACAACTCTCTCCAAAGTTCATCCTATACTTATATACAACATGATGACATATACCTTTATCTTTCATATTTCCGATCGCCCTGCTGCATCATACTAAATATGCATAGAGAAATAAAACTGATTTCTCTAGAGTTGGGCTCATACATGTACGAAACATAATTTTTTAATTGAAAGAATGCATCAACAAAATTTAAACTTATTACAACGACATAATTGGCTTTGGAACATCTGTTTGGAATGAAATAATAAATATAACATAATTGATAAAAACGGTAAATGGAAATTATCATTATAATCAAGTATAAAGAAGTGATGAATATTTTGTTTAAAATGTGAAAATAAAAACTCAGGCACATTTCCTGCGTCATGCTTAGGGCATCTTTTTTACTCATAGGTTACTGGTAAATAAAACAGTAATAGAATCTATCAAATTACTATCTACCTATACACAACTATCGAAGGCTTCGATATTTACTCATTCATTTCATTCATTAAATTTTATTAATGTTCTTTTCGGGCAATTAGCCCATCGAACATGACAGAGTATTAAATACAGAATGTATTACAATAATTCATTTTGAAGAACTAGCAAGAAAATAAGTCTATTTAGAGCGGATAACAAAAATGTTAGTAATTTCATAATTTTGAATTTATCGTGTGAATCGATTAAATACATTACTTAACTCATATTATAATTTTTTAAGAAGTGCTTACATATTTATAAGAAATAAGAATGTACAGTACCAAATATTATATCGAAATAAAATCATGCCTATCCCTTTCTAACTCAATACTCGATCCATCTACCTTAATCATACGTTTATAGATGCAACAATTATTTTTTCAGCTTGAGATTGAGCTTTATTTTATGTATTAATGTTTCAGAGTAAATGCATTATGCAATCTATTTAGTTTCGAACACGGTTAACACGTATTTAGCATATTACATGCTGGGGCTTGCGTATGTATGTCCTGATTACTAAAAGTTCTAAATTCTAATAGTAGAGTTGAGCTAATATGTAAAAGTGGGCATGCTGATGTGCTTCACGCACAATTGCTGTGTACTATTGGGAAATATCTTTCATAGCACATAGGCATGTAGGTAAGTAAAAACTCTGTTTTCTGGTGCACACGGTAAGGCACTACAGAATGTTATGTTAATTCTTTGTTAGATGTATATAGGCTGCTTGTAGTACACAATACTTAACAATAGAGAGGTTGATTGCTAGTATAGAAATTTATTTTGTGCAAATATTTCTTACATCTCAAATATCATTCATGGTAAGTAAATGTGATGGGAGCACGTATTTCCTCCATTCAATCTTCGTTACTCCTACGAAATACAAATGCATGTGTCCCTGTATAAATCTCCTACAGCTCCTACAACTACATTGTACATTTTAGAAACTAAACCAGGCCTTTGGCAGTCAGGTTTTCAATTCAGTTTGCAATTCACTTTTCTGTATTAAACTGATTGCTGGAAGCACTTAATTAATTATTGCATCAATATCTGCTGCTGCTAAACAACTTATATGTAGGTCTATAATAGACGTGCTAAATAAAAATTAATGCTGGGATTACGCATGGGTAATGTAATAAGTTACATGCAAATTCCTTTTTCGATAACCTATCATTACGTAATACTTAATATCTGTCATTGCCTTTTGATAACCTTATCGTTATCAAACATTAAAAATGATATTATATTCCACCACCATAATACTTTCATGTTGTTATTAACACATTAACCTTGTAAACATCTTGCCCTGAATTCCTAACAGTGACAATTTTAAATCAATATATTGTATTGAAATAACTATTTTTATACCAGCAAAATGGCACTACATGCAACATTCTCTGCCAAAAGGGTACTTATCACAGGAGCAGCAAATGGTACTCAAAACAATTATTTATCTCCACCTACACTTTATTGACTAAAATTACGAATTAAATATACTTACGATAAATTCATTTGTATGATAGATTTAACACATATTTCGCAGGTCTTGGACGGGATTTAGCTAAGCGACTGTACGCAGACAAAGCTATTGTTATCGCGGTGGACAAAGATTCCGAAGGATTGGAATCTCTTAAGACAGAATGTCCAGATATTTCAATATATACTGTAGATTTAAAAAATTGGAATGAAACAAGAAAGGCTATTGACAGCCTTGATGCTGTGGACATCTTGGTTAACAATGCGGGTGTCCTTAAAGCAGCGTCTTTTTTACAGATTACAGAAGAGCACACTGACTTGTAAGTAAAACGACAAATAAAAGTGCGCTTTTTTAAATAGAAATCTAAAATTGTATGATTAATTTTCACATTGACCTCAATGACCTCGTTATCTTGTTTCACTGCAGACTATTTGGTATCAACTTTAAGCCTATTATCAATATCAGCCAGTCTGTTGCAACAAAAATGATCGCGGCGAAAATTGAAGGAGTAATTGTTAATGTATCATCTCTGGTAATTACTACTATTATCAGTTAATGATGTGTTGAATTATTTTTGAAAAAAGATATTTAAAATTAATTGAATGTTTAACAGGGAGCCAAATATACTTGGCCTGATCTAGGAATGTACAGTTGTACCAAATCGGCAATTAATATGTTGACAAAGAGCATGGCGATAGAATTGGGTGAACACAGAATTCGAGTAAATGCTATCGGTCCACGTGGTATGATGACAAACATGTACAACGATATTCCAAAGAATTCTTCATCTTCGCAAGCCGCAAGAGGAAGGGCCATTATAAAACGACCTGTAGAAACTCAAGAGGCAGTAGATGCTATTTTATTTCTTGCCAGTCCACTTTCGACAATGATTACTGGAGATGTTTTGTATTTGGATGGAGGAATTTCCACAAATTAAATAAGTATTCGTAAATTATGTCTATTAAATCAGTGTTTGTATAAATAGCTGTAAATATGCCACTAACGTGGTTTACTAAATACGTATTTAGCTATTTGTGGAAAGTTAAGTGTTAATGTTGACATTCTGCCATATGTGATTAAACGGTAAAATTTTATTGATTTAATAAATGTATCTGATTAAAGAGAGGATTGGCACTGTGTGTGAAAGTACTTAAACTTCCGAATTTTTGATATAGAAATTGAATATTCTCACAATGCCCATCACAACCTACCTAAATTAAACTACGGATATAGTGCAGAGCAGAATAAGTATTTTATTTCCTGAAAAACCCCTTTTCGTCCGAGAATAACTTATAAGATACCTTAAGAATAACCTCAAATAATATTGCCACTGGATTGCATATTGGAAATTGGAGATGAATATCACAGCTAGGAACTTTGGCGGACAGCATACATTATTTTATAAATACATACATCAGTATTTGTCTTAGTGAGGTCGTTGATACTTCCAAGTGTCCACCACAAATTGCGAGCCCATTTCTCCAATCATAATCGTTGGTCCGTTTGTATTGGCTGTGAGATAAAACATAATGATAGAAAAGATAACACTATTAGGCTATTAGAATGATAAGAATATTTATCGAAGATTTACCTGTCACAATGTTAGGCATGATACTGGAATCTATAACTCTGAGATTTTTGGTTCCTTTAACCCTAAGTTCTGGATCGACGACAGATTTCGGTGAATCAGCCTTCCCCATTGCGGCAGTCCCAACGAAATGCCAAATAGTCAGTGTTAAGTGCCTGGTAAAACAGTCCCAGTACTCTGAGCTTCGAAACAAGTACTTTTGACAAGGAGGAAAAGCAAACGGTGACAGACGAGATCCCAGGCGAGCGAAACTAGGCGCATTCTCTGAGATGTTGACTGCTCTTTCGATTCCTGTTGTACAAGGTCATCACATGTTTACTTTAATCCACTTCACAAAGGAAAATAAAACTCATGATATGTGGGAAGCAATTACATTTCCTTCTTACCATTCACCAATACTTGGATATCTTTATTTTTAGCATCAAGCAGATACTTGGGATCCATAATAGGATCATCTTTGTAATCTGCCGAACGAAGTAGTAATTCTCCACGAGACTTTGGTCGAGACAAATACACTAGTATGGAAAAGGAATCTTTTCCAGTCAATGGGTCCAGAAAGTCATGCATAACTTCATGATCCATGTTGAAAAGATTTGACAGTAAATCTAAAACATGTCAAATACAATTATTAACTAGTAAAATCAAGCTAAATGCTTCTTTAAAGATTTACTACGTCTGTTGATTTGTCCATTCGCCTCTCTGTCATTAATTTCAACAAATTAAAAATACCTGGATAGAATGATGTTTGTCCATATCCCGTAAACACTGTAAATATCAAAACAAAATGATGAAACATAACATGTTGAATTAAAGTTCATATAACTCATATTTAAGGTAGAATTTTTACAGTATTGAGTATCTGGCCAATTGTCTTCTCCTGCTTCTTTTGCTATAGGAGAAATGTGGAATGAAGTTGCGTCAATCAGATTTTGAGTCAGGGTACCAGTTCCAGTAATGAAAAAATCAGCTATAGCTTTGATTGTCACATCCCGTTCGGCTATAAACGACTTTGGTTGATTTATAATAAAAGGTCCAACCACAGTTCCTGCGTGATGTAATAGAATTATTGTAAATGTGCTAGGATTTTACATTAGACTAAATAATTACTTTTAAGAAGTTACCAATGTGATCTTGCAAGTTTTGACCTACAGGGAGGTCAACTCGTGAGGGAATCTTTAAAAAAGAAATTAAAAATATCATCTTACGTATGCAATTATATTATTTTAAATTGAAATGTTTCTTACGCCAAGAGATTGTAAATGTTCTTTCGGTCCTATTCCTGAAAGCATTAACAATTTAGGAGATTCAATTGATCCTGCAGATAAAATAACTTCTTTTGATGCAAAAGCCATTCTCTTTCTTCCGCGTTTTTCATACTCCACCCCGTAAGCTTCATTATCTCCTCGAAAGAGTATCTATTATTGGAAATATTAGATCTCTGAAAAATAACTTTATTATGCAACTTCCATTTGGATTTTTTAAAACCTACTTGATACGCCCGTGAATACTTTCGTATGGTCAATGTTCGTCTCTGTCTTATCGGCTCGATGAAGGCAGTATAAGTACTGCAGCGACGCCCATGACGTTGTGTCAGGACAATTTTTGATGCTCCTATGAAAAACAATTAAACATTTGCTGATGCAAAAGAAGTAGGAAGTATAACAATGATTGGGGTAGTATATTGCATGAATATTCAGGTTTATGATAGTGGTAAGCACAATTGAAAAGCATTATGTACCTTCGTGGTAGGGTCCATTCAAATCAACACGTGGAATTCCTGCCCATTCAGATGCTTGAAGGAATTCTTCAGCTAAAGGGGCATATGAAGGCTTTCCAACAGTTAAAAATCCATTTTTGTGGTGATGCATCGCTATAGAAAGGCAAATGAAGACATTAAAAGCAATAGAAAAGAGATATGAAATTTGAAAACATAAAAGAGTAATACGATTGAATGTAGGATCATTTGGAGTATCTTCACACGAAACACAATAGTCCTCTGATTTTTTAAAATAAGACATTACGCTGTCGTATCCCCATCTTTTATCGCCGGTAATTTTAGCCCAATTATCATAATCTTGGCGATGACCTCTCAAATATATCATCCTACAATTTAAAGTAATAAGTATAAATGGTAGATAAATTGTTGAACAAAGCCTCATTGCAAACATTTTGGTGTGAAAATAGTGGAATGTATTTTACATGTTTAAGTTGGAAGAGCCACCCAAATTTCGTCCGCGATTCCACATTGATTGCTTGAAAATATAATTTTAGACCATGAATAACTACACGCGACAAATGCACGCAATCACATACACACAACTAAAGTGTCTGCGTATAGCACTAGCACTTACCTTATTATTCAGAGAGAGACATGCTGCCTTTTGTGGCTCTGTGAAAAATGTATAATCTATGTCTGAATGGTTAAGAAGCAACGGACACATGACTGGAATCTGCAAAAAGGACAAAATTCGCATTATTTCCATTTCTTGAAAATGTTTCTAAAATTTCAGAAAGATTAATTTAATTTTAGCATTCACGAATTGTAGCGGGTTTTCTTCGCCTCCTCTTTCCAGTAGAAGAACAGTAAAATGTTGAGACAATCGATTTGCTACGACTTCACAAATTAAAAACAAAACCACATGAATGTCCAATTCGACATGTTATTATGAATCCAACGTTTCTTTTCCTCTGCTGATAAGAGGATGCAATGTAGGTGGTCTTCTTTGTTCATACTCAGTCAAGCGCCAACTCCCTTTTTCCTTATCATCAGAGGAAAAGAAATGTTTGGATTCATAATACAATGAATCCATGTAGAAAATTATTGACATTACCACTTCCTGCACTTCCTCCGCCAACTTCATGTACATGTAAATAAAACATTATTTGGTGTTACAAAACTTATCATGAAATTATAGAGTAGAGAAATTAATCCATACTATTAAAATTGCTATGTTGATACAAAACAGGTATTAATAGCTTGAAAAGGTACAATAAAACTGTGGAATTACCAACGATGAAGTCAAAATTATCTTCATTTTGAGACTCCAAGGAATGTGACGCAATGCTGTTGCTGTAACTATCTGAATCAAGATCTATTCCAGTGAATGTTTGTATGGTTGTGTCTAAAGTGCTATGTAACAAGACATTAATCCAATATAATATAGATCGACTAAGGATGTTCATGGTTGAAAGATTTAACACTCCACAATTGAAACCGAAAAATATTCACAGTTTGTCATAAATGTATAACAAGTATGAATTCCTATCGGCTACTGTCTGCTAAATTTAGTAAGCACTCATCGCGATCAACGAGCTGGGAAATATTTTTGCTTTGAAGGTCTAAAGCTAACTGAATCTCTTTAATTTATTTAGCACCTAATGCCATTGAAAGCAATGAACAGGGATAGACCTTTGTTATAATAGGCAAAGCCTTTGCATTTTATACATGTTCTTAGTTATGCATTCGGCAATTTTTCCTAAAGCCTCGTGTACGTGCTGAATTAAAGTATAAATGAAAACATGGATATGTATGTCTTATCGGCACTTACCCCAGTGCATAGAACTACAATAGAATTGACACAGAATGTCTATCAAGGTAATAAATGACCACACGTAGCTATGCTTTGTTGGACTGCTATACTAATAACAAGGATTAAATTATTAGCAGTTGGGCACTTGGGAAGGTATTAATAGAAAAAACTTTCGCATCGTGTTTAATAATGCTATTACATGTTAGACTACATTACAACACCAATTGGCAGTCTTTCATTTATCCATCTTGCCTTAGGATACTCCATAAGCGAATTTTTACATCCTTTTTCCATTACTTAATGGGTATATTGTCTCTGGAATACAATCATAACAAGATAATTTAGGTACCTACGTCAGTTTGTTTCAATTCAACAAATCCTGACAAATATCACATAATTTAAGAATTTTCTACTATTGCACAACAATTCGAGATTTTCCTATTTCAGCTGATCGTTTTCTAACTACTTCCCTACCCAAATTCTTTAAAACAATTTCTAAGTAGTAAGTAGGTCAATATTCTACGGCATTAAAAACCGAAAATGTCTGTTAGGTGCCAATTTGTGGTAGTAAGCAACGATATTGAAAAACAAATACGGTAGAAATGGATTAAAATTATCCTTCCTTGTCCCAAGAAGTAAATATTTATATCCGTAAAACGTGATTTGGGATTTTAATGTGGTTGGATGTCCTTAGAATCCTCCTACGTAATAGCAAGGACCTGCTATCTTGTTGTTTGATTTTGCTCATCCAACCAAGTTTCATTATCTTAAAATGGATGTTTAAAGTAGCTTTAATCTTACAAACTCAAAAATTACATTACTAAGAAAGATTTTCTCAGGGGAAAATAAAGCTGGATAGTCCAGACACAAGAGTTTTGTGTTTCCCAATTTAGATATGCTTTGATTTGAGTAATTAACATGTGCAACTAATAGATTTGGAAGAAATGGGAAATGTTACAGTCTGATTAACTCATATAATGCGCATTCGTAAGAAATCAAGCTATTTAACCAGTACCTAATTACGTAATGCAAATACAGCATGAAAGATCTGTGTTCTAATTATCTCGACTTTGTATTACATAAAGAAGTCCCTTCAGGTACTATATTTCAATAGCATTGCATTTTATAGCTTTATTATCTAGAATTTTATCTACTCTAGCTACTATTTACTATTACGCAGAAATGCATTTTGATATTGACTTCCACAAATGCACATTTGTTAAATTTTGTAATGAATATAATATTTGGACATCATAATTATAAGATTACGACTTATTCTAGTCATCCGTAATTTTTAGCTTGACTGCTGTTATTGTTTGCAAATCTGCAAGTAGTAAAACATTGAGGATGTATACCGCCTTAAGTGTGTTGCACTTCAACCACTTATTATCACGCTTTGGTGGTTTCATTTCATGTATGAGCACCTCTGTAATACTCTTTTAATAGGCATTAGTACACTATTATAGAGAAATACTATAATTACATTTTACGTAATAGAAACAAGTATTAAGTACTTATAAGTAGGTTATGTTGATGTCCCTTTGTCATTTATGGCCATTGATATTGAAAGTTTTGAGATGCAAATAAATGAAAGGTAAATGTGCAAAGTCACCCTCAAATGCTGGCAGTTATTCAAAAATGGTAGCTAATAATAGTAAAACGTTGAGATAGTCAGTGCGTCCTACTTGAACAAAATCATCATATCCCCCTCTGAAAATCTTATGGTACTATTTCTCAGAAATGCACCTAAACTATTAGTATTGACTTCAAATACAAACACATATACAATGCACTTAGCTCAATTATCTTGAAGTGAGATTCTTTGTGACTGCCAATGAAAAGCGAAAGGATGAACATATAGCCTATTTAACTTTCAGGACAATACCTACGGCTAGATTAATATTCCTCACGCATTTGTGTCTGTCTGCAGTGCTTTTGCAGATGAGCAGATGAATTAGGTATCGTACATGTCGCTGTAAATGTATGAAAATGTGAATATAACTTGGGTTATCCCAAAGTGAAGGTTAATAATTTTTGCCCCTAAGACTTCGTCCTATACAACAATCTAAATGACCAAGTCATTCTATCAATCTGTACTTGAGCGTCAAGTCATCCAAGTAATTCTCTAATATGTACTAATGTTAAGAATGCTTTAGAATTAGTAGGTACATATTTGCTTTAATTATAATCTGCACGCGAGATGTTTAGGTTCAATTGATGTGCACAGACTAAAGCAATTCACTCTCTATTGTCTGCCACATACTCTAATGGACGAAGTTGCAAATAATACTCGCCTATATGCACGAACAATGACATTGCGTTCGCGAATCAATCAACAACAGTGACGGTATTTTTAATTGCTTTTAAGCAGGAAATATAAATCTGTAGACTTAATTCCTGATTTCTTGTTCAAATAACAAAAAGGCAAATTACTAGGTGAAATATCCAGAAGTCATCATTATGTTTTTCAAGCTTTTCAATGTCACAGTGCAACAATGTTATTGTTACAAATATTTATTATACAATGCTCCCAAGATAATGTACAGATATTAATAAACATATCGCGTACAACAATATTGCCACAATACATAACTCATTATTGCGCATGTATTGGCTATTGAGTATTGTTGTTTAGAAAACAAACATACCTACTGACATACTACATACGTTTGCTTACTAAATAACATTTATTACTTCCTCTCCTTAAAATACCACACAGATTTTATGACTTTATTATCTCTAGATATACATACAAAATCACACTCTAGTTAAAAATATTCTCATTAATTTACATGTACTAACAATTTTAAATCTTTCTCACCCACAAAAACCACGCACATGCAGGAAAACAAATTAATAATTTATTGTACCTACTTAGTTACATTGTAATTAAAACCATATGTATATGTATACAATGCAGTAAGCCCAGAATAAAAAATACTTCCATACATACCATCTGCAAATCTTGAATCTGTACACAAATATATCATAGCATAATCAATTACAAGCTAGAAAAAGACAAAAACTTTTTGCTTGCACTTGATAAGGAAGATCTACGTAAGGTAATTATTTCGCTAATAAACCCATCGGCAGGAGTAAGTTTATATCTAATTACAAGCTACCTATCTATCATTGCATTACTTTGATTTTAGTACATTACTCCCATTATTACTCATATTGCAAGCCATTCTTGGTTTGCTAATAATTACTTATTCTAAATTGTTCCACACGAGCTTGTAATAAACTAAAATGACGACACTGATGGATTGGGAGGTAGTTTCAACTGTCTAGAGGAAGCGAGAAGATAAATAATATGGGAGTATACCGATATGGCAGTAGCAGTCGTAGCAAATAGTGAAATTCTGTAAATACAATTTCCTGACAAACAAGTTGAAATTTTTCTGTACACTGTTTCAATTATGAGAACAGTGGACGTACTTTTATTTTTTAAGAAAACACTAATTTACACCCTTGAAACCTTGAATTGCTCCCGGTTTTGATTTACTTGATTGATCAACACTAATGAAAAATGTTACTAATTACCTGAGTTGTAACTAATAATAGATAAAAGTACATTAATCAAGAAAACCTTGCGTAAAAGTAAAGTTGAATGTTTCTAAAATTCTATGAAAATATTAGTTTGCTTTTAAAGCAATTGCTGCTGAATTGCATTGTAGCAGTCACCTGCTCGCAAATAGGATAACAATTTGCTAACTAAATTAGGTATACTTATTATAATTAGATAATTTTTAAGAAATAAAGATCCTTCTATATAAATTATAATACAAATAAATATCTCTTAACATCATATTAAAATGCAGATAAGCTGGTCTTAATGGTCGTCCTTTTTGGTTGTTTATTGGAGAAGAGAAATTTAAAATTGCAATGAAGTTTCGTAATAAAGCTTTCAGTACGTATAAATTAACCATCTAATAAAAGTATATTATGGAAAATGTGAATTCATCCCATTTCGTAGTTGCGCAATAATTAGAAGAAACTTCTCAGCTTGAGTTAAACGATAAAATACTAATGTATGCATAAATATATACATATATTTAAGGGTGGATATTAGTTACCAAATATTAATTGGAAAAAACGTGCCAACAATGACTACAATATTAAAATGAATGCATAAATTCTATTCGCACCTGCCTTAAAAGTTACAGTTCCTTGACACAATTACTCATTATGGTTCTTTGTTTAGTTGTCGTGCATTTATTGTCAAAATTTTCAGAACAATACACAAATTGCAGGGTAATTAATTCTACATCGATATTTAGAATTATCATTCATACTTTGAGTATACTTATGTATTCAGTCCCTGAAATAAACAGCAGTATTGCCACTTTAGTATAATTGCATGATTAAAACTGAAATGGCAGTGCTACACGGCATTTGAGTGAGCGTCTAGAATTAACTGAGCTCCTCTTTCTGCTATCATTATTGTAGGGCCATTTGTGTTTACAGATACGAGATCAGGCATGATGGAAGCATCTATTACTCTTAAGTTATCAATACCAATGACTCTCAATTCTTGGTCCACAACTGCCGTTCTAGGATTTTTTCCCATAGCACAAGTTCCTACAAAATGCCAAACTGTCAGCGACAGATTTTTAATATAACAAAGCCAATAGTCATCACTTAAAAATTCAAGATGGGCACAAGATGGCCAAGGTACTCTTGAGATATGTGCTCCGAGTTTGGAAAATGATGGCGAATTTTCTGATATATTGATGGCATTTTTTACACCTGCAAAATCATTCATTCAGCTTCGATTTTAAATCGTAAAATGACAAACTAATTATTTATTGTACTAACCTTCCAATAGAATATTTAAATCGTCAATTTCTTCAAAATATTTGGGATCTATAAGAAGATCATCTTTGTAGTTTGCTGAACGCAGAGATAGTTCTCCCCTACTTTTCGGTCTTGACAGTATAACAAGCATAAAGAAAGCATCTCTTCCTTCAACTGATTCAAAAAACTGTTTAGTCATCTTCTTGTCAATATTATAGGCATTAGAGTACACATCTGAGATAACTTTGGAAATCCCAGTAGGATTGAAAAGAAACTGCAAATCTGGAAAATCCCCGTGACCTTGCTCCTTAGCAGATTTAGAGGAAAAGCAGGATGTGGCTGAAGAAAAACCATTCGTCAATAATCCTGTTCCATTTTGGACGTACTCATCAGCACTGGCCAAAGAAAAGTCTCTTTCTAACAAAAGTGAAGACGTCTCGTTTATTAAAAATGGCCCAACCAAAGTTGAGATGTGATCTTGTAAATTCTTTCCAACTGGTAAATCTGCATTCACATGTATCTAAAAATTAGTTAAAAATTGTAATATATTTTGCAAAAATTAATCAATTCTAAGAATAAACCAAAATATAGTAGGTAATGTAATATGTGTAATATCCTTTTGCATACTCCCAAAGAGTTTAAATGTCTCTTCGGTCCAATCCCAGAAAGCATTAGCAGTTTTGCACTATCTATCTGTAACAAAAAAAGATATTATATCACTCCCAGTTTTTATTTTTCAGTTTAATTTATAAAATTGTTCTTTTTACGCTTCCAGAAGAAATTAAGACTTCCTTCGATGCATAAACGGTATGATTTTTGCCAAATTTCTCATATTGTATTCCATATGCTTCAGATCTGACTCCATTCTTTCTGAAAAGTATCTGTACCATACACGATAAACTGTACTTGCTGGTCTAACAAATAAATTGTTAAAAAGATTGGATACCTTAAAGGCCCGAGCGTATTTTTGAATCGTCAATGTTTTTCTATGTCTGACTGGATCCAAGAAGGCTGTGCCCGTACTACTTCGTCTGCCATCTTTTTGGGTGAAAACCAATGGAGAACACCCTTATCCATAGTTAATATTGAATTTCATTATATTCTACGAGAACAAATCCTCTGCATGTTCCTTTAGGTATTAATAGTAAGTAGTAAGATCATAAATGAACATTATATTAATTAGCACAGCACCTTCAACATAAGGACCGTTTAGATCTGTTCTTGGAATCCCATTCCATTCTGAAGCTTGGAGAAAAGTTTCAGTAATAAGGCGATCACTTTTCGTCAATGATAAATATCCATTCTTGTGATGATAATAAGCTAAGTAGAACATTGATTAGCATTAAAGAATCTGCACTTTCAATTTGCTAATATTTTTCTTGTAAACTATTTACGATTGAACGTCGGATCATTCTTAAAACGTTCACATTTGGTACAATAATTTTCCGACTTTTTAAAGTACTCCATTACGCTTTCATACGACCATCTTTCATCTCCTGTAATGTTAACCTATGAAAAGATGACATTACATTTCATATTTCCATTTCATATTCAATGCAATGCAATTAAACGATATTAAAATGATTCTTTTTCTCAAAAGCATGAAAATAATACTACCTGCAAGATTAGTACGGGAAATTAAT
Organism: Tomocerus qinae; assembly: GCA_020055645.1. Lineage (NCBI taxonomy): Eukaryota > Metazoa > Arthropoda > Collembola > Entomobryomorpha > Tomoceridae > Tomocerus > Tomocerus qinae. The sequence continues at coordinate 103,901,216 of CM034546.1, read as the reverse complement.
TAATTGCAACATTTTTACACAAGGTGTATAGTGCATTTATTATGGCATTTTATTTATTATAGTAGTTCAATTTATATTAAAAATTAAAATTACCCAATTTTCATAGTCTTTTGGGTGTCCTCTGAGATAAATTTGCATGTTTAAGTTGGAAGTTCCTCCCAAATTCTTTCCACGAGACCATAGCGATTGCTACATCACGAAGAATCATAAACATTTATGTAGTTGAAGAGAGAATACGGAGTAACTCCCGTTAATTATTAAATTTTGTGAAAGTAGGTTTTTATCAATAATATTTGATCAGCTTTACATGGTTGTTGAGAGACAGACACGATGATTTCTGAGGAACAGTTTGATATCGGTAGTCAACATCAGGATTGTTTACGAAACCTGCAGCTAATATTGGAACTAATTGCAATGGAGAAGATTCCCCTCCTCGTTCAATCAGTAACGTATTATATTTCTCCGAAAGACGATTTGCCAAAACACATCCTGCCGATCCACCGCCCACTGCATAAAATAACAATCTAAAACCATGCAAAATCATATTTTCCCAAATAAATACTAAAGTTCACTCACCGATTACGAAATCGTAGACATGTACATTTTTACTGGTTTCATTGAAAACGTAACTTAGTTTCTCGTTTTCCATGTCCAGCTCGGAAAAGCGTCTAGTGACACTCGGAATGATAATTTGTATTACTGCATAGAATAAAATAAGCCCTTTGAGATAGGCCATTACTCTCAGTATACCAAAGAATAAGATATTAATTTGCAAAATCGCAATGATAAGTAAACAGCAATGTCCATCTAATTGAAATATTGTACCGTGCTCGATTTCAATTCAGTTTTGAAGTGGAAATCAATTTAAAATGTATTTGCTCTTACACCAACCAGAAATGAATGAAATCATGGTCTACCTCAAGTCTGGTTTGCTAGAGATACACTCAAGAACAATTGCATTGAGTTGAGATGGACAGAAGCTTAATTCACTTAGTGCTTGGCTTGGGTCACGCACTCATCTTAGAACATCATAGTAGTACAAAGGCCGTGGTAGTACTCCGCAGTTTGTACCTACGGAAATGAGGTGTACACCATGTACGTCTGCAATTATGAGGTCTAATGGTAGGTACTAAGATTTTCTTATTGAAATTGGAATTTTTCTTCTATGTAAATCATAGAAATTTATTTTAGTTACTAGTATACAGAGATAGCATGATTGAATGTACATATCTACAGGTACACGTATATTGAGGTGGGGCGAATCTGTAAACTTGTCAGTTATAACATAATTTAATCAAGTTTGTAGTTTTGTTACTTTACTACTACTGTGTACCTAATTGGTTCTACTGTAACATCTCTATGTAAGCTGAATATTATGTCGTAGGCCCACTGAACATATTTTGGAACAAAGTAGTAAGGAGCATAGCTTGTGCATTGCTATGCTCCTAACTAACTTTGATAGTGCTTATAATTTAATGAATCGTGATGCAAAGCATCCTTTCAATTGACAAAAGTTTCCATATCCATCTTTGGTGGATTTTTGAATTTGCCCTTTTCTAGTGGCGTAGCTGTATAAAGGTGATTGATTATAGCCTTTTATTATTATAGTGAACATATGTTCACTTGAGACAGAGACGGGAGGGCAATGAACACTTACTATAGATTCTGTCGGGATGCTAGATACACGCATGGTATCACGCAAAATGATAATATGGTCTACCAGATTTATTAAGACAAGTGATACTATATCGATCGATATTATATTATGCAAATTCAGCATTAAAAGAGGGTGCATTTTGTAGGTATAGTTTAGGAAAAGCATTTTAAAATAATAAAGCTATAATTTAATTGATGTTAAGAACAAGTTAGGATGAATAGATGATAAGTAAGAGTATCCCCTTTTTTAAAGTGGTCTTTCAGAATCAAGTTTTTAGAACATACGATAAAACTTGAAAATATTCAGGCAAACAAATCTACTTTTACGACTGCCCTGCAACGGGCCATTCACCAGAGGTCCAGGTGCACGAAAGGTATTTTTATTTCAATTGACGTGTTTGAGAAGGTCAGTTACTACTTATTACGTGATACACATACGAAGTCATCATAAGCAGTGAGGTATTCAATGAATAATATGTCTCGTCGAACAAAATACATTTTATTATTACTAAAGTCTTATAAAAATGATAACAAATCTACCCATTCAGCCATTTATAATATAGTATACGCATATGCAGTAACTTTTAATGCTATTAATTGATCAGGAAATTAAAAATTCCCATGAACTTCAAAAGTATCTCGAAGATTTGTATACATGGTAAGCAAGATAATAAGATGGTACATAGACCCAAACAAAAAACAGTAGTAAACGTAATATCAAATGGCAACAATTCCGCGGACGAGCAATTCTCTCCAATAAATTACTTTCATATCATAATTAAATCGCATATCATAAAGCACTTCAAAACAAACATTTGGTAATGATGACGTGTGAGGCCAATAGACATATATTGAGATTACTATCTCAAAACAATCTTGACAGTTCATTGAATTGGCAGAATTAAACAAATGCACAGAAACAACTTATTTTAGTACTTATGCATTAGAATAAACTAGGAACACAATTGTAAATTGACCTTATCCTTAAATTATTACTAACAGGTTAGCTTTTTTTAGTAACCACCCATGTGTTTTCTAACATAACTCTGCCATGTGTCCAAAATAAATTGAGCTCCGCGTTCACCAATCATTATTGTTGCACCATTTGTGTTCACTGTCACTACAAATGGCATGATACCTAAAAATTTAATCATTTTCACATTCACCATTATTGGAAGAAACAACTTCACCATTATCAGGATAATACAATTAACAAATTACAAACCTGCATCAATAACTCGTAACCGCTTTGTTCCAACAACACGAAGTTGTGAATCGACTACTGTTTTGGGACTCCCTTTTGGCCCCATCGCCGTTGTTCCAGAATAATGATAAATGGAGACTGAATAATGTCTACAAAATAGCATTTGATATCATTAACAAGTAAATTACATGCCTTTACATAAGTATTGCAAACCAAAGAATATGTAATACCTGACAAAACATTCCCAGTAGCTGAAATATTCAGAATTACATTTTTTCATTAAAAGGAATGATAATGAAATACAAAAAGTTGTAAATGTTAAATTTTACCTATCACTCCTAAAGGGTAGGTGTTTGCACGGTGGAAATGGAACTGGAGAAAGACGACTTCCAAGGCGCTGGAAGGCTGGAGCATTTTCAGACATAAATACTGCCCTTTTAACACCTGAAATTGTTTAGCATTTCAATATAAAATCTTGCATTCATTTGAGTTTGGATTTTACTGTACAAAAAATTATCTACTAGTTCTTGTTTGTTTACCTTCAACCATGACCTTTATATCAGTTCCATCAAAATCCTCAAAGTAGCGGGGATCCAAAATTGGATCAGCACGATAATCTGACGATCTCAAGAGCATTTCCCCTCGTACATTTGGTCGACTTAACATAACAGTTATTTGGAAGGAGTCTTTCCCTTTGATCGGATCGAAAAATTCTTTCAGTACGTCTGCTCGCACATTAAATGCTTTTCCAAATGTCTCATCAATACTATTCCAATTTCCCAAGCCAAGAAACATCCATTGCGTGTCAGGCCAATCTGACTGTCCTTCCGTTTTGGCTCTCGTGGAAGCAAAAAATGCGTTTGCATGAATCCCAGTGGTTGTTAAAGTTCCAGATCCATTTTTTATTAAATGAGCTACCTCCAAAAGATTTACATCTCGGTCGAGAATAAAAGATTTTTGCTCGTTAATAATAAAAGGTCCTGGAAATGTTCCAATCTATACAAAGCAACTCATTTTCATTAAGTATATACCTGTAATGCATTCATTTCAATCTATACTAAAAATATATAAGTAAAATATATAAGTAAAATAATATTTGTAATTGACTATTACATGATCTTGAAGATTCTTTCCAACTGGGAGATTACATCTGACTTTGATCTAAAATTGTTATTGAATATTAAAATTGAATCAACAATGAGGTATACGATTGTTAAAATTTACGGGAATGAAAATTATTTAGGTACCCCAAGATCATGAAGATGTTCTTTCGGACCGATGCCGGAAAGCATAAGAATCTTTGCTGAATCGATTGCACCCGCTGAGAGAACAATTTCTTTTGTCGCAAAGGCCACCTTCTTTTGACCGTGTCTTTCATATTCAACCCCATACGCTTCATTTTTCTCCCCTTTAAACAACACCTACAAATCATAAGCAGATTATAAATCTTTACTTAATGCAACTCATTGCATGTTTTTCGTTGAGTTTCATGGATATTATAAATGTATAATAACATCTGAAAATATAATATTATTTCACAACTTTCGTCCATTAGAAAATAAAATACGTTTTCGTTAAAATATATTAACAATATTTGATTAGGTTCTCAATATATATTACTTTGTACGCTCTTGCATATTTTACGATTGTCAATGTCGGTCTGTGCTTTATTGGCTTCAGAAAGGCTGTATATGTACTGTGTCGACGACCATCTCGTTGTGTGTAGGTCACTGCTGCAGCTCCTGCAAAATAATTCGTTACACTAGAGTGAGGTGATGAATTGTTGTTTACTTTTTAGTTTAATGCGAAAGGATGGGCCAGTGCATCCTAATTTATACGTATTTTAGGTTTGTTTTAGATATCCGCACCTTCGCGATATGGTCCATTTAAGTCCACCCGAGGAATTCCGTTCCACTCAGACCCAAGGAGAAATTCTTCAACCAAAGGCTGGTACGCAGGTTTGCCAATCGAAAGAAATCCACCACGATGATGCAGTTGGGCTAATATAACCAAAATCTCTCAATTAGACAATAAACCTGATGGAAGGCTTAATTTATGTAAATGTATAATTGATAGTTACGCTCAAAGACATCATTTGGATTAGTTTCGCAATGAACGCAGTAATCTTCGGACTTGAGAAAATAGGGAAATACATTGCGATAGCTCCATCGCCCATCCCCGGTCCATTTAGCCCAATTATCATAGTCTCTGGGGTGCCCTCTTAAGTACACCATTAGATTGAGACTGGAACTTCCACCTGTTTGTTAAAATTTTAGAATTAGCATAGAATTTCTACATTTTCAAGTATTTGTTTTAAATCTCACCTAAGCCTCTTCCCCGGGACCAGCTGGATTGCTTAATTCAAAAATATATTCAATTAGTCATTATAATTTAAACACAATCTTGAATTGATTTAAACTCAATTTGTATCTAATTTTAAACATCATCAACCCATATTTTATGTGTATGTGTGTGAAAAACCTGATTATTTAGAGACAAACACGATGATCTCTGAGTCACAGTTCTGTACATATAGTCATTTTCAGGATAGTTAAGCAAAACCGTGGCCAACGCAGGTACAGAAGACAGAGGATTTTGCTCCCCACCTAAAATGAAGTGATACATTCAATGTTATATAAAATTGTATGAAATCAGCAAGTGAAAATGTATGATTGGCTTACCTCTTTCCAGCAGCAATACTTTGAAATGTTCTGATAATCTGTTAGCTACGACTATAAACGATAACAAAATTTTACATTAAGATCAAGTCTGTTTTGTAAGGGGATATGAATTAAATAACTTTATGGTTCGCTTACCGGCTCCTGCACTTCCAGCACCGACTTCTCATACATGAAATACATAAACACAGATAATGTAATTCTCAAAGCACTTTAATAATCATAATATTATTCATTCTAACCTTATTTTTACATATGAACATCTATGCTAACTGAGAATCGAGGGTACCTAATACATCTAACATTACTACCATTTGCTTTCACTATTTTTAGCAAAAATTTATCTCCCCCGTGACTGCTGGTCATAAAGTTACAAGATTGGTCTCTAAAAATACAGCGAATCTTCATTCACAATTTGATGGCAGAATATTTTATTTTTATTCCTGAATTTGAGATTTTGCATGTAAAAAGCCGGTTTTTAAAATTGTACGAATAGAAATAAAAGAGTACATTTAGGATTACAGATCGGGTATTTTCCAGGTAACTATTTATCATAAAGACTTGGAAGAGTAATGTGTCTATGTGATCATCACTCCCAGACTTAAACTACGTAATGTAGATATGTCTTCTATTTCTATTTAAAAATCAAATTAATTCCTAACATGAACATTCTCAGTTATCATTCTTAATAGCGTGCTACCAGAGAACAGACAGAGAAATATCTGCTATATCTTTCATGCTGATGTTCATGCTTCAATAATACTTCGCAAATATTGAGTTATTAATATTAACAATATAACCCATAAACGCACTCGGACGGACGGTGTAAATAATTATTGTTTAGAACACATCTAGTATTTAGTAGGGGTTTACCATGTGTAGATGTGTACATGTAAGACTGTTTCATGTCAGATGAGAATATAATGGCCAATTTAGGCAAATTGTTGCAATGACTATTTGTACTATTATTAATGTAATTTCATTTAGTCTCACCTACAATGAAGTCATATATATGGCCATGAGTATCACCATGAGCAGCCTTCAGATTATCTTTAGTTGAGTCCAAATCGTTGAATAATGTCAATAAAGCAGGTATTGCTCCAATCGAACCGTAAAGAATGGGAATAAACCAACTACTAACACCACGCATGGTATGACCATACGTCCCAAGAGCAAGCATATCCATCTTAGGTGTATTTGTGTGTATTCAGGTATATAATTTAATTAAATATCTTGGTACAAATGTTCAGAAATAACTGGTAGACACTAAAAAACAAATTTCAAGCATTTATAATGCAGAAACTGAAAGTGGACATATATTAATGGAATAACTTTCATCTGCACAATCTTACATCACAAATGTCCGATGATTATTTGATTTGAACGTGACATGCTACCGGCCTGCAGAAAAAGAATGACAACAATTTCAACTATAGTAAGTAGTAGTCAAAAATAATAAGCCAAGATATTTATGATAGCACTTGTATATAGCACGGGAGCCGCAAATGTCATACAGTTCAATATAATTGCAAGTTACACAGTAAAGTTGAAGTTGAGCTGTTTATAAAACCATGTCATGCGATAAGTGCTTCATGATACACAATTTGTCTTGTTCACAAATGCAAATGCAGTTGCAGCACAAGAATTAGTTTCTTACTTTTTATTCACGGATAAACTATTCATAATGTAAAGTTTACATTTGGGTAGACTGGCATGGAAGTGTAGGTATGGATGCTCCACGAAGTTGTTAAGAATGGTCCAAACCGGTTTCTTGAAGTTTCTACCCTATTATGACTGAACTCTCATTTGGTCAGATGCAAACAGTTATAGGAAAGTGAACCTAATAATATAACGCTACATTGCGTAAAATCCCTATCGTAAATTGCACGCCTGCAGTTTGCACTTTGCACTACATGTTTACTTGTACGGTTCTGTTTTAGAAAATGAAATTGGAAAAAACAGCAATCCCTGAAAACTTTCTAATTTTATCCAGGTAACTAATTCCACTGCACTTCATCCAAAATATCGTTGTATTGTAGAATTTGAATTTCTAAAAATAATTCTGCGATTTGGTGATATTAGCACTAGAAAAGTATCTAAGTTTACACTTTCGAGTGTATAGTGAACAGTCTTCTCTCTCCGATTAAAATACAATAATGATCACTGCAGTGAGTAGTGCCAACAAATTACTCTCACTGTTAAATCCTTCAATTCATCGGTTGGGGGAATTGCAGCACCAGAAAGAGTATCCTTTATGCGTAATAGTAGCGAAGAATAAGAGTGTTTAAATTACGTTAGAGTTATTAAATATGAGAAGGAAACTGAAGATTTCACTTTTAATATAGAAGATGTGCCAAATAGCATATGCACACCTGTCCGTTCTACCTTAGCAAAATGTAACACTCTATAATTTGTTAATCACTATAAGAAAAGTCTATCTCGTTTGTAGAAGATAAGTGGATGAGCTTTTTGACCACGGATCACTTAACCACTCTGATTAAAACGATGTAAAATTAAGGCAAAAATCTCAAAACTGCATCCTCTGCAATGTCTCACATAAAATTAACGATTAGTATCAATAGAAATTTTGCATAAGCAAAAATTAAGTACCTTGCCTCAAAAGGTGGATGTTGAAATGGCAGAATAATAATTTGATAATATTTCCTTACTACAAACACAAGTCTATTGTCTTTATTTGAAGAAATTATTATCAGTGAGACATGTACTACAGATAGATCCTGTTTGTATATGACAGACCAAAGTTTGCTTTCAGTCTGCGTAAGGATAGACTTCAATGTATGAATGTCAGACCTGCACAGAGTCGTAGACGAATTTCTCATTTCTCTATTCGCTACTTTTACTTAAATCCACGTGGTCGTATTCTCTATGCAGTAGAAATAGAAATATTGTACTAAAACTCTATTACGACTATCCTTATCTTCAGCTTGTGCTGTAATAACATTTGTATTATTACAGTATAAGTGCATAACACTGTATCCACTTCTATCAAACAATGCCAAAGAAAAAAACGCAGCAATTTTAATAGTCCTATACGTTATAGTTACATACATTTTCCCTCTTTGAACGTGACTTATTGAAAGTGTAGGGATATAATATAATAAACATAAATTGAACTTAATATTACAGGTAAAAACCTTAAAAAACTCATAGGGAGACGCAAGGAAAACCAGTCTCACGGTTTATCCAGAAACTACTTTTCCTTGTTTTCTTTTTCCTTACGTCGCCCTGAGTTTTTTAAGGTTTTTATCTGTAATATTTTTTATTTTATAGTTTTTATTGTTTATAAATAGTTTATATATAATGTAGCGCTGTATTGAAAGTTAGGTAAATATTCTCAGTAAAGTAAGAAAATTTTAAGGTCTGTTATATGCAATACAATATTTTTTATTGCTGGAATATTTCCCTATTTCTAAAATCATTTTCAATCCCTAGTTTTGCCTAGAACCCCATTGCTGGAATCATAAAATGTACATCATTTATTCTCAAAATCATTAATAATATACTCTATCGAATGATATCAGAAATTGGTTTTATGGGGGGCTCTGCCCCCCAACCCCCACTAGGGGAATGAAAGGTTGGTGTTGTGGTTGCAGGTAGCTATACCAGTAGTAATTCAATCCTTTGGATTGGTAAGACAACGGTATTCAGTCACCTTGTGTATTACTACTATGACAAGAATGGATTGAGAGGACGTGATGATATGGATTCGAAAGAATACTGCACTACTATTTCTAGTACACTATATCTACGGAAACTGAATTTGACAATTGCATTATGATGACCAAACAATGCAAGGTTCGGTGTCTAGCGGGAGAACCGGCCTCGGGTAAAGTCTCGTGGTAATTTTTATTACCAATATTAGTATTAACACGTATTAACATGGGCCCGCCCCCAAATTGGGAGGGTCTCACCACCCAAAAAGTGACCACCCCTAAGTCGTCTCCAAATGGTCTGAAACGAAAAATTCTGCAATAAAATTTTTTGGCTTCTTTAGAGGACTTGCCAGAAACAGAAAAAAAAGTTAAATACCTCATCGCTACTCTTACCTATAATATTGTACAAACTCTATTCACACGCGAAAAAATGCACGTATGCGTATGCATCTGAGCTCCACCGGTTCGCTGTTATACCTATTATAGATAAGCATATATATATTGACTTTATTAGGTCTACTACTGATTGTTTATTTAAAGTTTGGCAATAATGACACAGTAATAAGTTTCAAACAACAAAAACAGTACATATGATTAATCAACAAAATAACAAAATCAAATAGAGTATATAATTATTGCACATTACAATCAGTTTAAATTGAAAATAAGTATGTGGTTAAGAAGTTTCATATTTGAACTTCTAATCGCAGATAGTACAATGCTCTAATTCTTTATGCAAAGGAAATCGCTTCCGGAATTTGTCAAAACATTTTGGAATTGTATCACGATATCATTGTATTACTTCTGTACTTAAAAAATGCGTATTATACAAGTTGTACTTCTTTCCAACAATGTTTACAGAATTCTAGTCTAAAAACCCATCTTTTCCTATAATTTCAACAAGTAATGAGTTTGGTCACTAAGTTTTTGGAAGAAGGAATCAAATCACTTATTTCTCAAAAAATCAGTTAATTTTTAACTTATTAAGTCATTTTTGGATTGCCTTCAATAACACAACCCCGAAGATACCTTCAACATTAATACACATAATACTAGTATAATGAAGTATGAAACGAACTTCACTTGTCTGCTGTATTACAATAAGAAAGTTCATTACTCTCCATTTCAATTCAAAAACATATAACAGCTAATAAATGTACTGCAAATAACATCACGATAAACTGCCTGAATTAAGGAATCTAATGTTACATATTCCAATGTTCTTGGTTTAAATGGCATCATTATCGCTGTAAAAGACAACCACTACAATATACTTAACATGAAGGCACTAAATCATATTAACTTAGTTTTAAATTTAAATTATCAGATTACATGTTGCGTGCTGTAGGCACGTAGCCACTGACTGCTCCTTGATTGACATGGTCGGTCAGTCATAAGATTAATTCTCACAAGTATGTGGCAACAGTTCCTCTTATCTAAAATCACACGCAAACTTTTTTGTTTTGCTACGCTAATGTTGACAAACTCAAGTAAACCAAATTCATGCAGAGTTCATGTTTTGAACTTGAAATGATTTAGATGATTGCAACTTTGCTAAAGGATTTTTGCAATGTATTTCCTTGTGAAAGCTTCAAAGGCTACTTCATCATTGATGAAAGACATTTAGCGGGAAGTCATTTTATAAAAATCTAAGTCCTTACTTGTCAAATGGAAAATTACTTCATTAGTGTCTCATTAGATCTTGAATAATTCCATTATTACCGAGTTAACATCTCTGATGTATGTAGACCTTTATAATGAAAATTAATGAAAGGGCATTAGCAATTGGTGAGTTTTGAATTCAGAGCAAAATATCTATTAACAATTGCAGCTGTCATATTCTAAAGTATGAAAAATGGATAATATTAGACAACTGAACGATATGGCAAGTTCATTCTCATGTAGTAGGTACTTATCCTATTTATTAGGTAGCTATTCCTTTTGTCTTCCCAATCTAGTATGAGTTATGCGTTTAATTTGTTCAGATCCTTTTGTTCAAGCATTCTAACTTGATACCGAATGGGATCGCAAACGCTGTTGCGTGAAACTGTTATGCAGTTGATGTTTAAGGTGATTATCAAACTACAAAGTAACAAGAACACTAAAAAGAAATTAATTTTTTATGCTGTTATTATACCGTTAAGTTAACTATATACATCCGATTAAACTTAAACATATTAAAGCCCAGGTGCATGGAAACGAAAATGATTTCTCGACTATCAAATTTGCCAGTAACTTTTTTTTTGAAATTCCCTAAGGATCTGACACCACTGGTCCTACAGCCGTACAATAATTTTTAAAAAATTCTTCGATACTTATTCTATGATAGTTATTTTGAAAATTCCACATTTTGGGCTTTGGCTTGAAGATATAAATTGGCAATATATAATTCACAAAAAAACACACATTTTTCGGGTTCAAACGATGATGTCTTCAAGTCGAAGACCAAAATGTGGAATTTTCAAAATAACTATCATAGAATAAGTATCGAAGAATTTTTTAAAAATTATTGTACGGCTGTAGGACTAGTGGTCTCAGATCCTTAGGGAATTTTCAAAAAAAAGTACGAATTTTTCCGATTCCCATTTACCCTCTATGATAATTTTTGCTGGTTGCCCAGCAACATCCCCATTTGTGGCAAAAACAATCTGAGTCTTTTGAAGCCTGCACCATTGCCTTAAAGTACTTAAATTTTATGTTTCTACATAGTTGGTTTTCAAACTTACATTTCAATCCGACTTTTATCACAAAATATCAGAATTGCATTAGAAATGACAATAAGGATAAGAAAAGCAATTCAAAGAAAAAAATCTTAAAGAATGATTAAGTACGTAGGCATGTTTTTGTTACAAGAAAAGCTCACCATACAGAATTGAAAGAATGTGATTTTTGTGGTAGGCAGATCACTAATAGAAGCATTGCTAGAACATTTATTAGAACAATAGCAAGCGAAAGTTTATAAAGCCTAGGATGAAAATAAATATTAGATCTGAGTCAGGAGTGGAAAATGCATGGTACGTGCAGCAGATACAAGAAGTAAGAGTGCAGCGTGCTCTGAATGCAAGATTTTTCATTGACTATAAGTATTAAATTGTTTTCTTGTGAGATTAGTCTCATAAACTCGGCGGACCTTAGCTAACAGACTCTCAGGTAACGCTTTGTCGATTTAACCTAATTTGAGGGTCAAATGGCTAGGTATAAACACTGAGCTAGACAATGGAAACGTAAACACGCTAACAAGCGTGGCTAACCTAACGGCATTCTTTTACTCTTTAATTGGAATTGAATGAGAGCACTCACTAAACATTAACTCAAGTGCTGCCTAAAGTCATAAGGCCCTTTTTATTAAGGATTATTAGCGATAATAATCCCACCAAAGTCAAGTTTACATTTTTCCAGCCTTTGTGCTAATGCTCATTGCATGTAGTAAACCGCATATCAATATCTACTTAATAAAAGTTGCAATTAATGATATACATGCATCCTGCATGTCATTATAAATTACTTTAAAATAGATTACACAATTTTATCCATTATGAATTTATATATAGTTCTTTCTTCTAGTATATACTAAATCATAAAATTGTAATCCATTTTTTATTGAAAGTAAAGCTTGCAAAATTAAAAGAAATGTCTAGCTATAGTAATTTTATGCTTTGAAGTTTTATGCAGCGTTTGAGGTACACCATTAGATTATTATGAATATTTTCGCTTATGATCAAATTGCCATTTGAAGGGACAGTTTGCACAATTTTTGAAGTACAATAAATTAAAGTGTTGATTTGTTTTCATTACAAAATCTTGTGAATGAAATGAGTTGACATTTTGAATGTATTCCGGAAGTTGAGGCAGTTTGTCTGAGTTAGTCTCCTTTTTTAAGTACTAAAACTTCCTTAAATTCCTTAACAAATAATTAAGCTCAATAGTTTTTGTATCATTATCAATTAAACTCCAATTTCAATTAATATCAGTGACCTACGTTCATGTAGAGATGAAATATAATTAACATTCAAATCCACATCCGCAAGTTGAGATTTTGAGATTCAGCCAAAGCCACAACTCACCATGTATTGAAACACGCAAGTTCATTAACATACATACCAGCACTAGGTTGTTGTGTCATAGTTATGTAGCTACAGATAACCTGTATTTTTTAGGTTCCCATACACAAAGTAAAAATGACGACGTGTGTGGGTGCTATAATTGAAGCCACACTTTCATTCATTCACGGGCCATTGCTCTACCACCTATGCTAAATGATTTTAATTCATTCAATGCCTGTCATACCTTTATGCATACGTGTACTTGTATGTACCTCAGATGTACCACTTCGTAACTAACAAATGGTCATAGCGTAGGAATGTATTGCATCTATACAGGACAGTATACAAATTGTATTTTCAATTTATGACTCTTTTGTGTACTTACAAGGTGTGTAGAGAAATCGGAAACGAAATCGACGCTTACATCAGTGGAGGAAGAGAAAATCAGAAATTCCAATTGCACAACTCCTTGATAAACATGATTTGGTTACTTTGATCTCGTAAGTAAATGTCTTATTCATTGGCAATACCTATTACATCCGTTCTCAGGTTTCTGGCATAAGCTATTGAACTATTTAAATATGCACATATCATTTCCATTGTGTTACTAATCTGTAAATATGGCCAATCACTTTTCTTTCTTCAGTAACATAGTATGACTTCTATTTCTATGCTTTTTAGTACAGGGATTCGATATCATTGATATCATAATGGAATATCAATGCAAAATTTTATGTTCTACTGCTATTTCCAATTCTTCCTTATATTATTACATGTTTATTAACTTTCTAAATCAAATCTCTGATCATGGAGGTTTGTCGGCATATTGAAACTGTGAGTAATACATTCGATAAACCATGATTGACCAATTTATTTATTAAGCATTTAATACAAGTACCCCTGTAGCTATGAGTAGCTCCAGATATAGCGGATCCTCTATACTGTAATTGTGTCTCATTTGTTCAATCAGGAGTACCTACCTAACATTTCATTATGCGTGGATGTTCAACCCTGTTTGCATTGCAAAATACACATTTAATGATAATTTTTGCAGATCGCTGTAAACATATCATATAATTATACAATTATGTATAAGGACATATAAAAGTAGTTTTAAGAAATTTATTAGGCACTTACTTACAATTAATTTATTACTTTTCGTCTTTTAAAACGAGGTTCGTGAATTGATGTATCATTGTATCAGTTTATGACAATACAGAATCACTTAAGGCGATTAATAGTGCTGAAAAATTAAAGTAGGTCAATCGTTTCAGGACTAAAGGGAGGCTGAAAGAGATTTTATTTTGTAACCTTGTCCTTAAATTAATTTTTCTTAGAGCAATCACGTAATGTGGCCGAATTGGAGAATTTCATGTTAAAACTGATTTCAAAGGAATTAGCATTTCATATTGGCATTTGTTGTCGTAAGAAATTGTCAAACATTACCTAAGAAGACTTACACGCCTGGTAAACGCATGTGAAAAGACTTAAATACCAAAAAGGGTGATGAAATTATGTTTGTTTGTGAAATCTTTAATTTATGTAAATTGGTCGTCTATGTTTTTACTATGATTCTTCAATAAAACATATTATTTACTTGCCATACAAATACTGCGAATTTGCAAATTGTCATGAACCATTAACTTGTGTCCATTCATGCTGAACCTTGTATTCATCTGCTTATTTTACTGATTTATCTTTCAAGCATTGTTAGTAATTTACATTTCATGCATTACAAATGGCCATTATGTTTGTAGGGCTAAAAGTTTTGAATAATCAAACTTTTTACTATGGGAGATATTACTGACTTCAAATTGAAACTTTCAATGTTGGTTACACTGGTGTAGAAGTACAAATGAACTGTTTATGGTTTATCCCCATTATTGTTGTAAAGACTCAAACCCCAAACAAATAAGTTTAATTGCCTTATCAAGTACATAATGACAGTCCATCATTGTATTATCTGTAAGAATGTATCCTACAACTCCCTAGGCCTTTAGTACGCATATACCATTATTCGATCACGTTTATATTATAGAGTGATGTATATGCATTAGGTATACCTGTGTAAAGATGGCCACTGTGTCCCATTTACTGCAAATTGCGTTGATAATAACAAACCTCAAAGGTAATGACTTAATAGCTTTTATATTTACATTTGAATGTGTCATAAAGTAGGTCGAATTAGCATATGCAAAAATACAATATACTTACTAATTCCCATGCATCCTATTCGGAGATGAAAAAATTCTGAATCCCTTGCGAGTTGCAATACTGGAGATAATTAAAAACTACTGTATCATTAAAATGAGAAGTTATTTCAGTATGTACTTCCTATTACTGAATGCAATGCATTGAGCAGCAAGCATGCAATATCACATGAAAAGATGGGTTGCGTCCGTGATCACTTGAATAAATAAACAATAAAAATAATAAATATTGACAATATGGATTTGTCAGATAATAGTGCAGACATAGATTGGGCTTTAGGTGATTGTATTGAAATTGTTAGCCAATTATAACAAGATTCCTTTGTTAACTACTTACTTTCTACTTACAACTACTTACCGGTGAATATATGATGAAAGCGGATGAATCCGGATGAATCCGGATGAATCCGGATTAAGTTTAATAAAATCAGTTAGAAGCTCATGTCGATATGGAAAGTAGTTTTAGCTCAACTGACGAGATTATAGAAGCACAGTCTGTCCGTCCTTTCGTCCGTACCCACGATAACTTTCGAATTCAATGACGGAAGTTTACCAAACTTGGCATAAACAATGCTTATGGACCACTGACGTTCCCTATTGATTTTGGCATAAATCGGTCCATATGTTGCTGAGATGCCGCGTGCTTACTTTGTCTTCATTTGATTCATTTGCGCTTCGCGAGAAAATTTGCTAAATTTTTCTCGGTGCCCCTTCTGTAATTTTTTCTGGTTGCGGCCCTTCTTTCAACTTCTCCATATATTGATAATTAACATGCATTCTACTATAAGTGAAACATGGGCATTGATAGTTACAATTGCGTTTTCTATTGTTAGCTAGTCAGTATAATATTACATGTCGCTACTATGTCTACCATAACTGAAATCTATTTCTATTATTATTCTACCAAAAATGTGCACTCGATCCCCTTTACTCAGGCGAGCTTGCTGTAGGTTCAATTGTAACATTGTAAGTAGAAGCACTAAGCTATAGGTAGCTTTTAAAATAATGAAGACGATTTGAAGACCGAAATGTAACGAATCCGTCACCATATTATAATTGCAGTAGCCTTGATAAAGCAGTTTTAACTATCTATGTATATCTGGTAAGGAAGCGCCGAAACGCAATAATATAATATTATGCATTGTTTCCAGTAATCTCGACTAAGCTATAGGTATAGGTAGAATTAGAATATTTTTTAAATGAACACCATTTGAAGACCAAAATGTAACGCATCCGACACCATGAAAACAAATTAAGCTTAAGGTTACACTTTGGCCCTGCATAGCAACCACAGGGGACTATCAAAATGCATGTTAAAAAATCTTTTACATCGACTATTATAACTTCCGGAGGATCAGTCTGATTTTTATGGAACCTACATTTTTGGAACCGTGGACTATCAAGGAACAAAAGTTACCATTCGGAATTTTGATATAGTTGCTTTAAATGGACCAAAAACATCAACGTTTTATAAAAAACTAAAAATGACTCATTTTTTTGGGAATTTGATTTTTTTAAATGTATTTAAAACAACTATATCAAAATTCCGAATGGTAACTTTTGTTCCTTGATAGTCCACGGTTCCAAAAATGTAGGTCCCATAAAAATCAGACTGATCCTCCGGAAGTTATAACAGTCGATGTAAAGATATTATGATGAATTTTAAATGCATGGAGGTTGACCCGAATTGCTGATGATGGAATACCGAGGGCATAAGTCAATGCAATTCCAAAAAATTAGTTTCTAGGAAACGGGGAAGTGTATTATATTATAAAGATTTCTATACTGACTTGTATAGTAGCATTTCCACCTGTCGTCATTGGCAATGTTATTACAAATACTTTAGTACAAAATCTTTTTTGTTTGCATCTTGCTTCAATGCATTCATACTTGTAAGTTTAAGTTATAACCATGGTTGTTATAACTACTATCAAAGATGTCTATTGTCCATGTGACATAAACGGCCATCAAGTACAAGCATTGACACCGTAGTCATAGTGATATAGTACTAACCAAAGTACTAACCAATAGATTTACAAATATTATACCATAAGACGGCCGTTTATGCCGCATGGAATTCATTTTGTTATTGACTTGATAGCATCTTGTTTATCAATATTGCACTGCCAAAACTTCCCCTTGAGGTAGTGGAATGGCCGGGTAGGTTAACTATGGGGTTTCGGATGTGACAATTGACGGGTTAAATTTTGGAAATTATATTTTTTTCGTTAGCAACCAACGTAAACAGCGTCCTTAATGCAGCTGTTCGTTTAAATTGGTCTAAGTTCTTCTAAATTGGTCTAAGTTCGTCTAAATTGGTCTAAGTTCTTCCAAGTTGATCTAAGTTTGTTTAAGTTCGTCTAAGTTAGTTTAAGTTCGTCCAAGTTTCCGATGTGGACATTTAAGATATAACATAACAACATAAGTAGTATGCTGACTGATGGAACTAGCTGGATGATTGATACTACGTGGATGAGAATATGTAGTTTCTTTGTATACACTATTCTAAAACATTTTGGTTTCCTAAAATGAATAACGGTGTGTATTTGTAATTTATAATGAACAAATACTTACATGCGGAATACTTCGAAAGACAAAATGTGGTTATGAGGATCACGTATTTTATTTTAGCATTCCTGAGCTAATTGTAAATAAAAAATCATTCCATATCAAAAATGACAGTTCTAGCTGAATATCACAAGATCACAAAGCCCTTATTTTTACATGTAATTAATATGCTATAAATTATGCCGATATTATTACCCGACTGGTGTATTTCAAGTATTAAGTTTTCAGCCAAGTTTTTAGGATGAAGTCAGCTCCAAGTTCACCAATCATGATACTGGCAGCATTGGTATTGCTGTTGAAATATTATTGGGAAGAATTAGATATTACAACCAAAGAACTAAAACAAATTGGTTTGCAAAACCCACCTGGAAACAATGGTTGGCATAATTGAGGCATCAATGACCCTCAACGCTGTTATATTTCCAAGAACACGTAACTCAGAATCAACGACGCTGTTGGGATCATCTTTTCGTCCCATTGCACATGTACCTATATGAATAACATGGATAAAAATTCAACTGAACCCAAATAGTAAGCATAATCAATGTTGTGAGTTTCAAATTTTTTGGGACGGCCATTACGATAAACATACCTACTGGGTGGTACATTGTAAGCGAATACATTTTGGCATAACACTCCCAATATGCATTCGACCTAAATTGGAATGACTCGCATCCAGGAAATTTTTCTTCTGAAATCCTAGCCCCGATTTCCCTGAATGTTCTTGTATTCTCAACTAGACTTATTGATTTGTTTATAGCTTAAAATATCAAAAAGAGTTTACGATTAGAGATATTTATTAAGTAAAATAGATGCTGAATTTTGTAGTGCACTGTATAATCTACCTTCTATCATTACATCCAAGTCTTCTCTATTTTCAAAGTAATTGGCATAAATTTTTGGCTGATCTTTCGAATTTGTACTGCTGAGCAAAATTTCTCCACGTCCTTTAGGTCGGGAAACAATGTTGATAATTTGGAAAGAATCTTTTCCTTTCGCAGATTTATAAAACTTTTCCAAAACTCCGTTTTGTAGATTGAAAGCGTGTTCAAACTGCTTATCTGAAGCGTCATAGGTATTTGAGCCTAACAATATCCATTGAATATCTGGGTACAACTCTCTCCCTGTGGTCATCGAGTAATTTTTCTCTTTCGAAGAAGCAAAATACGCAGTCGCTTGGACAGAGGTAGACGTTCCTACTCCCTTAGCCTTAAATACGAAATCGTAAGTTGCCATTGCGTCCAAATCTCTTTCTAAGTAGAATGATTTTGGTTTAGTTATTGTAAAAGGTCCAACAAACGAA
The DNA here is from genome assembly GCA_020055645.1 of Tomocerus qinae. Taxonomy (NCBI): domain Eukaryota; kingdom Metazoa; phylum Arthropoda; class Collembola; order Entomobryomorpha; family Tomoceridae; genus Tomocerus; species Tomocerus qinae. Next base: position 103,881,880 of record CM034546.1, on the reverse strand, counting down.
GTAATCTGTCAAAGTATTTCGTTAGAATCATTATTTAAGCATCTTAAACAAATATTAGGTCCATTGAATGAATGAACTCACATGATCTTGAAGATTCTTTCCAACTGGCAAATCAGCTTGTACATGTATCTACGAAATAAGTAAATCATATTAATATTTAACGAGGGCATGAATGAAGTCTGTGATGGGAAACCTTCGTGAACTGAAAATGCACCCATAATGTTAGTTATCTTTTTTATACCCCTAAAGATTCCAAATGAGATTTTGGTCCTATTCCTGATAACATAAGGATTTGTGGAGATCCTATTGCACCACCTGCAAGGTGTAAACAAAACTTTTAGCAGAAGAATTAGTATCATAGGAAAATTTAATAAGCTTCAAATTACCAGAAATGATTACTTCTTTGGTAGCATAAGCTCTTTTTATTACTCCATGTCTCTCGTACTCCACTCCATAAGCCTTTTTCTGTTCATTCAGTAATATCTGTCATAAAATCAAAATAAAGCAGATAATGGAAGAACGGAAAAGTGTTTGAAAGAAATGACATAACTTTTGAAAGGATTAAAAAGTTACCTTTTGAACTTGAGAAAACTTGTAGATACTTAAATTATTTCTACCCCTAATAGGCTCAATAAAAGCTCGGTAAGTTCCATGTCTTCGGCCATTTTTAATTGTGTAAGGAACAGCCGAAGCACCTTAAATTCATATTTGACAAATTAATTGATACATTCCTTAAGTAATTATGTCTTGTAGAGAAGTGCTATGTTTATGCAAACCTTCTTTAAAGACAGCATTAATATCAACCTTTGGAATTCCGGTTTCTTCCACAGCCTCTACAAATACATCTGCCAGACCTGTATAAGATGGAAGACTGACTCTTAATTCTCCACCTTGAGAATGGAATTTCCTCATTTCATCGTCCCATTTTTCCTCTGGAGGATGATAATCTTCTGACTTTTTGAAATATTTCATCACGTTGTTATAATTCCATCTGGAATCTGAAGTGATGTTCGCCCACTGATCATAATCCAATCGATGACCTCTGGCATATATCAAAACTAAGCAAAAACATCAATATTTGTGGCTTAAATGCATGCGACAGAATTGAGAACTAAGATTTGACGAAGGACATTTTTGCAATAAAATTGGCATTTACAATTAGCATTACTCGATCCTCCTAATCCCTTTCCACGTGGCCAAAGGCATTGCTTGAATTAAAACAAAGTATGAATTATTAAAGTGTACCATAATTTAACTATGCGTAGATCTTCAACAGGCACCTATATATTATGTATACAGGGTGGCCGCGAATGAATGACTCACACTTTGACCTTAAATAACTTCCAAACGGTTCAACATATTCTAACGAGACATACACCAATCGAAAGACCAAGCGAAAACTTAGAAATCAGCTAAATATCAATATTAACAAAAAATTATTACTTAGTAAAAAGTTGCTTGGACGAAAAAAGGTGAATTCGCACTCCCGTAAATGACTAAACGCAACTTTGATCTTTAATAACTTTTGAATTATTAGGTTCAGGTCAACAAGGTTAACGGCATCGAAAAGAGCGTGCGATTTTGAGTAAAACCCAAATGTTTTGAAATGTAAAAATAAGAACTCCTTCTTCTGGAAAGTGACCCGCGAAGAAGAGTAACATTCAATGCGGAATTTTTGCAAAGACAGATTAAAATCTCGATTTTGTAAGGGAAGTGATTTGGAAAGCTTGAATCGTAGTTTCGAATGTTTTTTTGATTTGGTTACAATCCGGGTCGGTTATTGCTGAAAAGTTTCAACTTTTTAAGGTCCCTCAAAAAGGATGGCGTGACAATTGCGAGACTGCGAGACAGTATTCCAGAGGAGTCAAAAACAAATCAAGCACTGACACAGTGAGGTTAATTTTAAGTCCCTCGTTATTCGTAATTTTAGATTCGTATTTAACCACGTGCATTAGGATTTATGAATTAGAAAAACTGTCCAAAAACGACTCTTAACTGTCCAAATTACCTTCCTTACAAAATTGACATTTTAATCTGTCTTGCAAAAATTCCGCATTGAATGTTACTCTTCTTCGCGGGTCACTTTCCAGAAGAAGGAGTTCTTATTTTTACATTTTAAAACATTTGGGTTTTACTCAAAATCGCACGCTCTTTTCGATGCCGTTAACCTTGTTGACCTGAACGTAATAATTCAAAAGTTATTAAAGATCAAAGTTGCGTTTAGTCATTTACGGGAGTGCGAATTCACCTTTTTTCGTCCAAGCAACTTTTTACTAAGTAATAATTTTTTGTTAATATTGATATTTAGCTGATTTCTAAGTTTTCGCTTGGTCTTTCGATTGGTGTATGTCTCGTTAGAATATGTTGAACCGTTTGGAAGTTATTTAAGGTCAAAGTGTGAGTCATTCATTCGCGGCCACCCTGTATAATTAATAATAGTTTAGTATGAAATTGTCTAAAAGGGCTACCTTCTCTTTCATAGCTAAACATGCATTTCTCTGAGGCATTATTTTGTACTGCCAGTCTATATAAGGTTGGTTCAGCATGATAATTGCTGTTGTAGGAATGTAAGTTGGGGGATAAGGCTCTCCACCGGCTTCCAACAAAAGAGTGTCGAATTTGGCAGACAATCTATTAGCTACAACTGTTAAATTAAACAACAAATTCATGTTATAGACTTTTATGTAAATTTTATATATTTCTCTCATTGTGCATTGTCTTTTACAATTCACTCACCAGCTCCGGCACTTCCAGCTCCGACTATACATGAAAATAAAAAATAAAGGTTAAAAGTATAGTAATTATAAATGCACATTTGTGGGTATATTAGTATACTCAATATCTTCTATTTCCAGCTATATGCTACATACGAAGCAATAGAAAGATGCACAGAATATCTGGATAAAATTCCACCCACGCGTCCAAATAATCTGAATCGATTCCATCCGAAATTTTAGACGTTGTTTTTTCTACTTAGATGATTTCCTAAAGTGAGCTTACTTAAACTTTTCTATGATTTAAATACAAGATGGAGTTAACTAGTACATATTGCAATTTACATTCTAGCTTACAATAACCTACTTATAAATATAAACTTTAATAAACTTTGATTTGTACAATTTATCTTGATAACTGGATTCGGTATTTTCATTGACACTGCAGGCTAAACATTACACATTTTTTGACTGAGTATTATGACTAATTATTTGTTTGTTCAATAAATTTATGCCAATAAAGTATGCCAAAAAGTATTTTTGAAAAAAATATTTTATGCCAAAAAGTGTATGCCAATTAGGGGTGCTCCCCAATAACCATATAGGTATACTTAGATATAGACGTAAAAATTACTAAAATGATATGGCACGCCAAAAATTTCTTAGAAAAGGTAACTACAAGGGACTTGCATTTGAAATTCAAAGTCCATAATTACGTAACCCGTCATTATAAATTGCTGCATTTTTGCATGTATTCTGTAAAACTGAAATTATTAACAAATGCATGTAATATTACAAGAGAATTTTGTGCGTGTAACATATTTACTTTTCAGTCCAATTGTCCAATAAGATTACACCATCGGTTATCCCAATGGCATGCTAACAGATAATTAGTTGCAGTTACAAGATATCCACACGAAGTCTCCTGTAGTTTGTATACAAATTTTTCATTGTCCTAGTTCTGCCACTTTTGCCTGAGAAAAATAGTTATAAGCCTGGATTTTTGTTTCATTAATGCATAAGTACAAAAGACTAGTTTTTGTAATTCGGTTAATTCACGGTATTATTATGGCGTAATTCATTTTCCATGAAATATCAAATCTGTACTAAATAGGATAAGTAATGCTCACTTGTTATCTGACTACAAATATAATATTAATCATTAATAAATATAGTAAAGAACAAACAAGGAGTCAATACTTACCAACAATGAAATCAAATATTTCTTTTTTGTCAGCATATGTAGCTTTGAAAAGGTCGGAGCGTAAATCTGCATTGTGGTAGACGTATAAGGAGTCCTTAACGAAAATGGCCATCAGTAAGTATAGAAAAGGTTGAAACCAATTGAGATTATTAAATGCATTTTGATACAACTCCAAATAATCCATTTTGGACTGTTTTTCCTGGACTTTTACATGAGTATATGTTCAAACTAATTTTTAATATTCCAACTCCAACAATCCTCTTCACTTTGCACAATGAACCATGTAATAAAGTTCTATTGATATTTTTTGTACCATAATTGTCACTGAAACGATCTTTACCAATAAATATGTCAAAAAATGATGAAAAATGCAGCTATACTTGTAAGTGTGTGTATCTGGCGTTTTCAAACTGCAGAATGAGGTTTAAAAATGTGCTGTCACTCTGCGATTAGCATTAAATGTAAATAAATATCGGAATGCTTAAGAAGTGAGGATCCTTAATAAAGTTTATGCTTAATGTATCAAGTTTACTATCTACTGTACTTGACTGTTTTGTTTAGTAATATTGCACAATAACAAGTTTTCATTCTCGTTTGTAATGAACCTTTGAGGGGGCACAGGTAGATCAATTATCATGTACCTTTACATATGCTTTGTGTACACATCATTCTGCATGTTTAGGTACACGTTCCCAACTATCTTACGTTATGTTATTGCGTTTTGCTCAATTTGTATTATTAATAACATGCACTTCTGTAGATTATATAGATTTGACCTAATGTCTTGTATTTGTTGACATGAAAAAATAAGCTGCTCTTTCTGATAGTAAGTGAAGGCCAAAAGAAAAGTGTAAATCGGTCAATCCTCCTCAAAAGGGATTGGGTGTTCCATTTCTATAGATAATATATTGTACTGGTAGTAATTACCAATTACCTGTTTAAATCCTATTAAACATCTATCTAAATTACATTAAAAACGCATACATCAAAGATAACTGATGGATTTGTGAAAGTTAAAATATTTGTTTTAACGCATAATTTTTAAGTGCATAGCTGAAAGATTTGCGTAATGTCTTAATCACAAGGTGCGTGTATGGGTGGATGAAATTGATGCATGATGATAGGTATAGTTATTGGTTCCAATTGATAATTTATTCCATCACTTTGTCACATTATACTTATACAATTCACAGATGAGGTGTAATGAGGAAGACATGAAGCGTGAGTGCAATTACAGACATTACAAAGCAAAGTATTGTAATTCCTTTTTGTACTGATATACCTTTACAATATAAATCAATGTCTGGTGCCCAGTAATACTTTACATATTTAGTACGTATCTCATTATCGAGGTGTTAGTTATAACACGCATCATTAAAATTACATTTTTACGCACAAATATACTTTGTATCTAAACAATCTACATACACACTATATCTACATAGCTAATATCTGATTACATAACTCACGTGCAAAAATCTGAAAAGAATTCATCAAAATTATGTCACTACATAATTCTAGTCTTGGTTGCGAATAGAAAGATAGATATGAAGTATGGATTGGAACATGGAAGTGTTAGGTTTTATGGAAGACTTAGTGCTTGACCTGTAATAGTCGTCGATGTTCATGCAGATATGTCAAAGGTTGATTTTTCTACTCGCTACTATACTAATATACATGCTATACTATACGCCTACATTTTCTAATGCTAACAAATTGATTGTAGGATCAAAGTGAGCATATTCATTAATTTGGCAAAGAGTTACATTTGCATAATTATTCGTGTCTATTTTTAATTGCAGAAATTGCGCTGTAGACTACTGGATATAATACTCAGCGCAACTCCCACAGACTCTGCTCTGACAGAATGTGATTGTGTAAGTAAATGCTAATGACATGAAGTTGATTAATCTTGTAGAGTTTATCTAATAGCAGGCTCGTGGTTTGTATTGTGCTGAATACTTGCTAACTAAGATAAACCGATCGATATTGAGGAGGTATATAGCACAAACACAGATGAGCGTTGATAAAAGTCTCTGCATTGTAGGATAATTAAGATATGTTGATGATAGCAAGCCTCAATATGTTTACATTACAGTACAGACTGCATAATATATATTATAGACTACATAATATATAAATGACACTAATAGCTACTTTTATATAGGCAGTATAGGGAAGGTTTAATATACCAAATGCTATACTATATATTTACTTCTATGTAAACGAGATCATGAGCACATTGACTGAAAATAAAAGTATAAACTTTATACTTCGGACTACATACTTACCTTCACTAGAGATCAACTCAGACTACAGTTGAATGGTGCACTATATACATACGCTTGAATATTAATGATTAATAATGAAAGTACTTGGTCGCTTGAGGACCGAAAACCTCATCGATTGAGAGCTATTTTTATACAAAAAGAGGTTGGTTTTCGCATCCTCCGATTGTGTTCATTCGGCGAATATGAAGAAAAGTCGCCACAAGGCATGGAACAACAATAACCATGTCCAGAGAGTAGAATAACGAAGAAATAATTGTGAGCAGATGCTCTGTTTGCTTGTCAAAGAAAGATCTCAAGTACAAGAATGAGACAAACAAAATGACTTGAGTTCCTGCGATTAAAGATGATGGCATCTCCAACATACAAACTGGAACCTAAACAAAAACCATTACTTTTAATTATAAATTAAAATTTTAATTATTGCAAAAATATAAATTACTGCTTCAGCCCGAATCAAAACTGCAAATCCCCTAAGGAGGAAAATGGTAGCCAGGATGATCACCGGCAGCACAAAAAGTGGCTTGTAATTTTCAACCTTAAAATTAATTAACTATGCATTGAACAAAGTCAATCGAAGCATTTAGGTATGTGATTTGTTTTGCGTTACCCCATAGTAGTAGTTGTTGTAGCATACAATGAGAAAAATTATAGAGACCAAGATGAGCTGTAGTAATCCCAGAATCTATATACATAGAGGAAACATCGGCTTAAAGCACAGATAAGAATCACCATGTACAACAAATCAATAATTCATCTCCATTTGGAGTGGATGATCTAGATAAATCCTTCTTTTCTCCGCACGGATTTCTAATCTCTGTGTCCAGGCAGTGATTTTAGGATACAGGTTATAAATGACAGTAATACAACCTGTACCTTGTGCCTTGTATACCTATTCATACTCACTAAGCTACAACTATGCGCAATATTATATGCTTATTTCAATGGAACTCGTATAAATCAATTGTGCTAGACATTGAATATAAAAAGATGATTCTGAAAATAGATTTTTTTAAAATCATAAATATTTTAAGCAAGTAATTTTTAGTTAATAAAATGATGTGAGAAATGAACTTACAATATGAAGACCTGTTCCAGCATAGGCTGCTAATCGGGAACGAGCTGTGCACTTCATGATGATGTTCTTCAGGGAAATTAAATAACGGAACTCAAGATTATTATGTTGTTATTTCATAAACATTAATTAGATTATCTATAGTTGATGGAAGCAGTAGTAGTAGTATGATATGTTTTGTTAGATAGTAGTACAATGCGATTTGATTTCAATGAGTTGTGCGATCTATGTGATCTTGCTTCAGGATATTTTGTTACATCTGTAAGCTGTGCTTAAATGGCAGAACATGGAAGACTTGATTCAGCTTCAGCCTATGGGAGAGATAACGTTCCTACTCCAACTGTCTTTTGTGTTGAACTAATGGAGATATTGGAAGGTAATTGTACTTTTATGTAATGTATGACTCTATATATTCCTATAGAATTTAATCCCAATATTTGATTGTTGGAATTTTCAATCTACTTGGCTAATGCTAAAAATATTAATACAAATAAAATGGAAAAGGATGTACGAGAGTTTTCTTTGCAACAGACTGGAAGGAATTCTAGCGCCAGAGTCAGACTGGAGAAATGTTGATTTCTCGGGAGGGGAATTTCATTATAGACCTGCTGCCGGGACTTGTATTCACAAAACATGTGTGTGCGCCGAATATTTTCATGAGATTGTCTTGAAAGTAGGTAAATAGAAAAACTTGTTACGGCAGTGTATTTGGTGCATGCGGCAGATTGAGCTCTCGCATTTCATCACGATTTTATGAAGTCATGTCCTATTGCCCAGTGCATTTTCCAATCCCATTTATGTAGGTAATTGTAAATGGAAGATCCACACTTTCACTCTGCTCAGATAGTAATCCTCCTGGGAATCCACTGCATCTTTTATGCATAAGCTCTTTTGCGGTGAATGTGAGGTGCATTCCACAGCAAATGCAACAACATTTTTTTCCACACACATAATAGAGGCATACTTATCCCCAACACCATCATAAATACCATAAAGCATGAAATGGTATTGAAAAATCAAAAACCAATTTGACAAAACGTACCGATTATAGGTAAATATGAAAATTTTATTGTCCATTTGTATATTTCAATAAAGAATTTATCAACCACTACGATTAAGGTGTTCATTATAAGATAATTAAATATATATATTCGATATGAATAGTAGGAAATTAAGGACTAACACAGTGGCAAACAATCACATAAATGTATTCGATAGGTAACTACACATACACATTTAACATACGAATATTGCGATGACTCGACGAGGTGATCTCTCCGGTTCTGTTTGTGATGACTTTATTTTCGGTATAAAATACATTTTATAAGTACTTAGGTAATTACGTCGCGACAATAACTGCATTATCCCACCTGCTCCAAAAATGCATCCAGTCTCTTTTTGTTACCATCCAAGTCTGAAATTAGTGCGTGTGTGAGATTATCTGACGTTATTGCTTTTCCTAGGAAATTTGACACAAGTTTTTTTGCTGGGACACCTCCTCCATGTGATAAAACTTCTGATTTGTATTTTTCTCCATTAGTAGAATTAAAAGGATCTGCTTGGAAGTATTCTTGCCATATCCACGAAGCTACAGCACGGGACATTAAGTAAGAGTAGTATTTAGCTCCGTATCCAACCAAATGACCAAATCGAAGGTGCCATGCTGTATTGTGTACATATGGCAAGCCGTAAAATTTGCTATGCACTTCTTCTAGAATATCAATTGTTGGCTTCTCTAAAGGAAACATTCCAGTGTGAAGTTTTTGGTCGAGTGCTGCATAGAAATTTTGCATTTGTAATTCAGAAGCAGCAAACACATTTTTAGCCACTGAATACTTTTTTCGAAGAACTTCCGGCATAACCTCTCCTGTCTGATAATGTCTAGCAAATGTTGCAAGGACCTAAGAAATATTGAGAATATTAAAAATATGCCAGTTATAGTATGCATTTTTTTCGGAAATATTGCAGACAAATATACTACTCACCCTCGGATCAGAAGCAAAGTATTCCATGAGAATTGAAGGAACTTCAGCAAAATCAGTAGTACATCTAGTCCCAGTGACATGCTGGTATTTTGTCCGTGCTAGCATTGAATGAAGAGCATGTCCCATTTCATGAAAAAGGTTATCAACCATTGTGGGCGATAGAAGAGATGGCATCGATCCGTATGGCGAAGGAAAATTTAGCATAAGAACAACAATAGGATTCTAAATGCAAAACCATAAGCAAACATTAATTCGATAATATATTCAGGGACATCAAAATGTTTCTGATTTTATTGAAATGTAGCAAAACATTAAGATACATGCCTGATATTCTCCGTTGGCCAGCTGTTTTCCCCCTTGTATAGTAAAGTGACAGTCTTGATGGGGTTTACCTTCACGCTCAAAGAAATCACAATATATTTCTCCTAATTTTCCATCTGTGTTGTGTTTGACTAAAAAATAAACAAAGGATAAAATCACACATGTTTTCAGGATACTTTCCGTACGTCAATTTAGTGAATTAAAGTTAATCTGGCAAACCTGAAATCTTGTGCACGTCCGAAGCCCAAACTTCCCCATGTTCAATCTCTTCAGGTACTAATTCAATATTAAAAAGTTTTTGACAAAGAAGATTTAGTCCATCCATGCAACCACCCAATGAGAAATATGGCATGAAATCATTCTTGTCAGCGTTAAGCATATTTTTCTTTGCTTCTACTGTTAGAAACGGAGGATCCCACACTTGTACCATGCTTCCTTTCATTTTCGTCATTTCGTAGAAGTCCCTTTCCGCTCTGTTATGTAATTTGTCAGCCAGGTGTTCTAAAAAGTTGGCCACCAAAGTAGGACTCTCTGCTAAACTCCCTTGTAAAGCTCTAAAAATCAACAAAAGATAAAATAGCTAGAATGACACAAGATATTACATAATTTTTTCTTCAAGGTATTAAATTTACTACCTGTGAGCATAAGAAGGAAATCCACAAACTTCGGCCAATTCATTGCGGGCTGTTAGTAAGTCGACCAGAAGTTCATCCTGTTTCTTATCAGGATTAAGGTAAAACCGATAAGCTGCCTCTCTTGCAAGTTCAGAAGTTGCATCAGAGAAGAGTCCAGTAACTACCAACTTATCATCGTCTGTAGGAAAGCTATAAATTATGAAATATTATAACAACTTATTCTTATTTTACTAATATCTTGTCTTGAGATACTTAATTTATAGTATGCTTACAAGTGTCTGATATTAGCTGGAAGTTGTGTTCGTTTGACAGTTGCAGGTTTCATAGAATTAGCCGCAAATTGTTGTCCCGAGTATAAAATGAAGTCATTTAGATATACAACCCGTGCTCTCTTGTCTCCGTCTAAATGGATTCCACTTTGTTCAAAATCGAAAAGAAATAGTTGGGCAACATGTTCGTCCACTGCAGATGTAGCTTGAACATCTTTTCCTCCCACAGTACTCTTAAGCGATAGGTACAACTCTTGATTGGTATTTAACCTGACATAAACAAATTGATTAATAAACGTTTTTATATTCGTATATATGCATTGCGATACAAACTTTGAAGTAATTAAATAAGTAAATTATGTCAAAATTTTCTTACTTTTCAACAAGCTGGCTAATTGACAAGCACGCATTCTCAGCTGCATTAGCATATGCACGGCTGGGATGAGCAACCCTAATAAATTCTGCCATATCAGCTACTTTGCACAGTGAATTTGACAAGTGGTCAAAGACTTCTACGAGCTTCCTTGTACGATTTGATGAAATGCATTCACTTACTAGTGCATCACATTCTTCGATTGCATTGGCTTTCAACAGATGAAATCCGTTGGGTTCTACTAAAGCTGGGAATCCAAAAAGGCCTTTCTGGAAACAATAATAGTATTTTCCAAAAAATTTTATAATGTGTTCTAGTATTATTTTGGTTAGATTTTAAAAAATATAATGAAACATTCATGTACTTAGGTTACATTGTATACATAATAATTGTTACTATTTTTTATGGCGATGATATTTCAATATATATAACTTGAACAGTCTTGCTTACCTTTGACATAAAACTCATCTTCTTGGAAGGTTTCGAGTTAAAAGAGGTGGCCAAAGGAGACCATGTAGTTAATCTCCTTGAGTTGATCAACCAGTGATTGTAAGACTTGCGGAAGAAAATCATGGTGAATAATGTCAATATATATTTTCAGAAAACCAAATCGGGAAGAAGTGTATACCTCACCTCCTGTGTTTACGGATTATTCTGTAAAAATAAGAGATTAATACAAAATTATTGAGAAAAACTTTAACTACAAAGTTAGTCGATGCATTATTACTTTACTTAAACGCTGGAGTCCCACATGTCAAATAAAAATATTGTCAAATGAAAACAATTCAATATAATAGAAAGTAGAACAAGCTTTTATTCACACACATATTTACCTTAATTTAATGATATAATCTGATAAATAGAATCAGGTTACTATTATAGGACATAATATTATCACCAGTTCAAAGTATACTTTTGAAATGAAGACATTAATAATATTTTATAAACACTACTTTATGATATGGTAAGGGCTACAATGTTATAGGTAAACACATACTTAATGGATGCACAAAATGCAGAAGAATTTTCTAGAAGAAACATTATTTATGTACAAGATAAGATATAAAAATAACAGTGAAAAAAAATTAAGCTACATCATCTATACATTATGCATATCTGTAATTCGTGGGATACTGTTGCTGGATAATGTTGGCCGAAGTTCAGCCATAATATGACATATGACGCAAATCAAAAGCTGACATTTGATTATAAATGATTCATACAATAACAAAACATGTAGATATCATTAACTTACAGAATATTATAACATGCTTGAATACATTCAGAGAATCTAATCTTCAATGTATTGCCAAGCGTGAAGAACTGCGTCGATACTCGTAGAAAATAGCAATCGCTCAGAATTTGGGTGCCACAGAGCGTGAGTTACAGTTTTCGAATGACCATCATGTAAAAATACTGGACTTACGTTCATGGAACTTGTTAATTTTGTTTCTGACTCGGTGTTTTCACACGAACTATTACTTCCCAAAGATTCTTTGAATATTTCGACTGTATCTTGTTTCATTCCTGTGACGATGAATCTAATATCATTTGAATTTTCCTTCCCAGATGCAAGTTGATACTCTATGTTGAATCTTCCTAGCAATACACCGGGGGCCGCAGCACATCCGGGCAAAATAACTCGCTCTCTTTCTCCGCCTAAAAATCGGATATCTGGACTTTCGTAACCACCACATGAATCAACAATGCCAATTTTATTTTTTGAGGGCAACACATCTAAGCTAAATAATAATGAGCCCTCTGAAGAAGATCCTTGTGCTGCTGACAGAGCTTTTGTTGCTTGAAAAGTCGTGGTTGGTTTGGCATGTTCTCCTTCGCGTAAATCCTTTATACACACTGTACCCTTGCTAGTTATCAATGCTACTGCATTATCATCCCAAAATTTTATTTTCGCTATTTTTCCCCAACTTCCATCTTCAGGGACATCATGTTTACTTCCTCGATCAAATGTTTCTTCTGAAGATGAGAATGTCCATTCATAGATGAATTTTCCATCAAAACTTCCTGCAACTAAACGACCGTTACTTGTGTCTATAGGACCTAATCCTTCACCTACCGCTGTTGATTCTGCATTTTCTTTTAGATAAGAAAATGTCCCTTTTTCTTGTATTACAGCTAAAATATAAAACATTTCAATCTAAAACATGTGTGTCGTTAATCGTTAATCACAGTCGAGGGATTTCAATGCAGTTTTCTTACCGTGGTCATCATTTCCAAGCTTGAATAATGTAACACCATCTTTGCCATCTTGTCGGGTTACCACAAAATCCTTTACGGATTTCAAACTTTTTATCTGTACCAGAACAGAATAAAATTATGCATTTTTACACCATAAGAATTTAATATATCAGGCAAGTATTAAACAATATCACTAGCATAAACAGATAACAGCTCGCAACTTGTGTTACATTGAAATCAACTGTGTGAATTGATCAATTTATCTACAGTTTAGGTACCTGAGTAACTTTACTGGATGCATATCCTCCGCTAATTATTTTGAAATCCCTGTCTTTGCAGAGACCTTCTTCTAAATCTCTGGACAGTAATTTCGGTGGAATGGACATTTGCAAAAACTCGCATTTTCTGGAGTAGTTTTGTATCCCACTAAGGCAGATACTTTCATCATCGATGACTTCTATGGCTTCAACAGGGAATTCCATGTCAAACATATAAAGATTTGTATATCTAAACAAAAAACAAAGTTTTGTACAGTTTCTCGTTGATCTAGATTACAAAACGAAGTAGATTTAAATTAGATTTAAATAAACAAACCTTTTCAGAGATTGAAAAAACCAAGCATCTTTATCTTCCTCTAGTAGGCGTGATTCGGCCAGTGCCATATTTTATTTTGTAACGGTGGGTGGTATATCACTTAATGGATAATGGCAGTTTTACATGTAAAACCGCAGTAGTACTAACTGAAACAATAAAGAATGGAATGTTCTCACATGTCATTAAATCTTCCTCAAACCTATTTTAAACCGTGCCTAATGTTGTCTGCCACAAAATATTTACAATTACAGAGCAATGAACTAAACTTTTCTGAAGCGAGCTCTTTGATTTTAACTGGCACATACTACTAACTACTTACACTTACAATGTTACAATTTGTTTAATGAGTTTCGGAAAGTTGAGTATTTTGTTACCTAACATACAAGATGACGATTACTACTTAAACACTAAACATTAGGGCATGTACATTGCCTATTATTAGCAACAGCTTATTAATTCTACATGATACTAACTTAATTTGTCAATTAATCAGTCTCACTGTCACTTTCAATTATTGTAAATGACTTACGAAAACAAAAGCGCAACATGTACAATGATCAAGCAAAACAGACTTCCGTGTTTCTAATGTAACATAAAATCTTACATTTACCCAAGGGAGTCTTTAGTGTTAACCCAGTCACTTGGACTTGATTTCACAAGAAGAAACAAGATTTTTAACAATTTGTATCAGTGTACTGTATACAGTGATACGGTACGAATTGTTAAAAATATACAAAATTACACTAATAAGTATAATAAGCTAAAATTAAGTTCAAATGTTCAAGGAATATTTCATCAAAGTTGTACTGAGGCTGTATACGTGTTGTACGCATTAGAAATTAGAATAGAAAGGAAATGGGGATTGTGAGATTCATCCTTAAACTTAAATTAACGCTTCAGCAAAAAGGAACAAGTGATTAAAACGCAATCTCTCGAAAATGCCTTTACACAATCATATATAGAATACCATTTATCCATCTGTGGTGCAACAGTGCATAAGGTAATTTCGAAATTTTAATTTTCTTTCTGTAAGTGTGGACGTGTGCAATGGCAATAAGACATCGATTCCCATACTCACAAAAATGACGTTTGCCATAGACGCAACTGACGCAAGTGATACATCTCCGTTTGCCTTATTTACAACCTATATCATCAATATCTATGAATATAACCATTTCTGTATTACTTTAGCAGCAGCTCCAATATCACCCAATGACAACAATTCATAAGCATAGTTCTAATATTTCAGGACCATTTTAACACTAGAAAAAACCTAAAGTTAACCTTTACAGACAATACAGACATTTATTATCTGTACGTTTATCCAGCCCTATTAGATTTGTGTGTTCATGCTGTTCTTCTTTGTTTAGTTGCAAACTACTTATGTTTAATTGGGAAATTACAATTTACAACTGATGAGAATGGGGCGATTGATATCCATAGCTAACATGAACCATTCTGTGAAGAGTGGGAAGATGTACTAAGATGAGGATACGTTACACTTTACAACTCTCAAAATAAGTATATCTGTATTTTAAGAAAACATGCGATAAAGATCTCAAAGACTCTTATTCCCAAACCTATTGTTAGCTACCGCCTATGCATATCAATCATACGCAAGGCAAAACGTAAATAAGACGCAGTACGCTACATGCTGTAGGGATATTAACGAGAACCTTGACATTCAGATTCAATTTATGAGTAGATGGAAATAGAAAAGAAACAAAAACGCAACGGAACTTCGAAAATTTGTTAGATTTTACATGCTACTACTTAGTAGTAGTGGCTACATACACCTATTCAATAAAGTTAATGCAGAATATTAGTCAAAAAGAAAAAAACCGGGCCCTTTTTTTAAACACATTAAATCAAGCCTGGCTTAACCCCAACTGTCATCCAAGCAAGGTAGACAGTTTTGTATTGTAAAATTTTATTACATCATATGTCTAACGTTTAAACACCGAAAATCGGTGCACCACACCGAAAGGTTTGCTGCATAAGTGATTTTTATTCATAAATAACCAGTTGGCAAAAGCCTCGTGATTTCCTTTCATTCATAATTCTCAACTGCACATTAAATTTAAGTAATCCTGTAAATTACACCAGGAAGACTGACGTAGAACGTTAGAGTTTCCTTTCTCAGCTCGTAGAAGTCTTCTTTTCGGTGTTTCAATGAACATTTTACTACTTAACAGCACTTGTAAAATGTACTTCAGAGTTCAGTAATAAAGTAAGTAGTCACTGTTTGAAAACTCCAAAAATAGAACAAGGACTCTCCGCCAAGATTAAAATAGAATTTATAAAATTGTTGTACATATTACCATTCTTTCGATATCTACGACACTTTCTTCCCAAGACAAATGCTCTCGCTATACTAAGAATGTCTACTTCTATTATAAAGACAAATGCTATTGGTAAACAATTACATACTTGTACGGAAAGATACATAACTCTAGGAAGCAAGATAAAAAGTCATGACACCTTGACACATCTGTCATCCATGCCCAATAAATACACTTGACAAAATGAGATTTCATGGAACTAATTTCAATTATAATATTCCCAGAAGAATCAGAATCATCTCCGTGTGTTTAATGACAGAGTGACACCAAAAACCAAGCACATTAAAATCTGGCTGCTAACTGTAATAAGTAAATAATGCATTAAACCAGAAATTCTTGACATGTTATAATACGAAGTATCATAAACTACAACTGATTAAATGTACCATACACATAATAATGAGCTATTAACAGCTATAATATTATCTAGTAAATAGGGATCACGGATAACTTGTATAAAATGTTTCGTATATGAGGGTAGTGACGTCTTGTATATATGCAAAGGGATAGCCCGTATATGGATAGTGACGTCTTGTATATGCAAATGGATAGCCCGTATATGGATAGTAACGTCTTGTATATGCAAAGGGATAGCCCGTATATTGATAGTGATATCTTGTATACGCAAATGGATATCTCGTATCGCACATTTATGGTATCTGTAAATCTGAATAAGTAAGGCGGCTAAAGGTAGTGTGAATGTCAATCGTGTATGTGGACTGAGATTTAGTTATCTTTGTACATTTGACTTGACGAAAGCTCGTGTCAATGATGGCTGAAATCACTGGTGTCCGATTATTAAAATCTCAAAGAGGAAAAGAAAAACTAGCCTTCGCCGGATACGTATATATAGTCATAGTAAAGATCTAAAAGGGGGTGGATTAGATTAGCTAGACCACAAACAGCTTAGAAGGTTACCATAACTCGTTGAGGTCCCGATTCCGTTGCACACACCCAACGTTTTGGAAGTTTATGAATCTGTTAAGGTCAGAAGAGCTATATTGGTTTCAAAATTTAATAAAAATTGACTATCATCAATGGAAAGCCCCCAAGTCCATATATGTCGATATTGATGAAAAACTAATTAAAACAATGAACACCTACAATATTGTGGATATTACTATATATTGCCGTTCAATAGCGCACTTACTGAAGACTCACCACAGAACTCTCGGGAAAAAGAAAATCAAAAAGTCTAATCCTAAAAACAATGAAAATGTCGCTCCTGAAACACTTCCTAACAATTTTGCATCCTCATCACCAAGAACAAGTAATACCTCCGAACAAAAGTCCTTCAAAAGACGTAAAATATAGACATCTTACTCAATGGTTCTCCATTAACACGTTTTGACTTATTGTTTTATATGCTTGGCAAAGTGAATTAGCAAGTTTGCTTCAGTGACTAATTATTTTTTCTTTGACATAACCCATAATAATACAATTTTTACAATTGACAATAATCCATACTAAGAGAATAATATACAGGATATCCTTTTGCATATACAAGTTATCACTATCGGGATACGAGATATCCCTTTGCATATACAAGACGTTACTATCCATATACGGGCTATCCATTTGCATATACAAGATGTCACTATCCATATACGGGATATCCTTTTGCATATACAAGTTGTCACTACCCCCATATACGAAACATTTTATACAAGTTATCCGGATACCAGTAAATAGATACCAGCTATGTACGCATCGATCCAGACGTAAACGTTAAGTCTGCATGAAGGCCTTTATTAATACACTAAATATTTGGCTATTTGTGACAGAGTGCGAAGACAATTTAATAAGTAGGTTTATGAATCTAACGAGGAACTGCCTAAGTATTAATTTCGAATCGGAGGTCACAAAAACAACTTAAGAAAAACATATTAGCATTGCAGAGCTGATAATTGACGGTTAAAACTTTGGGACACAATAACAAGGAAACTGTAACATTGGTAAACATCTAAGCTTAGGTATTCAAACATGCTTACTCTTATGACGCAATACCAAATCACTACAAATCATGACATGACTTATGACACAGATCTAAAAAATATAAATAAGGTTACGACAAAAGTTCATGTGTTTGTCAACAGCCTAAATTTTGCATCTTTAGCTTAAATTTTATTGGAATCAGTTAAAAACAAGGTTTATACATCATCACATGCATTTCATATCAACACAGTAGTATTTCATAGAAAGTTAAATTGCACAATTTGTTGACAAAAATAATTCTACATTACAACTTTTCTTGCCTTTTTACATAACTTACATAACTATATTACTGATAATTTAACTTAGTAGTTTTATAAAAACAATAATAAGCAATTTCTTCATGTAATAACCATTCTACGAAATATTATCCAAACACAAAAGCATTCATAGTTTGGAAGGAGATTTATTTGTTGACAACCACAATTCAGAGTCAATTAACATACAATTGGCCCATACGTAATTGCAATGGTATTTATCTGTGTTTATCCATTAAGGCTTATAAGTGAAGTAGTAACGGTTGAATATTGATATCATTATGTATCAGTCTAGATAAATTATTAGGATAGAGTATCTATATATACCATTTCCATCTGAGATTGAAGCTGATAAATTCCTTTATATGTTTGTACTACGCATATCATTTCTTACCACAAGATTAAAAGTTCATGATCCTTAGCACATACCAATACATTAACTTATACTGCGTTGGTAGTCAATAAATACTGATTCCCCGCATTGAATCTACAGGAATTTTAACTATTCCTACTATACGCTTGCATATTTTACGACTGAATACATAGATGATTCGATATACGAATATGTTGATACTTTCTGTACACGCATAGAAATACTTGTTATACTGATTAATACTATTATGTAAAATAGAAAATAAAACGTAGTTTGTCTTCTTTAAAACAGAGTGGATATGCTATGTGCATGTACACACATTATAAATATTTGATGCCACACAAATACAGTCTAACACTTTCCATGTGTGGTTCGGATAACTTCTTCGTCATTGCCAAAATGCTGTCCAAAGTACAAGAGTTGGGCAGGATGGCTTACGTTTATAGTATAACTAAGATTGTCAATTTCTTTTCATTAAAAATAGTAAATAGTACTACACCGCATTCATACACAACTATTTTATGATCCCATCAGCTAACAATAATGGCAACTTTATCTACATTTATCTGGGTCAATTTGCAAATACGTAGATAACCTAAAATACAGAGTCTATATTCTTGCTCCGGTTTTTAAACCAGATAGAATTATAAAATTCTTATCATAAGTATAGGGAGGTACTTACTATTTCATAAATTTTAATGAGTAAGAACCATTAATAGATACCATAAACTGAATTATATAAAAGCAACCATTGTCCATTGTATTAAAAAGGAAAAAATTAGAAAAAGGCTCTCCTTAATAAATATATTATTTGTCGATTGCTACTATTTTGGTATCAGTCTTTTGTCAAAAATCTACAAGTTTTGAAGGTATGGATTTCAGTCCCTTGCTCCCTACTATGCCTATGTCTGTCAACTTAAGGTTTTTTATGGCCCTTAGGAAACCACGTCAATATCATCCTCATTATCGCTGTCTTTGACGCGAAAGGTTGGATTAGAGAATTCCATATGAAAATTGGGTGTAGTTGGAGTCGCATTGCTTTGTCCTTGAAAAGACTTGATTGCTTGAGCATTATTGCTATTTCGGATGAAAGGGTATTGGTTATGAACGTTGATCCATGGTTGTGACTGAGCTGAGAACAATTGCTGTTGATAAAGAGCTGAATAGGGCTGTGGGTAGTGGCAGGGAATGGAATACGGAGAAGGGCCAACAACAAAAGGCCACTTGTAGACGTTGCTACAAGAGTTCGGCGGCTCTCTATGTCCTTTCGCACTAGTCAAAGTGGCACAGCTTGAAACCAGACCTGTCTTCCTAGAATCAACACCAGACATTGAGGATGAGGACACTTCTAAGGACGACACGGGCTTAGTGCAGTTCATAAAGGATTCTATTAACGCATGTCCTTCTTGGAAAAGTGGAGGTGCTTGTAGCATTTGGTGCAGTATGGGATTATTTGATGACAAATCTGAACCAGGACTTGTCGTTGAGTCGGGCACATTCGGATTGTCATCTAGCTTGTTAGAATCTACATTGCAACTTGACTTTTTATTTGCACAAATTTTCATATGTCTCAAAGTATTGTACTTGCTAGCACTTGTAAAATCGCAATCAGAGCAGAAATAGTCACTCCCGTGTCCACGAAGCGGTTCGGGTGTCACTGTGGCTTTACTTGTGGTGCGACTTCTCTTCATTCCATTGTGACCACTCTTTGGTTTACCATGACAGATCATACTATGTTGCACATAATCCCATTTTGTCAAAAAACTGTGTAAATTAACCATAGTTATGAAATGCAAGCCTCTACTACATTAGAAAACCGTGATATATTTTTTATGATGCACTACATATATATTAAATGTTATTGTAGATTGATTATTGAAACTAGATTCAATATTAAAATAAAATTAGCACTTAAAATTACCTTGTATCACAGCAAAACAAAGATTTTGTCGATTTGCAAGGCAAATGCATTGAACGATAGTGTTTGCGGAAATTGTGCAATTTATCACTTTGATAATCACAACGTAAACAAGAAATTGTCGTTTTGTCGTTTATTTTAGCCCTAACACCAGAAGCTTCTTCGTTACTTATCTCGTTATCCCCGATATTTTTAACAGGAGGAATTTCCATAATTGAAACAGAACTACTAAAACAGAATAGTCACTCAGGAAGAATGAAATAATAATATTTATTTTACGAATTTCAGATGAGAAAATGTGAGAAAATGAGACTGACCCTACTAGACTAGGGAATAGGTAGACACAATTAAAACTAATCTACGAGATGGATAGCCTCGTCTCCCTCCTTGAATGAAATGAAAACAAGGTAAAGTAAAGAAAGCAGAAGTCCACTACGTACCTAAACATAGACTTTCATATAATATCCATTTACTAAATATTTACCAACACACAAACAAGTCCAAGTTCAAATGTTAGGCTGTTTGTCGCTTTCTTGTTGTAGGCAGCCAAAGGGACAGCTTTAATGGACTCATAAAAGATCTAAATTCAATATACATGTCGAACCCAACGAAGCATATATATACTATACCCTAGCATAAAATACATTATACAATGCAGGTAGCAATTTTTTCTTCATGGACCAACTTTGTTCAATCCAAGGATATTCGACAAAGGAAATTTTCAGTTTTTTAAAGCAATATACCTTTTCCCGTGTCCTGTATGTATATATAATACTATCCCAAGTAGCTTGAACTTCAAAACCATGAATTCATGAAAGAACTAAGTAATACATGCTGCTGTAGTAGTACATGAGATTTGAGAAGACTATCCCATTACTATTTCTATTGTACGACGAGCCATTTGAGTAATAAAGTACTATTATTAAGCAAAGTTACATGTTAAAATCCCTGGCAAAATATCACCATCACAAACTACATACAATACCAATTCGCATTGAGTGTTGGTACATTGATTCTATTGTGTATTGAAATGAGCAACTTTTTCATTTCTTATACAGATGACAGAACACAAATGCACATCATACTCTCCGCAACAAAACTATCTGAATAATACACATTACTCAGTTCAGATTAGGAATAATATTTAAAATTGTAAATGAAAAATTAGCATGAAACATATCACCGAAATAAACAGACAGGTAGACCTAGTGAAAAGTGTAACTTATAACTTGTTTCTCAACTGCCGCTCTTGGCATGCAAGACTTTCTAGACTGTTTTCCATATTTTTAAATATTTCATGTATGTTCTGTCAGATCAGCATGCTATGCTTATTTGATGAGACCTTTTGTGAGGTCCAGCCAGTAATCACTATGAAAATGTAAAGAAAAGTTCTCTTACCAGTTTAGTACCGTATTGGTAGTGTCGCCTTTGTTTTAGCTTGAAATGATTGAATCTGGATTAACCTGGATTTGATGGTCATTGATACTATAGTCAGAAATCAATACTAGAGAGAGCACCTTATTGGTACCAAGCTACCAAACGATAATAGTTTATGGAGCCAGTTTGCAATTAAAGTTTGACACGATGGCACTATTGCGTAATGGAGAATTATCGTTTCTATTATGTAAGGACCATCTGGTCAGTGATAAATCCAAGTTATCTAAAAATGTAGCAGAACTTTTGTCAACAGTTGATGAAAACCCGGAAAAAGAAACCCGGATGGCAATGAGAACACTAATACATTTAGTTGTTAAGTCACTCTGATGACACACGTGGATCTCGTCAGACGAATACATACTTAGTAACATTAAAATTATGCTGTCGACGATATACTACTGAATACTGGCAAACAAAATTAAAAATAAATGTACCTAACAGATTACTTAATAATTATTAGCACACACACCCTAAATGAATGAAGAACAGAAGAAACATTGATACATTATTTTTTATATCAACCTATTCAGAACACATTGGGGGAGATTGTGGACGCCAAAAGAAGACTTTTGACTTTGTACCGCAATAATATGGAAATTTTTGTTTGGCCCTTCTTGACAGTATTAGACGATAACAAGACAACAACAAAAATTTAATCAATCCCGGAAGAATTTTAGGATTCTTTTTATTATAACTAAACTTCGATTTGAATTTTAATGTAGTTACAATATGCAGAATCATAGGAATACTGCGCGATATTATTGTGAGATCAATTGCACCGCTATTTAAGGAGTTAAGTAACTACACGCTGCATATGCTAATCCCTTATCTACCATCTTCATGAATTGTAAATGAAAAGAAGGCAGTCAGAAAACACATCTCTGATGAGAAGCATGAAAAACAGTTTTCAGTCGAAACGTCATGTCATATTGAGTAACTGTTTTCTATACTAATTGTATTAGGACAAGAAGCTGGAGATATTGAAAACATGTTAGCTACTTGGAATCCTGATTGAGCAACACTCTTAAAAGTTGCAAAATTTTGCCAGCATTCGATACAAAGTTGATAGCTGTGACGATGATGACACATGTCATCCAGATTGCTAAATAGCAACTGTCATATTTTCATTCTAAATGAAAAATGAGATTCAGTAGATAAGCATATAAATTTATAACTTCTATAGACATGGAATCATGTAACGATATAACAGTTACTTATTTTGTGGATTTCATACTCCTGCATTTTGCCGTGAACCTGAATCAAATAGATAAAACTAAGACGAACTGTGCAAATAAAGTTACAGCATCAAATACTAAATAGTATACAAATATAACTTTGATATACTTATATTTATGTAATGTAATGTCATAGTCTATTAGTACATGGCAATACTAACTAATTTTTCTCCACCATGTAAACTTGACATTTGCCCTTTTGTAATGAGCTGTAATAGATTATGGTTTGCTTATACAACAAATTGAGATTACTATTATTACATTTTCTTATATTATGTAATGTGTATCTGTATTATATAATAATATGCATTGCAAAAAATCATTATATGCTAAATGCATACTAGCACCATTATCATAGTCTACGTACTTAAGCTCAGTACATTTTCAAACATTACAGATCACAAATACGAAAGCTTTTCTGATAGATAATAAACATTATGAGGAAGAAGTCAAAACGGATGTTATAGAAAACTACGCATATAGAAATATAATTTATTTAAGGATCGCTTGTTGCACTCTAAATAAACCTACAAATATTATATCTAAATAATATCACAATCGATTATAGATAGCAGATGGATACTAAATGTTTAATTAAGTTGCAATCCGAATTTGTATGGAAAATTGCGAGTGCCAAAAGCACGTTGGTGTAAGATGAGATTAGTGGATGCATATGGCTAATATCAATACAAATTATTAGCACTATTTACCATTTAATCATTTTAGAGTTACAAAAATGCCCAACCTCGTCAAGTTAGTCAGTCACGTAGCCTTTAGCCTAGTGCCCTTATAAAACCCTACCCTTTGGTAGTGCTCTACTAAAGTCCACACTCTCACTCATAAGAACAATAAAAATTGTAAAGCAGACATGTGTCGTTTTCTATATAACTACAATTTCACTCTTAGAATATAATTTTACATTCCACAACTGTCACCAAGCTCGGCAACAATAACATCAAATACCAAATACAATTGCGCAGCAAAATTATGCACACAAAAATCGTACTGGAACAATTATTGAGACGTAAGATAACTACTACTAACTATACCCTCTTTTTGGCATCGTCATTCAAGTTTCATGACAATATGACTGTTAGTAAAGACAGGCAGTAAAAAGTGTTTACTAACTTGAGAATCAACAGTTAAAGTACTAATGTGAAAGCCTTGATTGCACAATGTACATTTTGCAAACAAAATCTTTGGCTCTAAAATGGGATTTTTTGCAGGAAAGAACGACATGAGATTGGTTAAGTAGTCATAATAATGATACCCGCTCGGTTCGCTAGACATAATACATACTATATTTGCATTATGACCGATATTTAAAAAACGAGTATCACGCATCCATTTCATGTTATTTGCCCGTTTCCTCGATAATTTCTTGGCAGTTGGCAACGTCCATAAATCCCAGTCAACCATATAGAGAGTGTTACAAAGTTACAAACCAAATAACGAGCTAAATAACAAGCAAAGATTAAAGTGTCGAGTAAGAAAGATGTTTATTCGGAAATTGCAACATCCGTATTGCATAATAATCATCGTATTTTTACACTAGAGGTGTTAGAGAAGACTATCTGTAAAGCAAGTACACTACTTAAGTGCATTATAAGGATGGAATAAGCAAATACAAGTATGAGTGTAATCCAATACGCATTTTGTCTCATCAGTATACCTAGAAATCCGCATCTGGATGAATTATTTATGTTTATGTTTAATTTATTTAATAGTTCGTCAGACGGGAGGGACTAGTTAGCATTAGTTTTGTGGTAGGTTAAGTCAGGAATGGATTGAGTTGTAACGCTGTAATATATGAGGCTTAACATGGTGTCCTTAATCATTTCGGTGAAAAGTAGGTAGATAACAAGGCGTGATTTGTGTATGATTTCAGTACGATTTGTCTAGAAAATGATGTAGGCGTGTAGCGGGTAAAGAAAGTTATATCAGAATTATTCTTTGAATATTTCGGTTTTAAGGGCACATATCACTTGTGGTTGGCATTTACGAGGGAGCGTCAGTTGCGCTTTACCTCCAACATAGACAGAGTAAATAGCACATTACTATAAGGATAATTATTTGCCAACATTTACATACTTTGTTCAGATTGAGATGAGAAGGGAGTCAACGAACCGAGAAAAATGAAATGAAATAAAAGGAAGCAAGTATGTCTCAGTCCAGCAGATCAGACAACATCTCTGTAACTGTATCGCTCGTAAACTAGAAAGATCCAGACCAGCTATGAAAATCAGATCAAATAAATCCTATATGTATCAAATGAAAAGCAACTAACCCAGTTGTGTGGTGACTGGCTAATCTGAGCGGAAGAACTACCTAAAAATAATCATAAGAAGCGACGTCGTCTACGGAGAAAGTGTTTATGCACAGGCGTCATCTCAATCAACATCCCACTAGGTCATTAATTTAAATGGAATCTGTCTTATGATTTATCCAGTATCAAAGCTCTGATTGAATGACACATCAATGACAATTAAATTCATACAACTGTGATTTAATTTGAAAATTAAATCAGTCATACAGAAATGGATGCGTAAGTTGAAAGTTTAAAAACCTAAAGTTCATTTACAGCATTGCTGGGGTGCCGGCCGGTCTGTCTCTACATTTTCGAATTGCTTTGCCGGTGACAAGGCGCTAAAGATCTGGGCTGACAGATTTAGGTTATTTTATTTCTGGTGGAAGGATCAAATATTCTGCAACACATAAGTCAAAAAATATACCAACCATAAGAATACAAACAAGTTAGCCCTGAGGCCGGAACTAATCACAACAACTTCAAGGAGACAGAGCAAAGAAGCATTATCTTTAATTGTACATTGCAAAGTAGATATTCATTTGTGTACTTTTACTCGGAAAATTTGCGTCATAAACGGATCATGCCTAGTCACAAAACCTAGCATTACATAACATTACTAATAAATTCTTCGGAGAAATAGCGCCAGTACACATGTCTGTACATTTTCTATCTCTTTATGTATGTATATGTACGTAGAAATATTCCTTTGTGTACTACCGAACAAAGCACGGAATTTATTGGACTAATTTGGTTTTTAAGCAAGTTAAATATAGTAATAATAAAGTAATTATTCTTCTGCTGATTTAACATTTCCTGACATTTCGTCACGTTAACAGTTTGAAGATGATTGATTAATCTATGTAGACATTTTCAAGAATTACTATTTGATCCCAAACACTAGGTACTTTTGTAAACAAGATTATAATGAAGATGATGATGACGACAGACTGACAGACTTCTCTTCCCTGGCGCCCGATCTGTTCCACAATAATCTCGCTTTGTAAGTTAAGCTTCACAAATAGCTGAACTATATGACGAGGGATCGTCACCTCAACTCCAGTAGAGAAGAGGAGCAGAGGATTAATACGAATAAGTAGATGCGGCTTTATTCTACATACCATATACCTACTCCTGTACTATTTTAAATATAAAATTGATATAGCGTAGCAAATGAAAAATATCATGGCTAAGCACCCATTAGTAATGTATAGAAGATATAATATCGGCACGTTGCCAACATGTGGGTGACATAAACCCCTATAATTCGTCAATTCGTCCAAAAATTCATCTGTGGCCAAGCAGATACTAGAAAACGTTTTAATATAATATCACATCCATGATACGTTTCGTAAGATTCCACTCCGGGTTTCTCCTCACTATATAAACCATGACTGAAGCACGAGTTCATCTATCACGTTCTGTCTCTACATACAGGAATCCTCTTTACTTACGTTAGTAAGCTTGTCACTTTACGCCAGTTCACTTCTACTCTGTTTGTCTCAAAGCCAACTACCACAAAGAATAGCAGTCTCAAACCAAATAACATTCAAAGCATTTAAGTGCTTTTCCTATTTATTTTTTGACAATTAGACTTTACTTTTCAAAATGAAGCCGGAATTTTCAGAAATTCTTTTGCCTCCTGTAAGAGTGTCCCAAGGCAGTAATAGTTACACAGACAACAGAAGTTCTAACTCAGGAAAGTGGCTGGCCATTTGTGCTGTTGTGTTCGCCTTGGCCGTGACCATCATCACCACGGTTATCGTAGTTCGCTACGAAGACCGCTTCTCCCATTACGAGAGAAGACTTATTGTCCTTGAAGAAGAACTCACTGAATTCTACAAAAAATTCATCGACGATGGACACAGTGACATTTTACTCAGTGACTACGACATGCTACTAGAAGACGAGGATGAGGAACCAGAGATGTTTGGGGTAAGTTATACAATTCATTCCTTTCAATCTGACATCTTTTCTTGTTTATAATTTCTTTATCGTTTTACATTATGCTTAAAATGAAAACTGGCGACACAGTTACCTGCTATATATAGATGAATATATTTAATTATTATCGTAGCATAAAATAGAATAAGGCTGCATCAGTATCCAATTTATTAATTTTTTTAGCCATAAATTCATTCTCCTTTCAATTGGATTTTCCTATTTGTAAGACAATATTATTATCATGAATCATGATCAATGTACTAGTACGAGAAAGACAAGTGATCCGTTTATGAATGACGTAAGCATGGTACTTAGAGATTGAGACGTAGACTATATTTAGGTACATAATAATAAGTTTAATTATGCGCTTATTATTGCACCAAAACATCGGGTGATTGTTCTGATGTCAACGTTCGTAAACAAACGTTTGTTTGTTAAGAATGTGTTTAAGTACCTATAGGAAAGTGCGTGTAAATCTATATATAAATACAACGCAACGTAGTAAATGATTTGCTATGCTACTATACATAGTTACGCAACAGAGTAGTAGACAAATTTCATTACAAGTCTGAAAAGTATGAGTAACCTACACGAATGCAAATAATGCAATTATTACACTTTTTATACAATGGTGCACGTAGACCGATGCCGGTATAAGGGCAAACCCACACGCAATGTAATTCACAATGCTTTGTTTACCTGACCAAGTATGTACTCGTTTGCTCTTTGTTGCATGTCTGCTTCTTCTTATGACTGTATATAACTCTAGGCATGTTAATTCGGCTCTACCGCAAAAAGAAAAGGAGTAAAAGTAACAAAGCCAATATGCACTATGTAAATTAACAATAGCAAAAGTACCTAACGTATACAGCTGCATCCGTGTGAATCTACTTTCAATACGTGTACATATACGTAAGGTCTACGTCTGCTAAGTTGTTAGATGACTTATTTGTGGGTACCTGTGGCACTACCTGTATACTACTGCTGACTGCCCTCGTCCAAATCCGTTATCCTTCCCATACTCACCTACATACTGTATAGCATAATCACTGCCACTTACACCTACATGAAAACACGAAGGAATTGCGGCAAATAAACGTCAGTTCATCGTGAGGGTGAATGAAAGAAGTCATAGAATACATTAAAACACATCAATTCCGGTCTTATCCTTTAAGTAATACAGTCTACGTTGTTATCATCTGATGATACAACAACGTATTGCAATTTTCTGTAATTTTTTTCCCTTTTCTGATCGAAGATAATTCTCCTTTGTGCCTCATCACAGGGAACAAAGAAACGTTGTGATTACTCAACGTGCTGGTAATATCACCGGATGTTCTAAAGAACTACAAGTACCTAAATATACCAAGATTTGCTATGTTTCATAAAATGTATCATGCTTATTCTATGCTTTGTACAAATATATTACTGCACGAGATGAGTGTACTAGAACCTAAGGCTGATCATGCGTTATTTTTCATTAATAAATAAATCATGCTTTATTAGCTTGCGCCCAATTCAAGCCCACCCTATGGAAAAATCCAGACTTTTCTTGCATTCCATTATCTCTTGCTAAGGATTATAAATAGATCGTTAATTATAATTTACTCACAGATAGTAATAACATCATTAGCTCTAAATAAGATAATAAGAACGTTTAAGAAAAATATTCCAGCTAAATGCCAAATATTTATGCTCCATATGTATGGAAAAGTAACCTTTACCTTGACAGTCAATTCTGGAGTAGCAGTAGCATGTAGTTCATCTCCATGAAACCATTTAATCGCTACTAACTAATGATAAGCTCTATCATATTAACTCCAACTGTTTCAAACATCAAATGGATTTTCTACGAAAAACCTTGAGAGTAAACAGCCACGAACCGCCAGCTGCGAATTAAAAATGTATCGTCTTCAGATGAACTTGATCACAGAAAACCCTGAACCGAGAGAATGCCAAAGAGTTACAACTAACTAAATGAAGTATTTAAATACACATGAGTGATCCCATTTTAAATAATGATCACTACGAAATTAGTACATACAAATAGTATAGTACAAAGTACAAATGTAAATGTCTTGCTTTACCAATTTCTGATTTCCAAATAATCTTTGGCTGCTGTAGTAAACTTAATCCTAACATTGAATAATCATTTAATTGCTTGGTATTCTCAAAGTACCCCTAACGATAGCACAAACCACATTACTACATGCAAAATGCATAAAGCATGTCTTGTATTACATCCGATTGCTGATCATGAACAGATTTAATGGATTTTAGTCTATTACATTTCTTTGTTTGGAATGGAATGTTCAAAGAAAAGGATTCAGGGCCAAATCTTTGATTGAACTGCAATATCTGCTTACATATCTTTGAGATGACGATATTCATTCAAAGTCCCAATATTCAATGGCAAGGCCATTACATTCTTTGATTTGTAAAATTACGCTATAACTACCAGTATACACTGGACTGATCTAAATCCTTTTTTTACATCCTAAAACGTTTACAGTTTAATACTTTTGCATTGCATAAGGATAGTAGTACAATCTTACGCACATTTTTTAATCTTTACTCAAGGCTTATGGAAAATACTTTTCTTTGGTAATGGTAACTGACAGTAGCTTTATAATTTTCAGGAGGTTCGCCTAGAAGAACCTACACCAAGCCGAAGCAAGCGTCAAATAGCTGTCACAGCTGCTCCGTTTATTCCTGAAAATGTTCCTAGGACTTCAGATGGGGTTCCCATTCTTGAAGAAAGTTACGCAGACCGAGCTAAAGCTGGATCTCCTAGCCGAATCAATGTGTTCCAAACTCCACCACCCACAACCGAAAGCGAAGGACTGCGTCTCTATGAAGGACTTGTGACAACGGGTAGATAAATATCTCATCTTTGAAAAATCTACCGCATTTAACTTAGAATAATTTAATTATCTAGTTAGAAAGCTAAAAGTTAACAATTTAGGTAGATAAAACTAAAAAATTACCGCTTCAAAAATATTTCTGAATCTAAACAGGAGGACGAAACGAGCCAAAGAGTTTCGATTTTTCATCCGACCCAAGTTTAGATCCTATTTTGCCTCATCATCGCACATCTGCAGCTTGGTCCGACAAAACAGAAAGCAGACAAAGATTACAACTTAGATCTGGAGATACAAGCTCATCAACGGGTGGACCATCTTTCTCGGACAACATTTTCTACACGAGATCTACCAAACGCCCATCCAATTCTGGCACTACTGCTCAGGGAAGCTCAGGAACTGGAGCAGGATCTTCTGCATCATACCGAAGTGGAACTTATTCTTCGCATCAACAGCAACATATCACTAATCTTGGAAATAACTACAGCCCACTTTCGTCGACAGTTCACAGAGCATCTCGGGTACCAACTACTGGAGACCAACTGTATCCTCAAAATAACAGAGCACGATCCTACCAATATCCTCCACTGAAGAAACTAGGACAAGGAGATGGAGAAGTAATCACAAATATTGTTTTAACCTACTAACTTTGCAAATCAGCATTCAAGAGTGGCGATTAGATTAGAATCTTCGCTAAAACCTTTCATTTTACCTTACAATTCTGTTACAGTTTTCATTAATCTACTTTTAGGTTGTGGCCCGTGTACTTCAATCGGAAAATGAAGCGGACAGCGACGGATCAAATCATGCCACAGCTACAGCCAATTTCGGAGAAACGGTCACATCTCATGCTGAATCTTCTCGGAGAAGACACAATGGATACAGACGTCATAATCCAGTATCTAGCACTGCAGGCGGAAGACGAAACCGACAACAACACCGCAACAAAGTAAACCGCTCACAACGATTTAGGAAATACCCCTATAATAATAATTCCACTGCTGCTATTAATAGTACTTACACTCCTTCTAGTGTCTCTTCTCGATCTTCTTCTTATCCCATCCCCACCGCTGAACCCTTTAGCAACCATTATAGAAATCCAGGCCACACGTAAGCAAAGAACGCAAATAGCTCAGGTAGAACTGCGAAATAAAACTAGTAAAATCAGTGTATAAACACTGGAAAAATGCAAAACGCGTAATAAGGACCACTATTTGTAGTAAATTCCTTCATAAAGACGAAATCCATGTCTTTATTAGAAATTGCTGCGCAGAATTTACTTTTTATAGAACCTAGATACTAGCATAATGTCTGTAGGTAGGATGTCAGTATGTCGGCAGCTAGTAACAAAGTACAGTATGATGTTATTTGGTAAAGAAGCCAAGATAATTATTTTGAAGCAAGATCTTCAGATATCTAGAATCACAATGATCATTGCAAAATATACCGTTTCGATTCTAAACTAATTCTAATATGTAGAATGAGCTTTAATGTACCTACGAATAATTTTAATAAGCATCTCTATCATGACCACCTGTTTTCATTCCATGAAAATAAAATAAAACTAACTTTTTATGTAATAACTAACAAAATGTGTTAATATTATTATCATATATTTATTACTTCGATTGAAACTCTTATTTTAACGTATGTATTCATGTATCTTTAAGAAGAAACATCAAAATTTACGTACGTATCAATTTAGTTCAATCCATTTCTAGAATTTCTACACAAATAGTGGTCCTTATTTTTCGTAGGTAATACTTCATAACAACAAATGGCATTCAAAATTGGTCATCAGATACTATACTACTACTTGATAAGTTAATCATAAGTGGTCCATCGTCTATAAGTGCATATTTTTAGTAATGCGCATGCAGTCAACTTATTCAATCGATTCTAATCTGTACATACAAATAATTAGTTAGAAAATAATTCTTAATTCAGAAGAGTAAAACAATCACGAAAGTAAGCAATGAAATATGGCACAAACATTAAATAGGAATTTTATAAATGCATAAATTATAGACGTTTACATCTAATAGCTGAATTCAATCATGTGAACTTGCAAAGGATATAATCATTACAATATTTTTGAATTTTACAGCAAGAAGACGAATCTGATGAGATATCGATAGTTAAGGCTGAAGCCTGGGTGGAAGGACCTAAGACCTTAGCAGCCCACTTTGTTGCAGATGTCTCTAACTACACAACAGGCCACAGACACTATGCAGGAAACGGACGTCTCCGCAATATGGACGGGATTTTCTCTTCTTGGGTCCCTTCAGATTGGATGGCAGGCACAGAAATGTCAAAAGCCTTTACTATGTCCGCTAGCGGAGTTCTCACAGTAAAGAACACCGGACTCTACTACATCTACGCTCAGGTTAGTAATCTTTATCTAATCTAGAAATTAATGCTGAAATAATAAGCAAAGTGGTAAACATAATCTGCATAAGCATAAATAAATAATTAAAAATTTTCTCCTTTATTACAGATTCACTATTTGGATGAACACGATATTCAGTCATTTGTAGTGCAAGTCAATACAGAGCCATTCCTTCAATGCACCACCATGACGGAAACGCAGGGCGGTGGTTCTAAGTCTAACTCCTGTTTCACTTCTGGAATAAAGCTACTCAAAGAAAATGACAGAATCTTAATCAAAGATATTGAAACGAATCGTTACTCAGTTTTCAAACCTGAGAAATCTTTCTTCGGCTTGATGAGAATAGGAGATACAGTACGTTAAACATACTTTTCTCCTAGGTACGTACTTAATAATTATGAGATACTGACACTGATACTAAAACTCATGTTTGCCAAATGTTTACCATTACATATTATTAATTAGTACGTAAGTATACAACTAGTTATGTGTTACATGATTATCAAATTGACTACTTAAACACTCTAGGAATACCATACCAAACCTAGACTAACCTATAAAATATGTAGATAATTTATGTCTCTTCATTTCAAACTTAAAACCAACTTGCTTAATTTTTCACAACTTGATACCTTGAAGGTTTCTGTTAATAATTTAACCTGTAACAATGATTACTGTTATATAGTTCTATCATTTTCTGATGCAAATGTGCCACTTAGTCTAGTGCGACAGCTTCCTTAACCTTAATCGTAAGCATAAAAGTAGGATGTTAATTAACTTTCGATAATATATCAAATTGTATATAATACACCTTCAGGTTACTAATATTTTATGTATAGTTGATGTAAAAATCTTATTTTTCTTGACCAAAGAAGTACAATAAATGTATTGACTACAAAACTAAAACGATCCAGTAAGATTAATATTTATTTCTGCCACTACAGCATGTAAAATTGCATTACTAACTACTAATACAACAGTATAAGTTCCATCATAGCTGATAGAGGAAATGCACTATCCCATTCCAAGTCAGTATTAAATGGTTTTATTATCCAATATTTTTCAGGATTTCTTTTATTCAACATGATCTGTACCGAGCAACAGAAATTACAACACACTACCTACTGCATAGGTGCTAAATGGTTTTACATGGAATAATAAAACTTGATAAACTTAACAAAATTTGTTGGTATATGTTTAATTTAAGGCATTTTATAAATAATAAAAACTAAATACTAACTACCCACCTATGTCCAAATATCTAACTGGTTCAGTTCATAGTAATAATATATTGTCTAGATTATCTTCGTTAATATGAATTAAATTCTTGTGTCTGGGTGCCTTTACACAGTGTTAGATTGCTTTACAGTTAACACAGAAATACATTCGATTAGTACCAGTAAAGTAACCTTCGACAGAATCTAAATCAATGCAATTTTTGCATAAGCAATGAAATTGTGTCAGTGAAACCGTACAGACATATACAGAAAGTATGGAACACTACAGCTCAATAATAGTAATTTAATGACATGTCTTTCGTTTAGACTTATAGTACACTTAAGCGATGTCTTTCATGTTTTGCTGTCATGAAATGATAACTGGTAAATGTTGCAAATGGAAAATTATTATTACGACAATATATTAAAGATCACAATACAAATCTGGAATCTGGAACCGTGTAGACTAAATATTTAGGAAGTCAATCCTAACTAAATGTTATCATTTGAGCCTTTGGAATTACAATAATATTTTAAGGTACAAATCATTGGATACCTACCTCACCTAAAATTAAGCAAAAACTACTTCAATCAAAAGTAATTCTAATTATTTCACAATCGATAATTGACTGAAACTTAAATTAGGATTATTATAAATGCGAATCATACACAATCAATACCATATAAAGATACTGTAAATTATATTATACATATTTAATTGCATTTCACAATTTGTTGAGTCCTAAGCCTAAATTGTTTGACAAAAGCAATCACTACATACTAACTATTAGCATTCTATCTCGGTTCTTGCTGCGATTGTTAGGATTGAATCAAACCAAAATACAGCCTCGAGCTCAAAAACCTATGTAAACGTACTGAAATGTAGCTTCCTGTTCATTTATTTCTAAAATCAGTTGAAGTTTAACTACATAACATATGTAAATACCTACAACCATAATAATTAAACAAGCATATTATGGCAGTGGGGCGTGAGAGATGTGATTTTTTGAGAAAAAGTACCAGCAATAAATGATAAATAATAATCACAACTTTAGAGGCATCATTGACAAATTTATAACATATGAAACAAAACTTGGATTCTATACTTTGTTACGGCAAAGAATACGTAAACTTTGAAAAGGGTAACATCATCGTAATCATAAGTTTATTGATCCAGTCGTATAATCCGAAAAATGCGATGGAACTACTTCTTACTAATAATTTGTTTTACCGATTAAAAGAATACGTAAAACAATTTTAGGCACAATTATTCAGTAGACTTTGCATAAAAGTTGATTTTTTCGGGAAAGTATATCTTTACTTAGCTATACCCAGTTATACCAATCAAAGTCCTTTAAAAAGGTCAACTTAAGTTCTGCAATCATCAGTGAAGTCCAAGTATCCAATTGATGCCCTGAACTAAGAAGTAAATTAATGGCTGCCACGCTACAAGGTACCTATCCAATAAAAACCACGAATTATAAATACGAGCTAGATAACTAACTTTTATGGAAATGATTATTGCTGCGATATTTGATACTCAACTGACCTTATCCAATCCAACAGCTGGCCATACAGTAAATGAGGTTTTTCCCAAAAATTGTTCACCATTCGTTTCAGGTCTACTTTTTCATTACAATAAGGACACGTTTGTTTCTTTCCTACGATGCACCAACCTCTTATGCAAAACTCATGAAATGTATGACCACACGAAAGCTTTAGTGTGTCTTCGATTACTCCTTCTTCTTCTGTACTGACTAGAAGAGTATTGCCACAGATAGCACATATTTTGTCATCTGGAGTTTTTGCTGGGAACCCGTCTTTGGCATAATACCCTAAGAAATGTCAAGAAACAACAGCGAAATAAGCGACTTTCTAAAATAAGAATATTTAACTAATAAACTGAAGGTACCTATTTTCAATGCCATTATTTCCGACATCATTTCTGCTAAATCTCTTCCAAGGACGCCGTAATACAAACCATAAAAGAGAAGCATAAGTGCACAATCCATCCATGTGTGAGGATTGGCAGCGAAAACAAAATTCAGGCCCATGATGGTAGACATCATCTGGTTATTGCACAATTAATTCTTATAACACTTATTGCATGTGTAATTCAGGTCTAATTTTATTTTTTCCTTTATAACTTACTAGCATATATCCTGCTATCCCCATACCGTAGGAAACTTTATGTACAAGGTAAAACCATTTGTACACAAGACGAGGAGTTCTGCAATTCAAAGGCTTCTCCAAAGCTTTCCGAACTATCATTCCGGATAAAGCGGTGAAAATACACCAGCTTAGGATGAAGCGGTACCACAAATTATACCCGCTGAAACAGATAGGGATTGTCCACATACCGATTAAAGTTAGTTGCATATAAGACCTGAAAGAAAAATTCACCCCCAAGTTATTGTCTAAACATTGGAAAAAAGTCTATAGTATGATTGTTAGTACAATCACCAATGGCACATCATATATTAATTAACCGATAATGTCGTTTCTTCCATTCAACGAGAACGATTTGAGCGATGAGAAGTGTGACAATGAGGATGATAAACATTTCCGCATGCATTTGTTCATGTCCTTTGTGTTTTTCATGAAACTGTATATGCTGCTTCCTTAGTTCGTCATGAGGACTTAACTCCCTCCTAAGTCTCTCTCTCTCGGATCTTTTTAATTCTTCTAACAAGTCAGAAGGTTCCTCGTCCATGATGACTGTTTTCTATTCGTGTCCTACGCTGAAAATACAAAGACAAGTAACGTCAATACGACATACTAAACTGGAATCGATTATATCATATGTATTTCGTTGTGCATCCGACGACTACGGATACATACATACATCGTATTTTTCTGGAACATTTTAAAACAGCAAATTGACTGTCATTATAATTGTACAAGAATAAAGTTGATACACCTGCAATGGTAATGGCAAAAATGCCTATAACCGTCTACTACTTTGTATGAAATAAAAGATTCCTGTGACAGCGACAGAAAATACTTTATCCCGAGAATTCCACGCTTTCTAAGCTCCTTCAATCCATTCTCACATCCTATCCCCAACGGGTGTTCCCTTTCTCAGGAAAACAACTTAAATGAAAACTGTCCTTCGAAAATCAATGTTGGGCTGTAAATAACTATAAATCCTCAATACTCACTGAGCATTTATGGGCGATCCAAAAGGATATGATATTTTCTAGGAACGGGAACTAATTTCAGAATACTACTATTTAATGCTCTACATAGGTAAAGCATGTTGTAGTCTACGATATTTAAAATTTAGACAACTCAGGTCATACTAGAAGTCATAGAAAACAGCAAATAATATAATACAGCCAACCTCCAACCTGCAACCCAAGAGTGCTCTGAGTGCTGCAAGCCCAGGGCTATTTAAGTTTAAATGATGCAGGCAACTCATATTTAGCATCATTACATACACCACACTTAACATTAACAAGTATACCTAATTCAGAAAATTGGCGTCCCAAAAGTAACAAAAATATTGATTTATCATACTTGTGGCAGAGAACAATACTTGGCGAATCCTGAATACTATTACAAGATTTATCGCAACCAGTTTTAATTTTACATAAAACATATTAACTGAGGAAAGCTTGTATACAAAGTAACTATAATTAAACGACTAAAACTACCTATAATATAAAAGATCTGAGTCATAAGGGTATAGTCAGGCAATAGACAAATGAAACAAAGTTGACAATAGAATTCCCAGAGCTAGAGTTACTGACATAGTAGTGAGCAAGTGCGACAATGACCATTTCTATCATGAAAGAGAACGACTTACACAATTGGTATGTCCACTTCATTTAGAAAATATACATCATCCATATATCTACTCACGAATATTACTACATGTCTACTTCCAAAGCTAACAATGGTTGAACTGATTAAATTAGCGTAGGATTAGCGTACTGCTATGTTCATATAATCCGTAATATAAACATACCACTCACTGTAAACTGTTAAGTTTAAGGATACAGAATAAAAAACTTATAAAAGTATTCACGTAAGTATAAAGCCCTTTATGATTGAATAAGAAAATAAACCATTTCTCGCCTTGGTAAAATCAAAAGTATCAATTTGAAGGATTAGACTTAGAAGTAATCCTTTTTGGAGGGGCTAAGGAAGGCATAGCAAAGATTAAGTAGATTGTAGTTTGCATGGCAGACAAAGTTAGGCACAGGAAGATTACTTACAAAATTACTATTGACTTTACGTACTCATACATTAATGTCCGCCTTAATTAAAATATAGCTAAACAAAGTTTTACAAATTTACCTGGCTTGACGGCTTGAGGAACGACAGCGACGGTCTATGCTCTGGCACCCTGGAACTTTATAAGCGTATTTTATAGTTTATTCTGTTCCTATGTTTTTCAAAACCGATACATTGACCTAAAATAATAATGATCAGAATAAAATATATTATTTACTTTGCAATACCATATTAAAATATTTATCATGTACTATCGAAATATAATGAATACCTATAATATATAATGAAATATAACGAAATATAATGAATTTTTGCAGATAAATGTGGAGTTGGCTCCAATAGGCAAACCTGTATGCACAAGTGCTAGGTAGTGTACTGATAATCGTCACGCTAAAATCCTAGATCTTAATTCATCAGGGAAAATAATTATTATGATTAGCTGTTCAGACCGAATTTTCTTGGCGTCTATTCATTAACCGTTAGGTCTTCTGAAAGTTGTTACTTAGGCTCACTCAATCCAGTCATATAACTTCGTACAGATGTAGACAATTCACAGTCTAGAAACTGAAGAGTCACACGACATGACACATTATATAACTGATTAGTGCTGACAATTTAAATATCTATTTTTGCTTGCATTGTTAATTTTGAAATTTGCGTCTTCTGATAGACATAATATTCATTAATTATATGAATAATCGCTGACTCACCTGTTTCACCGTCAACTATTCTTGGCTCTGTAAATATTCAGGTTAGTTTATCACACTTCTGCTCTGATTTCTGATGTCTGACTCTGACCTCATGTCATGTTGACTGGTCCTATATTCAATATTGTATATGAGTTTTGTTTTAGATGTTATACTTACGACTTGTTCTTGTTAACTAAAAGCCACTTATTACCTGTGTTATTAAGTGTCCATTCACAGCTGGTTTATGGTTTTGATCATTCGTAGTTATCAGTCGGTCCAAAATTCACAAGCCAGTGAAAGTACTTTTTAATAGGAGTAGGGCAGTAGTGTAATGTTGCAGAATAGTCAATAGTTGATAGAATACAGTAATTAATTATCGAAAACGGCTAATCACCACTATAAATTTTCTAAAATTATTATAAATCACTAGTTGATAGTCTGATAGTTTCAATTTATTATTCACTGTTCGTAATAATATTATTATGTTTTTATGTCAACTTTTACAGACAGTAACATCTGCAACTTGCTAGATTGAATTAATTTTGTATTTGTAGTAGTGTGCGATTTTGCAAAAGTCAATGAAAGTTTTACCAATGGTAATGCAGTTGCAGGTTTCAAAACATTGCGGCACATGTTATTCAACACCGAAGCAGATAGTACAGCAAAAGAGAAGGAAACGCTCTTCGTGTGTCTTTACGACTTTATGTGAGTGTGTGTGAGTGTTCTCAGTTCTGATACCATAAATTTATTTTGTTGTGAAGGAATATTACCGAAACGGAAGGACTCGGATTCATTTGGAGTGGAGGTGATACCCTGATACCAGGCTCAAAACCGATATGATGACACAAGAAGGGAAAGCTAAGATATATGTCCCTGGTAAGAAACACACGTTATACTTTGTCTTATCTTTTTAATCCTGTGATCAATATTTTTGGAGCTAAAAATCTGCGATTTGGGAAACAAATTGGATTTCACCATTTGATACAGGTTGCATCGCTAATGATGCCGATTGAAGCTCACACAAACTCCTAAAATTCATAAAAAAAGATTCATGTTTAATGTTACAATTTGGCTGAGGTAAACCACTGGGTAAATGATGGAGGTGCTGGAGGAGGAGGGTCTTGGGGAGGTCGAGGAGGGGGAGGCGGAGTGACTTCTGGAGGGTCTTGGGGAGGTGTGGAGGTGTTGAGGAGGTGGAGTGTCTTGTTCAGACGAATTTTTTAAAGTTTCTGTGGAGGTAGAGTGTCCAGGCCTAGTCTATAAAGTTCTTGTGGAGGGGACTTGATTTCATTCCAATAAACTAACTTATTTGACGTATG
Source organism: Tomocerus qinae (assembly GCA_020055645.1). NCBI lineage: Eukaryota > Metazoa > Arthropoda > Collembola > Entomobryomorpha > Tomoceridae > Tomocerus > Tomocerus qinae. The sequence goes on along the minus strand of CM034546.1, from coordinate 103,841,706 downwards.
ACACTTGATTTTATTCACTTACTAACTTGCCTGACGAATGACACTTGATTTCATCATGCATGCAATTGTTAAACTGAAATTCGGTAGCAAAAATAACTTGCCGGACGAATAAATTAATGAATGTTGTTCACTGTTCATTAGATTCATTCATCAAATTAATACACACAGAGTTTCATAGCTTTAAACGTGACCTACCTGTGTGAAGCCAGAAGTGGTGGAGGTCCTCTCCTCACCTCCTCAACACCTCCACACCTCCCCAAGACCCTCCAGAAGTCACTCCGCCTCCCCCTCCTCGACCTCCCCAAGACCCTCCTCCTCCAGCACCTCCATCATTTACCCAGTGGTTTACCTCAGCCAGTTATTTGGTATAGGATTTTTGTGTACAGGTTCACCTAACACATTTTTAAAGAAATTATTTAGGATTAATATTTTATAGTTTGATGTTCGATGTGGGCATAATCAGCAGAGGGTTGGTAGAAGTTATTTCCAAGGGTCAGGACGAAGACTAACAAATTCATGGAAGTAGCTTAGTCTATCTTTTATATTCCAATTTTATATTCTAGTTGAAGTTTATGGCTATAAATTTCAAACTTTCTTAAATAGTTGTATAATGGTTTGTTTCAATTAACATAATATTCGATTGTTGGTCATCTTTTGGAGTCTTGGTGGATATATGATTTGATTAAATACTAAAAGTAATTAAATAATAAATTTAATGGCTAGTATTTAAATGTAGTCGTTTCGTTATTAGTTTAGTTTGTTAGTTCGAGTGTTATATAAATATATTAGATATATATGATATTATAATATATAAGAACTTATTTAAGGATCGGTACATCCTGAACATCCTACCACTGACCACCCATGTGCCATGTATGATGTACTGATACGCATACAATGTTCATGCATAACTAAAAAAATACTTGATGTACAATGTTTTGGTAAGGATTTTTCGAAATTCTGATTTAATACCTGGACTTTCAAATAATTGTTCTTATAAAATGACGCGGTTCTAGTTTGTGGTTTTAACTGATAACTTTGGGAAGAGAAAAGGATTTTCCAAAATGTGGGAGACTCAATCCTAGTAGATACACAAGTTTTCCGAAAAAGCGTATCAAAATCAAAAATTACGGTAGTGTCAAAAAAGCGTATCAAATTTTTTACGTAAAATATTTTTTAAGTTATCCATTCTAGGGCCATGTATTGGTTACCCTGAAGAAATTGTTTTCTGCTGCCACTATTTTTCTTGCATATTCTTAATCTTACTATACTTGGGAGATTAGTTATCACTTATCAGCTTAAGTAGCAATGTCAAATGAAGAAAGCTGTGCTAAAAATGTGATCTTAAATTACAGTCTGGGGAGTTTGGAATAGAGTTTATCCAAAAGACCATTCTCCATACAACAGAATTCTAAAACCAGCTATACTTACAGATTTTACGATGTATATTATATCAGTTTTTTATTAAGTCTGTCATATTGGATAGTTTAAATGTCATTTCTTGACCCCACGATAAATACTATACAAAATACATGTCTATACAACTATTAACTTAACCTGCTATAAAAATTGGTGCTTAATAATTTATTTAAAAAATGGCAGTATTATGTCATTTTTATGTATGCTCAGGGTGAGAAAACACTCAGAACCATGAACCAAAACGAATACAAGTACTATAATAATGTATATCAATATCTATTTAAGTAGGCTATAGTCTTGAGTGTTAGGTGACACATCAAGTGTCAAGTATCAACTTTACTATTCATCAAACTCATAACAACAACAAACATAGCATGCATTTTTACAAGGACGCAACGTGAATTGATATTAACCAAAAAATAGGTTGTATAAATTGATAACATTGTATAATTCAATATCAATATGTATATAATATATGGAATGGGGTAGCTTGAGTTTGGTTGGACTAGGACTCGACTCGTACGTAAAATTTAATTATTGACTTGACGTGAAGTGAATACTCTTTCTCATAACTTATATTTAAGACATTAATTACTGCCGGAAAGGAAAATAATATAGTCATTTATGATTGGTTCGAGTTTCGAGTTCAGGAGCCTATTATAGTACTTGTTAGTACTTACTGTAGTACGATTCATAGCAATACAATTTTTTTAAATAAAATATAACTATGTATCTAGACTTTTTAGTTACATACAGTGACATAACAAGTAATAAGATTATGTAAAGCAAATGAGTAATGTAATAGCGAGTTAGCGAGTGATGCAGGATGCAATTCGTTGTTAAAGTAATGATTTACCCAAAGAACCTACATGGAGTTTGGAGTTGCACGTTGCACTTGCTATATAGTTAAAGTTAACGATGACATGTTATTAAGTGTATTTAAACTGTCAAAATTTATTCAATATCAGGGCCGCAGCCAGAAAAAAATTTCGGGAGGGGCACCGAGAAAAAATAGCGATTTTTTGCGATTTTAGACAAAAATTTCTTTATTTTTCTCGATTTCGGGGGGGGGGGGGCACGTGCCCCGGTGCCCCCCCCCTCGCTGCGGCCCTGTTCAATATAGTCAATTAAGATATTTTTCTGATCAATTCTGATGTATTTTAAGGCGAATAATTTAATAAGTAAAATTTTAATGTACTTAATTACTAAACTAAAATATTGAACATTACGGTCTAAATCTGTCAGAAAAAGATTATTTGGCCAAATTGACTTATTGTTGTTGACAGTTTTAAATACATTTAAACATTTTGGATGCCACTGCGCACTGTTGACCCCGACATGACATCTTTAACTGCGAAATACTTTCTACATTTCATTTGTACCCTGTTCCTGTCCTTGTCCTGTCTGATTTTTATTGTTGTGTACTTTTATAGTTAATGAAAGCTGGAATGTTGGTGCAGAGACATCAATTCAAATTAAGACGAACCATACGGCGAGAATTCTTATAGGAATTACTATTTTGTTCGCGTTTGCATCTGTGGTGTTTATGTGGCGTATAAGGGCATTGGAAGTTAAAAATGAAAATTTACAGAGCCAAATCATGGAGATCCAACGATTGATCCCGGAACTTGTTGAAAACCGCAAAAAACATGAAAAAGTTTTTAATGCCGACATCAGCGATGAAGGAATCAGCGGACACAATCGATTTCGACGACAAGCCAATTCGAAAAACGAGAATACTACAGAATCAGAAAATGAAGTTTGGTCTACTACTGATAGTGGTTCTCAGATGTTGAGAGACAGAGCACGAGGTAAAATGAGTAGAAGAGTGGCACTTAATAGAGAAAAAGATCGAATTGCTATTGCCAAGCTTAAAATGAAACTCAAGAATGCACGGATTAGGGCGAATCAAAGTAAAATTCTTGCCAAGCAACCTTCGCTTCTCTGCGGTATTTCTTACTATGCTTCTTTCTTGTATAAACTATACCGTAGGGCTCTGTCAGTCGATATGTTCTAAAATTCAGAATCCTGAACTGAAACTAAAACTTGACATATTCTTAGTGTTGTATATGCCCTTTATTTACAGTTTTCCTATATTTATTTAATTCTACTACCTGTCTACTTCATTCTGCACGCTCAACTAAATTGTCTTTTTTTTCAGATACTAGAGCCGCGTATTTAGTTGTAAATGGGCCGGATGTGGTTATCCGCAGACGTGGACGTAAGAATTTAAGATTCAATTTTTTAATTGCATTAAATCATTGGCGTTACTGATAGTGGATCATCAGAATCACACAAGGCACCTTAATCATTACTCGCATTACTATTTATAATTAATTAAACTCTTCTCACACTTAAATTTTTTCTAGTAGAACACATCGGTCCATGGTATATTGCTGATAATGGCAGTGAATATGGCTTCCATGATATGTGGTATAATGGATTATCTTTAGATTCTAATGGTACTTCCGTCATCTTTTCTGAAAGTGGACTTCATCTAATTTACGCTCAGGTGCGAGGAGCAACTCAACTGCAAACACAGCGATTATTTTTTATTTAATTACCGCATAATGAAGCTATTACTTATATTTTTGTTAATTCACAGGTTTATTACACATTATTCCGAGACGAAAAGGATCCCGATTTAGAGCCACTTGGATTCCGAATTTATCTTAAAAAATCTGGACCTGGGCCCAGAAGGCCATTTCAAATAGCCGAATGTGTTAATTCTTATCCATCTACCACCTATCAAACTTGTTTTACCCAAGTCGCCTGGTGATTATAAATGCTATATTATTATGATTATGCTCATAATATACCCTCATATACCGACGTTCTGCTTTGGTTTTTAACATGCATAAAAATATTTTTCCTTTACAGGTACGTTGGGTCAGGGGATCAAATATTTCTGCAACATTTTACGTCGTCCTTGCCCCTAATTGAAGCTGAGAAAGTTGGACAGACATTTCTAGGAATAGTTAAACTATCTGGTTCAACATAACCAACATAACTTTGGAAAGTACTTACTTGACAATCATTTATAAATTCTGTGGTTGCATTGAAGGATACTTAATTATTTCGAAGATATTTTGTGATTTTGCGACTAAAAGGGTATGCCTTTCATTTTGTACTTAATGTTAAGTTGGTCAAGTTATACCTAGATATTTTGCCTTAAACAGTGTTCTTAACTTCGTACACATTATGCTTAAAATATTATAGTGATTTCGTGGACAAGGCAATGAAACTTAATAGTTTTCGTACGTAGCGTATAATTTTGATCAATGTTCTCTTTAATTCCTTATTAGTAGATATGTAAACTAATCTAAAAACTATAGTGGGTAGATTAGACTGAAACTATATTATGGTTATGCTGAAGGCCTTAAAACCAGTTACAATTTCTAACCAATCCATATTATGATATTGATAATCCTATGAAGATTTCGGTTACTATCTTTTCGACAAATCTATAATATTGATTGTCATTTCCACTGAGTAATGTATGGTTTTAGTTTTACTTCACCTTCCCATTTCTAAGTTCGCTGTATTTGTTTTCGATTTAATTTTTTTCTATACAATTTTTTAGATTCTATATTATAGTAATAATATTACTAAATTACATTATGCTGCATAATAAAACTACCGCATAACAAATTGAGTTAAGTTCTCCTAGTTGATCTCTTTGAATACTGAATATAGTATATTCTATTCTTAAATTGAGTAGTAAAAACGTATATATTTACCAAAAATGATTTTAAGATGTTCCTACCATATTGTCAGTTCCTAACAACCTATGCTTTTCTCCCATTTCACATCCCATTTTCGATTACCTGCACAAAGCTATACTACTACGCTTACTTTGAGTCTGAATCTGGAGTCTTAAAGCCTTATAAAATGCGAGACTTCTTAAACTAATTATTAAAGTATAGAATAAGAATATAATGTAGTAGTTTACGTTTGCCCAATCAGACAAAATTATGTATTGGGTGAATAAGAGAATTAACTAAATATTATAGTTTAATGAAAGTGAAAGGATTTTTTCAAAACTAGTTTATTATTGTATACTATTAGATGATACACCTATATTTACTACATAAACTATTCTTAAATTAAATGTACAAAATGTTGTGCCAAGCTCCCATTAAAACTATTCCGACGAGCCATATCTCAAAACATTGATTGACATTGACCACTTTTATTGACATTGAGATTTATTAAAATCTTTGTCATATGTCTAAGCCATAAGTATACCTACAAAAAATAATTTGTCACTCTTTTATCGTTGTCTTTGAGCACAATGAAATTCACAAGCGGCAAGCGGAAGAGACTTGTTTTGCAACAAATCAGTATTCATTGTTATATGGTTCGTTTTAAGGTTTAGTTATAATAACTATAATATAAATAGATTACCTATTCAGTTCATAGAATAAGTTTGTTTTGTACCACATTTACGCAATAATTGACTGTTCAATAACTTTTGTTAGTGCACTGTAATGTAATGACTATATAGTAAATAGTATTTAGCTCGGCAGTAGGATAACACTTTAACATTTATTTGTATTATTTAGTTCTTAGTTTAGTAAAAAGTAAAGTATATAGAGAATAGTATTAGTGATTGATACGTAAAGTGCCTTAGTATGCCCACCTACTAAAAATCGGGAGTACCTAAATACTACTTACAGTACCTATAGATAGTGATGATGAATTTAATAGTGATTGTCTACTAAAATAAAATTACTTGTTATCTTGTTATGGTATGGTAATTATCACTACTTTTGAGAATTATAATAATAAATTAATAAGTTTTCTAATGACCTTTTTACTTGTTTACTTGCGTGCATGTATTCTAGATCCTAGCTCCAGAAGTTTTTATATTTTATATTGAACGAGAATCCATTTTTTTATCACCAAAAATCATCATCGTCCAGTTCTATAGGATCTAAAGGCTCTATTTCGATGTCTTCTAATCCATTATCATCTAATTCGTCTAATGTTATTGGGCTTGGTTTTTCAAACAGGGATTTATTTCTACCTTCAATTTTACTAGAGATGACCAGTGGAATAAATTGATAAGAATTTCCGGGAGAAACTTCTTGTAAATCTTCAATATCTTCAGTTTGATGCGAATTATTCGTATCTTCATCTTTATGTAAATCTACAACACCTTCAACTTCAACTCCCTGTAAATCTTCATCTTGCAAATCTGCAGTGTCTTCATCTTCAATTCCATGTAAATTCGACGTATTTTCAACTCCATGTAAATTCACACGATCCTCAGCGCCTTGTATATCAACATTATCTTCAACTTCATACAACCGACTTCGATCACTGGTAGGACCACTAGTAACTTCAGATTGTTTCAGTGAATCTATATTCTCCATATTTTTCATTTTGATGCAACTTTCATCTGAATGCTTGGTCTCACTGCCTTCATCATCGTCCCAATCTGTATAATTCTGACTTTTTTGACTCGCAGACTCAATGTGATCAAAATCGACTTCCTTGTCATAAATAAAATTAGGATCGTTTGGTCTAACAACCGACTTATTGTAAATTTCCTCCATCAATTCTTTTTTCCTTATTAAATCTTTTATAGACAATTTATTCAAGTCTTCCTCAGGGTCTATGTTGAATTCAGCATTAACCTTTATAACTGCTGCACCTGGAAAAATTTTTTTATGCTTTTAGTACTACATCAGCTTACTGAAGTCTACTTTATAAGCAAAATACATCACAAAATTATGGACACTTGGCTTGGCACTTACTACGATCAAGTCCTTTAAGGATTTCTTGTATAATTCTCAGTAATTTTTCAATTGATACTAAATGCACATCACGTAAGTGCTCGCTGTGTCGTTGCTTTATTGCAAATGCAACTTTAACAACATCGGACTTTTCTGAAAAATCTCGTAAGGGTATTTTCCTTCTTCTATATTTTGTGGTACCATTTGCTTCGTGTGTGTACGACAAGATCAACGAGGATGGATCTGCTATGATCCCTATATTCAACGGCAATATTATACTTGGTTTATTTGTTGGTACTGCCATTCTGTAGGGAAATAAAGCACATACATACAATGACATGTTTATTATTATTAGATTTTTCGATGATTGATGTACATGTGCGTACGTGTAATTATGCAAGCATTATAAAAATAAGCGAAAATAGAAACTGTAAAAACAAAGCAATTCAGGGAATTATTGTTAAAGCATATTGTAAATTTGAAAAAACGCAAATTTTTCTAGTTGTGTAATCGGGAAATTCATAAAAATTTTGCAATTTTCAATTTAAGCTACTGTTTTCTTACATACTTGGTCTTGGTAGTTTTTTTAGCAGTTTCACACCATCACACGAATCACACCGATTACGATCTCTATCAGTTCAGTCAAATTCAAGTTGTGAGAAAGCGGGTTGAGAATTCCAGCGGGAAAGAAAAACGAGGTTTGTAACTTGTGATTGATTTATTCTATTTCCATTTCGATTTCCAATATATTAAAATTCTTCTGATTAAGTGTTGGTCACTGGTTCCAGTTTCAAAATTCAAAAACCTAGTTACACCACTCAGTAGTTAGTATACTTAAGAGAAGAACTTAGCAGAACTTGCAGAATCGTAAACTCATTAAAGGTGAACTTAAAAGGGATTTGGGTTTTTTGGCTGGCTAGCTATATTCAATATTAGACATGCAGCAATGCAAAATTATTATAGTATATATAAAGTACCGTAATAATCGAATTAATACCTCGGGGGAATTATAGTTTCATGGCCATCTTTTGTGCAAGAAAAATCGATATAGTTCCCCTACCGGGGAATTATTTCGAAACGGGGAATTATAGTTTCAAAGTCAAGATTTATTAGATTATCAATGCATTATTTTAAAAAAAAATTAAAGTTTTATTAAAATGTAATTAATTTTCTTCGTCAGATGAGAGTAATACGTCTATAGGTCCCGTGAGATGTACATCCATATCATCATCATCCGAGGGCAACAAAATGTCATCCTCGTTAATCAATGGCTGTTCCATTTGTGAAAATTGATTGCACTGCTTAAACCTTTCCAGTCCATCACTGCAATCTTTGCCTGGTTTAAAGGCGGTGATCAAATGATCCTCACTTCCATCCACGTCCCCCAACTGTCCCACACCAGCAATTTTTTTCTGAATGTATTTCTTCCAATAACATATGCACTGGGTCTTCTTGGAGTCAAATATAATCGTTGTTCTCCTCCTTCTGCCATTTCAGATTTACTGTGGACTGCAACTATTCTACCTTTCAGTACCAATGTTCTTGCTTCCTTTCTCTTTTCGTACACATGTACTTACTGTAAGTACACCTGTACTTAACTGTAAATACATGTGTTTTAGTACACACGTACCAAATGCTCTAATAAATTTTGACCGGGGAATTATTTCGAAACGGGGAATTATAGTTTCAAAGGCTGACATTTACGGGGAAAAATCGATATAGTTCCCCTACCGGGGAACTATTTCGATGCGGGGAATTATATCGATTATTACGGTATATATAGTTTCGTGAAAAGACAAATATAATAATTATTATTCTTGATTATTTAACTTTCGCACATGCACTAGTCCTTAATATTATATTAATGTTTGTATTTTTTGTCGTATTTCAGAAATACTGTAAACTACGAAAATGGTGTATCTGCGACAATTCCCTGTTCCCACCGAAGGTGTACGTTACGAGCAAAGTGGTGTTGAAGCTATAATTGATGATAAAAGCTCTGGAAAAGGAACATTATATATCACTGAAGAGTAAGTCATAAGTTATTTTATTTCCTAAATATTTTTGCCTAAGTCATGGTGCACAAAACACCCAAATATTTCTTTATTTTGAACACAAGATTCTTAAAGTCTAATTTTGTGGTTTATGAAAGAATGAACCTATCGTGTCCGGTTGTCAGAATGGAAACTTCCTGTGAACCTTTGACCTCTACTGTCGTGTCACTGGCACAATCCAACCATAGCGCAGTTTCAACTGTAATTAACTGTTGGTTGTTACCTTCGTCGGCCAATTTTTCATAATCCAATTTTTTCCGTTTCCATTCTCTTATGCTTTTTCGGTCAACTTGTAACTGTTTACTGGCGCTGTTAATGGAAGTTTCCTCACTTAATTTGATAGCTTTCAATTTAAAAGTTTTTCGAGATATGAATGCACTGGGTCTTCTTGGAGTCAAATATAATCGTTCTCCTCCTTCTGCCATTTCAGATTACTGTGGACTGCAACTATTCTATACCTTTCAATACCAATGTTCTTGCTTCCTTTCTCTTTTAGTACACATGTACTTATAGTAAGTGCACACGTACCAAATGCCCTAAATTTTGACCGGGGAATTAATTCGAATAGGGGAATTATAGTTTCGAATGCTGACATTTACGGGGAAAAATCGATATAGTTCCCCCGTAGGGGAACTATCTTGAACAGGGGAATTATATCGATAAATACGGTAATAAGTCATAAGCATGCTTGGGGTTTTATTTAGTATTTATCCCAAAGGTTTTTATGACTGCTTTTTTTCTGATTCTTTTATCATCGGACGTACTTATAAGAAACCAAACTGCGTATACTGTAAATTATTTAAATTTTCACATCTCTTTCTTCAAGCTCTCACTTTAATTTAATAGAAAGTAAAGTTTCAGCAGTACAGGTAAAACTCATTAAAATCAATTTAATTTGGCCTTATTTTCGGCGCAGTTAGTCAGTTAGGTGTACTACTAGAATATCCTCGTTCGTACATGTATTATGTATATTTATTATATTTTTATTTCAATCGAATGTAGTTCAAAAGAAAACGAATAACAACAAAAAAGCTTTCAATACGTTAACTACTATTTTAGGAGCTAGTTAGGGTTCTGTCGAAGAAAGTTTTTAAAATATTAAAAGTTTAAGGTTTAAATATAACAATCAAAGCTTATCGAAGTTTACTTTAAAAGTAAAAATCAATTTAGGAGGAAAGGTACTTCCTCTACTTACCAAGAAAATTCTTGAATAACTTCAGTTATTTCTTAACTTATATTCCTTACATTTATAGACTTTAATTAAAGCTAGGGACAATTGTTGGCTTGAACGGTTTTTGTAACTAAGTGCAGTAAAATTTCAAAGGTATATAGTTACTTTTACTGTGTTAACTCCACATCAAACTTTTCCCAACTTTCACCGCACTATTCCATTCAGGTTGATTACCTTCTAGTGAAAGGTGAGTGAAAGTTTTACTAGAGTTAGCGGTAGTAAAGTGAAAGTATATTGTATTATGCCAGCGGCTTTTTGGATCTAACGGGTATATAATAGATATTGTCTAGATAGACTCCCAATATAAATATAAATACGTATTTATACTGGGAGGTTAAATAATGTACATCTGTAAAACTTATATCGTATACTTTCTTTTTGTCATTATAGAATAATTTCATGGATTAATGCGTCATCAGGAGAAGGATTTACTATACCCTACCAAAAAATAACTTTGCATGCAATTTCAAGAGACCCAAATGTTCATTCATCGGATTGCCTGTATGTAATGATCAATGGAATTCTGTCTACGGGTAATGAAGGTCAGCATTCTTTAAAAGTGAATATTGAATATTAATGGCAATACGTACATAGAAATAAGGTTGTCAACAGTAAGTAATTTGTGGTTCAAGGTTGAAAGATAATTAAAATACTAATAATAGTATATTTTATAATTGACACTTTAGAAGAAGTGGTTGAAGAAAGTGTGGAGCAGGATTGTGAAGATGATATTACAGAAGTTAGATTTGTTCCTGATGACAGTGATGGGTTAAATGCGCTGTACCAATCTGTTCAGCAATGTACCTTACTGCACCCCGATCCTGCTTCAGATATGTCAGGTATTGATAAAAGTGTATTTTTGGGTTCCCTTGGGGCTAACAATAATTTTAATTTTGAATTACTTTAATTAGAGGAAGACGAAGATGACCTTTTCGAAGGGCACGAGGGCGATGGTGATGGTATTGCTCACGGTCTAAGAGAAGATGACGAAGATATCGGCTCAGAAGATGAAGTGAGGATCAGACAATTCGAAAGAATGCAACTACACTATGGAGGAGGTGGAGATTCAAACCAAAACAACGGAAATGGAGCTGATGATGAAAATGGTCATTCTCCAATTGATCCCGAACAATTTGCCGATGCTGACTAAAAAGTATTATTTATATGCTAAATACTGGGTACTTTATGTCATGTTTACTTCCTTTTACATGTTTTCACTTTAATAAGAATGTAATTACGACGATGGATTGCATATGCAATTCTTAATAAAATGTAAGCATAGGAAAAATAATTTTGGTTTAAAACTGACAACTTTGACAACTAAGTTTAGAATTTCATGATTATTCATGATTCATGCTGGATTGAATGTTTTTGTTGTGGTTGATGGCAAAGGGAATTCGTTCTACTTGAATAATAATAATAAATTAGTGTAGTCTGGGACTTATAAATTATAAATAGACTAGAATCATGGTAATAGTCTTAATCATAATATTACAATAGCCTTTTTACAAGCGACCAAGCAATGGAACAATATGGAATCTAAAACTTCCACGAGATTGTAAAGAATGTTAATTTTTTATTTAATTCACATCTTATATTCTTAGGAAAATTCAAATTAATTAACAAATCAAATTAGATATCAGAATTAATTATCGAAAATCTAAATCGTTTTTTCAATAGTTTTACAATCAATTCTGATCTTTTACAATATATAGTGCTACAATTAATTTCCATTTTAAAAAATTTTGAATTAGCTTGCGCCATACAACTTGTATTTTTAGACATGATAAAGTGAAGTGAGGTAAAACATTAATTTTTAAATTAAATTAATCAACGAAATTATTTAAAGATAAGATTTTACACTTTACATAACCAACACATTAACTCTCTTTTAGCCTGGCTATTATTATTGCTTCTCGAGGATATTTATTTATTTACTTTGTTTATTGTGGCCACGCCGTTTTTCTTCTCCAGAAATCAACCACTCAACTGACCGTTCTAAATCCTTGTCGCAAAATTGTAACGCTTTAATGGCGCTTCTTCTATCGAACCCCATTTCTTGCAAAAATCCAATTTTGGTTTCTGTAGATAGCCCAGGAGGCTGTGTATCTTCTTCTGGAAACACTTGATCCTCCGGAACATATTTGGTTTTTTTATTCGACTTTTGGACTTTTAACCATTCCGAATCTTTTTTTGATTTGTTTATATCCATACGCGAAAAATCATTTGTGCAACTAGACGTTTTTAAATTGGATTCTCCAGAAGAACTGCTGGAAATGGTACAAGTCGAAGTAGGGGAGTCGCTTCTTAAAGATGCAGTGCTCCCCTTTAAGCTATTATACCCCTGATTGACTGCAAATTTAACATCTTGCTCAAACAACGACGGCATGGAATCATCACTTGTTGCCTTTTCTATTTCAGGATGTTGATTTCCAGATTTGGAGATAGATACAAATTGCACAGGATTCAACTCTTTGGAAGCGTTGTGCAAATAATCCTTCTGTAGAGAATTTCCATTTTGTAAATTGTAGCTGGGCCAAGAGGTTTTAATTGTATTTTTTATCTGTCCAATTTCTCCAAATTGTCCTTGCTCGTTTTTATAGGAATATATTTTTGAAACATAACCATTTGCTACTATTCCATTGAACGCAAAGTCATTTGATACGCTGTTAATTTTAGACGTACTAGGTATCTGTAAACTGTGTTCATATTTCGAATTATATTCATTAGGTTCTTTGCCACCTCCGATTTCTTCAAAATTTCGACTTTCTTTCACGTTGCTTTCATAAACCGCTTTGAATTGTCCTGGCGCGTCCAAGTTATAATCTTTCTCCATATTATATGCATTGTATTCTTTCTTAAGAATGTCTTGAGAATTTGTGGGGTTATTTATTTCTTTCATTCCTTCAGGAACAACTTGTACAGTTAAATGTTTTATTAATTTGGGGTCGTACTTCATGTCAAACATGACCGACTGAACAAATGTCCCATACTTTAGCGGAGGTTGTCGAAAAGTTACTTCTATTTTGTAGAAAAACCAATCCGGCCAGTTTCCAGCCATTTGATAGAGAATCGGTAGCGGAATAAACGTATTCAGTACTTGAACCCCCTGAAATTGAAAAGTGCCACTATGTAAATTAACATCCAAAGTAATAAAATTGCAAATTAGTCAATATAGGACAATGGCATTGATACAAAAGTTTAGTAAACCCTTACATTCTTAGAATTCTGCAAAGCGTTCATGTCATGTAAGTCGATAAGATTTATGCTTGTTTTTGAAGAACTGATAAATTTTCCAGTAGTTATTCGGAAGCATTCCCTATGACAATCTTCTAATAAGCACACATTTCTCATTGGAGCCTTAGTGCTTAGAACAAACGTCCATGTAGTCTCTACAGTAGAAGTTCCCAAATTGGCGACTGGAATCATCTTTACAATATTCAATGGAGTTTTGCATCTGAAAAAGTTAATAATTGCATTTTTTCGCTTTTTTTACAATTTTGGCAATTGTCAATATCATCGAGAGGTAAAATCATTTGACATGAAATTTTCTCAGACACATTCGTTACAGGCATGCCGAGGTGAAAGTGAAAGACGTACAAAAACTTAACGTTAGGCAAATTTTCGGCGAAAAGAGTCCGTATATCCTTTGCTTCTGTAATTCGTTTATTTATTTCTACTAAGTAATGGAATGCAAACGACGGGAGTTCCTTAATAAGGTTAACCGCCGATGATAACTCTGGCATTGGTAATTTCTCATTCTTAATAGTGGTTTGAATTATCTGTTTTTCTTCAATATTTTTATGGTGATTGTTGCCTGTTTTTCTATGCATCCATTCCTCTAACTCCTCCTTTGAGTGAGCAGCAATGCACTCATCTCTGTACATACAAGAATTAACTCCTCTCGGGCAGAGATAAAATGGAGCGTCGTTTGTTGGTGGTGGCCGATATCTGTTATAATCCGCAGTTATCAAGCATAATGTGTAAGATATAGAAACAGGAACATAAAGAAAATAAAATGCTTACTTCCAATGATGGCTCTCAGTTTTAATCAAACTATTCAAAGGTGTCTCTCCATTTTCAATTTTCCCTTTTTGTTCCCCGTTGATTACCCACTCGGCATTTAACCCGAGTGCTTCTTCTAAGTTTTTAAATAGTTCTGCTGCGTTCAATCCAGATTTAATAGCATTCAAATAGTAGTTCATCTTTTCTCTACATTGCTGCATCTGTCTGCACTTGGGAGTTGCTTTAGCCCAAACATCAAGTAAATCACTTACTTCATCATTGTACTTTAAGAAAACAGAACGAAGCAAATAATAAATGTACAGTTCATAGTCATAGAATATAGTCATGCAGGTCATCATGATTATTTTATTTTAATTAGTAGCTATATTATATACTGCATGACATATCTTACCCTTTCCAATCGACAAAGTCCAGCTAAGATGCACTTATAAACGATAACACTTGGACCTTTTTTCCCTAATATTGCAAATATTGCATTATATAATATATCAAGAAAGTAATTTAAAAGTAATTATTGTCAACTAATTATAAACATACCTAAAATTTTGTAACCATCTTCCACGACCTCTTTCCATTGCCTTAATTTTAATTTAAGAATTATACTTTTTTCGAACAGATTGTGTTCTATTTCTGACTCCTCGGCGCTTTTCCTTGCTTTAGATATTTGATTTAATTGATGATTCACCATCTGCAATTCGTGCTGCATTTTTTCGATTTGTGGATGTAAACGGTGGCCATATGAAATTCCTAAGGCTGAAAGTTCACTTGCCTTGGCTTTAGCGATGTCCGCCATCGTGATCCTGGTGATTGCCAACTATTTTTCACCAAACGCTTTTGTTGTGAATGTATGGTTTGCTATTTTCGAACAGTTAATCTACAGAGGAAAATTATTACAATATTATTGCTTTCGTCTTTGGGAAAACCACTTAGTAATCCCATTAAACATTAGTTTCCTTGTCTCTTGAAATTGAACATTTTGCATTGATAACTTAGCTTTCTCAAGTCTCACTCGAGCCCAGTCTTGAACCACATGCAATAATGAAGCAACTTAGTAAACTGATATTTCAATATTACCTACCCGCTTTTTTGGTTGAAAATTTTGTGATAGTAAAAAATAGGATTATTTTGTTCTTTCCCCTAAACTTAATGCTATGCTTCAGCAATAGTAAAACGCAGAAGACAATGTACCAATGCAACTACACAGTTGATGTACTCGATAAAAAACGTGGACGATGACACGGCAATAAATTGTTTGCTGAGAATAATATGAGAAGTAGAGCAACTTATGGAACTGATAATAAATACCGACAAATGATAAGAACAACAATAAAACAGAATTTTTCCAAACTTTTCCTGATAATTTCATTTCAAACGAACAAATAAAGTACAAAATATTCTAAAGAAATGAGAGAATTATTACATGCAATCATTTTTGTATGGTTATCTTATGCCCAACAGCTCAACACCTCATTCTCACCACCTATTTGTTTTGACGTTTTAAATATTAGCATAGCCTGGTATCGTATAGCCCATAAAACTGCAGATAACGAGTTTGAGGGCAGTGAGATAAGCTATACAGCTAGATAGCCGTTGTACAAAGTGTTAATAACAAAGTTAACATAATGCTATTACGCATTTACTTCAAGAAGGAAAACATTTAAATTAACACATCTTTCCATAATATTTTTTTAATTACCTTTCCGAGCTACAGTAAACGGATATTCTCAAAATGAGCCCGAAGAATCTGAATCTGCTGAAGGCAAGCAGATTAAAATTTCACTTAGTTCTATAATATTACAATACCCGCATAGGTTGTTGTGCACGAGAAAGAACTTTTAAACGGGCAAAGTATACACTATACAACAAGGAAAACTGCTGTATGTTAATTAAAAGTTTTAGTGATTTAGCAAAGGCTGTATTACTGTTAGCTAATAACAAATAATTTTAATATTATTATCAAACCAATACTTACTAGTTACTAGACTTCTACTACTTATTGTTATCTAATATTCAATTTCTCCTGCTATAATATTATGTATGATGTATGTTCTAAAACTGACATTATAAGTAGGCATCACAATCCACCCTCACATACTACACAGGACAGGGAGATAGGTATGATAACGAATATTTTGTATATGTATTTAAATACGTAAGTATTTCCCTACCCATTACATATGAATATGATGAAATGACGAAGTGTATAACAATTAGCATACAGATAGTGGCATGAGGCATGTGTATGAATACATACTTTATTTCCAATCTTGGTTAACCATATACTACTCTATTCATATTATGATAACAAAATCAAGTACATGGATACTAATGTGTTCTAACACCCATATTTAGCCATATTTACTTTGAGTATAAGATAAATTTATCCCTATTGTAATGGCATCCACTAAGCACTGAACTACTTTTATGATGTCTATATTATGCTGTTGGCTGTAGTCAATGATATAATGTAAACGCAAATACATTAGTATTAGTAATAAATGTTCTGCACTTGTACTGTGCAAGTATTACTTATGAAATGTATGCCTACTATCTAAATTCATGTCTATAAATATGTGGTTGACAAACGGAGTTCGCAGTTCAGCTTAAAGGTCTTTCTGATTATATTGTAGCATGCAATACAGTACATTATGATGTATTAAGTACTATGTTATTATACGACGAGTATTAGTCATTCATGGTTCAAGATTTTTAATAACCTATAAACTATTTACAGGCCATACTTGATACTTGTCTTAAAACGAGGAAAAAGGTGACTTGGCAGTATATGTTGATTGGAAATGTGCACTGAACAGCAAAATGTGATTCGCTATTTATAGAAAAGCAATGATATTCGTAGAAGAGTATAGCATTTCTCCTTCATGCAAATAATGAAAATGTTTTTGTTCTTAATCCGTTTAGTTTTCAATCTACATAATAATAATGATACTACATGTATTCGTACGTACATATTCTTGTAAGTAATATGGTTTTGTTTAAAAAAACACAATGACATAAAATAGTGGTTGAAATGCTGAATGGAATCCACTGAGATATATGCTATTTTAAAAAGTGTAGCATTTTATCATGCATCAATCATGCAAGTACTTTTTATTTTTCGCGTGTCTGGGCAATATGATAAGATATCCATTGCAATAAAGCCATGGATTTCCATACACATCTGTATTATCTACCAGCTATCAGCGTATTTCAGTTGGACCTGATTGATTTGACATCATAGTTAAATTGTAAATCCCCTTATATCATGCTTAGAGTTCTTTGACACCAAACTTGTCAACAGAAGAGTAAACTCTGGCAAACATAGCTTACTCACTCACACTGCGGACTTGTCGGCTTATTAATGGGCTGTTGAAATTGTCGAAATAACTCAAAACCAGACACAAAGGACCCGTTCATTAACATTTGCATCTGCTTTCTTAGTGTTTATTTTTTCACTAAAAAATCCACAAATAAATTAATATTATTATTATTGCTACTTCTATTGGGACTTTCAATGTCCTGTCCTGGTGTAGCTCGATGACTCATCGCATCGCTTGCTTCGCATTCCTTTCTCTCACACACTCACAAAAGCCGGAGCCAAAGCACTCTTAAGTCAGTGACTGTTGGACCCGGCGGCCACAAAAGTTAAGACCCGACATACTATTATTGCACTACCGAATTACTCGGAAGTGGATACAACCAACAGCTGACATTCATATCAATTCAACGGCCACTATCGAGAATGCCCGAAATTCGAATAAATTCGACCTCTTCGAATAAATTCGACCATCTTCGAATAAATTCGACCATCTTCGAATAAATTCGACCATCTTCGAATAAATTCGACCATCTTCGAATAAATTCGACCATCTTGGAATAAATTTGACCATCGTCGAATAAATTCGACCATCATCGAATAAATTCGACCATATTCAAATAAATTTGACCATCTTCGAATAAATTCGAACATCGTCGAATAAATTCGACCATATTCAAATAAATTTGACCATCTTCGAATAAATTCGACCATCTATGAAATCTGGAAAGAAAATCCATGCTAAAAATTGTGCACTTTTGGTGTTATGCTGAAGATGTATTTTCAGTGTACAAAATATCATTTACCATTTCCAGTGGCAAGTAGTTTTTAATAGTATTTACTGCTATTTCTACCACCTAAAAATTAGTGTTGTTAAGAAATTGTAAAAAGTACTTTTATTTAATTTTTCGTACAGAAGTTTTAATAAAATTAGCCGCTTATACATAAAATGCCGTCGTATCTGACGATTTTTGTCACAAATTGACTCATGAGTTAAATCAGCATTTAAGTTACCATTACCTAGCGCATAAATGACATTTGAATGACATTTTTTCAATACTTAAATTGGGCTTTTAAATATAAATCTTATTTTAGAGGAAATAGAGCATGAAAACTTATTTTAATATGTATTTTGTGTATCTCTGGTAATTATTCACTACCATTTGTAGTTTTTACCATTAAATGCATTTTTACCACTGTGATAAGGCCAAAAGGTGGTAAATTTTGTATACTGTGCATATTAGACATTTATACCTTAAATAAGAAATATTTCACTGAAAATGAAAATGCTTGGTGAAATTAGAAGTGCTCTGTCAACCAGTTTTTAGGTTACAGTCTCTTTCTTTTTCTCTTGATTTTAAACCTGTACTTTCTAATGAGGTATTTTGTACGTCAAAAAGAAAATGAAAGGAAAAAGGTTTTGGACTGCAGGATGCTTATGACGCTGCTTTTATTAGCAAAAAATTATCTTTTAGTGGTTCAATATCATTGTACTCCAATCGAAATAAGCTAGATTCCTTTGTGTGAATTTTTTCACATTGTTGTGACGGCTAGGGTTTATGGACGGGCTCGTCTATAACTATTTCAATATTGGGTGTTAACTATGTATATTTAAACTAGATATTTAGTACCCTCAGAGTGAGAATATTTACTAAGATTACGATATGCATGACATGAATGCGTATCGACCATTTTTAGACTTTATATTTACCTTAGCGTTTAGTGATAGTGCATATTATCTAATGAAGCTATGTTCACATTATTCTACCATTTATGTTTTCTGTATATTATTCTTCGCTTCAATAACATTTTAACCTAAAATCGAGTTTTAGTGTCAATACATATACAAACCTAGTATCTTTATCTTTTTATTATTTCTTTTCTCAGTTGTTATTATTTTATATGCCGAATAGTTTGTGGGGCAGATTAAAATTTTGTATGAAGGATCATAATCATAAGCATAATGGATACAACCATAAACTAGCTATATTAATAGAAAATTATTATGCGAATTGTGGTTACACAGTGGTTTCCGGTTTTGCCAGAAAATGAAAATAATTTTATGAAACCGGAAATGTATTAGCACATAAATATATATTTATTTTGTTCTAGTTATTCTCTAATATATTACAGCTCTGCTTTAAATACTACGTCCATCTGTTAATCGACTATTTTGTATTTTGGCATTATTGGTATTGGAACTTGCAACTAGGTACTATTGTGATACAAGGTACAGTTGATTTGTGGATTTAACAAACAGATGTTAATACCACGGACACAAAATTGACATTGATACAAAGAGTAAATCTAAAATAACATTATAGTAACAGGTATAGAGTAATAAGGTATAGGTAATGTAATTTTTGTCATAATATCATATCATGAGACATGATAGAGCTGTTTATGTCTTAAAGAAAGGAGAGGCAGGCACAAGCTATTTATGTGATTCATAGGACAGATTCCAAAATATCTGTCATAGTATCTGCCCAAACTCGATATCCTTCGGTAGATAACTTGGATTTATCAGGAGTATATAAGACATCAATAACTTTTCCCGACTGATCAACGAATTTATCTTCCATGTCAAAAAAGCGGACGGTAAAGCCGTTCTCACAAGTTGAAATCAAATTATTGGCAACTTGAATAGGTTCTCGGAGTTCCGCAACATCTGCTTGGGGTAAAATTCCTAGAATGAGAATCTTCACTCCTGATCTACGTTCTTGAATAAGAAGAATTATTTTTTTGATCTGTTCCAAAATTACTCTCTCCTTCAATTTAAATCTAAGGTCAGTGAGTCCCAGCATTAATACGACCGTTTTGGCAGTTTCTAAAGCTGGCAACTGATCTTTAAGGATTCTATCTATGATATTCTGCGTTGATTCGTTGATGAAGCCATAATTTATAGCTCCTAATGGAGCGTAGATTGATTCCCACAACTGGCATCCTTCCGCAAGCCAGTGACTTATGGATGTATCCCCCAGGAATACTGCAAATATTAATAAATAGATTTTTGCACATATTTTATGCACAAGTAGAAACCAGAATCGTTATTATAGGATTTACAAGATATCAAATAACAATTTCGAGTTGCACATTTCACATTACCGTAATAACAATAATTTTATTGGAGCATTAAAATTGATAAGTAGATTAATTTAATTATTTTTTTTAAAGAAAAGGCAAAATGTAAGATAATTTTTATAAATACCTAAAGGATGTAGTTTACTATTTGCAGAGCACTTAGTTTTCATAGCCGTCTTGTCAATGGCTGATTGGAAAGTGGTAAGATGTGTGATTCAGCAAAACAATTTTGTCAATTTCACCAATAAACTTTAATTTCTTGACTCTGAAAATGAAAACGTCTTTATTTCTCCACAAGTACACGGCAAATGAATCCGCAAAATGCTTTTCGTGTTTTATATAGCAGTCTTGATGCATGAAATGATGCTTTCATTTGCAGAAACATTACTTCATGCCTAAATGTATCACTGTAAAGCTAGGGTCTGACAATGAGTAGTGTAGTTAGTGAAAGTATGTGTAGCCCCTAAATGCAAAACATATTTTTGCTATCAACCAACAGCAATGGACAAGCATTGGATTTTCTACACGAAGCGGGTAGAACTGTCTTGAGCAATTTTAAGAACCGGAAATGTACAGCACATGATTCTATGTAAAGAGCGTTGCAGCAATGTATTCGCAGTATAGTATTGAAGGAATGTGGTATATCATTTGATAACTATGTAGTAGGGGTGGTGAAACATGTACCTCAATTCGGTGATCTGATCTGATGCATAATATTCCGAAGAATTTGGAAGTAGTTAGTAAGATTATCTTGATTAACTATCTTACACATAAACTGTTAACGTGAAATTCACGTGCTTTCAGCTTGTTCCACTATGCTCTGTCATCATGTCAACTCAACTGAGTTCGAATTGCCCATGGTTCCTAAAAGTCGGTGACAGGCAAAAGATCATGCCTACTTTACCATTTGCAGATGTGTAGTCATAATTCAGAGTTACTGATCATGTTTAAAGGGGCATTCAGGGTAAAACAAAGATTTAACACAGGCGTTCATTTAACAATATCTCCTGAAGACCCTTAAGACCTTTAGGATCGGTAATCTGCATTGCGTCATTAACATTTCCCCTCACCTTCATTTCCATTCGTTGGATAAATAAATATTCAGAATAAAAGAATGCATTATGTATTTTCCACATTTCAAAGCGTCTTTGATCAGTTATTTTTGAGAACACACTATATAAATTTTTTTAAGAAGAAGGGAGTTGTGCGAAATATCATTATAAGGTAATAGGTATGTTGAAGTAAAGGTACTCTATGGCATGTATTATTTTCTACATAAGTAGGCTTTACAAATTCCATCCTTCGGCATTTCTTCGGGAACATACTATTGCTATTTATCTTGAAATATGGAATACTGCTCGCTATTGGATTACTTGTCTTTTTTCTGCGGATCACTTGATAAAATGTTGTGCAGTAACACAGTGGTAGCTGTGTTTACAGGTCTAAAATTACTATTTTCCATCAGGAGCAGAGTACACATGAAGTTTATTTAGATCGTAGATTATGATCGTTCTTCCGTAAATAAAATACCTCCCAGTCTGGCTATATACATGCTTTATCACAAAACAAGTGCGCTGAAAGGATGCACTGTAAGCTGACGAGCTTAAAATAGATCACTAATTTATCTTCCCGATTCGGCACACCTACTCAATTCATTCACTCAAAAGTTTATTAGTTTTTCTCATACAAGTTATTACCAAACAACATCAACCCCATTGTCACGCATTGTCTTTAAAATTGCTTTTCTTGATTCCTAAGCCGCAGTTACATACATTACAGCTCTGCTTTTATATTATTATAAGTATTGCGGGGTAAGATGTTACACTTTTTTTTACATGACATGTAATGCAAATGCTACAATATTATTATAAATGTATATCTGATTTATCCACCTGTGCTGTAATTCTCAGAATGTGTATCGTGTCTATACAGATAATTTTAGTCCATTTGTATTAACAGATTAACCTGGCCAACTTACATCGACAATTTAACATACATGGCATAATAGTGTATCTGGTATATTTAGTTACTTTAATGATTGCACCATGCGTATTAAATTCTGTAGCCGAGGAATTAGGCCAATCATGTCAGTCTTAAAAGAATCATCACATTGTCTCCACTGTTCTTCCAAACTGTAGAATGTATTCAAAGGAGCTGTACTACTGAAGTTCAGGTTAGGATTGACTAAACATACAAAATGATAATGTATACTTTCACCTTTGTTTGCAACTCATGAACACAAAAATAACAGAAATATACAACAATTATTACTTTGACATCTTACTCTGACTTATGTCAAAACCCTGGCTTTGGGAATCACGCACAGGACTAACCCCCGATGATAGATTAGGTAAATCTGCAAAATTGATTACAAACATGTTAGTTTCAATCTCAATCCTTCAGTCACTAGCTCACATAGAAGTCCAAATGACGTTTGATGTTCTTAGTGTGAATTAAAGTACAGGTTGCTTTTTAATGATAAAAAATTTATTTTTTAAAAGATTATCTGGAAAGGTAAGGCATATAGATCAAAGTGCCCGCATGAAATAGAGTATGTGTAAAAAGCATAACATTTATGACTACCTGCTATTGGATTGCGCAATAGTTCAGTAGCTGCTGCTTGGGGTTGGACTCTTCTTGAAAGCAAAGATTCCTTTCCGCTGACATCAACACTAGTTGCCCCATAAATTGTGTCACCTCTATCATCAACTTCAAGTGCCAACGCAAATCTCTGGGGTGGCTGGGAACTTTGATTTGATTCCGGAGTGATCTCTCTTAATGATCGTTCAGTGACTAAATCATAATGCATACAAATATTACAGTTCTTTGAGAATTGGAATATTTCAGAGAGTATTTAATATACAGATACAATGGACATGCTTTGAGAAAAGCAGAAAATAGGAAAGAAACAACCTCATACTTCTGTATCTGACACAAAGTGCTACTGCTAATTATAACGTGACTTTTGTGAACATTAGTAGTTTTCGGAAGTCCCGAAAATTCTCAGTATTTATTCCCGGGAAGGATATTTTCTAGAATTTCCCCGAGAAATTCAGTAACCTTAGGGAAATTAAGGGTTTTTGAGACCTAAACCGAACAGGGGAATACTATGTAGGTTTAAAAATTAGTTATTCAGACTATTCAGAAAAGTTTATCTCCGTTAGTACAGGAACACATTTTCTGTCTGTCTGCCTGGAAATCCCTTTGTCCGATAACTCTTTCAAATGGTCTGAGCTAGACTGTTCAAATTTCCACAGTACAATGTACAGGTAAATAGGTAGACTGAGTTTGTAAATGGGCAAGATTGGTCATATCTCCTGACCGAGGGGGTTCAAAAATTAAAAATACATTTAAAAATTGGCTAAACTTCGTTTATTTGCATCAAGTGTAGCTTATTGGAAAGCTGAGAAATGGGAAGGTTATAGTACTCACCTAAGGGGAAGTGGGTAAAAAAACTAAAAAGAGCTAAAAATCTATGTAACTTTTGTTTCTATTCATCGTACAAAATCGAGCAATATCAATATTTAATATAAATGTTTTATAACTAAGTATACAATAATATTGTAAATTGTGTTACCTCCATCAACTTCAAGTGGCAATACAAATCTCTGTGGTGGCTGGGGACTTTCATTGGATTTTGGAGTGACCACTCTAAATGATTGTTCAGCGACTAAACCATAATACATGCAAAAGTATTACAATTACAATGGACTCGCTTTGAGAAAACCAGAAAATTGAAAAGAAACAATCTCTTATTAAGTACCTGGCCTATCATCTTGCTGCGCTCCACTTGCGCTAGTTGTGTTTCCTTTGGAGGAAGTATTATTACCTGGTGCCGACACAGCACTATTTTCAAAGTTGTGATCTACTTCTTTGAGTTTTTCGATAAAGGTAGTCATATTCATACCATCATATGTGCAATCCGAATCAGAAGTATCAATGGCCAGTTGAATACACTTTTGACAATGGGGACATTTCAGGTACGCGAGGTTTTCGCAATAAGGGGTTATCACTTGTTTTTTGCTTTCTGGAGACGAAACTGTAACATTGTGAGATCCTTCTGACGATGATTGCGATCTGAAATCTGTAGAATTCTGAGTAGTCGGGTTCGTCGGATTTGATTGGCCATCGCTACTGATAGCTGGTAGCCCAGATCCGCTGGGTCCAGAGGAACCACTAGAAGCACAAGGAGGAGGAGGAGGAGCTATTAGTCGCTTCAATGGAGTTGATTCCATTTGTACAGGTGCTTGTTGCGCCGCTGATGGCGATCTAGAGTCCCTGGAAGTATTCTGTACTTTTGGAATTGTACCACCATCACTGCTTCCTGTAGGAGATTGGATAGTTGAAACATCGAAAGGGCACTTAGCAATGTTCAAAAAGTCAGACCCACTTCCATTGGAAGGAGTTGTGTTGGTTGAAAACCCCGACAATGAAGGAGGTTCATTTCGTGAACTCTGGGAACTATTTGGGATAGTTGGACTAGTTTCCCATCCACCGCTTCCTTTTGGAGTTGATGTACTCAATAAAGAAAAAGAACTTGCCAAGCCGGTACTACCATAAGCTCCAGTTATTGAGTCTTGGGAAGTGCTAGAAGGTCCATTTCTTGAATCTTGGGACTGGGATGTACTTTGTCCTTTAATGGCAGGTTCCCCTCCACTGCTTTCAGTCTGCAGTGGTAAAGATGATATATTGAGAACCCTCCTTGTGTTATATAACGTTTCAGACTCACTAGTTCGAAGGTCCGTATTGGTTGGGGCTGAACTAGGAGTAAGCGAACTTCCAAGAGTACAACTTGTTGATGTATTGGGGGGTCTAAATCCTGATGTATTACTGCTCACATCCGCATCATAAGTTGTGTTCCTACCTAAGAAAGAATAATATATAATTAGGAATTACTTTGTACTATCAAAACTTACGCTAACAGTTGTAAATCGATATAATGGGTATAATTTGGTTGGTCTTGCCTTGTGGTGAACAATTTGTGTGCAAGAAACTTGAAATATTTGGTCGATTGGGTGAATACTGTGGAATTGAATTAGCCTGATTATGTTCAGTTTGAAAGGCAGTGTAGGTTTTATTAGGATTTATTGGGCTACCACCAATTGTATACGTTTGATTGGGGTATGTTGGGCTACCACCAATTGTATACGTTTGATTGAGGTATGTTGGGCTACCACCAATTGTATACGTTTGATTGGGACATGTTGTTGTTGGGATACCAGGAATTGTATACGTTTGATTTGCGTTGATTGGACTCCCACCAGCGCCGTAAGTTTGATTCATTTGGCTATAAGGAACAGTGTAAGTTTGATTCAGACCATTTCCTTGATTCGGAGAAATGGTATAAGTTAGATTTTCTTGATTAGTTAGCGGAAGTATTCCTTGTGGAGGCATTGGAGAAAGGTTGCGATGATCTTGTTGAGTAGAGTTTGTGGTACAGGTTTGGTTGAAAGGAGTTTCCTTACTATTCTGCTGTTGAATGAATCTTTGATTAGTGATACTGCTGTTTGGAATGGAGTTGGTTAGAGCGTCGTAGCATTCTTGTCGGCTACGTAATGACGCAGCCATTTCATTGCATATTTGTATAATTTGATTAGTCACTTCCTGAAAAAATACATCCGAATTGGGTCCTCCTGGCATTTTCAATTATGTATTCAAATCTTTACTTTGCATTGCATAAACAATCATCAATGAACACCTTACACTCTTATGTGACAACTGACAAGGCAGTTGACAGTCACTTGAATGAATGAATGACTGAATATTCCATTCAAGAAGTGATGGTAAATAGAATTTTCCCTGGTAAATATGCATCAAAAAATAGATATTGATGATTATTGCAAGAAAGGAGTATGTACAAAATTACAGAAATGCCACCAGGACAACTACTTAATATTGACCCATATGGAAATTCAAATCATGATTCGAAAAGTCACTTTTGGAGGTTGGTGGACTGGAAGGTGGAGGTGGGAGGCAAGGTGGGAGATATACTATGGGTTGGAAGAATTTAGGATGAATTTTTAATCAAGGAGAACCTTGGATATAACCAATGAAATAGTAACAATTTACACGAAAAATCTTTACAACATGATGTAAATGAAACAGTTTGTTCAATTGAATGTCCAAAATCCAAACTGGAATCCCCCTATCTACTATAATAACCGTGCCCAATCTTAAGATTATCATACTTGGTCCAATCACCAAACGACATAACACAACCGCCCATACGGGATGCATGTTGTAAACGTTTTAAATGCTTAGATAAATTAAAACCAATGCATCAATACGTTAAACATGGTTAAACTAACACATCAATGTTCAAAATGCAGCTAAAAAATTAATCTTTTTGTATCATCGCATATTATTTTCGTCAATGTTAATTTATTTAGTCAAAATCATTTGAAATTAACCCATCTTGTAAAAATAAAAAATTACATCAGGTCTTCGTCAGTTTCATTGCCACTTTAATAGCAAAGTAATGTTATCGTCGATATCTTTACCGATACAAATAAAAAAACCAACACAATATACTGGTTTGACAATCTTACCATTTTTCTCACGTCCATTTTGTTAAACCTAATAACTTCTATGGGCACCTATTTTAGCTTTTAGCTCATGAATGAAAGTTAATTATGTATTGTAATAGCAAATCATTAACTCAATTATACATTGATATTATAACAAATAAGCAAGCATTGCATTTAATGCACAATTTGAATTTCGATTTGGTTGAATTAGAAAACTAAAATACATTTCAATAATTAACTGCTTAACAAAGAAATTAAATATTACGTTTTCAAATGATATTGTTGAAGATGCACGATTCCTAGATTTGAGTATCATAAAATATAATCACAATCACGTAGTAATAATATCTACCTGTTCGATAGTAATAATTCATAACATATGAATTCAATTAAATAATATTATATTACTGTCTTCTATCATGCAAGTAATACATATTACATTATTCAGCTGCACCTGTAAAACCAATAAAAACCAAAATTTTTCAAACCAAAAATTATATGTCAACCTAAATTTCTTAATTTTTATTAATTACAGTTTGGTATAACTCACCAAGGAGGCCTTTCGATTGATATATTAGCCCATTGATTTCGCAATTCTCCAAATATTGACGTTAATAATTCTGCATGGTCGGTAACATTGTACACTGGGGACATTTGTGGAGAATTTGGGGATCGCGTTGTTTTCCAATGTCCTTCACCCATTCCTCTAAGTATCTCATTGTCACTACTGACACCGCTCTCCGGCCTTGTGGATGCAGAATCTTTTGCTTTTTCAAGATTATTTGAACTGCCCGACGGTCCTGAGGTCACAGCTCTCATTCTTTTAAGAAATGGGCTTAAATCTGGCAGTGTCCCTTCATCACTGCTAATTTGGTGCCGGCTGGATTTGCTACTATTTGTTTTTGAGTTTTTGCTCGTGAAAGAACTTGAAAGATATTTATTATCATCGCTGCTGATATCATTTTTGCTGCTCATTAATCCATGCGCAGAAATTGATTTAATTTGATGTTCACTTAGAGCTCCTAATTTATCCGCAAGTGAAGTATCAGAGATATAAGGTTGTGCAAGGGGTGTTCCAGTATTGCTTTTGAAACTGCTTCTATCGCTAGATATCAGTGATCCACTTGTATTTCTTGAAAACGGTCGAATCGTCAGTGAAATATTAGCAATAGTTGATGGTGAAGAAGATTGATTACGATCGGACGTAGGATGTGAATATTCACTACTATCTTCTTCAGTCAATGATTGAAGATAGCGGCTTCCGGCGAATATTGGAGACCCATGTGCGGTTTTAGATGACGTTGAAGAAGGCGACCCATTCGGTGAATTGAGAAAAGACGATGATTCAGACTGAAAAGAATCAGCTAGTATTTTGGAATTAGAGGAGGATGATGATGCAGATTCAGACAAACGGTCGATGCTCTCCCTCTTCATATGAAGCATTTTTGTGACATATCTTCTCAGAGCTTTACTCTCTTTTGGACCAAGAGGATGTTTAAAACCACTGCCAGTTTCACTAATTCGAGTTCTGGAACCGTCAGGTGTTGAAGTATTATGAGGTGGACTGTAGTACTCTGTCGTAGAACCAGACGACGCTTTTTGAATGGGAGCTGACAGCGATTTTCTAACATTCTCAACACCATTCTTTACACTTTTAGGTGTCATTTGGTCTGATGGCTTCTCTGCCTCCTGGGCATCAATCAATTTTCTTGGAGTAGTTGCTTGGCTAAGATCTACTTTTTCTTTGTATTTTGATTTCAAACTTTCAGCTGGTGAATTAGCCGCAGAGCTCTCGGTGTGGGAAGGACTAAAAAACTCTGTCTGAGAACTAGAAGATAATTTCGTTTGCTGTTGCGGAGGAGATTTTAATTCTGTTTCATGATCGCTTGTTTTTATTGAGTCTTTCTTAATTTCATCGGAATGCCCATCTTTGGGTTTACATATTTTCGTGGGAATTAGAGAAGAATCAACATCAGCTTCGTCACGATCATCAAGATCTTCTTCCAATGCTCTTAATAGTTTCGATTTTAGAATTTCTATTTCATCAGACGTATCACAAGAATTAGAATTTTCCTTTAATGACGGAGAATAAAATTCTGTTTCTGAAGAGCCAGATGACGATCTTGAATCATCGTGAGACTCAAAAGATTCTTGAATTAGACTGATACGCTTAGTGTCTTTTGTTACAATCTCTACAGGTTTTGGCAAGGGTGCGGCCGGTGCGGTTACAGATATATCGATAGATTTACTCTCTCCATCTTCTTCGACGTCCTCTAGACCCAACTGTGCCGACGCTAAACTGTACTTAGGAATTTTTATCCCGTCCGAATTCTTTACTAATTCTTCCGTGAGTTGAGTTAGCTCTCGAGAAAGTCTTTCCAATTCTAATGCTTTTTCGCCTCTGTATTTAGCAAGCATCTCACGCTGTTGATTCAAATTATCCTCGTTTCGTTCACTTTCAACAGATACTTTACTTAACTGTTTGGCCCCTTCCCAAGCATCCAGCGTTCCTTTCTCCTTGTGTACTCTTTCTGCTAATCCAGGGGGTGGAATATATTTAATTTCGGATTTAGGAATAGATGCATCATAAAATACAACTGGTTTGATTTTAGCTTTCACTGATTTGTCCGTCACTATTTTGGGCCTGTCTTTTTCAATCGGCTGCACAGCTTTTTTATTCAAGGTAGGAGCATGTGAGCTTGACTGTCTCCTTTCAACTTCTTTGGAAAATATACCAATGGGGGGTCGCAATTGTGGCTTTTTGCCCTTATCTTGGTCCTTCGATTTTTTATCTTGCTTTGGCTTAAGACGATTTTTATTTGGAGATGAACTCTTAACAGTAGATTTAAGGGGAGATTTTCCGCTGTTGTTCTCCTGTCCTTGATATGACGGAGCCAGACGTAGTGTCTTTGCCTTGCTCTGTTGATATTCTGGAGGACCTTGCTTTTTTTCTCTGCAATGTAAACAGAACGAATATATTAAATCTGTAATACTGATCTGTAATTTATCTGTACATCGTATATCTGTCATTCATTCATTCTTCATTCACATCTATATGTATGTCATTTATCTGTAATGATCTGTAATTTATTTACTGCTACAATTCGAAACAAGTTATATACCTTGAGGAAACCGGGGGAATGTTGGAAGATTTAAATGGTTTACGCTCAACTAAATCTTTAGATTTTGAATCTTCAATTTGTCTAACTTGTTGCTTGCGCTGTAAAACCGTTAAGTTGTCTTCTTTTTGCTTCTCAATCTTAGATCTCTGATTTCTTAAGGCAGAAGAGCCACGTTGTTTTGCAATCTCTATATTTTTCAGTCTTTTAAGTTCCTTCACTTTTTGTGAATCACGGAGTTCGGCGGCAGCACGCTGAGCAGCTCCAACTTGGGCCATAGCTAAGTCATGTTCTATATTTATCTGCTCTATTCTAGCCATTACATTAGCTTGAGCTTGAGCAGTTAGCGCACCGGCAAGTAACTGTATTTGCCTTTCCTTTTCAATTTCGAATCTTTTTCTAGTCTCTTCTGTCCAGATAACAGTCTGTTGTCTCACCTAAAAAACGAGTGTAATATTGATTGGTGAGGGCGATTTTGCCAGGATGATTATAAATTATAAGTAGTCTAGTAACTAGCGGTTGTAATTTAAATAGGTACTGGCTATGCTGAAGAATCTGATCAATCAACTAACAATGCTAATGGGAATCACAAGTTATTTAAAACCATGCGACAATTTTCGAACTTACCTGGGCGTGGCGTAATTGCTTTGCCTTTTTTAATTCCCGTTCGGCGACTTTCCTTGCTTCTTCTTTAACAACGTACTCCATTATTTAAACTGGGAGGCAAAAAACGGGGTAATTCTAGCTCATCTGCCAAAGAAAATGAATCCAAATAATAGAGATTTTACTTTTGACTTTTGTCTTCGATAAAGATAAAATGTTTAGTTCAACGAAGGTACATAGAAATATTTAACATTAACTTTCTTATACTACTGAATACAGATTTTCATAAATGATAAATTGTAAATGGGGCAATATTTTTTAATTTAATTATTAATTTTATAAAAGCTCACCTATTTTGTATTTACCTATTACGCATAGATATTTATTTGCTGGGCCCCTTACTACGCTTTACATTTATGACGATGATTGGTGCAAAGTACCCCTTGGCGTTCCTGCCCAGGGTCCGGGAGCAGAAAATTGTTTACGTCAATTTTTTAATCGGATGTTGTACCACTGGCTGGACTTTTGGACAAGTTTGAGTTTGTCTGTTAGCTGATGAAAAAAATTTGAAATTCAATTTGACTTTTGCGCCCAATATTATGCCAATACAATCAATGCGGTAGTTTTAAACTATTTGGACCTAGCACCTAGCAGCCTAGCTAGAAGTTGTATTCATGACTGAGTTTGCTGCACACAACTTGGCTGGCTGGCACTTGGCACATGGTCGAACCATTTTGCTGAATATCGTGTAATTTTGTCAACAAATCAATCAATATTTAATCGGAAGATTCACATCAGATTGAAAGCAGTAAGTATTAATATTATTTTTCAAAATGTATCAACGGATGACTGATATTTTATTATTATATCGAGATTATTATCAAATTATGGACCTTTTATTTCGTTTTTTTGTGGTTAGTACTGTTAGTAGTAGTAGTTAGTCTAGTTAGTGGTAATGGTATCGTTCTCACTTTTTCAAAGCTTGTTTTTTATTGCAGGTAAAATGGGTCGAAAAAGGAAGCTGAAAGATCCCAATGAAGACGAACCTGAAATTGATCTTCCTCCAAAGCATTTAGCTGTTGGTCATCTCAGTAAAGAGGAAAAGCGCCTTATTATCATACTGGAAAATGCTCAACTTGAAACAGCTAAAGTAGGTTTTTATTCTTTTTGTTAGGGTGGCTACCCTAACATCGAAATGAAAGCGTCTATGTTAAGAAGTATAGATGATAGACAGTAGAAAGAATTTTTACAATATTTCATACTCCACAACTAAGAAAAATGATCGAGAGCGAAAACACTTTTCACTTTTGTAGTCAGTAAAGTTACTTTTTGACAGTCCGTAAAGTTACTTATATACAGTCAGTAAAGTTACTTATATACAGTCAGTAAAGTTACTTTTATACAGTCAGTAAAGTTACTTTTATACAGTCAGTAAAGTTACTTATATGCAGTCAGTAAAGTTACTTTTATACGTCAGTAAAGTTACTTATATACAGTCAGTAAAGTTATTTTTATAGTCAGTACCAGTACCGTTACAGTTACTTTTTTAGTGCATTTATGTCTTGGAATACACGGTGTTGGCAAATATGTTTTTCTTAAAAAAACATTTCCTTACGTCTAGGTTGGGCAAGGGTTTGAACTTCTCAATTGTGATGATCATGGAGGGTTCCTCAGAAAACATAATCGGGATCCAGCGCTTTGTCGACCTGACATTACTCATCAGTGTCTATTAATGCTTCTCGATTCACCTCTTAATCGTGCGGGATTACTACAAGTATATATCCATACAAGTAAAGGGGTTTTAATAGAAGTAAATCCTCAAACAAGAATACCAAGAACTTTCAAGCGATTTGCCGGATTAATGGGTTTGATACATTATTACACGTTACATATTACCTATGGTATATAGAGTTGTAACAAATGATGTTTACTAGTATTATACTAAATAAAATTCACTTTTTGCAGTTCAACTTCTACATAAGTTTTCAATCAGAGCTTCAGATGGGCCAATGAAACTATTAAAAGTTATTCGAAATCCGGTAACCGATCATTTACCTGTTGGGTGTATTAAGTATGGAACAAGTTTCTCGTGCGATAAGCTTGTGAGACCTGTAGAAATTGTCAAAGACGACACACCTGTGGCAATAGTGGTTGGCGCTATGGCACATGGAAAGGTAAAGAGCGTTATTGTATAGCTCTATACGTACAAGGTTTATTATTTTTTACTGCGAATAAAAGCATTTTAATCATGATTTTTCTATTTCCCTAACAGATAGAGGTAGATTATATTGAAGACACCGTAGCTATAAGTGGATACCCATTAAGCGCAGCACTTGCCTGCGCAAAACTCACTTCTGGTTTTGAAGAAAAATGGGGAGTCCATTAATATGTTAGTTCTTATTTTTTAACATTCGTACGTTTAAAAAATACATTATTTTAATGTTAAGATAACTTCTAAATAAATTATATATCATAATCGAAATTTTAAATGTCTTATCTTTACTTATCTGATGAAGTTTTTTCTGACAAACTGACGATATATATGTTTTGGGTTTTGATAATGGTATGTATTGTAGTATTTAGCGCATAGTTTCAAAGCTTGCATAAAGCGAATACGAAGAGTTAATAATTTTATATGAAGTACATTTTTTATATAAGAGTGGAAGTCTTGGGAAATAAATTAAATCTTAATGTAGAATTAATAAACGCTTTTATTAGTGGATAGAAATGTTAGGACCAAAAAGGAGCAATGGCCCAGTTATTTATTTAGTATTTAGCTCAGCTGGTGTATCAGTGATGTTTGAATCTATAGATTCACTTTTCTCGTTTTCGGAATTCTCTGGGTCGTTCCAAGATTGAACTTCGCCAGATGCAAATATTAAAAATATTAAATTGTCGATGAAGTATATACCTGCTGATATAAGAAAGACAAGTTTCCAGTTCGAAAGGCTCCCCTAAAAAATTAACCACTAATGTTAACTCATTAGAAATATTAGTTATAAACATTTTCCAAATGCAAATGAAATAGTTTTTAATTGAACCTCGTCTTTGATGATAACACCTGCAGCGTACGGTGCTGCAATTCCTGCCAAATTAGCTACGCCTAATAGACAATTTAAAACAAAATATTTAAAGTAAAACATTTTGAATTTCGTTGTAGCATTTATTTAAGTTTTTATAAAATTAACCGTTGCAAACTCCCATTAGTACTCCAGCATGATTTGGAGCAATATCCACGTGGTTTATTTGATACCCTGCCCCGACAGCTCCACTAAAGGCAACTGGTAAAGAGAATTTATAAATTAACTAATTACTGATAATTAGTTCATAGTAAAATATTAATCGTTATAATTAGTTCAACCATACCTGCAACAGTTAGTAAAACAACAGCCAAAGTCCTGTCGCACCCGGAATATGCTGCTCCCACTAAGGCGAAAGCGGGTATCCAATGCCCAAATGTATTAAATACTTTTCTTGTTGTTGTTGTGGACCAAATACTCTTAGCTCGTAAAAAATCTGCTAGTTGACTAACTAGAAGTCCTGAAATTAGCATGCAGAAGTATGGCATAGCTGACAGCCAACTGTTCTAGATTTGAATATTAAAATTTGAATCAGTCTACTTTAGGTTAATTTTAATAAAATGTAGTTCATTCTCATTAAATTTAAACTTACAGACTTCATGTCATACCGCAATACGCTACTTAGATAAGTTGGTAATTCCGTTAGCTGGTTATACCAAAAATAGATACAATTTTAATCATTCTTATTGTCTTTGTGCATCATATTTTCCTTTAACTGTATATCTGTGTATTCATACTTACCAGCGTATAAAGACCCCAGCCACTGAAAAAAGATAATAAAAACGAATAACGAAAACGATCATGCAAGCGAGAAAGTTATACTACTACAAGTTAGTATATGACATTAATATAAAAAATGTGTACGCACTTTCCAGTTTGTGTTACTAATATGGCGTACATTGGTCCAGATGTAAATAGCTTTTTCCAAGG
This sequence comes from Tomocerus qinae, assembly GCA_020055645.1. Lineage (NCBI taxonomy): Eukaryota > Metazoa > Arthropoda > Collembola > Entomobryomorpha > Tomoceridae > Tomocerus > Tomocerus qinae. The sequence continues at coordinate 103,806,582 of CM034546.1, read as the reverse complement.
TGTGGGCACTTGTCGCTGGAAATCGTAGATATAATCACTTAATCACTACATTTTATTTGCAAATTCGCAAGTGTTATTTTAAATTGTGTAATTGATTATTATATACCTTAGCTGTTTGTTTGCCTATACATCCTTTAATGTACAATAGTTCCTTTTCACTTATTCTCGGGTGTTCAGAAGGCTTACTAAAGACAAAAAAACACCAAAGTGCAAACCATACTAGTCCTAAAGAAAAGTTCCATATAAAAAACGATTAATACCTCTACTATATAATTTGATGATTTAAGAAATGTTTTTGGTTTAATATCAGTTAACTGTTAATAACACAGGTTCAAACAAGAGATCGGTACTCGTTAGCAGTAAATAGAAAGTATAATTTTAAAAAAGAAGTCCCCAGAAGACAAAGAAGTTCCAATAAATGACTCTCTATATACACTATCATCGATTCGCACAAAAAGTGCACAAGAACCTTTGGCCATTCGAACTCACGACTCTCTACGACGTATATAACTAGTTTTCCCACGTCCCCTCAAATAACGAGATAACTATTATGTCCCTGATTATAACCATTTAGTTCATTCTTTTTATGGACTTTTATATTCGCAATCCGAACACATAACTGAAAAAAGTTACATGCGCTCACTGATTGAACTTATATGGATACATTAGATAGATGCATAAATATCAGTCAAGTAGTCGTAAAAATATTATTACCAATAAGTCCAGTCACATAGAAGACCCCTGGCCACCCTCCTAGAAATTCTGCATTTACTATGGAACCACTTATGATCATAGCAGACATTGTTCCTGCCTGATTTCCAGCATAAATGAATGCACCGATTTTACTTCTTTCCAAAGGAGGAGACCACTGTGCAACTAGAGCATGTGTGCTTGGTGGGGTCACTCCCTTTTTGATTTGAATAGAAAATAATTTAATTATATTTTTTCCAATTTTAAAACCAAATATATACCCAATAGATAAAAATGCGGTTTGTATTTATTACCTCTCCGAGCCCTTGTATGATTCGAACTAAAATTAGAGGCACAAATCCCCACCGAGCTGCCAGAGGTGTTAGAAGGGCAAAAACGGAGGCAATGAAGATCCCTCCTCCAAATATCCATTTAGCTCCAAATTTTTCAGATAACATTCCGCCTGGTACTTGTGTAATTACATATCCCCAGAAGAATGCTCCCAAAAGAATCCCTTGTTGTTCACCATCCCAGTCGAATTCTCCAGCAATCTCTTTACTGGTGTCATTTGCTTTTACCAGATGAGAGCAAATTCCTATTTCACTGTCATCTGTGTCATTTTTGCTGACATTCCCAACCATACCAACTATGGCCATTGACAGATTTATCCTTAATATATATGACACGACAGAGCCAAAAAACGTTAACAACGCCTATTGTAGGAATCAGAACTTTTTAAAGTTTCTTTTCTTACAATGTAATGGTAAAAATTAACAAATTGTCCTTACCATTGTATGCCTGCATCCCCATCCCCCTGAAATTTGCATTCGAATTAAACAAACATGAGACATGTAACCGTGAAAAGTGAGACTAAATAGTTTACAAATACAAATACATTTACAATGCATTACATTGCTGTTACGATTTCAAAAGAAAAGTTACCTGGAGGAAGATACTCTTGCTGAGGCAAACCTTCTTCGGCAACTGAATCTTTCTGAAGATTTCCCTTGATGTCCTTCTTGTTTTCTACAGCATCCATTTTTGACTACTGTTGATTGAGTGTAGCCATAAAATGGATTTGACAAAATGAATTCAAATCGGCAATTTATCCCAACTACGCAAGGTGAGCGAGCCAGTACTTATTACTTTCAGTCAAGAAACAGATGATTAGGTTAGATTTTAAAAATGTATGCAGACTATCACTAATGCTACCTTTTGACAATTCATTATGCACATTTCTAATTTCTACAAGTCATGTTCTGTCTTATAGCTTTCAAAAATTAATCAATTATATAAGTACTAATCATTGCAACAGAAATACATCCTTGTCTGAGAATTGGAAATTAAAACCGAAAAGGAAACTAACTACGGTGAGTTTTAGATAATAGAAAAGGAATATAACGTATATATTATTAGCCCAGTTAAAAAATACTTCCTATAATATGTATGTATGTGGGTGATTGGGTACTGGTCACTACTAGGTGAATAGGCGAAAGTTCAATGGGACCGTCAGCAATAAATAAATATGTATGGTTGATATGATCTGATTTAACTATTAATTTCACGTTTGTTTAAGTATGGATAAAAATATTACCTAGTTATGCTCTTGTCTCCACTTCTATTAAAACAATAATGGCTCAAAAGATTATTGAAACAATAGGTATTTATCAAAAATGAGATACTGTGATGTGATGATACTTCTGATGGATAGCATATCGTATGTAGCATTGTTTAACTGTCATTTCACTCATTCTTTATGTCAGCATATGATATTTTGAATGCAATGGGGCAAACTAATAACACATACATGCAATCAATATGTACATACATAATGTACTTATGAATACATAAGCAATGAAGGTGGAAAAAGCAATAAACCAATCATATAAAACTAAAACAAGTCGAATATGACAAGAAATAACTAAAAATAAGCAATCCATGCTAGTTTTCTTTTAGCATCAATCCACTGTGCAAGCTGATTGCGTATTCACTCACACGTGTATGTGAAGTTAGTATAAATGCAATTACTAAAAGACTGATTCCAAGTAATTACTTGAGATAATTGCCCATAAACATAATTTTTCATCTTTATCATATCCTACTTACATAGCGCATTGATAATAAATTCACGTACGAGAGTAATTAAATAAATATAGTCCACATATCAATGTATATGCATGTGTGCAATGTATACTTATGATATATATGCTATTAATGTATCTGTATTTAACAATGTCAAGTTGAATGAAAATCTACCTAACCCATTAGACTACATTTAAAATCTGTGTGTGTATAATTTTTCAACGTTGAGTTAACTCTAATACGGTAGGCTGAGGATTAACAAAGTGCTTCAATATCTGAAATGCATACTTCAGTGGTATACAACATCAGAATAACAAACAGAAGCTAATCGCAACCACAAACAAATCGGACAATCAGAGCCTTGTCACTGTATCCATTTCATAAACAAAAATTGCCATTGTCATGATATGGATACAACAAAACAAAAGTTTGGTACATATGTAATACTTACAAGTTCATTTTAACAATGATTAGGCCATTATAGTCCACTGATTCGTTTATAGGGACTTCTTTTACTTCTTTATCTTATGTTTAGATTTAGAAAAATCCTCAAGGGAGACAGATAAATCTAATGGTTGGTCATATGGAAAGGTTTTCACCTTTTACCACTCTCTCTAAACTGGAATTTCTCTTTCCCTTGGAGAAAATTCGACGAGAAAGCTTTTTCGAGACAAATAGAAAAAGTTTCATTTGTAGGGGTGAAAGTTCTACTTGGAATAAGCGTAAAGAAAGAAAGTAGTAAGGACCACATACTTCTGTAGTTTTCAATTCACATAGTACTTAGTATACATATGCTGGCCTACCTTATAATAAATTTATACAAATCGCTTTTGGAATTCCCTATATTATAAGGACGTAAGACTATGCTTAGGAGCCCACGTGGAGACATAGTTATATAGGATGTCAAAATATGGATATGTACAAACTGGCAAGTCAGTACATGGGTAAATTATGACCGCAAGGCGAACAGAGTGGCATTGAATAGTTTTGTTCAGTTTGCTTTGTATATAATTGATTTTTGTTTGCTGTATCCTATTATAATCCTTTCATCACAAACATATGTATATAGGTAAGTTGAGTTTGACTTGCATAAGAGATACGATGTTAAGCAATTAGGTGCCTCATTTCAGACTTATGGAGTTAATGAGTTTATTTATTTCTTACATAGAACGATAGGTTTGAATATGGTATGTATTGAAAGCTGTTTTGAATGGTAAAATAAGTACAGCTCACCTGTATTCTGGAATCTTTCTTAATATAGTGTCAGTGAAAACTGGATTGTATGTAATGTATAATGTAACTATTATTATATGGTACACTAAAAATATAGATTACACATATGGAAATCAATGCAGACACTAAATGATCAGACTGGGGTATTCCCAAGGAAAAGTATCAGTAAATGGTTGATAAAGGAGTATTTTTCTAAACTCGTAAAAAAACTTGTAAAAACTAGTTTAAAATCATTTTATCTAGAAAAAATTGTCAAGTCCATGAAAAGGCAGGTCACACCTCACACCTACTGACCGCTATACATCGCTAATTAGCAATATTGAGTATAGGTTATCATTTATCACATGTCTAGGCACTCATATTGTAAGCTCCACACAGACGAGTTACGTTTTTATATAATCTATAATGTACCACTACTACCTGTACTTGCAATTGAAATGTCCTCAGTGCAATGGCACCAGTGCACTGCAGTGAGCAAAGGTTCTTCTTATAGTTTTTGTTGAATGAACCATTTCTATGAATGAAACTAATGAATATACATATTACTGCATGCTTAAAGATACTCTATTTCATTACTTGCATATAATCACACCATCTAGATGGTGTGACTCCTAAATGCATACCAGATACCAACCTACCTTGTCGAATCATGTTTGTTAAAATTAATGTTTTGATGGTTTAACCTAAGTCGCCGGCACCACTCTACCCCTTACAATTTTCCTTTTTTGCCCTCCAGATTGACAATGGAATCCCCAGAATAATATTCCAAGTCATTTGTCGCCACCCTGCAATCCTGCAATGCTTCGCTTAGATTTTTTTCAAGAGCTCATTTGTCTTCTCATATCCAGAAATTTTAAAACGAGAGCCCCCGTAAAAATATTCTAAGTCGCTTATCGCTACGCTTGTATTCTAATGGCTTTTGCTTAAAATATTTTCCTTAAAGGTTCGTTTTCTCCTCCTGCGCAGACAATAATTGACTTCATGCTTTACCTCCCATCAAAACAGGAACTACGGGGGAGATGGTCTAAGTAGTTTGTTATCGCCTTACTCCTGCCTATGCAACCGGCTTAGAATGTATTTCTAGGAGCTCCTAATTCCTAACCAAATATTATCTTCTAGCAAAGAAGGCCGTTGATTGTCTGTAATGATTTTATTTGAAAATTTTATTTTTACGAATAAATTATCTATGAAATTGTCTAAAGTATTTATTTTATTGTATCTTACATTGTGTATTGTATGCAAATAAGTATGCACTAAGTAAAGGAAAATGTGTTAGTTTATTATATGTATATTGTGGATATATAGAGTATAGATTGCCATTCAAGTTTACAAACAGAATAAAGACAAAGACATACGAATTTAAAGTAAGGAAAGGGTTATTTGTGAGCTCAGTTCTCGATTACCATTTCTTGTATGGTAGATACTTTCCGTTCATAATTATCTTGACACGGTCACCTTTGGGGTCTTCAACCTTCTCCACATCTACAGTGAAATCAATAGCACTCATAATCCCATCTCCGAATTTTTCTTGAACTACCTCTTTAAGCGGCAAGCCGTAGACCAATGTTGCTTCATGGAGTCTGTAAAGGAAGGGATCCTGAAGGAGAACTTCTGCCGGTGTTTGAGCCTTCAGAGGATACTCACACAGAGCTCGGGTCAAAGATTCGGGAATTGCTAATATCTCCGCAAGTTGCTTGCAATGAGAAGGATCCAAAGAATTTTCACCGAGACAAACGGATGCCAGAAATACAGGCGAACAACCGAGCTGCTGGGCTATTTGTTCCCATGTTAGCTGCTTGTCCTTTTTTGCCTCAAGAACTTTACTAGTGATTTCTTGTCTGTTTCGTAGTAAGACACTTGCTCCGGTTGGATTGGCAGACATCTAATGACATTGACACATTTCTCTATTACTTTTTAATGTTACTAATACTCGCTCAGTTAGTCCGAGAATTATAGTTCAATAGTTCCTAAATTAACCCGTAATGTGAATGGAAGTACGAAGCATTCAATATCTCTACATATACCAGACTAATATGCTGTGTATTTAAACAGAAGAAAACAGAATAATGCATGACACAGTTTAAACATTTCTATTAATGATGTATCTGATACTTTACCTTAGTTGTGTTGGTTTCTGTTCACAGAGGGATAATTAATTTCATGAAATAATCTCTTGTAATTTCTTGATTCATCAGAGGCTTGTATATATTAAAACTTTTGTATCTACTTTCTAATCCAAGCAAAGCAAATCAGGCGCACGCAACTATCCAGGAAATAGTGCCTGTATCTCTTACTGGACAACTACATGAATTGCACATTTATATTAAGCATGCTATGCTGTACAGTGCAGTGTACTAAAAGTGCATATAATTAGCTATGCATAACAAAATGAAGGAAACGCAAATTAACGTTTATCTGTAATTTTTATTTCATCCCACACAGTCTATGCATCCTACTAATCTTTACCAATAACAGGTAGTCTACAAACATGCAAGACTTATCGGGCTGTAAGAATGTTAAAACCAAAAGAATATGGCGTGCAATGCGAGACTGTTAGCTGGCTCCGTAGCATTCTTAGCACCATCACAGTTACTCATCACAGCTACATCACATCACAGTTAATTTTACTAAACTACATGATGGTACACTCTGTGTTCACAAGCATTAAGAGCTATCGTTATTACACATTAAAATGGAAATACTTAGTTTTTAGCATACTTTGATGCAGGCATCGCTATAATTTGCAATTTTGAAACTTGGAGATTCATGTGGTTGTGACTGCTGCAATCCGCAAATTCCAAAAATTAATGAATGTTCAATGACATGAAACTAGTCCGAAAGGATTGAACAATAAGGTCACTTCGGTAGACCAGTGCGAGCTAAAACTTTAATATCCAACTTTGTGTGGCATATACATACACAGTAGATCTGATGCTTGGTACACAATACACAAAACATAAAAATATGTAAAAATTCTAGTCTAAAATTGTCCTTGTATAGTACTTCACCAATAATAGAGACATTGTACTATTTTATGTGGTTACGTAGATAGTTAATTAACATAGATAGCACAAATTTCATGTACAAAAGTATAATGGAAATTAGGAAGCCTTTTCCGTCGTATTTACATGATTCAATAAAATTTAGCGTCATTGAATATCATGTCAATATCTGCGTGTTTTCAAAGTTTGTGTGATTGCAATAAAATATGTATTTTAGTTGGACAATGTAATTATTGGAATATTATTCAAAGCCTACTTGCATGTAAAGTAAAAAATTCTTTCAAATTTATATAGTGCATCTATTCAAGATTTATTTCTAGTCTCATAATAGATTGTCAAGTAATAATTTATCAATTGGTTAATTGTATGTATAAGCGTTTGCTGCTGACACGTAATGTACGCAAACCACTGCATCGTTACAATACATATTTTGTATATCGATTTAGTTGACATTTTGAATTTGGGGCTGTACACTGATTTTTCTACAGTATCAGTAATCAGTTCCCATTGTAAAACAATAAACCAACACCACATCCATTGTATTTAATTGGTATAATTTACTTCATGGAGCACTATTTTTCCTACATTTTAATTGGATCAGTAAGACCATAATCACACATTAACATACAAAATGATATTACATAAAATGGCAAGCATTGTACTGCCAGTGATTATATTCGTTTTCGCAGCAATAACCTTAGAGGTGAGATTATTTTTGAAGTTGTTAATAAATATCGCTAGTACCTTCATGCAGATAGTTAAATCTGTATTAAATATCGCTAGTACCTTCATGCAGATAGTTAAATCTGTATTAAATATCGCTAGTACCTTCATGCAGATAGTTAAATCTGTATAACATTTTGGGTTTTACAGAAAGTTATTGCCAAACACCTTCAAAATGCAACCATTATTAATGAATAATTGCAAGATTTTTTGAAATATGTTTTCCATGTTGCTTAAATAAAGGTTACAGATGGGAGGAAAATTGTCACCCTCTATGATCCTTCAGGTATGTATTGTTTGTACATCTACATTAGCCATTAGCTATTGGCCTATTGGATGAATTTTCCTTCAGCAAAATTTGTATTACAGTTGCAAGACCTTCTCGTTAATGTTCAAAACATTCATTAATAACTCAGTTCCTTGAAATATAAATTTTTGTTTTTTTCTCTGTTGTAATATTGCAAGTAAAAGTTGTATCATAACACCCAATCTGGTTCGTCAGTAATGATCATATTTTGGGATTACATTTTGAAACTGTTATCCGTAAATGAAGCTATCAATACGATTACTAACATATAATCAAGCAATAATGCCAATATCACAATCACAACATTCACAACGATCATAAAACGACCATTACTATCATAATATCCCGTACAAGTAGTATGATTTCACTCAGTCATCAATCTTTTAATTATAGATTTAAATCCCAGTCATACATTGATGACAAGAAGACATAAACGTCAATCAAATGGCAAGGGAGGAGGAAATGGCAATGGAGGAGGAAATGGCAAGGGAGGAGGAAATGGCAAGGGAGGAGGACATGGCAAAGCAGGAGGAGACATGGATTTGGATGGAGGGTTAGGAGGAGGAGGATCACTTGGGGGTGGACTGGACATTGGAGGAGGAGGAGGTGGAGGACTTGATTTAGGAGGAGGTGGGGGTATGGGTGGCGGACTTGATTTAGGGGGAGGTGGGGGTATGGGGGAGGACTTGATTTAGGGGAGGTGGGGGTATGGGTGGAGGACTTGATTTAGGGGGAGGTGGGGGAATGGGTGGAGGACTTGATTTAGGAGGAGGTGGGGGTATGGGTGGAGGACTTGATTTGGGGGGAGGAGGTGGTGGAGGGTTTGACATGGGAGGGGTGGCGGGGGTCTTGGGGGAGGACTTGATTTAGGGAGGTGGTGGACTTGACTTGGGAGGAGGTGGTGGTGGAGGGTTTGACATGGGAGGAGGGGAGGTGGTGGACTTGACTTTGGAGGAGGAGGGGGACTTGACTTGGGAGGAGGTGGTGGTGGAGGGTTAGACATGGGAGGAGGAGGAGGTGGTGAACTTGACTTGGGAGGAGGTGGAGGACTTGACTTGGGAGGAGGTGGAGGACTTGACTTGGGAGGAGGTGGTGGACTTGACTTGGGAGGAGGTGGAGGACTTGACTTGGGAGGAGGTGGAGGACTTGACTTGGGAGGAGGTGGAGGACTTGACTTTGGAGGAGGAGGGGGACTTGACTTGGGAGGAGGTGGTGGTGGACTTGACTTGGGAGGAGGTGGTGGTGGACTTGACTTTGGAGGAGGTGGTGGACTTGACTTGGGAGGAGGTGGAGGACTTGACTTGGGAGGAGGTGGTGGACTTGACTTTGGAGGAGGAGGGGGACTTGACTTGGGAGGAGGTGGTGGTGGACTTGACTTTGGAGGAGGAGGGGGACTTGACTTGGGAGGAGGTGGTGGTGGACTTGACTTTGGAGGAGGAGGAGGACTTGACTTGGGAGGAGGTGGAGGACTTGACTTGGGAGGAGGTGGAGGACTTGACTTGGGAGGAGGTGGAGGACTTGACTTGGGAGGAGGTGGAGGACTTGACTTGGGAGGAGGTGGAGGACTTGACTTGGGAGGAGGTGGAGGACTTGACTTGGGAGGAGGTGGAGGACTTGACTTTGGAGGGGGTGGAATGGGTGGAGGATCCGTTGGAGGAGGAATGGGAGGAGGAGGAATGTCGGGTGGTGGCGGATTAAACCTCGGTGGTTTGGGCCTAGGAGGAGGAGGAGGGTTATCTGGAGGCCTTGGTGAGTAAAATGTTGTATTACTATAAACACACTCTATATTTAATTCACTGTGCACTATACACATTTATTTATTTATTTATATAGAGTAGCACTACATCCACTATAGCTACCTGGCTACCTCTACTTGGCTCTTGTGAAGGTGGAGACAAGTAGAATTATTTGCCAATACCAAATACATTATAAAAATTGTTTACTTATAATATCTGTACACCTTTCTACAAATGTTTCGTTGTCACTTTTCATCTAATATTTGTTTTTAATCTTTAATAACTTAAATCGATTGAATTTATCTCAAAACTGTAATACTCATTTTTGATAGGAATATTTCATTATTTCATGTTTTGACGATGGTAATGGATCATCAGAATCACCCCATAGAGAAATGAATTATCTGTGGAATGATCCTAAATCCTATTAAATATCAACCAATCACGTGTGTTAGAACAATTATATCATACGATTCTACAGATTGTACCATTATTTCATTTTATGCATAAATTATTACCAGGAGGCGGTGGTGGTTCAGCTGGAGGAGGGATGACTACTACTGGTAAGATTTCCGATTTTCGGTAGTTACAGACACCATCTTTACTATCTACATAGGATAGTGGTAGTAATTAAGGCAGTGGGGTCACAGAGAAGAATGTTAATTTTTAGAAATGATTAACAAAGCCTAGGGCTTTGTCTTCGATTGGGGAACATCTATACTTTTTGTAAAGTTCATAACGTAAATACATATTTTTGCTTGAATAAACGAAGCGAATTTTTAATACTAAGGATGATATGGAATCTTTGTTTAGGTTTGTTTAGGGAATTATTCAATGCCAGTGATACCATGTATCTTATATTGCTTATAATGTATTTTTGCATTTTTGTTTGAAAATTCCCTTTGGAAGAATGAGTGCAACTTGCAAACTACTAAAAATGATGATCTGTTATTTTCGATATAATTTACAGCTGGTGGCGGTGGCAAAACTAAAGGTGGGGGGAAAGCTGGAGGCAAGAAAACGACAAGAAAAGGTGGGAAGAAAAGTAAAAAGAAATCCGCAAAAACTGGGCGCAAGGCTGGGGCTAAACGTCAAGGTGGTTTTCAAAAGCGTGCAAAAGGTGGAAAAGCGAGACGTAAAGTTCAAATGAGAAGTGGAGGTGGAAAGGCCGGGCAGAGAAGATTAGGCTGGAGACGAGTAGGAATGAACAGTAATATGATGGGGTCCGGGGTTAGAATGGGTGCGACAGCTCTGAGGCGAGGAGTACAAACAGTTTCGAATAATCTGAGATTTCGAAAAGTTCCTGCTACTTGGACCAAACAATCTGTGGGACTAAGAAATGTAGGTGTCCGTCCGGTGGGATTAATTGGGCGAGGAGCCAAACGAAATGTCGGCATGCAACAGAGAAAGGGGCAAATTAAAAATTCCTCATCCTCGAAAACCACTAAAAGAGTATCTAAGGCCAAAAAGGTTGTCGCACGCCGTCCTGTTGTCGGAACTTCTACCCGAAAGTTCATGAACACAAAACAATTAAAAAAAGTCGCAGGAAATCAAAAGTTTGGAATGAAACAGTTGGGAATTGTAAAGCCAGGAATGAGAAAACAAGCTGCAAATTCTGGAGTGAAGAAGCAGGCCGTAAATTCGGGAACGAAAAAGCAGGTTGCAGCTAAAAAAGCGCCATAGACGGAATAAAATGTAGAATTCATTGGACAGCAATTTTAAAATAAATTAAACATATGTGGTCTTTTTTAAAATCCCCAATAGATATGTTATTATCATCACATTAAGTTTTTATCGCATAATTTTAACCGTATCTGATGCGAATGGAATATGGGAAGCAAAAAAATTAGCATAAGAATTGATTCCACGATAAGTTTTCCCAAAATTGCATCCTATTTCCAAATGGATTAGTTATCATTTTGTCATTTAATCCTTCTTCAATACGATACCAACCAATTGGCTCATCGGGCTTGACATTTTCCCAAACATTTTGTTCCCCTTTGTAACTTGGTCTCCTATATTTAAAAAATTCCAAATTTTCAAATCACTTATCTACGTAAAATATTTACAGCATTGTAGGTGTGTCATTGGAAATTTTGTACAAGTAATTCTGAATGGTTTAGGAATTTTAATTCCGTCATCGTGTGTCATCGCTTACCCTTCTTTAGCAAAATTCGTCCACATCTGAACTAATTTCCGGGAAACAAACTCTGTTTCGGAATCCTCTGTAATTTTTGATTTGTACACAGTTTGGTCAAAAAGCATCTGTAACTCATCTCCATGCGTCACTGAAACAGGAATATTTAAATTTTGTTTGTACCACATAGTTTTAGTTTTCAATACTTTGCGTATCACTGAAAGTTTGTAAACTCTTAAACTTATAATTTTTACCTCCTAAAACTTCGTCCATTTTGAATATATTCAACATACTATATTCTCCTTTATATGCATACAGATAAGCAAAAACGTTGTTAGGCTCTTTCTGTACTTTTGCATGTAATCGAGCCGTAGCATCAACAGAGCAGTTAAAGAATCTATCCGAGAACATATTTGTAAACCCTTCTAATGTTTCTTCCGAAAATTTTCCATTTTCTCCAATGTAAAATGTGCGGGCGGAATTGGAAAAATTGTCAGCATCAGGAATCATATCCTTGTTGAACACAAGGGCCATAGGCGCAGCGATAAGCCAATACTGATTAAGGCCTGCTACTTTTTCCGGGTTTTTAAGAAGAGCTAAATATTTAGTAGAAAATATATTTATATTTTAATTTCCTGCATCGAGTATATAATCTTAAAGAAAACAGTAGTACATGTATGCCATTATTACGTAAGGTGCGATACAATCCCTCGTCCTTATTGACACCCAATAGAATTGGAACAGGATTCGCTATATTTCCTGAATTCAACGTATTATAAGGAGGTTCTGTGAAAATTGCATCATCACCAGGATCTTCAACGGCAGGTGCAAAGTAAATAGGGAGTTCGGTTGGGACGTGTTCCTAATTAAATATTTAAGTAATACGAGTTGAACAAACACAACTTTGGCAAACATTTTGGCGCAATTATACTAAACTGGCGGAAGACAATAAACTTATTTCTGTTACGTGTAATATATTTACCAAAAAATTCAGAGACTGAGCTGCAAGAGCTCTAGCATCCATTTTCATTAGTTGATCAACTAACTCTTTCATATCATCTGTAGCAATACCAAGAAGCTTTCCAAGCCTTTTAGCATTTGCTGCCGGTCTTTTGTTTCTTGCCCAAGGAGAAAAAGAAGTTCCACTTTGCATTATTGCAGAACGAAAAAGTCCTATTGGCAGTAGGAATGAAAGGAATTAAATTGTCATACCATTTTGTTACTATAATTAGTAGGCTAGTAGAAATCCATTAATATATGAGTGAAACCTGTTGAAGCTGGTGACAAAATATGATAGTGAACACAGCCGCTTCCTGCACTCTCTCCTGAAAGATTTTATCATAGGAAAGTGTACAATCAAAAATTTAAAAAACTAGGTATCATTTAGTAATAACTTGTCTTGAAAACTGGAATTCATACCGAAAATAGTGACGGCATTTTTATCTCCTCCAAAGAACTCAATATTTCTTTGCACCCATTTAAGTGCCATAACTTGATCTTTTAGTCCCATATTTCCTTTTACAAGGCCATCTCCAGTGCTCAAAAACCCTTATTGAAGAAAAATTGATCATAAAAATCGACATCAGATAAAATCATTTCATTTTCAGCATAAATACAAATAACTGCGGACTTTCTCTAATATAGTACCTAAAACTCCAAGTCTGTAATTTATTGTGACCAATATAACGTCTTCGTCACAAATATACTTTCCTCCATATTGATCACCTCCTCCCAATGAGAACCCTGAAACATGAAAATGTAATACATTTTTAGGCAAATAGTTAATAAGTGCAATGTACAAAATTACTACTGATAGTGATGTCACGCAGATTTACCTCCGCCATGAATAAACACCATTACAGGCAGTTTTACATTGTCTCCTATCTAAATGACAAATACATTATTATTTAGTTATGCTATTCTTGACCATTATAAACAGCTCCAGTGTAAAAAAAAGTGCTAAGCTTAAAAATTTTGACTTAATGGATGCAACAAAGTAACATACATTTTACATCTTGTAAAGTTTAAAGTGTAGAGTGAGGAGTACCTTAGGAGTGAACACATTTAAAAATAAACAATCTTCTGATCCGTCGATTAATTTTGTGACAGCACTTCTTTGAGGACTACGCATTCCAAATTTTGTCGCATCTCGTACCCCTTTCCATTTCTCTGAAGGTTCTGGAGGCTAATTGTAACAAATACAATTGATCAGTTTATATCAATACAAACGAGCATAATATTTTGATACTGTTACAACAGAAACCTGAAATCTTTCTGGCTTTTTTGCATATGGTATACCCAAATAGCCAAAATATGAGTTTCCATTTCTTGTTGTCAGAGTCGTTCCTTGAAGATTTCCTTCTTCTGTCTCAATAATAGGACTGAGAATCGTAACCATTTTTAATCACAATTAATACTCTGAATGTTGTCAGTTTTGCCAAGGATTTTTCAATAAATTGCTAGGTATGTGTACTTAGTATTCTTAACACTATTATTTTATAATAGTCTGGAACAGTTTTGTTAGCACATGCAAGATTGTGTCAAAAGTATGTTCGTGCATTCCTCAAATGGTAAACAAAACTTAGATCGTGGTCCCGGAATGTGCGAAACAGGGCTAAATAGCAGGAAACAACTTTTATCCTATCTGCACTTGTTGAGATTAGCTACGTCAGAAATCAGTCTCACATGGTCTGCCTCTTTGACCTTGTGGAACAGTCATGCCACATACGTTCACATGAAACGTAATGTTTTACTGAAGTAGATATATGTAGTATTATATTGAGTTAATGTATGCCTTAAGTAAGCTAAGCTATTCATTATAATTATATTTCGCATAAAAAACCACAAATTCGCATGAAAATATGAATATCCCATATTAAATCTCCTGTACAATGTATTATTACGTGTAAAATTGCATAGAAACACATCTTTCTTCCCTGAAACAACCTTGAGAAGATCTTTTCAAGCATCAGATACATGAAGAATAATTTTATCTTATAAAATATTGCTTTCAACACCTTATAGCTCCTCCGAATTATAAAATAAACTTACATTGACTTGGTAGCCAATGTGGCCGGTTTTGTACAGCTCATTCATGCTACTTGAAACGCGTTAGTGTCATTTACTTGCATAAATATGAGCTGAATTAATCTGACAGTTACAAATCATAGTTTTGTACATGTAAGGCAAAAGGCGAATCTTGGGAGGAAGAATAGCGGCAATCAATAAGGCTCACTACTGATTCACTACGGTGGTGTATCATGTTCCTATTTATTGACTATAAAGCTTATACTTTACTTTACTCACTATTAGTAGGTTAATGGATCACGCTTATATTATAATTCGTACATGTTCCCCCCAATACCTAAAAACGTTTTGGAGTATTTAATAGTACGGACATATGATTGCGTAATATGGTGTTGATGCTTTCTAACTAATGTATCTAACAATTACCTAAGATATACATTTCATCGAGATAACATTTTAATAGTTTTACATCTGCAAAGGTGGAATTATGTTACATATTTCGACTGTATTTCCATTTGATTTGTTGAGTATCAAAAATTACGGGCATATGGAATTCAGTTAGACAGTCAAATCCATGTGAAAACCTCGTGATAAATGAAAAATCGAGCGTGATTTTGTGGAAGTTTAGTGCACGGTAAAAAAGGAAATGCCTGTAGTATCCGCCTAGATCTAAAATAGTACATTAATGCTAAATGCATG
The DNA here is from genome assembly GCA_020055645.1 of Tomocerus qinae. Taxonomy (NCBI): domain Eukaryota; kingdom Metazoa; phylum Arthropoda; class Collembola; order Entomobryomorpha; family Tomoceridae; genus Tomocerus; species Tomocerus qinae. The sequence goes on along the minus strand of CM034546.1, from coordinate 103,790,946 downwards.
AAGAACAGAACACCACGATTGTATAAAAATGACGATGAGTAATTCTGCACAAGGACAGAGTATATGTGAAGACCTAGTTACATGTGGCAGCTGAATGATAAATGAGTGCAATGAACGAGTCTCAGCGAGTATCTGGGTAAAGCAGAAAGTCATGGCCAAGGACGAAATTAGCACATCTACTCAGGCATTGAACACTTACGTACCTATAGTTTCACTTATGTAATTCCATGCAGTTTTCCTCATTAGGTTATGCATCCGAATACCTAATCACAACTTTGTTACTAACTGGTGCAGTTGCTAATTATAGTATTACCACATTTTATAAAATTGTTTCCAATGTATATTCTAGTAAGTATAGCTTTGTATTTGTAGGTAGATATTTGTTTGAATGCATGTTAGAATAAAAGTTCTGGAAAACATCGAATCGAATTGATATTGAAACACAAACAGTTTATTATTTTACACAATACACCCAGTATACAAAATATAATATCTAAGTAATAACTAGAGGCTAATCACCATTAAATGTAATACTAGAGGCAACGACAGGGTGGATATCAAATGTTCTGACAAATAAATGTAATTCAATATTTATCAAAGCAGAAAAACATTCTAGTATTCACTTTTATAACTTTATATTATTAATTCACATTTTCCTTATTGCTGTTTCAAGCTTATAATGTAGATGTTCTTCAGACTGAGTATCAGTATAAGTAGGATTTCATTATTTCATTGGTTATTCTACGTCAATAATTCAACATCTATGCCTGTATATATACACGTGTAATTACGACACATTCTCCAGTAATTTTTTGGCATTTTCAACAGACTTAGTAAAAGAGGAATATTACAATTACAATGATAGCAACTGGCAAGATAAAAGTTAACATAATGCGGTGAGAAACTGTAAGCATTCATTCTTCTATGTAAATATGTCTTGCGTTTTAAGAGGATTGCGTGTTATTTCATTCAGCACTCATATACTCAACTATTTCGATAAGCTAAGTAATGCATGTACGTAAATCATTTGTACATTCGTCGTAAGTACATGCATACTCTAATACTAACATTCGTGAACATATCAGTAATTGTTTGCATCCAAGTAAATGAAAAACTAAGAGCGAAATTCGTTACATTTTCATAATTCGTAAGATTATTCGGATAAATGTAATCCATTATAAAGACGTTTTTGTTAAAGGAGTAATAAATAAGTATAAAGTAGGAGAATCTATGACATCTTAGAGTAGACAACATGATTGAGTTCTGCGAATTCTCCATGATCCATATCTTTCTCTCTGAGTTTGAGAGGAATGGATCGTCTGCCTGACTTCATACCGATATCACTCAAAAAGTTCCTAACAATTTCCTTGTATTCTTCTGGATGTCTTTGCATATGTCCTACATGTGGTGTATTGTCCCAATATTTAGTTTTGCAGCTGATTCCCCTTTCTCTCCAGTTGACTTGAACTTCTTCAATAACATCCATCGTGGAAATCAAATCGGCTTTTGAGCTTAGGAACAATGCAGGTGTGAGAAGAGGTTTGTAGTAGAAATGCTCATGGGCTTCAAAGTAATATTTAGTAGCTACATTGTAAAACATTTTCATATGGAAGTCAATGTAATTCTGGAGAGCTTTCTGGAAGAGTGGCTGGTTGAGGAAAACAGAGTTAGATACGCCAATGGATACACCATTTACATCAACAACGCTATCCCAAATCTGTCCTTTGATGCTGTTCATGAGTGCGCGATTCCCTTTCAAATCATCATTAAGGTACTTGAGAAGCTGTCCAAAAATGTATCCACCAACTGAAAAGCCATGGATGAGTTTAGATTCATGGTCAGAGCTCTGGAGGATGGGGAGAAGCTCTTTCTGGATGGTGGGTACACATTGGCTGGGCCAAAGGAGTTGTATGGGCGTGATTCGAACGGTGAGTACATCGAACCCCTGGTCTAGATAAAATTTGGCATATTTGTTCACAGCGTTGTTTTTTGCCATCAACCAGCATAGCATGATAGATAAAGGACGCCCTTCGCTACTGTACTGTTCAAGAGATGGAGAGTTTCGACGATCTGTTTTGATGTGCTTCGTTTCTCCATTTGTCAAAAGCGTGATCGTTGGTGACAGAGTTTTCGAAGAAAGGTTACGACTCCACACTGCTTTATTTATTAACCCAGTTGATGTTGCTGCAGATTTGGATAGAGCAAACTGCTTTGGGAAGATTACCATCGTAGCAAACAGATTTCGAGACATTTTGCCCTGAAAATGACCAACATTCAGTTTTATGATTAAAATCATTAGTCATTGAGAAATCCATTCATATCACTCATTCATAAAAACTAGCCATAAATAATCTTGGAGGATGGGTCTGCTAAAGGTCAAGGAGCTATCAATTACTACCTCAATGAAAACGCTTTCATGACCCCATAGAATTTCTGTATATGATGCAATTCCCAACTACCACTATCACGAGGGTGTGTATCTTTTAGTTTTAATTACTTTCCACAAAATCCATCTCATCATGCTAGCCAGCTAATTAAATTGTATTGTATTTATCGCAGTGTGCCTAGTGCCATTCTTATTCTTTCTGTTTTTTTTGCACGAACTATGCTAATAAGTATGACGAATTGTTTTTGTCACATTTTCACGTAAACACTAAAACAGCTTACGGATTTTATCCTACTATGTCTATTTAATATTGCATAACATTATCATAGGTTTTTAGAATGTCTGCAAGAACTGTTGTGACGATGGTATGGAATAAAAAAAATGGAATTCAATAATCAATATATTTGCAACTTCATCCAAAAAATTGACTCACATAGCATTGCATTTAGTGTACTAAACTATTGTATTATGTAGTAGTAATAAATGAATTTCTAGCGTATGTATGCAACTCTAGCCACTAAATCATTGCAAAATTATATGATTTAGGTTACTGTATGTCAAAGTGCTCCTGCCCTTAATAAAACTTTATAATGATAAGTTATAACACAATAAAAATTGTAATCAACGAATTTTTGTTATATGTATAGTATATAGTCTTAGATACATATCGCATTATAGATATGTATCTGCATAAATAATACATGATAATGGTGTGGAGTGCTTATATAGGTACCTACACTTAGATCATTTCCTCCAATTTACTACTTTTTATGATTTCTATAGGATTTCGCACAATGGGAAAAGGCTCAGCACTCTATGTGTAATAGTGTGATTGTTTAGCTGCGTACTCTGTTATTTTCTATCGTACGATAGTGTTGACGGCATCTTATTGGACAGCCTGCAATAGCTAACGATATCGTATGACCATCCTGAGTAACCCAGCCTTTCAAGACATGCTCAACTGCTGAACAGAACTCTGTAGCAACAAAATGTGCAAAAACCAAACAGCCACACAGCTCATGCACTCGACGAGTGTGCTCTGGCATTCTGCTGAATCTCTGTGGTTGTGAAAATATACCTATAGGAGTGAAATTCGCGAAAGACCTTCTATATGGTTGCTAACCTAACCTATCCTAATTGAAAATGGTGTAAGCACAATGCATGAGATACAAGTTTTGTAATGTTAGTAGTCTCTATTCATCCCAATTTACTCTCTCAATAATCTCAAGTTATACTGTTCAGAACCGAATGACATTTAATGACATTAGCACATGTTTTATATGTTTAACCGCCTAACTCACAGATAATTGTAGTATTGCAAAATTAACTTTATTAATTTGCACAATATTGAATCCAAGACACTTATATATTAACTGCATATAACACAAACGATATTAGCCTGGCATAAACGATCTACATATGAAAATGCCTTTATTCTCCAGACATCTCAATTGAAGAAAATAACTATATCATACAAAAATATCTCACAATATAATGCATGTATAAAATACCCTAACTACAAAAGATGTGTAGTTTATAACGTTTAAAGATATCAAACTGTAATTATTACGAAGGGCAAATATCGCGTGATGTTATGTACAGGCAGATTTAGCTTATTTAACAAACATATAAACAGTACCAGACAACAAAGTGGAAAAGTCAGACAAAAACTGGAAAAATATATATTTTAATTTAAGAAAATCTATTTAATTTAATTATAATATATTTCAAACCTATGGAAATAATTCCGCTGGGGTCTGAGGTCTAAGTCTACGAGATTTTTTGGGACATATCCCTATATTCCCTACCATGAGTATATAATGCGTATAATATTTAAATGCAATAATAATACTTTATTATTATGCTTTACTGAATATCAAGATTGTAATGTTACCTTATTATTTTGGCAAATTTAGCACTTTTCACAGTTATTTCACAGTCACTACTGAGGAGGAACAAGTACCATTTGATACAATTACGTCACAAGTTCACTTTGGTACTATTGAAGTTGTAAGATAGTTAAGTTGCTGTAGAGTCGACAGTCTGGAACTGTTTGAGGCTTGAAGGGATCAGTTAGTCGATTATATACTACAGCCGGACACTTAAAGGAAAGTCTTAGTTAGATACAATGTTACAGAGCAGTAACATCAGTAAGGCTATGGGAATGTCTACTACTAGTAGCTTTCCTATGTAAAATCTACCTTTCTCATAGAGCGGGCGGACTTGTAACAGTGCTGTACAGTACGTCCCACGAGTTGGAAGTAAGACAGCACATGCCAAAAGAGTGCAAATAACTTTGCAAAACTGGTACTACCTACATATACCCAAATGCAGGAAAAAGCTTAGTTCTGTGTACCCAGGCAAATTGTGTCTGCAAATGCTTACACTCGGATTTGCACATGATAGCCGCATGAAACCCATATGATCCTATACTTAAACACTATGTTGTCTCATGCTGAGATTCACATGCTAGCTTCAGGCAATTGATATATGTACCGATATGCAAACTGATTCATCACCTTTTGGAAGGATGCTTTTGTATGTGGTTGCTTGTGGTGTACATTTCCGAAAGTGACATAATAGGTAGTAGGCACTGATATTTTCTACTGTACACAGTTAAACCGTTTGCAGTTTTATGTAGATCATTAGAGAGCATTCCACTTGATCACGCTTTCATCCCCTGCTCATGTTATTTGCGAACGTTGTGCTTTACGTGCGGTTGAACTAAATTAATTGTTTGTCTGTTTTTTGCACGATTTGCTGATTTTGCAGCAAATAAAACTAATGTGATACTTTAGGTTTTAGTAAGTGCACTCCAACACAACTACACTCATTATTTTACGGAATTTTCCTCACTCCAATTAATTTACAGAATGTGAACAAGTGAATTAGATAGGCATTTATGATTAAAAATTAATGACTTCCACAGGTTCGTGATACCAAAACCATTAGGATGTTATGCAAAAGTGTGAGCGAAATAAAATATTTCTCTTATTTTGGTACTAAAATGAATACTTCAATCTTTAGATACAAGGATTTGATGATTAACTTTTGATCTCATACTCCGAAATTGAACATGAGTCACAACTAAGTTCCACATTATACCTAATTCTCAGTCATAATAATATGAATGTATGACATTACCATTAACTTAATCATGAAGAATTAGTCCAAATAGATAAGGAATGGATAATGATAATTGCATGTATAAATATATCCAAGACTTATGTTGTAGACTGGGAGAGACATCAGCCTGGGAGGGATATCAAGGCTGCTAGACTGAGAGGGATATCTATGGTTATAGCTACACTAGACCACGGGTACGCAGCTTTTAAATTTCAAAAGATACCCGTGTCAACGCTTTTTGGCTTCATTCCGAAATAAGCTAATATTAACCAGAGTGTAGTTCATTGTTTTTTTGTAACATGCATTGCATAAACGCTTGCGCATTTTGCATTTGGGATTACCCTACCACACGTACAGGAGTACAGACATACATGTATGGGAAGATTGGTAAATTTATTGCTTATTTATTGCTTATAATAAAACGGTCGTTATTATACAGAGATAATAATTAAAGCAGTAATAGTTGGGGAGACGATACTAACGTAGTCTAATGAGCCTAGATTTGAAATATTATTAAAATCGAACATCCTATTCGAAAGATATTGCGTAAAACATTTGTTTTGAATTTTATGTAGTATCTTTTGAATGGGATGTCCCAACTAAATAATCAAATCTGGGCTAATTGGACTACTTATGACGTACAGACATACATACATAGGTAGATTGGTAAATGTATTGTTTATTTATTGCTTAAAACGGTCGTTATTATTATTATAGAGATGATAATTATTAAGCAGTATCAGTTGGGGAGACGATACTAGCACAGTCGATTAAAAGTAGTCTAATGAGCCTAGATTAGAAATATTATTAAAATCGAACATCTTATTCGAAATATATTGCGTAAAACATTTGTAAATTTGAATTTTATGTAATATCTATCCAATCTGGGATGTCCAATCTAAATAATATTATTTCAAATCTGGGCTAATTAGACTACTTTTAATCGACTGTGTCAGTACCATCCATCTAACTGTTGTCTTAATTATCATGTCATTGTAACCTCAGATATCCCTCTCAGTCTAGCGGTCGAGAGCCGTGATATTTCTCCCGAGTTGACATATTTTCTAATCCACAACACATTTTATATTCTATACTAGGCCACCAGCACTCCTACTGAATTTCAAGATTTGCGCGTCAACATTAGGTTTCATTTCGAAACATTCTAATATCCTATAGTCTAATTCATTGTTTATGCAATATTCATCGTATATATAAACTGTATAATCGTTTGCGCATTTTGCATTTTGGGCTTTACGTTTACCTACCACATGTAGTTAGAAACATACATAGATTAAAAGTTTTTCTAAGTCTGTGGTTATAAAATAGAGATGTAGGTATATTTTTATGCATTTTGCAACACAACCGTACAGTACAGTGCATTTATTTACTAGATTTACTACTAGCCGATAACAGGGCCCAAGCCCTATGCTAAACAAAGCTAGTGAAGTTACGAAGTACAATATTTATTTATTACTATCCAGCACAGTTAGGTCAATGTGTTAAAATTCGTTATTGGTTAAAGAACAAAAGTTAATAGCATCGTAATCGTAATGCGGAAAATTCTCATCTAGGTTAGAGCTATCATATTTTGTAATTAAACTTTGGGTGCTTACACATTTTGAAATTTAATATCTGTATGATATGCAGTGGCTTGAAATATTGACTGCTAAATTTTGCATCTTTTGCAATTGAACCAAATTTTGATGCTTAAATCTTCTGAAATTTAATAACAGTACAGTGGCAAAAAAATCTCTTGATGCATACATACAAACCTACACGGTTACACATACGGAATTATTTACGCGCAAGTTCGACTTTGTGTTTATATTATAGTTTGATTACTGTTCTTAATTCCTACATTGCTCTACAAAACACTTGCCTATGGTAGTGTTGAACATAGTATATATTATGCAATTATAATTCTCAATAAGATTAACGTATATTATAAGCGTCTATGTAAACAGTTATGGCTTAGTAATAATCTCCGACATTCTTAATACTACCACGATACTATTTATTAACACCCATATATGTGTCGTTGTAATATAAGGTTGATATACTAAAACTAATTGTCAAAGATTATGACTAATAGAATCTCTGTAAACAAAAATATTTTCCCAAATATAATAATGTAGCTACTGTAATTACGATTTGTACCCATTAAAACCTAAATTCGAACACATGTTTTAAGAAAGTTACCATTATTCAAACTTCCTTATTCTAATTTCTATAAAACCTTTGATTAGAGCTAATGACTAAAAGAATGATTAGCTTGAAAAATAAATTTTTGCAGGAATTTCTAGTCAATAGGACTGGTAATGGTAACCGATAATTCAATCTCGCCACTTCAGTCCACTTCGCTGCTATTCGCTTCAACATCAGATACCTGTTTTGAAATGCACAAATAGAGTCAAAATGTATAATCACGATGTTAGTCTATTTAACTAAATTGGGGGTGCCAAAAAATCTGGACACTGGCTAAAGAAGGACTTTACAATAGTTTTAAGCTTACCATTTCGTCAATTTTCCTGAATTGCCAAGTAAAATCAACAGGATAAAATAGTGGACGTAGGTCATAACGATGATCTTCTGGACTGTAGTTCTCCATATGGCATGCTGGAGTCAAAATGCTCATTTTGTGCCTGTTAAAACAAAGCAAAACTACAATAGGCGTTTTTCGAAAACCAAGATCACCAAACTCCTGCAAAACTTAAACCACTGAATTTCAGGGTCTGTGATTTTCAAGTTTTACTAAGTATTTCCATCGCTAAATTTTTATTTTAAGCCTATTTACCTGTTACAAGCATATGAAACATAAAAATGTTTCACTTTTCTTGCAATTTCACTCGGACTGTGTTTATCTCTCCATAGATGAAGCAATCTAGCAACCATTGAAAATGGGCCACATCCTAAAGGCTTTCTCAAATTTCCATATATACCCAACTCTTCATACGTCATGCCCATATCTTGCTCATCCGTTTGTTTAGATGCCAATGGCTGCAATTCTGCAGTTGGTGGAGCTTCCACAATTTCAGCCACTTCATTCAACTTAAATCTAAATCAATAGCACAATTATATTGAATATCAAGCTACACATTGAAACAAGGAATGTACAAATCTTCAAAAATATTACTTTTCTCCTGCATATAAAATGAAACTTTTCAAGTCAGTTTTGGAAATGCCTCCGATCGGATTCAAATCTGCAGCAGAGCAATCATACTTTGTGAAATACCCCCTTATGGCTTCATCCACATTTGAAGTGCCAACAACGAGAAGAAAACTATTGAAAAATATTGACATTTTAGTTTCTCACACAGATAAGTAAAGAATCTGCATGTAAATTAAACCTAAAATTATAGGATTGCAGAAAAACATATGGTAGTACATTATTATTACCCGTTTTTGTCATTTGCCCAGGGAGCGAGTTGAGCAAATAGATATGCATATACCATTCTGCTCCTAGCCTGGACATTTTGCAAGGCCAAATTTTCGGCTCGACTGCCACCAAATGATGGCTCTTTATTCCCAAAGGCTTTTGTTGTTTCCTTTAGGAATGACCCGACTACGGATGAAATATCAATTTCCATATGATTACTGCAATAAAAAATATTACTTTAGATTGTATCACAAATTCCATAATATTATGCTCCAAAAAAGTAAAATGTTTTACCTTCCTATGGCGGATGCTAAATCCGATGCCCTTTTCCTGGTTTCAACAGATGAGTTCTCACTACCCATGTAGCAAGTTGTTAAAAGCTGTTGACACAATGACCGTGCGCTTTCTGGAATATATTTTTCATCCCTTACAACCTAAATGAATTAAAATCACAAATGTAATTTTGATTTTTTTACAAAGAATTATTGAAATCATAGTCTTAACAAAATACCTTCCTAACATCACGAAGAACGTTATCATCGTCCGAATTTCTTTGAATATGCTCTACAATGATGCTACACATTGAGTAAATAATTATAGCTACACTGGAAGAATCCACGCCCCCACTGAGAGGTAAGAAGAATCCAGAAGCTGCAGACCGCCTTATATAATCCCACATCCACAGAGCTGGTCCCTGAGCGATTTCCTCTTCGGGACGATTAAATTGTACTGATTTCATCACTGGAGTTGGTTTTAACATTAAAGTTTTTGATCTAGGAGAATTGGATGGAAGTGACAAGGACCAGTCTACAGTTATGGTTTTGTAATCTGGTGTTCGAGCTGCTTGGACATTTCTACTTCGTATCGAATTTCTGTAGATGCGAACTTCGTCGAGGTTGATAGTTGCTGTCAGTACTTCCTAGGGAATTGAAATGGATTTTAATTCTTATTCTTTAATCTTATTCAAGTGTTTGCTTTCGTCTTATGCAGGTAGAATTTACCACATCTACAAGTGAGTATTGTTCCCCCATCTTCAAAACTTGACCATTAATCACCACAGTAGAACAACCATTTAAATATGTTCTTTCGCCATCACATCCTCGTAAATTAGAAAAGGCATAGACTATCCCGCATTTAGAACTTGCAGTTTTGATCAATTCCAATGCATAAGAGGCCTTTCGAATTTCAGTGTGAGAACCCGATCCATTAAAAATGATTTCTGCACCAGCAAGACTTTGAGGAATATGACTGCTATTAGGATTCCACAACTCCTCACAGATTTCAAAAGCAATAACTGTGTCCGTCAGTTTAATAAGTGCATCTGCCATAACAGTAGACTCTTGTCCACATATATTTCTTATCACATCTGGCAAATAATAGGTGCGACAACCCTGGAAATACAAATACACGGAACATGTAAGATATTACAGCAGTGCACAATAAGAATTCTAGAAATCAATGCAAATTAAAATGGTACCCCCATCCAAGCAGTGAACCATCGAGTTTCTCGGTAATTTCCATCATCACAAAGTATTAATTTGGGACGGATCAGAATTATTTTCCTTTAAATGAGATAAACACAAGCATTTGACAATAACATCTCTAGGTAGTGATTAGTAACTCTAGTACTCATAAAGAAAATATATCAAGCTGAATTATAACGACCTAATAAAATAGGATAAAATCTATTTTGGTACCTGTTAAGAAAAACAATTCGGCAGTTGTACGTAACACCGTTACTCATAACAGGCATTCCAACATCCACCATGATATCTTGACAAATCTCATTTTGAAGTAATTCAGCTAAAACTTCCCAACTATGGTTGATGGTATCACTCTCGTAAAAATGATCTTCGCAGTTGTAACCACATATTTCCAGTTCGGGTCCTGAACGGTATCTTGAACCTTGCTCTTTTGCTATTTGAACACTTTTAACGATCCTATGATAATTTCCTTCAAAGTCCAACGCGAACTGATTTAAAGTCACAGCAGAAATAGTTACAAGATTGGCCATAATCTCAATCTGTTTCAATTACAATTTTGAAAGGTTTTGTTTTTCAATGATTAGCTCTAAATGGTGTATACATCCGTTTCAGTCAAATTCTGAACAAATAGTGTTCGTGGTAGCGTGAAACTTCTTCGTGCAAAAGTACTTCAAAGGACAAAGGCAGCAATGGTGAATGGATTAATTTATATCGCAATATCAAGATAAGGCAATTGATCAAACTGCAGTCCAGATCCTAAGTGAAAAATCATTTTATTGATCAAACAATTATTATGGATAGCAAAAAGTATAGATACAACATACGTTTATGGCACTAAAATTCTATTGTTGTTATATTGATTTCTTACTACTCAACAGAATATTCAATCCTGATTGAAAAATAAAACAGTACCTTATGCTGCAATGCAAAGTCTATATGATATGCATTTCTACATATCTTAGTGCTAATGAGTAAATAATGAGTAAATAATCGACACAGATAACAATATGCAAAAAAGCCTGCACTACTTAAATGATTTCTTATCGTAACCATTTATTATTGTAATTTATTTAAATTGTATATTTTAAGGAACACCATTTATTTTCTGATATCCTACGTATTAAATACTGTAATAATATTATCAGGTCGTATTTACGCGCACAAGGGCTAGAATTTTATCAAATAAATATGTAATTTGCGCAAATGCATTTTGTATATATGTATTTTTGTTTCCGATAGTTTTTGGTACTCTACATACTTTGGTATGTTAATTTTCTTCAATAAAATAAGTAGTAGGTATTGGTTAACATTAATGTGTATGAAGTTATTCGTACAACAGACTGGAGAAAATATTAAAAATAAAGGATTTTCGGCTGTATTCCTGTTCTTTATAGCGTGCTAAGCATTGGAAATGCATTATTAATCTTTGAAATCAGAAACGCAGTGTAATATCAGATGTAAATGCTTTGTACAGTAAGCAACAATATATTTTCCTTAACTGCCTTATGTTTACATCTCTATCACACTATCTAATACCCATTATTAGTTGCATGCAAATCACCCGTGGGAAAATAGTAAACATTCATTTCATTCATAACTCGAAGTTGAGTATTGTCCAGCTGATTTAGGAAATACTCGCATTAAGCTCATCAGGTAGCCAATAGAAATCTACGTTTAAATATTTCCAAGCAAAACGAGAACCAAGGTGAGAACCACGGTCCAGTTAATCTGTGTCTCATAAATCAGGTTATTTACTACACTCAAGCAAGTTTATACATTTTCTTCAGACAGATATTGCTGTTAAATTCTTTTACAAATGCAAAATTGCATGTAGTTTATAGTTACAAAATGTTTTTAATTTTAACTCAAGTACTAACTAGAAGATTAGCTATTCTATTATTGTTATATGTAGAATTTAGAATCTAAAAAATTGGATCCCACCTGAATTTTGCACGGATTGTGAATCCGAAATAGTAAGTGATGTTTTTATCCCGCTGCGGCTTCGACACACTCAATCACACGTTCAACATTTGGCCGAGGGCCAGACGAAGCGCCACAGATGGAAGCATTTAAACAAACTCCCTGCGAAAATTACGATTCCTTATCCTACATGTACTTGGGTTGGATACTATTATAGTAAACCAATGCATAAACGGCACTTCCCCTCAATACGATAATAGCGAATGTGTAAATGTATGAGGTGATCTTGTGTGTATTTCTTCTCACATCTCAGTACACACATTATTTTGCAAAATAGTCTTAACATGTAAGTGTACATACATAATCTACATACAAGCACAACTCGTACACACCTATATACACATACATATTACACTCGTCTACACAGTAACACATACATAGATTCTCGTTTATGATATAATACTCACAATAATATTAGATGGAAAGGTGATACATACATTTAAAGTGCATAATCTCGTAAAACACTACTCATTTACACACAAAACAACTTAAACTATGTAGTCAGATGTAGGTACCTACACATATACAATAGTAAATATATGCAACACCACACACAAACAAGATAAAGAATCGAGCGAGAGTACAGGATAAGTCAAGTGAGTGCAGAAGCAATTGGCGATCAGAACTAACAAATATAATAATAATGTAAGCTGAATTCAAGTGGAAAACTGCTCGGAAATTCGCCAATTGCAAAGAATTTATTACTTGTTTTACGTGTGTGTGTGTAGCGAGAAAACCGCTGTTACATCACAGTCTATACGACAGAACGAGGAAAGCCAATTATTATTTAGTTATAGTCATTCAGCCATTGGTATAAATTCTATATAATTATATTGGATCATTGATAATCAAACACCAAGGAAGATAATGTAGCTGAGTATACATTCAACATTGACTTTTGTACAGAATTGTTTACTTTACCATCAGTTTCCAACGAGTAAGAATCTGGTCCCCGTTCTGTCTGTTTTTCTGTCGAAGAGCTCACATGCAAAAATCCTTCAATTTATTTTATTCACATCCATACAGAATCAAACAACTTAGCACTAAAAAGCTTCAAGAACTTTGTAAACAATTGGTCCCACAGACTAAGCCATTTCACTCACAGACTCCAACTGGATCAAATTGTTTAAAAAAGAAAACCGTCTTCTTTGACAGCATCATTCTGTACATGCCAGAACACTACAGACACTGTAAAACACTTTATACAAAGCGAAAATAGCTTTCGGATTCAGCCCACCCCTTTGTTCTTCCAAGTTTTCTAAAATAAATACAATTTCTTCAATTATCATTTGCTGTAGCTGAGTTTACTCAACGATTTTGCAAGATTCTACAAGATAAATAGTGAAAATCCATTGAACTACAATTTTAACTGAGGTTTACTGATTATTGTTTAGTTGGAAATCTTTGTTTGTTACCGCCAATTTATTCATAAGCGACGAAGTCGTTATTTTACGCGTTTTAAGAAAACTTAAAAGTGCTTCAAAGAGTCCATCCTAATATTAAAATCCATCCAAATTTCAAATGGTAATGTAGATAAAAATTTTACAGTAGACAGTATTTATAATTTTATTCTACTGTGAATCGAATCAAAATACTCTCCAGGGAAAGTATATCCCTGGCTGGCTAAATTACACATGGAGTGAAGAAAATCCAATTTTGTAACGAATCGTCTGCTTTCGTATCATTAGAAGTATAATAATTTTCTGCCTTACAATTAAATAAAGTTATTTTCCACCTACTGACTTCCCACTGCTAATAGCCAAACTTGAAGTATCGTTTGGGAGATAAAAACTCTAACATACTAATAGGAAGAAGAATTCTCCTCGCACTAAATGATTGCTGCAAATGTTTTATGTACCTCTACATGAAAATTGCCTTATAGTCCGAAAGAAAGTTATATTATAAAACTTTGATAATTAACTCTATTCTGAGCACCTGTGCCAACATCACATCCGTCGAGTCTGATTTTAACTTACAGTTTCTCATTTTGTTCGGAATAGATGAAGTAACTCTTTGTATCTTCAAATTGTAAAATCTTCCTGCTCAATGGGAAAATTAGTCCAAATTTCCAAAGTTAACTAAATCTTATACATATAAATCCTATCTACTATGCAACTATAATCTTCCTTCGCCTTCAGCACTAAATACGTCTACTAAATACTATTTTATACTACATGGTTCTGTATTTCTGTAGTACATTATCCAAGTTATAAAACTATACACAAAAACAACCAAAGCACTCCGACCAAATTGCCTAAAATTGAAAATTTTTACTAAAAATTTAAAATATTTAACTCCGAACCGAGGTCCAACGCTTTCATTGTCTTCGTAAATAGTCCTCTTACTCTTGAAACGTAAGGGGATAATACAATAATTAAGAGTACCATACTAATATTGTATTCTTGTACTACCTGCCAAAATATTAAACTGGAACATCTCGGATTGCCATCGATTCCTTTGAAGATTGCTTAAGATTTCAAGTTTGAAAGGAGCCCGAAGGAAAGGGAAAAGCATCAAGTTGAGTTCCCAATGTGGTCTGTGTTGCGGCTTGAAAAGGGATCGAAGAATGGATCAAAGTATCAGTGGCAGTGACTTTTCTCCCGGCTTTGGCTCAGCGCCGGTTCCATCAAGGAATCGCAGCACCATAATTAGTTCTGATGCTTCGAAGAAAGGATTAAACTCTGGGACTTTGTCATCATCAGGACTTCATAAGGAAGGAATTTCTGGCACTCTGGATATGCAAGTGCCTTCTAGAACCTCAACATCAAACATTAATACTTCAAAGAAAAGCTCAATTTCAACTTCCGCTTCATTAAATTCAACTGAAAAGCCTTCACCTGATTCTACAGTTCCGGGTTACGCTTACGAAAAATCTTCTATTCAAAGGAGCAATAAAAGCCCAAAGGATAACAAAGCCACTCGAGATGCAGCATCATCCTCGCGTCTCTCACAAAGGCAACTTATCGAGGAAAAAGACCCGTCCGTCAAAGTTGATAAAAACATTCCCAAAGTTAAGAGTGTGGGGAAAGGAGAAGAGTCGGAAATGGGGGCTACTGGAGTCACCGAAGAATCTACAGATAGTGAAAATGATCCCGAGCCAATATCATCTTTTCATAGAAAATTATCAACCAATAAGGATATTAAAAACACGGTAAGCACTCTTTGTATATCTTATCCGCCGTAAGTATATTTCATCTCTACCAATTTGATCACAACACTATCTTTTTCGTGTCCCATAAATTAACAACACGTCTGTCAGGACAATGAGTAATACTCATGCTAGAATTAAATAAATCATCGTTTACCTTATTGTGAGTCATGATGACGACATACTCACTTATATGAAACTTAATCTCAACGAATTCTCAGGTACTAGTATTTTTCAGTTTTTTAGTTCCCACTTAGCACTGCTCAAGGGCAAGGTTAATAGTATGTTTGTAGCAAATGTTGTGATGCCGCTTTCCAACATATAAGCATTGAAATAATGTGCTACACAAATGTATACACATATACACACGATTAAAAACCATATATTGTAAACTTGTAAGTAATTTATGCAACATCAAATCAAAAACGCCAACACACGCATGAAATTAGTATGTTGCAATATCAAGATCAAGTACAGCAAAAAGTGTAGAAAAAACTATTCCCACTCTTCAGTCCTCAACCAATCAGTGCAAACTCAACAAAACACTACGTAATATATTTTTTACATTATACATGTGCATAGATTATGCTTATGAATATATGGGTTAAATATGTATAATTAAGTATCTTGCACATCCGTATTTTTACAATCTCATAACCTTATAGCAAGAGATTCATATAAATTGTAGTATTGGCATGATGAAAGGTACTTGAATTTTATTACCTGTATTTGTTTCTTGTATATTTACCTGTGTGAATTTTAATGTAAACTGGGTTAGGGTAGTAAACATCATTGTCATCAATATCATTATTACACCTGGTGCATCATGGTCAAAACAAAGACATGATGAGTGTAGCAGGAAAATTATCCTGGAAAATATTATTCATTTCAAACTCATGAAATGATGCATGAATCATAGATATTATTAGCATGAGTGAAGAATAAACTAATTAAATATGAAATTAGTATGTTAAAATCCATAAAGCCAAGACATTTATCACAGTTTACAGCATTGAGAATCTGTATTTTTGATTGCTGCTATTTCGTTATCTATGATTTATACTGCGATGTAGTAATCGCATTATATAAGTAAAATAGTGGTATATGTAATCTGAATAGTGCAGTGTAATAAATTAGTTACCTCGAATAGCTGCAAAGCTGTTTATGACCTGAACCTAATAGTTATAGTAGTTTTTCCACATAAGCAACACATGCCAATAATGTACCTTAATTTACAACAGACAGATCATATTGATAAGCTGATTGGAAGGTGGTCGGGTCTCGATTTGGTCGTGTTAAATAGCCATCGCTCTGGCATATCTAATGGCAGTTGATTGGAAATCAAACATTTCCAACAAGGAAAGTATTGCTTGCTTTGCCATAAAGAAATCAATAAAATGAGTGATAAATTATGTTAAACAGGGAATTCATTACAGTTAGTGTGTTACGATAGAACGAGATCCTTTGAGCTACTACATACTTTCTGTTGTTTGAGCTCTGCCTCACTACTCCATAATGTGTAGCAAAAACAACTTTAATTGGCACTTTATACACATGTACATGATTGGCTTTGTGTATCTTAACTTTTATCTAATGGCCATAATTGAGTGTTTCACCTTGTCGTTCTAAACTTGACCTTCATTCGGAATTTAGAGCTATAATAACCGGATGGCAAACTTTCCTACTTTAAAATGCACTACAAGACTATTTTTCACTTGCTGTGGACGGAAGAGTGTCATAAAATTCTATTTTATGCTTTATTTGACAAACTCGTTAAGAGTGACGTGAGTTACGACTGACATTTCCTAAGTTCATGTATTCAGCAATTAAATTTGAGCTAATTACAATTTATTGGTAAGTCTGAGTTTAAGTGTACATAAAATCTTTAGATTTATGAATCTGTAGGGATTGAATATTTTCCTGTAGACACTAGACACCTGTGTCTTAAGCAATTTGCAATGTATCATCATGCACCATCATGCATTACCTTTTCATAGTAATGAGTAATGAAGTAATATTCATGCTTAATAACAATCTTGTAATGTTAGTGTTAGTTTTATCATAAAAATACGACAAGGCTGACAAGAATTGCTTAAAATGTCTGCAGCTAAATAAAAACACAAGATATAGGTGAGGCGAGGACTTACAAAACAACTTTGACATCAAAGGACAATTAAAACCTTAGTGATCCGTTTAGAATATTTTGAAGGGAGAAAAAGACAAGGAATTTAAGCTGTAATAATCCTATTGACAAGATGTTACATGACAGCAAACACTTAACCATTGTCAATGTACATACCTGATGTCATATTATATTAGCTGGACTGTAAATTTCTTATGAAGACCAATCAAATCAGATTAGTAGATCATATCTGTCTCTTTTGCAATGCATTGCAATCCTTTATATGATTTTAGTAATCTGTCACTGTCAGCATGCTTGTCTGTCTTGTTCTGTCTTGTCCATGGATTGATTTTCTATGTAGGAGGCATATCATATATAAATACCCAATATGATTAGTAGTAGTTGCGTAGTTTGTTTCCAGTTTTCATTAATCCGTGTTTGTTTATGAATAAAAGTTGTTTGCTTTTCTTGGAGCTGTGCAAATCATAGTCATTAGCCAAAAGATAGGTGTGTGAAATTCTGGTAATTTGCATATTATTTGTGACATTTTCATTGCTTTTAATGTACCACAGTAGCATACCACACCTAGCCACGATGACGCTGGTTCTCCACCGCAGAGTGAATCTAAACAGACTCTGTTCTTGTTAATCAGGCTCTGTCCTCTCTTCTACCATGAGATATTCAGCATGAATTCTTCTAGGTACATTAATAATGCACAGTGCACACGGACGAAACCCTTGGCTGCATTATCTGTGTCTGTTCAGCAGAGGAAAATGACATCTCTTCGAAATTATTCAACAGAGACTGCTAACTACGTAGGTATACTTATACAGCCACTAGAATATTTAGAATAGGTATACATACTTAATATTATTCTCAGGCAACACTAATCATTGCAAAGTACACAAACGGACCAAATTGTGCATTTTATAGACTCAACTAGCACTGAGTAGAAATTTAATATGTAATGTTTGAGTAGCTATGCTTAGCTAAAGCATTGTGGTAGCTAATCCCAAGAAGCACAATGCACTGTGTAAGTATAAGCATCCAAAAAGTTAAAACAGAAGTGCAGGAATTGTAATTGTATCGTAAGCGTCTGGTCTGTTCTTGATTTAGGACGAGACGAGAGAGCTTCATAGCTGAATAGTAGTCAAGTCAATGAATTTAGAATGATATGTACTTAATGCACGGCTTGTTTCATCATGTCACGCTCTTTGTGTGTATCTTTAAAATCTCACGCTGTGCCTTCACTCATCAGGTGCTAATGCTCAGCCACTGTATTCTCGTTGTAGTATTCAATCCAATTTTATAGTGCAGACTATATCCAAACTGTAATAATAATAGTTAGCTGATGTATGGGATTTTACTTTTTGCTGGGACACATTTCAACGTGACGTAATATTGGGGGAAGATGTGACGCACATCTAAATCAAATTGTGGCTTTTGAGATCTTGTCATCTTTGTTAGTAGCCTGCTACACCCCGATAGGCAACTGTCGAATCTGCAGAAATACTTTAGTGCCAGTTGTAAGTGCGTAATTTACCTATCATACTTTATTATTATCCCAAACTCTGCTGACTCCTGACCTCGCGGAGGTAGGTGGACCATTCCAGACACATTTTTACTGTCGAGAAAATCCAATGCTATTAAGAAATCAAAAATGACAGATGCTGAGCCGATTTAGATGTCTAAACCCCTTACAGAAGATAATAATAGTAGTACACTTATTTCTTTGCATTGTAGGGAATACGATTATTTTTTTGTAAATGTCCGTATGAGTAAGTATGCCAAATGTGTCTTGCAGACGGATTTAAAAGTAAAAGCTTAGCATAGTGCATTATTACATGTATTATGCATGTAAAGGCTATAGTGCAAAAATAATATTTCTGTGTATTACATGCATTTGAATGGTAGTATGTTAGAGGTAGTCAGGTAGTTGTAGACAGTGCAAAGTCATGTCGAAAGTTTTATCGGACAAATCTCATCAATTTGCCACGGCACCATTGCACGAGCACAACCATCGAACATAGCAAGCAAGCTGCTACTGTAAAATAAAAATTATTACCTCAAATTGCATAATATTTATGTATGCATTACTCAAAGAGGACGTTTGAGCTTATGAGCTGCAAAGCTGAGGCTATTTGAGAATCTTTATTGATATTTATGCATACCTAAATATAAGATAGTAATAGAGCACAATGGTTATAGGGCTATTTGCTATTGCTATTTTCGGTCGGGCGGGTGTGATATTTGGTATAGGCAGTAGTAGAAGACAGAGCAGACAATTGTAAACAACGTACACTGTATAACATAGTGTATTAGCACAGCGAGCTAAATGACCTTTTTGCAACTCATAAAAATGTCTGAGCACTAATAATAATATTGCCATGTAATATATTATGTATACAAAAGCTTGTAAATGGTTGAGCTGGCCAAAGTTGGAGTTGGAGTTCCATCAATATTAATCTCTTGAGAGTTCCATTAGGAGTCAAGTACGTTTCTACTATGTACAGAACCTTGACTGACCGATCTTCTACTTTCTACATAATTTTGTTATTCTTGCGGATTTCAAATTCCCTGTACATTCGCAATGGATTGACTCCTATGTATAGACATAATATTTTGTGCATACAGGTTATATTATAGAAAGGATTACTACAGTCGAACATAAAATAATATTGCCGTACCAAACTCAAGCCAGATACCAAGCCCATTAAAAGAGTCTTGTTCTACCTTCCATAAAAAGGCTTAACACATCTGAAACGTTTTTTCAATCATTTTTATTTGCACATATAGTCCAAGCTACATTGTCGTCGTTTTCCTTTTAAGGATTGAATTTTTTTGCATATGTCTTTGTTAATAAAAACATCAATACGCTTTGTCGTTTGGGGTACAGAATAGTTAACCTTAATTTAAATTCAATAGAAAGGTCATCGTATGTACGCTTATTACTTACGCTTATCGATGCCCATAAACACAAAGATTTACATCTGATAGCAAAGAGCAAGCAAATGTAGGTATGATTTCCGTTGCAGAATAAAATCTTGTAAAAACCAGCGGAAATTGGTAATAATCTATGCAATATCTATGATTAGTAATATTATACTGCCTACACAAATAGGAAAACCTGAAATATCTATAGGACTTTGTCTATGTATAGATTCTAATAAACTTATTGGCTAAAAATAAATTTGATTAACGAAAGCATTTTGATCCTTAAAAGCTTCCCGTAAATCAAACACAAGAATTAATGCTGCACAAAGTGCAATGATCTCTTACGATCTCTTTCACCCTCCCCCGTTTCCCTTCGAGCATATTTACTCAGCACTCAGCACAACGAATTGCCAAATTAGATTTTGTTAATACTCCAATTTATAATAATATTAGGTCGTTTCTAGCATGCCAAGAATTAATCGGAGAATAGTAGAAGAGTAAAGGAATGGAAGCATGACATCTGGCTTTGCTATGCATGAAAGCAATTTCACTCAACAATTGTATGCAAGTTGTACGTACATGACATAACTCATTATGTAACGTTATGGGCTTAGATTTCATTGCTCCGTGAATTCTTTGGCTACTTTGTTGACGTTAATTGTGTAATGTACATACTCACCACTATGGTGTAAAATCTATTATTCCATACATCGCTCAGACCTACATTTGCTATTAATAAGTAAATGACTGACGGTTAGTGTTGAAAAAAGGGGTACTTTCAACATCTAACGCTGCCAGCGTAATAATAATATTATGATAACACTAAAGGCTTTGTTGCACTTTGTTAGCACAATTAAGCTTAAGAATTGTAACCTGCATGAAATATTTACTGTATCTTCTGTCTAGAGTATTAGTTCGTTGACTTTTACATTCCATTATTGAATTTCTAATGCTAACAACTGATGTGTACTTAAAAGGCTTATCGTCTCAAGTAAATATCTGCTGAAAACAGATAAGGCTACTGAAATCGGAACAGGGTTGTTCTTTACTCCTTTTATAATTTGATTAAACCATATGAAAGTTGTAATAAATATAATTTGTGTCATGTACATGGGAAAAACAGGCGATATTCTCTTTTTTCCTCGGCTTATGTATACCCTTGTATTATACTCCTTATCTTTATACGCTAGGACTTAGAGATACCTTTAACATTTACTTAAAATATCATATTTTTAGATTCCATAATAAAAAACCTACAGCAAGCCGTAACAGAAGCTCGCCTGAGAAAAGGGGACCTTGCCCACATCTTTCATAGAATAATAGAAATTGGTTCATTTTGATATTTATTGATAACATTGAGTATCAAAATAGATGAATGTTGACCATCCAAAAAATGGTAAATCAAAGTAGATAAACGTTGATTATGAAAATCGACAGAAAATAAAAAATTTATGTTGACACACAAATCAAAATTGATTAATGTTGATTATCAAAATCAATAGAAAATCAAATTTGATTAATGTTGATTATCAAAATCAACAGAAAATCAAAATTGATTAATGCAGATTATCAAAATCAACAGAAAATCAAAATTGATTAATGCTGATTATCAAAATCAACAGAAAATCAAAATTGATTAATGTTGATTATCTAAATCAACAGAAAATCAATATTGATTAATGTTAATTATCGAAATCAACAGAAAATCAAAATTGATTAATGTTGATTATCAAAATCAACAGAAAATCAAAATCGATTAATGTTGACTATCAAAATCAATAGAAAATCAAAATTGATTAATGTTGACCGACAAAATTTTATATTAAGGCCAATAATGGATTAATATTGCGTACCAAATGAAATCGTCATGCTTTGTTAAACAAAAGCACATCTAAATTTTCAATTCAGTTTTTTATACCCTCGTTTTTCGACAGCTGGAAGCAGTTTTAACAAATAAAAAATCGCATTATTGTTCTTACTATTGAAAAAAGTCAAATTTAGAAACACTCAAATGTTTTTATTACCATTTTTAATTTCCACTAACAGGATCAGTTTTAAGTAGAAACGTTTATTGCGACTATAAAATTACCTATTAAAAGCAAGCAGAATAAAATGGACAATTTGTAGGTTGAATATGTTAACCAATAATTTGGTTATTAATACTATATTAACCCAAGTTATATAGAGCAGAAATTCATGTTTGACAAGCATACAGATTTATTTTGGTCTGTGTTTCACAACCATTACAAATATTTCAACAAGTTTTCAATAAAAGCGGCATTATGGTAATCAACAGTAACACCGAAGATTAAATAACATATTTTTTTGGCTGTTATTTGCGAACCGTTAGAAATATTTTGTCACCAATCAATAGGGATCGTCACAAGCCCATAGACAACGTTTTTGCCAAGTTTGATCAAATTTCGTCAATTCCTTCGAGAGTTATCGTGGGGACAAACTTGGTGTAGTTTCATCGCGCGGACGGACAGACTGTGCGATTCTATATAGCTCGTCAGGCGAGCTAAAACCAGACGATTTACCAAGTACAAATGCTATCACTAATGACTTGCTCAGAAAGGCTAGGGATCAGAACGTACGTGAATTCCCAAGATCTACAATAGAGAAGTGGTAGAGAGGATAATATTTAATGCTTCAAATATTCATATTGGTGCATAAATTATAATGATAATATTTTATTTGAATTCAATTTCTAAAACATGATATAAAGGGAGTAAATTGAGAATAGTTAATTACAACGTTGCGTATTCCAGTGTCTGGAATCTAGACATTCTGACCTTGTGATTTTCATTCCTTGAATAACATACCATTGTCAATCAGGAAACTAAACTAAAGTTATTTACACAGTTGATTTTTCTGGAATATCCATGATTGACATTTTGAACCTCGTTTTTGTGTTCTGGAGCATATTGAAAGAAATATAACGCAATATGTAACACAGTACGCATAATATTTTCAGTTCTTCCTTCATAAAATTCTGGAAAGTATTATCGTAACATCGCAAGTACTGTACATTTAGAATGAAAATAAAATCGAGAAATGTTTCACTTAGAAGTATGGATTGAATAGGAAAATACAGAGCTGTAGACTGTGATGCATCCGTTTAGATGGTAATGTATACTTTGCTATGTTCTAACATTTAATGTACATACACCGATGATATTATGCATATGCAATCGTCCTTAAGATAGCTTAGGCAGTGCATTTAGTATGATCCTGTTCTACCTGTATTTATTAAATGATTCTTTATATTTATCAAATGAGGTAGTTGACTTTACTGAAATTAAATACAGTACGAGTATTCGTGTATAAGTAGATTGTAGATGTAATAAGTAGATATGGCAGGATAAGTTGTAGTTGTAGCCATTCCAACTCCAAAATTCAAATCAAATTAAATCTGCATATTCCTTTGTTTACACAATTTGTTATCATCATTAGTTTATTCCTTTGGCTGATTGAGTGGGTTGGGAATGTTTTGGTTTGATTCTTTAGTCTCCCTCTCCGTTCCATTTGGCATTGAAAATGGTGGTAAAACATTTTTTGCTTGATGTTTGTATATAAAATTCATCTTTCTAATTGACCTTTTCCCTTTTGTTAGATTCATTGCTCTATGTATTGTGTGGCGATTGTGTTTGTTTTGCATTTTCTATTCTTTGAGCATTGTGATGTGACCATTTATGCCACGATGAATGTAGTGACATTGGTACAATTTTACATTGTACATTATGTTGGTTTACATTATTGACAATCTTTTCAAACCCACATTATTGCATTGTTCGCATGTGCAAATATATTTCACAAATTCCAGTCTCAAGTCTCATGGGAGGTTAAAAACTAAAAGGAATAATTGCGTCTCTTCATGTGTTCAAGTTTTTAATACTTATAATACATTCAATGGACATAAATTTTCGTGCGAATATTATTTTCCTTTCATCCATCCTTGCATTTTATAATATATGATTGTTTTCCTGTGCCAACAATGTAACACATTGTTCATCTCTGTTCTACTTTTTGGTATAAGATATCTATTGAATTTTCCTCGTTTAAATAAAAAGTCCATAGTTTTGCTACTTCCATTTATAACAATAGACACGAAGAGGAAGTTTCCTTGAAATGGCATGAAATGTTGGTCATGTTTTTAAGTGGTAACATTTCTAGTACTAACTGGTATATGTCACGGATGTTATCCGTAAGCTTAAAGTTTTTTTAAGACATGTAGTAGTGGTCATTATGTATTGCATTTTTATATCAATTCGGAGATGCAGGAAAAAAATCTCATCTCTTCTACAGAGGAAAAAAGTATAAATTTTTATATCCAGTAGGTAAACAAGATGGGCTTTCATGACGTGCTTTTCTAAACCGATAGACATTGAATGTCTATTATCCTATTATGTTGTCACGTCAGGTTTCAGAAGAGCAAGACAGTAATTTTGCAGTAGAAAATTCTTGGAGGCAATGTCTGCAGACATCCAAGTGTGTCAGAGCCACAGTAACGAACTATTCCGTTGCCCATCTAAATGAAATTTAGAGAGCAATCTCCTATGAGACTGGCATTACTGAAAGAATGTAGTTTTTTGTTGATGAGATGGGAAAGGAATACGTTTTTACAGTTGAATAGAATATCTTAAGTAAATGTATCATTCCATTTGAGTGGAACAAAATTTACATATCTCCTTGTATTTGTTAGACAAAGAGAAGATCTTTGAAAATTTTGCAAACGAGTGTATTCATGAATTTAATGGCTGACAACAAACAAGAACAAGACAAGAATAGGGAATTCTATGCAGAAGAAAGCTTATTTAATGAGATCAGCCTTTCGTTCCAGAAATATATTTGTTCTTTTCCCAACTGTTGTATATACTTAATGTAACCAGTTTGGATGGAAAGGGATAGAAATATTAGCTTTAATTATCGTCCAATTGAATACAAAAGTAGTTTCTTCCGAATGTTCCACCTACGTTTTTTCCCTCTCAATGACGTACGAATACAAATGTTCTTATTTTCCAAATCCAAAGGTAGAATCTTGTAGCAATATTCTACTTTTATGCTCAGGCCTGTCTTGTTTGAAGTACTTTCACAAACCATTTATACTAACTGTGAATCCCTAAAGATGTAGTTTTAAGTCAGGATAACTAATTCATGCAAAAAATTCACTAGCAAATAGAGACTGCTTGAGGAAAAACTTCTGTCTCTGCAGAATTTTTTGTACCAGGGGTAAAAATTCTTAGCACGCAATGCAAATCACCATTTCGTTTTTTTGCCAAGCGTGCCAGTCAGCGAAAATCCTACAAACTTTTTTATGATGTGCTTTGCTCACCGTCACAATCTTAACTATCTAATGATGGACAACGGAGTTCCGTGTGCTAAATGTGACGTGAACATTTTATGCAGGTACTGATTTGTCAACAAACATCTCCACATGTACCAAGAATAAATTCCTTTGTGTTCAAAGAGAAAGCTAGATTAAGAGTTGCCATTCTAGAAATAGCTGAGAGACATTCTTCAGGGATAACACATGACATTTACGAATGAGTACATCTTGTTCATTTTTCCTCATCCTACACATTACGTATTTACAAACAGAAGCGTAGAAAAGCAAGAGTGAGTGATTTCCGTTTCATTATTATTATAATATACACGGATTTTATTAAGAATGTGTTCTGAAAGATATCGAGGAAGTTATTCTTAGATATCCCGGAAGAACTTACAAATTCTATTGGGAACAAGGATACAGATAGATGCTTACTTTTCTATTGCGATCTTACTCAGTAATTGCCTGGTCTTATTTTGGTCTGATTTTTAATTGACCACTTATAGCAAATTATAGGGTTAATCCAAAGACAATACTGTAGGATACACACGTTTCTCCTAATTTGAAAGTAGAATTGTAAATACAAATGGTTATAAGTGGAAAAAGAGACGGGACAAGAAAGTTAAGTAAACTGTATGAGTGAATTTTTGTAGCTGAATTATTCTAGAGTTCGTTTGGTACAACTCACAAAATCAGAAAATCGACCTAAAACCGCACTTATCAAAAGCACTTATCTTTAAATTGTTTTATAGTATGTTGTTTGAAGTTTGCTATCGTTTGGTAATAGAAGGGAGAAGAAATTAGGGTTCTTGGAAGGAAGG
Source organism: Tomocerus qinae (assembly GCA_020055645.1). Classification (NCBI taxonomy): domain Eukaryota; kingdom Metazoa; phylum Arthropoda; class Collembola; order Entomobryomorpha; family Tomoceridae; genus Tomocerus; species Tomocerus qinae. The sequence goes on along the minus strand of CM034546.1, from coordinate 103,764,240 downwards.
AGCTAGATAGACATGACGTGCAGGATAGAAGATGGCATGGCGTGGGTTCTGTATAAGACAGGAAAAATTTATTTCTCTTCTGAGAATTTACCCCTGGAGAAAAGTCCACAGCTGAAGTTTATTTGATAGATTAATGCAAGGAATAGAGTTTATCTGCAGTCCCCGTCGTCCTTCCAGGGCAAAGCCAGGCAGGGAGTCGATGTGTAAATGTACTCTAATGGGATGGAAAATAGGCTAAGGTTTCTAACAAAAGGTCACTCAGCCGTGGAAATTTGTTAGATAATTTTAAAGCAGAATGTTTATTTTGTTGTGGTGTAGTTGAGTGTGTGTTACTGTTGCTGAGTGTTCTCATGTGTTTCGATAAGGATGCTATGGATATATCTAAGTCGATAGTTAATAGCGGCGGTAATGGAAGTGCCTAAGTGTACATATCCACATTGTTCAGAGGTAACTATACACACACCTCTTGTAAATGTATCATATGTCTATGTGCGAAACATGTCTCGACTACATTATAGATATTAATGGCAACATTGCTCTTTCAAGCGTGTTAGCGTATTCTATTTAAAGTTTATATAGTTTCTTTCTACTCGTGTACACATTTGGGATGTTTCACATGAGTTTTTACAATACGCTATCGACAGTGATACCTAAACATTTCCTGTTATCCAATTTTACTGCGCATTAATCCACCTACAATATAATTCAACTTGTTAGTGGTTTGACGGAAACCATGTGGGGACGTTTCTTTACCCTTTTGAGTGTTTTGTTTTTGTAGTAAAACACATCCAGGAAAACTTCAGAGCTTGTGTTGACGCACACAGGAAGCGGGAAGCACAGTCAGTTTTCCTTCGCAGTCTAGTCTATACAAACACAGTCTCTACGTTTGTAGTGTACATAGTCTGATGTAGATAGGCACTTTTAGATAAAACTCGGTTGGATGGACTCAAGATGTAAATATTATATTAAGATATAAATAGAGGAAGATGCTATAGCACTTTAACTATTCTCGCGTTGTAAAACAACTATCGATCTAGGTTTTCCATTACCACCGAACTACGTAAATGATAAGTAATTAATGAGTTGAGGTGCCACAGTCTATTCTCTTTTAGAACTTGAGTAATCCATTGTGAGATCGTGTTTACAAAATAACAGGAGGAAGTCTGGAGGACTCTGAAAACTTTTACTTCTACTACGCTGCAGCGTATCTTCGTTTTAAGAGGGGTGTCTTGTTCAAATATGTTTGCATGTTACATGATCTCGTTTGCTTTAACTAAGTTATGCGTATATTCAATGGATGTGGGAAATACCTCAGAGGAACCATTTTATTTACTCATTGTTGCATGCAATCAACTCTATTATGATGATGTGTCTATATTTAAAATACCACATCTTTGACTTATTGATTAGCTCGTGATTAGCTCTAAAACGTAGTTAATTTAATGTAAAATAAATATTGCAACTTAGGAGCATATCTATAATTGATCTTATCAGTTATCCAAGATACACATCTACAATTTGCAATGGATTTGGCTCGGGTGTTTGCTCCTTTGTTACTTATAATGAATACTCTATAGCATTATCTACTTCAACTATTTGTGGTTCTTAGTTTCCGTTCCTAGTATTGTATGACAATTGATCCACATTTTTGGCTAATATTCTTTGATATTCTTTTTATCTTCATAGTACTAAATAATGTTGGATGGTTCGATATTAAGTAAGTTGCTATTCTTTTATTGTATAACCTTAGACTTGGTCCTGTCTGCTTTATTTGATGAAATAGATGGGTATTAAAAATAAGTTAGAAAAACTGGTTGCGTTTGCATCTGTAGTGCGTGTCAACATATTTTTGGATTTGACTGATCCGGATAGACTTAAGGCTTATATAAAGGATAGCCTATCCTAAAAATATGAATTCCCAACCTACACAAAGATTTTACACAATCAGTCAGTAAGGTATTTGACGTAGCTTATTACTCAGTATTAAGGATATTCTGAAGGTACACCCACACCTGAGTTATGTCATATGAAACTACATACTTTATCAATATCGCATTATTTTAAGATGCAGCAGTAGGGCATTGTGTCGTAGGTGTCTAGGACGTATTTACTATTTGATGTCGTCAAATGTCTCACCTGAAGGGTGGGAGCGAGAAAGAAATTGCCCACTTGACATGAAATCGAACGGTCGTTTCGTCGCTGTCCCTATTATTTGTTGGAAAGGACATACTTCAGAGGGAAACACTATAGTCTGCTTCTTAATAGCACATGCTTTATGTATGCTGTTGTGTTTTGCTGACAAGGTGAGCAAAGAGTGTCGTCTGCACATTACTGGATACTTAAGTCAGTAAGCATCAGCACTTGTGTACAATAAAAAGGACGTTATCGTCTTTTGACTTGAGTTAGAAAAAGGTTTACAAATCCAGGCCACGCAAAACACAGGTAAATTCCTTTGTTGTGATAGTCTGGAGTTGTCATTTGCAACGGTAGCGAAAAAAAGTGTAGGAAATTGCATGCGTTGCCCTGTACTATTTATAACCTACGTCATTTGAAGACATTGGTCCTGCTTGCTAACTTTCGATTGGGGACTGACACGTGTATCCACGTGGAGTAGCTAATAATAATGCAGTGCAAACACATTCTTACAGCTATGGTGGAAAAAGTTATGAAGATCGTATAGGTAGGTCAACGCAAAGGGAATTCTATTTTTAAGACATTCGTTTTGTGGATAATATTTGTACAGTAGTAGCAGTCTGAAGAAAGAATGAATGAACGTAGTCTGCATACCTACAATTACGTAACTTTCATGCTAATGCGTTTGGCTGTGGTCGTTTGGTGTTGCGTTATAGCCTCCTCCGGTATAAATTAGACAATGTTTGTTTTTGCAGAGAAAGTAATAGTGGTGAATAGGCTAGTGTTGCGTATATGCCAAATGAATTTGTCAATGGATGGAGTGTAAAAAGGTTTTCGCATGACTTTCACAGTTATGAAAGAGTTAGTGTAAGGTGGTTAAAGGTAATTCAATTTCTGGCTATTTTGGTTATAATGCTATTGATCATCTGAAAGGGAAAGAGTGTCGTAAATGTAGTGACGTCATTGTAGAAGTAGCCCAGTCAGTGACTCAGAATCACTAAAAGTTAGTCCTGCTGCCACACACAAGGTGTGATCTGATCTTATTCATAGTGAACAACTTTGGTGTGACGATGAGTTGCGATTTTGGTGATATAAGCACAGCTGGAGTCAGAACCTTTCCTGGAATGATAGGGCCAAGTCAAAGAAAGTGTTAGTAAATCCTAACTTGTAAAATAATCTGTCCACCCAGGCTAAATAAGGAACGAAAACTTTTGTTATCTTCCTTTTACATAGAATTCCATATAGCCTATTTATTTAAGGTTTTGTCACAGTAGTTTGAATACTTACTTGTGTCGTGACATTTCGCAGAATTCTTCTCAACCGAAAACGGTTTTCTATCTCTTATCTGACGTGACAACGTGGTGAGTAGGTGGATGTTGTGCTTATTATATCACACGTCAGCGAAAGTGAATACTAACTTTCAGTCATAGTAGTGACGCGTCATTGCAAGATGCTAAATAGATACTATACTAGATTCAGTATCTATTATTCTAGGTTATTTGATACTAGACAAGTTACTATATACAATTTATGTTATTTCGTAATAAATCCTATTTCTAGAGGTACCCGATTTTATTTTTAAGCTGGTTTAGTAGTAGTACGGTTGGATGCACGATGTTGGACGAATGTATCCGGAAATATCCCTTCTGAATGGCTTATTTGTTTATTTAACTTATTCTTGTCCGTACTTGTCGTAATCGTAAAGTCTACAACTCTATAAGATCATAAGAGGATCATAACTGAGTTATATAATGCGAACCCATTGATATTGCTCAGATTGTAGTAGGTCTCTCCAAAGAAAAGTAGCATTAGTATGGTAATTATTTGATTTTGAATGGTTTCCCGAAATTGGGATGCCTCGAAAGCTGAAAGCTTTAGGGTTTAGTACGACTATCCCAAGCTAAGTTTACTGGTAGCTGTAAGTATAATGTGGTTAGGTAGTCCAAGTGAAAGAACATGGGAAAATCAGCTTAATGCAAAGTAATCGCTCATTTCTTCTGTCATTCATAATGACACTTCTCACCATCTATCTTTTTAATGGAATACGTCACTCATTCATAAAAGAAGACTTGTCTTTGATGCAAAGTGGGTCTCGTTTTCGTCATCTCAGGCGTCTGTTCATTCACAATTTGAGTGTGCATGTCAAGATGTGTTATGGATATTTTTGAAGAGATTAGTAATTAATAAGGCTTCTTTCAAAATTGACGAAACTTTCCACTTCTGTTAACGGTGACAAATTGCAATTTGATCTGTCTTATCTCTTCTTGGATCTTGTTGGCTTATTTCTTGCAAATAACTTAACGACATATATGTGGAAGGAACCTCCTCAAATACCACGTTGGCTAAAAGTTTCTATCAACTCGGCAGTGCACAATTATTCGCTATATTCTATTAGGAAATCATCTTTGGCTGCCTCATGCAAATTCCAGTTGGCCAAGTCTTACGTATTTTCTTTCGAGACTCTATAGTGACAAGCACTGTCAGGATTTTCATCAGCTACAAGCTCTAGTACTCATGTATAACATCACATGATAAAATCTAAGAATTGGGGACAGGTGTAGATACTATGCTACTACCAAGTAGTATTTAGCACTATGTACTATACATACTGATATCTTTGTGTAGTTGATCTGAATGCAGAATAGACGAAGATGCATTGCTGAAAATGCCTACTGGGGTAAAGATGGATTTTCTGCACAAGTTTGCCTCTGGTTTCCTATATCCTTTACTATTTAATCAAAATCAACGATGACGTCCCCGGAGGAGGTCTCTCTTTTTATCTTTTAGTTCATACGTTTATTTTATCCTTCAGTTTGCTTTTCACTGAAGAGCAATAGTCGAAGGCAGTCAACTTTGTTTGACACACACTGCAGGCAGTGCATCATAGCACATCTGTTTCTCGGTCAGCCCCACCATTGCTATGCCAAGCTGCTGCAGACTTTCTCAGCTTCCTATTCCGTTTCCGGCACATTTTATTATTTCCATTAGGCTTACTGGATTGAACTAGTCTTTTCTGGAGCAAAGAACTACAGAAACAAGATTAGGTAGATACAATGTTTTTCTAGCTAAGTGTAATCATATTCAGCATTGCACTGGATTTGCACTAACTCCCGTTTTCCTAGGACTTCCGAGGCTTTCTATTTGCCTGTATCTAGTTTTCTGTAGATTTAACTGCATTTCCCAAAAGTACATATCCTTTAATACTATACCTTAAACTAAGGTTATATATAATATATTGTTTGGTTCGTTAAACTACAATCATATCATCTCATTCGCTTCACAAAATCGTGACTGAAGACTTTTGACTGAACAACCAACTGTCTTATGAGATTAGGTATCTGCTCTGTCTTCTGAATTGTTTTGAAAGATAACTATCGAATCGCTTCTCGTCTGCTAATAATACCATATGTGTAAAAAATCTTCAAGCTATTTCAGTTTCTTTTTTATCAGGTTGACCTCGTAGGGGCTACCAATTTAAAAGAAGAAAAATGCTAAGAAATTCTCAACAACGACTTTCACTTTCGTCTAATTCAATTCTGGTCTGCTGTCGACGGGTCATGTTTACACGTTTTCGCAGACTTATTGGTATCATAAGTTTTACTCACAGTAAAAGTTAACATTATTTTCATTGTTGAATTTCGTTTCATCATTTCTAAGAACAATATTCAATTATAATTTGATAAATATGTTTGTAGATGGTACGTTTAGTAGTTTGCATTTTCAATAAAATCCAATAAAATGCAGATAACGGATTGTTGAGTATTTCCAATTTCTTTTCTTTCTTGACTTATGAGTATGATCTATTATGTTTGATCATAATGTGAAGTAGCCTTTAGTTCGTAAGCAAGTAGCAGTTCTCCAATTATCAATTATTGACATTATCACAAGTAAATAAATACTTACATTTGTAATGGTACAGTTTTTTCTTGCTTTTTTCGTTGCCTGAAACTTTCACTTCGTTTTCGCTTTTTCTTCACCCAAGTACTGTGCTAATATTTGTATATCTAAGTGAACTGTACGTTCGCATTTCTTTCTAATCGAATTGTTTTTGGTTTTGAAACTTTTAAATTACATCCAGAATATCGGCAGATTTCTATCTCTGTACTAATGCATACAAAACTTTCACCAATAGAAAATATTAAATTTTTAAATTTTCTCTTGCGTACCATCATCTCACTGTAGTGGTGATCAACCAAGTACATTTTAGCGCGATTTATTCGTTGGTTAAGTCATCTAATATACATAATTCCGTGAAAATGTAAGATTAATCATATGCATCATATACAATGTACGTTTGGCAAAATATCCCACTCTGTGGTAAAATACATTTAAATAGATGATGATAATTAATTACTGATTACCATGCAAGAGTAATTCACAGCCCATATATCTTGTTGCAATAATTTGGCTGTATACTCCAACTCCACAGCCATGTATGAGTTGTTAGGTAACTTCCGTAGCATGGATATTCAGCATAAAATTTTGGCAGTAGCATTAGAAAACTTTTTGTCCACTTGGTTTCATTGCGTCTAAAGTTATCGCATAGGACGTAGTATAATTTGAAAGAGCATGCAATAGTATGCTGTGTGTACTATGTAGGCTGAAATGTTCCGAGTTTTTATAGCCCTGGTGCATGTTAGATGTAGGTAGTTATTTGAGAGTAAAGAGATTATCTCTGTGGGCTATGACCCATCATCCGTTTTTCTTGTGATTTTCATTACAGGAATTTCCGTTGACCCAATGACTCCAGTTGTTTATTCGAAATGGCTTTCTCCAAGTTGAGCAAAAGCAGTTCGTCATGGAATATATTTAATAGTGGTTTCGTGCTCTAGAATTTTTATAACTAAATAATATCATAGCATTTGGTGGAGAATAAATACAAGTTATGTCTTTTCTCGTGAAAAGTAAATGCACACTCGACTGGCAGCATAAAAAGATTTTATTTCATATTCTACGTACAGGTCATCAGAGGGGCTTTCATGTGGACTCCATCTGAAGATTCTCACGCTCCGACTGCTTTATAAGCAACAGTGGACAACAATGAAAATGTATTTACTGTGACAGGAATAGATAGAAAGAAGCTTTTTCTAGGACGACGGACATGGTGCAGTGGCAAAGGGAAATGTCTGTTTGCAGTAGGTCACAACGTAAACAGAACGACAAACATGAGCTTTATGAAGATAATAATATGACAATAGTCCTTGTATTTACTATGTATGTCACAAGTGTATTTGCTTTTCATTTCCTAAGTAAAGTGCTACTACTGCTCATACTCCTATGACGTCCACTATAAAACGGATTCCTTTCAGAAAATATTTCTTTCTTCACCACTCGTGGGGCTACTTTCCCAGAAACTTTTTCATTTTGCATTGCGTTGTACGGAGAAACAGATGCCACATCCCTATATAGCCACTCTAAAACTACTGCTCTTTGAAACAACACAATCAGAGAGGCGGACATCCAATTTTGTGCTTGTATATAAGTACGTGAGTGAGCCGGGTTGATAGCTCCTGTTGTGTGGTCTAATAGGGAACTATTATTATATCTTCTATTGAAAAATTATGTTGATTGTACAGCCACTATACTATGGTTTGACAAATGAAATTAGGTTTACGGGAAACATGTGCTACTTCCTTTTTAGAAATTTCGAGTTCACATTTACACCCAGGTTCTAAATATATACAAGATAGGTATAGTATATAGTATTTATTATCAGTATAGATAAAATGATATTATAGACACTAAAGGGATATGTGACCACTAGGATGTACCATTGAAAGAAGAATGTGATCTTCTACCTTTTGTTATTTGTTACGTATGGAGATAAAGTAAGATTCTTGTAATTTTTCACCTCGTTTCGTGCCTGGATTTGTCTTTGTACAACAGCCGAATAGCCTAACCTATTTCTACGGTTACTTCCGACCTACATTTTTAATATAGCTACATATAGTCGCAGAAAGGAGGAGTAAGATTACAGATGCTTTACTTTATCTATTGTACCATAACTTTTTACAGTTACTTGACACGCTATATACTTAATGGATGTTCGGTTCCCGAATGGCAATTCGAAAACTCACTGAAAGTTCTCAAATAATTCTGCTATATGCCTTCCATAAAGTGCATCATAGGAGATGCAAAAGTAAAGACGGGAATCATAGTGAACATTATTTACATCTAATGCCCCGTAAAGCTGTTGGCTGAGAATCTTTTCTACGTGGAATCTAGTACAGCGGTTGAATTTTTGGAAGGATGTGTGTCGATATCTACTCGGTCAGCGATTGAATTTCTTCTACTTATTCTTTAGTAACTTGAGAAAGATTACCCATCTGAACCAATCTAAGCGCCTTGCCCGCACGTTGAGGAAAAGGAAATTTACTCCTGTCTGCATTCGTTACTGCCTTCCTTATACGTACCAATATTGTTAATAATATAGTGCATACCCAGTAATATGCATACTTTTTAAGCTCTGATGTACCTATGACTTAATGGCTTGGCTTAAAATACTAAAAGACTATAGACATTTTCTCCTGTGCCATTTAGTTACAAGCCAACATGATTTTATGGCTAACAGCTTCCTATTTCAGAAAAATGACATCGTATACTTTGAGATGAGGACACTCACCTCTCATCCAAATTTGGATACCTCTTTCCTCGTTATTGCATTCAGAGTCTAACCTATTTAATATTCTTTGCTGGTTTCAGCGTAATCAAAAATAAGAAGTGTTTATTTCGCATTTTATCCAAAATCCAATTACTTTCCACTGCGTGTTAAGCCCACTTCACTTCCAACTCTTTCCTATACGATAATGCAATAACGAAAACGTCAAAAATGTTTCTGGAATTAGATGTCATATTTCATATCGCTTTGGGCAGATAAAGGCATATTTTTGCCTTAGTTGACGGGTTTATTTTAATATGAATTCACAAGCGCTTCTTCCTATATATTAATTTGGTGTGGCACTACCTTTCACCAAATATAATCTACTGAGTTTCTTGGTCCGTCAATGCTACTACTTATGAGTGTTTAACAAATTTCCAAGGATTTATTTGAACTGTTACCATTTACCATATTCAATGATGGGCTTATAGATTCTAAGGAAATTCATATTAACTTAACCTTTCCTTCTCAGATTTTCTTCTTAAGTACTGCATGATTCATGATGACTGTACAATCTATTATAAATGTACCAAACGTAGTAATATAACTCTACTGTTGGTATAAATAGAATAACTTTAGGTTCTTCTCCCTTGAACTTTCTACTATGAACAGAAAATTTTAAGGATATGGATAGTAACACAAATATGCTACTGAAGTTAGTCTTTGGAGTTCATATTCTAAGAAAATGTAGGTTTGGCTTTTATTACCTCTGAAGAGTAAAGTTTCTGCTTAAATATTCAAATTCAATTCAATTCATCTTTGATATTAGATGATGTCTTTATAGGATGGGAATTTCATTGTGTCAAAATTTGGAGAACCAGCCAGTAAGCAAAGAAACTTGTTCATACTTATTAATGTCAATGTTCTCAATGTATAAATTATATGGAAGTCTATGAATTTCCGTTTCCCCTGAACATAAAAAAATACTAAAACTGGATGTAAAAATGGTTTCTGCAATTACACCATAACCACTTATGGAAGCTTTAAGTACCTATTACATAGTAGTGGGGTGAATTGAGATGGAGTGATTGGATGTTTATTGTAGTACAGTCAAGAAAGACTGTTCTACCGGAATGACAGTATAAAGTAAACATAATACATGTATTGTGACTTTGATCAAAATGTTTGTACATATTTCCTGTGTAATTTGATTGATAATTGTATTCCTAGTATTGCTAGTCTAGACAATAACTTAATACATCTGTAAAAGGGTAATGATGAAATTCCGTTTTTCGAATAGATTGGCTAGACTGTTTAGTAGTAGCTGTACAATATCATATGTACCAAACTGCTTGTTAGGAATAAGTACTACTGCTTAGCCTAAATGTTTAGTCTCGTCGTAAACCTACTTTTAAAAAGGCTTTTATCCGCACAGCAACTTATCACAGGATGGGAAGAGAAAACATTTTCACCTAAAAGGGTTTTCCTTGAATTCTCTATTGTTTTCTCTTATTGGGTTCTTCCTGAATAGATAGAATTGAGTAATGAGTTTTTGTGGATAGGAAAGCCAGCTGGAGGTTAGTTATATGGAGTAGTACGTAAGGATTGGATTAGTAGTAAATGTTTAGAAATTCCTAAAATCCATTTTGCTTCAGTTTGTCGAATTACTATTCGGAAAAGTAGTTATGAAATTCTGTGCGTCTGTACTTATTGTTTTTATCACATAATATATATACCATATATGTTCAGATGTTAGCAGATTCCGTCAGATTTGAGTATTTTGTATTCTTTCATTGTACTAAGCTGAAGCCTGAAACAAGTAGTCTACATCTGTATGAACAGTAAAGTAGCATCAAAACAAAGGAAAATCTATCCAAATATTTGCATTTACCTTCTGGCTTTATTATATATTAAATCGCTACTATATTATACTGTTAAGAACCCAGGTGGTGTAAATATTGTCGAATTGTGTTTCTGCATAGTGCGTCATCTTTGCATCGCCATTAGACAAACTAGAAAGATATACAAATTTTGTATACCAGTGAGCATCAGAATTATAGCCAGGCAATATCTGTAGGGATTTAACCTCCAACATCTAACAACAATGCAGATTTTCCAGATTCAAGTCTGAAGACTAACTAATGTTGATTTAAATTTTAAACGGAATAGCCTCTTCCATGGCATTAGTCACTGATGCACAAATAAAATATTAACTTGTGACGCAAATGTTGGTTTTCATGGTGTATCCAAGATCATGATTTTGGATGCTTAAATTAAAATATTTATCCTGAGTTAGGTAAAACAAAGTACCTACTTAAATAGAATGGTTAACAATAACAAGGTATGTACTTAGCTTTAAACATTAGAAGAGATTTATGCATTTGTGGTGATTTTGCGAAAACGTAATGACATTTTGTTATGAAGTCTAAAATAGATTTGCCCTCAAAATGGGATTATTCAGGAGGCATTATAAGACGAAATGCTAAAGGTCTGAATTGTTAGCGTCTTGTGAGTTTTTTCGGGGTTTGTTGATGCAGGTAGGAGAAAGAGTCCTCTTAGCACTAATGAAGAAAATGTTTTGCGTGATAATGTTAATAGCATGAGACGGAGAAGATGAGATAATGCATATATGGTATATACTTTGGCATGAAAACCTCACAACTGAAAATGCGCAGTTGTTGGGTGTATTTTTGCATGGGTGGTTATACATGGTAAGTAGTGCAACGTGAGGTTTGTTTTTCATTCTCTCCATTTTGTTGAGTTATAAGAATAGTAGTAGTAGTCACTAGGGAAAAGGCTAAGTTAAGATTACATGAGCTGAAAGTAGTCATCAATCAAATGAAGTAGAGAGAGAGAGAGAGGAGTATATAGCGTATTTGGAATGAGCTCACTTTCATAAGATAAGTAGCTCAAAGAACCTCACTCGTATATTCATGGTTCGCATAACATTATTATTATAGTTTTTACAGCTTTGTAGCTATCGCTATTGTAAACTTTGGTAACATGGATTATCACTTACAGTAAAATCTACTACGCTTTAAATTGGGTCGAGCGAGTCAACTCCAGGCTATTCAGACACCTTCCTGTCATATCAATGGCTAATGCAAGTACTTATAACGTATCAGTTTGTTATTGCAACTATGCCCACCGGTACTAGAATTGGAGTCGATGTGTATTTTCTACAGAGTTGTGATTTATCATCAAAATGAAAGCGAGGCATTTCTGGAAATGATGTCAAATAGTGACAACTGACAACGGAAACATAGCACACGTACGTAGCCAAAGCTTATTTCACTTTGTTCTATGAGGGTAGGGAGAGAAAGGGATTTATATCCTCTGAGTTTACAGATATTATAGATTGCTATTTCTGAGTAGTCTACTAGTATTATCTTCTCACCGTTCTCTGTTGAGTATGATGAGCAAAGAATAAAGTGTTCATGAAATTCCAGATAAATAGTCTCTGTTGCTACGTGGTGGAACTGTGTAGGCTTTAGTACGCTTTACAACTTTCATGACAATGACATTTTCTAGTGGCCTGCATGGAGAGATAATAATTTCATTTATTTTATATTAGTATAGACTATGTGTACGAATGATTGAATCGAGGTCAGCGCTCCCTGTTCCTAGAAATGATTCGTTAGAAATATCATGTGTATGCACGTAGGAGTCCTCCACGATTATTTCTGAATCAAAATCCAATTTGTTAGACGTTATTTCACGGATTACAATTCTGTTGTTCCTCTTCATTTAATCTTCATATAGAGCAATTCCAGTTATTTGACCATGTGCTACGAAACTACATCATTCTATCATCTTATTATAAAGAGAGAGTGGTCTCTGATGAGAAAGCTATGTGCTTTCACTCTCTACTTTCTCCTATCTTTTCATACTGTGGAAAAGTAGACATTTAATCTTATTTACTATTCAGGTAGCTAAATATTAAAGATGTAGGTTTTTGCACATGAATAAAGTATGCACAGCCCCAACTGACATGGAGAAAAAGAAATTAAATCAGAAATAAATTGCATAGCTTTGTGGAGAAAAAGTTTTCCCATTTGTCATTCCCTGTTGTGGTCTGATGAGTAAAATAATCCACAGAAAACAAGAAAATTTAGGCCACAGCCAAATAAGAATGTAGGACAAACTCATAATGTATGGATAGTATAAAAACTACTTTCTCGTATAGTATTCTCCCGTCCCATCTGATGGTAGTAATGATGGAGAAAGAAAAGCCTATTGAGCTAAGAGTGTTTTACCTTCATTTCACGCATCCAATTCTGTTGGCTAGTCTCCACTGCGAGGACTAAGTCCCATTAGGGCTCAGAATTGTCACTGCTTGTCGAAAAGCGAAACACATACCACTATCAACTACGTTTGCTTACTTTCCCCAGAACTTAGCTGTAATAGTAATGTGCTCTGGTTTTACAAACGACACTCTTATGTGCAGTGTGCACAATTTCTACTGCTCTGTGCATCCAGAATACAGATGAGGGTCACTATGTAAATTTAAAACGTAGCAAAATAATAAATGTGGATCCTTTACATGTGTTTTTTTGTGTTAATAAAATTGTGATTCCATATAGGAGACGTATATTTTGTTCAGAATAGCAATTGGGTTGGTGGATTTTGTATAAACCCTGAACAAGTTGAGCAGTATTTCCATTTTATAAGCCTTGTTTCACATTCCCTAAATTCCCAAGGCGTTTTCCTTGAGAGATGATTCTCATCTTAGAAATGAGACACCGGGATATTCCTCATTTCTCTTCTCCTCGCTCCTAATTGAACGAGGGTAGTACTTGCTTGTTTCTTTTCAGACTCAAGTGTGGACATTCTACACAAAATAGTTTTTGGTCGAATTGAAGTTTGGCCTGTCTCTCGCATCTTGTGCGCCAAGGTCGGCAGTGGCGTTTGTCTATTAATATTGTAGTGCGGGAGGGGAGCTTTTTTGATGCGAAACAAGTTTACCTAATTTGTCGTTTTCACACTGCTTTAACTATTTAAGAGTTTTGTATGGCTCTGTGCACTGGAATAGGAGAATGCATTCTCTGTCTCATAATATCTTATTACATTGGAACGTCTTCTTCTGTGAAATTAGAATCTGCTTCTCTACTTACTGACTTGATTCTCTGCCTGGTTCTCTCTTCCCCGTGGCACTACTATTGATGCTCTCTTGTTCGAATGAGGACAGAACAGGACTTTGTCTGTCTTACTATTGCATTAACTTTGACTGTTGGAATTGGGCTCTGAAAGAAACCACACCGACTTGCCACTTTCAGCTCCTGAAACCTTTCATTGTCTGCTTTCTATCATCCCTGTTTCTTACTGCACTTTACAGCCTAAACTATGTAGTTCGATGCATCTTCAAACTTCAATGACATACATTGCAAATAACTTTTACTTTACCCCGTCTCTTCCATCCCACAGATACTTTCCCAATTCCTAGTGTCTATGTCATATTTATTACAATTGGCAAATTCTTGAAATAAAATACAGAAAAGTCTTTTAAGCTCATTTGCCTGCAAATAAGTTGGAGAAAATTTTTTTCTCATTGAAACTCGTGTCAATAGATTAAAACTTCTATTTAATTGTGAATTGGCACTAATACAAGAATCAGCATTATTATGAAAATGTATGGATAGTAGGTTCAAGTTCAAGAATTTTCAGCATTTGTAATGAATTAATTCGATGTTACGTGTTATAAGACAGGAACAGCAGTTCATGTGAATAGAAAATACCAATGCAGAAAAGTGCAAAGTTTATTTGCACTGTATCATATGTACGGCTTCGCTTTCTCTATTCATATGAGGGCATTATCTCAACTTTCACTCTATTTTAACTCAACTTTTTCCTTTATTCCTAGAATTCTGAGTTTTCTGATGTTAAACCAGGTATAAAGTTGACATTATCAAATAAAAAATTCCTAGTATTTAAATGTAGGAAAAGTGGAGTATTTCTATCAACTTGGGTAATTAATCTAAACTTTGATGCATGCTTTACTAAGTGCTTTAGTGACTTTTCCCCATTGAAAACTGAGTGAAAGTTGAGAGACATATGATTAAATTCCTGAAATTGAAGCAAAGGGTAAGTTAAGCGGGGTTTATATCACTGATGTAAATGATAGTTAATTTTGTTTCTAACTAGACTGAGGAAAGTCACCTTAAAGGTCATTAAATCCTTGGCTTGTAAAATATAGCTGGGAATTATGATGTCGAGTCGCGTGTCTTCATTTCACTGTTGGCTACATAATAACATAATAATTACTTACGATGAGTATCTTGTGCTTTTGCTGTCTTTCTAGAGCGTAACGAAATGCAAATTACATTATATTACAAGACAAGCAGTGGTTGGAGCAATTCCCCTTGCCATTATATGTGTATACCATACTTTTCCATTATTAGAGAAACGTGTACCTATGATGACATGTCGTATGATAATAATTTTCTCTGTAATTTATAGCCTTTCAAGGCATGTAATGTTCGTGAGAGATGTGTACGCGTAGCATGACATTTCGCCTTTCTCTTAAGGTTCTTCATCTTGTGCCTAAATGCTATGTACATTTTCGTCGGTAATATACGATGATATTATAGCATTGTGTTGAGAACAGACACAAGGTCAAAGGAAACATTTTTCTCTTTGCCGCTGTCATTGGACGGAAGAAGAAAGGACTCAATTTTCTAATGAAATTCGTTTGTCTGCTCTATTATGCTGTAATTTACTGTTCTCTAGTTTTATTGAACGTATGAATTTGCTGTTATTACAAGAGAATTGAAAATACTTAGTGCTAACTGTGCGGTGCAATGCATTCATGCTGAGACTTATTTCTGTGAAGGCCAGTTTCTGGAGAAAGTGTTATTGCGTGCATGCTACCACATATTTATCAGTGCGGAGAAAGATGAGCAAAAACTTTTCATATTCCAATCGCCTAATGTAACGTAATGAGAATATATGTTTTGTTTTCCATTTCCGTCCAGCCAACTCTAACTTCCATTTCCGAGAAGGGAAAAGAACAAACTTTATTTCTTTTCCGTTGTACATTCCTACTCTTATAATAACGTAATATAATGATCGTGCAATTTCCTTAGTTTGAGTTTGGTGAGCATGAGACCAGAGAACACTGAAATCACACTCTACTCCTTACTCTGCACAAAAACAAATGTTATTTCAAGCATATTCCACTTCTTTTCAAGATAATTACACGAATAAATACCATTATAACTTTTATAGATAGATATAGGAAATTATATCTTAAGTAGAAAATACGGAGAAAGTTGGAGAAAGTATAAACTGTTGAGCAACAACTAAAGCGTATCATTTGGGGTAAAAAGCTATATACTGTATACTTCTTGGTACCTGAAACATTATTTCCCAAAATAATGGCATGCAGTAGTTATTATCGTAGTAAGTTATAGTACTAGGAAAATATGAACATAAAAACAGTGAAATTGTCCATTGCGTAATGTTTTGTTGGTCAGAGCGTAGTATTTTGTAGTTTTTGTTCTGTAGGTCGAGAATGAAAAGGAAAAGAGGGAATTTAATGAAGTACACTGTTAGCAATCAAATAGTCTGAGTTATAGTTTGATCCAATTGAGTTAAATCTGATTATCGCATTCCGTTGGCATCTGGATTGGAATTGAAGTGCATGTGATATATTCGTGGATTTCACGCAAGCAATGTTTTTGGAGAAAGCCAAATTAGTCATTTATTCCGAATATAAGTAAGTTATGATGCAATGTAACTGGATACATTATGAGACAGGCAATCTGTCAACATACGAGTCTTCTCTTAATAGGTGATAAATAACAGTTGTACAAACTCTAGTCGAAAAATGTCGATGTGAGTGATGCACGTTTTATTCTATTATATAATGTGTACATAGTATGTAGTAATTATGTAAACAAATGTTTCTTCGTATATGGTGAGGTATCGTTTGTAATTGTCCTTAGCGTAGAAACTACATATTACATTTATTATACATAGCTCTGGACCTTGTGAGTGTTATGTGACTATTGTGGGTGAAGTGAGAAGCTAAATTGACCTGGTTTACATAAACGGTTAACCACATTAGTTGATTGCATTGGTGTTTCTGCTGTTTTGTTGCACACTTGTTTATTGGTACATGTGATATAAATCTTGTGTATTGTAGTTGTGGTTCTACTTAGTTGTAACTTTATTTATAGCTTTTCTAGTACTACAGATAAGCACTAACCACTATACTTACGAGAGGCCAACTTGGAATTAATTATTGAATTAAATATAGTACTGTTGTGTGAGTACACTTGTACAAATCCTTTAGACTGTCTGTGAAAAGAATTTGCTGCGAATGTTGTTGCGTTAAAATATATCCTTGATTCATTAATTAATTCTTGACCCTAAGTAGAAGGCTACTAGTCTCAACTCAGACTGTTCTTTTGCTACAGGAGCCTAGCGTAAACGTAACCCAATTAATGTCTCCTTGCTTTTTCATTGATGTGGTGAAACTCTGCATTATTATTGTGCCGCAGTCATGTAACTAATGAGAAACAAGCCGAAAACAAAGTTCATTAGCAGTTTCAGATGTCATTCATTGTTATAATATGCTTGAGAAGTCTAAGAAATGGCTGTGTAAACACCTTTGTAGTTTTAGTCTATGATTTCATTTTCCTCCCGGCTTAGTATTTCTGTTTAATTGACCTGAATGATGATTTAAAACAACCAGGGAGATGTTACAGTTAATATAACATTCATAAGCACTAATTCTGAGAATTCAGACATTCGTTACGTGGTAAAATGAGTAGGTATTATTTTAACCAACATTATGAAACGTATCAAGTATATCAAGGCTAGTATAGCATTAGTAAATTGTATACATCATCAAGAGTATTAAATTATGTATAACGAAGCGTTGTGGCACCTTTGATAACATCGTAAGCTGTACTGCAGTGTAAGATTATCATCGACTCACGGTTGGAAAGAAGTTCATTATAATGTAGTAATAGTATTTTTCTATGACTTAATTAAGCTGAAATTCTAGACCTTTATGAATTCTTCGTAGGGCTCATTATGTCAGAAAGTTCAATAAGATTATATGACGATGATGAAGGAGATTGCTCATTGGCTTAAATTGAAATATCCTTATTAATAAACTTGATGTTACAATCTCCTGCGTCACTCTCATATTGATTGCATGAAATTCTTAGAAGAACATTTCATCAATATCAATTAACTACCCCTGCAAACGTGCTCCTGTAATAATGATACTGATTGTTTATTCGTTTTATGGTTATATCTGTCTCACATGCAATTAATAGGGGACTACAAGCTACGGGTTAAAGCAGGAGCGTGAATGTAATAAAATATTGTTTTAATTTCCAGGCGAGTCTTAAAGAAGGCTTTTTGATGAAACAGACGTCGAGCTTCCAACGATGGCATCGCCGCTATTTCAAAGTAAAAGGAAGAACGCTCTACTACGGGAAAGACGATAAGGTAAACATCTTTTCTCTCATGAATATTTTACTCACTTACATGTATCTTGAAAATGGCCGGAAAGGAAATTCCCTGACATTTCCAAGCTTTGTATTAATTCTCAGACAGATACGTTCGCATTCGCCTACCATACTTACGTATTTAACGTTATTGCGTAAAGGCAAGCTGATAGCGTAATGAAAATTTTTGTTTATTTCCCCAATATGGTGAAACTGACTGGAAGTTAGTGTAAATATTGGTCGACTGCAGGTCCTAGACTATAGTGGTTTCAATTGCTTGTATCTTTACCATTGTCCTCGCATAAAAGACTTTAGTACAACGAGAAACATTTTTGAATAGTAAATGAAAGTAGTAAAAGCTCGCAATTTTTATAGCCTTCTCCACGATTAAACTGTGGAAAGCCCTGTGTCCTGTCTTACTCTCCAGGGACCATGAATTTAATTGGCAGTGGTATATCATGTCCTTGCCTGTTATACTCACATTAAATTTTAAACAGGTCTGCTTCATAAATGCAGCATAATGTCAATCCAGAGCTAAATAGCTTTTATATACCGCCTCGTTAAAATTGCGCCATAAGCAGCAAATAATGGCGAAATTAAAATTGTATGCACATTGGAAATGTTTGCCCTTGCCGAGGTTACATTTTACATCAGTCATAATATTCCTCAGCCACTTTTTGTTAAATTGAGGCATTTATATGGATGGATCAATAATGGAGACGCGATGGAATGCTCAAAAACTAGACACAAAAATCCAAATGTAATGAAATACGTTCTTTGAACGGGTGTCTGTCTATTTTTCACGGCTTATTATTGCTAAATATCATGAACAGCTCTGAGCGATTGTGATAGGTGCAGAAGGGAAATTGATCAAATGCAAAGCGAAATGTATCGTCAATTAAAAACAGACTTGATGAATACCCTTTAATACTAAAGCATCCCTAAGTCATTCTCATTACCATTATATATTCATAACAATTGATGCGTGATGCAAAAACGATCAGTTTTGTTAGGTGTATTTATTTATAGCTTTATAATTGAATTGTGTACTTAACGGATTCACATATTACGCCCTACCTTCCTATTTTTTATATTTATTATGTGTAGTAATCCTGTTAAGTAGGTACTTAAAGTTCGTTTTTTATTTTGCAAAGCGAAGTGTATGCATACAGGAAGCATAAAATAGTAATGAGTGCATAATATAACTTTTTTGGTACTGTAGACTTTTGGCTGGGTTATACATGTGAGCTCACAAGCAAAAGTATGTAGATCGCAGTTCATTTTGCATAGTGTCATAACTGTCACAATCAACATTATGTGATATTATTACTAACAGCTGTATTTTAGATGTATGCAAATATAAAAGCAATAATAGGGAAGCCGCCAGAGACACAACTCCCGGTACACACCGATTGTCCATTTGGCAATCTCCCTAAATACATTAATGTCAATCATAAAGCACAGTTTCATGTTCAATTATTAAAATAATGGAAAAGTAGCACAGAAAGCCCGTCCAGTTTAGCTTAAAGTTTGCAAGCACAATATCTCATTGCAAAAGAATACGGCACATTCAAGTAAGTTGTTGTTGAGACTTTTTTTAGTTTATTAAATGTGACATATTTTTCTTGAGAGGAAAACTCCGCTATTTTAACTTGTCAACGTTTCCTAACTATGTAGCTTAGAGGAAATGGAAAGTGTGTTTGTGTAGTAAAACTCTGACCTAATTCATTTGGAAATGAATTTAGAATAAAAATAAAAACATTGTTGTCATAATAAACATGTTTCTGGTTTTGGTTCTCCGTACTAATTTTTTGTACACCTAGTTTCATTTTCTCAACAAACAGAAACAGAACCGACAATCTCGTAAGCTACTGGAAAACCGCAGGCAAAAGTCAGGTCAAAAAGGTGGAAGGAAATATTCCCGTACATTTGTATTGCTATTGCTACATATACTAATACATGCGCTCTTTATTTATGCATGAATGCAAACTCCATGTAAATGCTGTAGGATTCACAATGTAAAAAGTCGTCAATAGGTATGAATGAGTACACGATATTATCCATGAGTCTTTTAGGTACTATGTTGAACTTCGCCTAGATTGCAAATTAAAACTGCCAGAACAATTACACCCAATTACAACGAATCCAATTTAGCATTCACTTGTGTTAATTCCCTTAGGATGTTTTTGTACATGGAATAGCATCAAGTCAACATGAAATAATTCAGTTTTACGAATACCGTTCTCTATAAACGTTAGAAATATTTTTGACTTAATTTTATAGTTTGATTGCAATTTGTAATTTCGATCATTGTCAATTTTTCGATAACATGAGCTTCGATAAATTTATATTAAATAGTATTTACAATTTATTGGTAACAATAAATTTAGATGCATTTCTGTCGATAATTTCAATGAAAGCAATGACAATTTTACATAGTAGTAATTGGAGAGAAATATGAAATATGGATTATCGTAGTTTTTTGAAGTGAGACATTAAGCATAGCAGTTAATGTCGTATCTCTGTCAGCCAATAATTAGTGAAGCCACAACTTGTCGATCTATTTACATGTCAATGATTACGGCTATCGACAAACTGCGGTTAAACCCTAACGCGCAGTAGGGGAAAACAATAATAATGAACATTTTGTTGGTTGTTGTTATTGTTAGTTAGGTGATAGTGTGAAAGCCACAATTTGCGTTAGGTAATGTTTAAAGGGGGTAAAGGAGGAGTTATAAGAAAAGAAGTAAATAATTTATTAAGGGTTCCCTTAAGTAGATAATTTGAGGGTCGATACTTTTGGGATATAAGCAATAGCCAAGTGATATGCATTTTCGGTGTATGGGAAAATAGCATCATAATATGCAATTATTCTTGTATGTAGTATCTACTTGGCTGAGTATAATATATTTATTGTAGAATCACATTCCGTGGGAGTAACCCGAGTTGGTTGGTTTGACATGCATTACGTTATTTAAGCGAGCAATTTCTATTGCTAGTGTGTTGTGTGTAGATTGGTATTATTGTGAGTTGGCAAGAACACAATGCCAGGTTTACCATTACGATATGGGATATGATAGGATACCGCAAAGTAAAAAGGAGCAGCCTTGTTGTTCGTAGTCTGACTGAACTATCTAACTAATGCAGTATGACTGTGAGTGAGTAGTAGAGTGGAGACGAGTGAGTGGTATTGTGAGGAGTAAATTGGAGTGTGCATTAAAACAGTGTTTCTCCATGCTCGTGCATTCCTTGCCTGCCTTGCGTTGAGCAGAGTGGAGAAAAATGTTATAAAAGTTAGCCGCGTGTTCCAGGCAACCTTAGTCTCACGACGACTGTCTCTCTCAGCACGACAGAAAGTCCCGGGTTACACATAAGCTACGTAGGAAGTCCTACTATACTTGAAACATTCCAGTTTACGATTACAACACAAGAGCATTTGCTCTATGAACACTACTGCTTTAATATTGTATTGCAAATATTTCCTTGTACTTGAAATACGTATCAGTAGGTTGGAAAATTCCACCTGTATCAATATTGAACATTGACATCCGTGTCTGGTGAAATGTCAATGGAATGGTATATAAAGCTTTGAAATATTTTAAACTAAGTAGTTCGACAAACACTAACGCTAGTAAACTAAGTAGTGACCATTAATTGTATAGTAGATTGATTTGGTTTGTTTTTCCTGTTCCGCAAATACCATTAGGATCTCTTTGGGTTTCTGTAAGTTGGTAAAAAGTATATTACTGTTTGTGAACATTGAACTGAGTGAGTGAGAGTGAGTTAGCTGTCAGCATCAGCATCAACTGCTTCCTCGAAACGTTATTATTGCATTATGACTCTGTTCATTGAAAAGATAGAGCTGAAGGCTATTCCTGTGTACATACATATAGATATACATACATAAAATAAAGCCATTAGGAGAACATGAATTTATTGAATTAGTTGGGAAGATGTCTTGACTGATACGGAAGGAGATAGTACTAGTGGCAGAGCTCTCTCGCCCAGAACTAATGTAAACACATAAATAGACGAAAGTTAGCATGTTTGTTTATACGGGATGCTGTAGATGGGTCAGATCACAATGAACCCATCTGAACAGTAGTAAATACACTTTGCCAGGTACCTTGCAATTGCATTGCCTGTGGATAAGTAAATTGGGCAAAAACTTTATATCTGTCATTTGACTCAATTTGATTGGCCTCTGTTGGCTCAAGACTCTATTTCTCGGATAGTACACGGGTCTTTGCCCGAAATAAACGGAGCACCATTGCTGTAAGTATATTATACTACTTCTCTTACTTTTAACTAAAGATAAGTACTCTCGTAGAATTTGAGGAAACATTACACGGGAGGAAGTATTTGTTTGATGTCTCTTGAGATATACGCCTGTTTCCATAATAGCTACCTAAATCAAATTCCCTTCACTTCCCATGTGCATCTTTCTTCTTGTTAGTTTGTGAAAGCACTTCGCTCTGAAGAGTTCGTATTTTCTGTCTCACTACTCTCCACCGTTCATCCTCTGCACAAATAAACTAACACTTTTAATATACATTCAGTATTGTTAAATTAAATCACCCATTTCGTGTAAATCATTTTGTTCTCTGTTTCGTAAGCACGGAAAACTATAACCACAAAGTTTACGTGCTGAATTACACAAGAAAATATACATCCGTTTTGTGAAATAGTTCCCTGTATCCTGACACTCATGCACATTGAATTCCAGCACAATCACCAGTCAAATCACACGAGGAAATGTCTCTTATTAATTGTATCGACAATAAAAGAGGATGTGAAGGGAAATACTCAACATATTATCATAAACTGCCATCAAAATCAAAAGCAATTCTTGATAAGCAAAATAATGTAAGTATAAAGTTAATTCTTTTTTCCATAATAATTTGTTTCCTTTGAGAATAGTTGATTTTATGACGAATGCCATGCATTTGGTCGTAGGCGATAAAACAGATTGAGGAAACATTAATTTACCGTAGAAAAATGAATGATTGCACAAGGAAATTGTAGTTTACGGATAGTTCGTGCTAAATTGGATTTGGGAAAACTACCTACGCAATAAGAATGTATTTTCGTGTATATATTAAGGAAAATAGTCATAAAAAGGGATATTGGTTTTCGTGTCATCATAGCGTAAGAAAGCGTAGGTGCATTAAGCGAGAGTAAGTAGTTGCCAAAATTGCGACCGTGACCAACAAAGTTATCGTACAAATGAAATAAGTAGTTTTGCTTTCAAAATATTCAATACATGTTCAGTAGTTTGTAAATTAACTTATTGTTCGTACTTTTAGCTATATCTAATTATCCAGAGAAGGAAATATATATATCTGCAAAATGTATTTGATCCTGTAAAGTTTCAAGGACTCTGCAGGAAGTTACAAAGTAGCACATCAGATTTAATTTCCAGATTCTTTGTTTGGAAATTCAGTTTTCTATCTTGTTTCCGTTGTTTTTCCTAGATTATATTTCCTTTTGTCTTTGTATTTTGCTCTCCTCACCGTTGCACCTCAAAGTTTTCAATCAATGAAAGGAAAAGGAAGGAAGAGGGACTCGGATTCATTCATGAAAATTAGTTAGGCACTCCGTGCTTTATCTTATTGTTAGCACTAAATGAAAGGAAGATGGAAAGCACTTCAGAGATACAGTTAAATAATATTATTATATTTATCGGATCTTTCTGTTGGTTACATTTAATATCTCTTCCTTGTATTCCTATCTCTATGTTATATCTTTTCATTGTCAACAACTCGACTTTGTACATAGCTAAGGGTACTACTATAAACGCCTTCACTGAACAAAGCTCCTCGCAATCACATAGTAAACAATAGCTACTCCAAATACCGTTTCGAAAGGAGATGCTCAATGTAGAATGGAGAACTTCAAATGATAGCGTAACTTGAGACCCAAAGGAGCAGAGCTAACATTAACATAATCATAATATCTCTCTGTACATGCACTTCTTGTCAAGAGGGATACAACATACCTTAGCGCTACTCCAAGACTTTACTTCCATTATCCAATATTTCATTCCATCCCTTTCAAGTCTGTCCAGATGGCAACATTGAAAAATTAGATTTATCTTTGGAATTTCTATACACAACTCAAAGTTGACAGTTTCTACAAATGGGAATACTACGCATACAAAAAACTAGTTTCAAATGCAATGCAATAAATGTGAATCCTGACACATTTATACATGGAATTTCGTAGATTCTCTATCTCTGGTATTGCTCTTCACTTACTTATCTCCATTCTCCTTCTAACCACTTGAGATCCTCTAAAATTAGATTATTTTTTTACTAATGATTGATTTGGTGTCACAAGGAAGATTGCATTTCTTCATTTTCTTCAGTTGTTATAAAACTATCAATAATCTCCCTTCGGGAATAGGGTACATATTTTAAGACGTAAAGGCAATTCGCTAAACCAATTATTTTGAAAAATTGGAACAGTAATCGACTAGATAATGCAATCAAAATATTTTAAAGGCATGACTATTTGTTTATCCAGGAGATAATTGATTACACATACTAAAATTCGTGAATACGACAGTAAATGTTGAAAGAGTATTCTTTGTTCTAGATTTGCTTTCTGCAAGGCATATTTGCAAATAAGATAATAGAAAACTGGAACAGCAGCTGTCTTTTGTTATGAAACTTCATGGACTGTAGAGCTATCGACCCTAATTTCTGCCTTGATGATCTGCTTTTGCAGTATTTTCTAGGTATTTGGGGTTCGTAAATAGAAATATAGATTGTGAAAACAATGAATACTAACTGAGTCAGCGATCTGTATAGGGTTTCAGTTTTAGCTGTCCAAACTCTGCTGGTTTGGTAATAAAAATGGCTGTTTAGTCATAGATGCATGAGAGTGATCTTTCCCAGCTACCAGACATTTCGGTGCTTTTTCCGGCACATATGAAAAGAAAATGGGTGTTACGTACGTACGAGATTTAAGATTAGATTCTCTGTATTATCATAGCAGTAGTATACTTTATTTTTAGTACAGGAGTATCTGCTCGTATTTAATGTGCCTCGGCATTTGTAAAAAAAGTTTGGCCATTATAATGTTATATAGTACTCCACTTCAGTCATCGTTGAACAGACTTATGCAACTTTTGTCGTATTTTTATAAAATGTGAATCATCTGTGAATATAATAACGCTAGAGTTGATAGGAGCACATCGTCGCATCTTGATTGCTTAAATAAAAGAACCATGATGTTGGCATGCTTTCTTGAGTAAAATGAAAACTTTCTTTTCTTTGCACTAACTTCATGGAATAAGCTCATCCGCTTTGGATACGCTTAACAAAACCTGTATTCACCAACGCACACCAAAAAGTGGCAATACCTAAAATGACAAATAAAGCCTTCACATTACTAAATGGCAAATGTTTTGGCAAATTGACAATATGAGTCACACATCACCACTAGCCATGTTCAAGAAATAAATGAATGCAGCGATACTTTTTGATTACTAAGTACTTAAGCAGTATTTACTAGAAATCAATTAAAATCCAATATTTAGCAACAATGTAAGTTGTATTTGTATCTATTTATGTTACTACATTATTGTTACAACTAATTTAAAAAAGCTATTCAATGTCTTAATGAACAGGTTTAAAATAAATGCCTACAAACATCTTTGTTAAATTTAGCTTGCAGTAGTACTAGCCAAATATAATGTACGCATTAGAAAAGGAGGAAAACAAGTTTTTGTTGATGAATGGTAGTAATACAATGGTGAATAGAGATAGGTAGTTCAAAATGTTGTACCTATGTATATTTTTGTAGTAGATGCCTACATGGCTCGCCAAGATATGTATGATTCAGTTGGAAACGCATGGTGTCTGGTATTTTCCAGTTCTTTGAGGAGAGTCGAGACTGTTGTCAAGATGTTCTGTGTATGTCAGCGAGAAAATCCGGAAATCCTTACATAATGTCTATAAGGTAGATATAAAGCATACATCTGTGAGTTATGTGACGAGACTACTACTGGTTACCGAATTCCCAATTCCTGGTTCTGTTCTTGGGACGTTAGTTGACTGTGAATCTGTTGAGACAACAGAAAAGTAGAAGTCAGAGGAATGAAGACAGATGGGAAGTTCAGGTCATAGACCATAATGATAAAAGTCAAGTCAGGGCACGAAAAAGCAAGGATCATAATATCATATCTATGTGGGTGGGTGGAAGTAGATGTTTTATATGTGGATCTTAAAAAGTTTATCATAATCTTATTGTAGTATTTGTAGATAGTTTGGAGTCACTCCATCTTTTCTATCTTAAGACTCGTGATGAGTAAGTACCAGGGAGGAAGATGTGGAGTGAAGTGGAAGGACGTCCTATAACAATGAAAATACTATAGGGGGACTCATAAAGTTTTAGACGCTTATGAAATCGTATGACTAGCCGAGGAACATCTAAGATGTTCGTCAAGTAGAAAAGCCAAAGTGCAGTTTTATGAAAATGTATGTACCCTCTCAAGGGATCAAAGAAAGTGCTTTATTTTACTGTATAGTAAATTGGATAGTGACGAAGTTGTCTTGAGTGATGCAATTCTTCACAAAATATACATTGTTCCTAATAGAGTCTACAGAGATTGGTTCCGAAGACATACTACGGTTTAGTGGGATGCAAAGCTATTTTCTTTATGATCCAGCTAGCTACTACTTCCTTCCTTCTCCTTTCCTACAACATCCTCTGACTTGACATGAGCCAATAAAACATTTTTTCAATCTTCCCCACCACCAAGGAAAACGATGAAAGAGAATAGGAGAAAGTTTTCTTTCATGTTTTGCACTATTTTTATTAAAAGGTATTCTTTATAGTTCCGTAGGTATATTCTGTTAGTGTTATTGCTACTGTCTCTCTCCTCCTGTGTCATTTAACTTGTATTAGAAAAAGGGTGAATGAACGTTGCAATTTCTCGGACTCTTCTGTAGTCAAAAACGGTCCTCTGTCTTGGTGTGCCATGATTTAAGTGAATTGCGTCATTGCACTTTGTTACCGTTAATATAGGACCGTCTATTTCTCTTATAGTCACTGCTAGTGTACCAAGCCGCAGATTTGTGGCACAAACAACAAGGAGGTTATTAGTTTCCTATAGGGTCAAATCAAGTGTGACTGAACGGTAAGCCTGCTTTCTTTGATGAACTGAGAACAAGGATTTGGGAATACGAGAAAACTTTATTTGATTCTTAAGAGCTTAAGTAAACAGTAAAGATGTCGACAACGACCTATACAGAATCGAAGTGCAAAGCACTTGCTCATTATTAAAGACTCACAATATTAGGACAGTACAGTGGATAAAACTACATATATACTAAGTTAACATTTTGTTCCAACTTCATTTTCTTAAATAGTTGACAAAAGTTGACTATTCAAACTTCAGAGTTAATTTTCTTCTACTACAGAATTGAATGTGTTTTAAAACTGTTGTAATAGCTAATGTACACAGTGTGTGCAACAGCTTTGCCGTTAAAGTTGTACTTTGTTTTATGTCTCAAGAGTTGTCAATCACATTGCATTACGGTACAAGCTTTAGAAGCTTTCCTTTTCATTACCACTACTGAAAAGCATTTTCGACATGTATACGTGAGTACATTTTTGATGCACTCGATTATTTTTAGAAAATGTGCCGATGAAATAGTGTACAGTAAGTAACAGACACTTTTGTAGATAAAGTGTCACGGCAAACATGTAAATAATACGGTATGTGCCTCTGCCATCATGCGAATGCTTAAAATATTATTATAGGATACATGAAATGTTGATGCGATACACTTATCTGACCTACATAAACTACTCTAGTTTCTTTCATTATGTTCTTGCCACGCGAAATCATACATTTTAGTAACATCTGCATGTGACTAAAAGCAATAGCCCTCAAACAAATCGAATTATGTTGTACTAATGTATTTGTCCTATTTTATTTTTCAGGCTCAGATCTTTGACGAGATTGGACTGAGTGAGCTGACTATTGCCGACAGCTCTTCTAAGCATTTTAAGCATTGCTTCCAGGTAACTCCTCCTTTTTTTACAGAACATAAAATTAATAGAAATACTTTTATGCAGAGTAGTACCAAGTACATTATGCTTATTGCTCGTCTTGAAGATGCAAAAGAAATGCAAAGACATAAATAGGTATTTTGCAAAGACTTCCTTTGAACGTCAAACAAAATTCATATGAATGACATGAATTAGTTTAGTCGGATTTTGAGCATGAAATTCATGGGATTGACATCAATGCCTTTTTAAAGCCTCTGAAGCTCACTTAGTTCATCCACCAGAAAATATTCTTCAAATTGGGCGAATTCTGGAGATTTATTGTACGTGGACGAATCCTTTTCACTGCCTTTTCACTTCTTTTCGCACCCATTAAAATATTATTAGAACCTGCTTCACCTATATACGCAGAACTTATTGAAAGCATAAGCATTTCTTAAAAATAAGGTACTTTTCAAAAGTTTTTGGCATGTTAAACAAATATAATGAACCTCTATCATGCTGGGGAGAACAGATCAAAAGAAATTGTATGTAAATACATCGTATTTTCTCAGAAATCAGTGATAAGTTTAGAACACCTCTACCAAACTGCAGGTTTTCACTACAATTCAGGAAGAAATTCCCTGCATTTCTCAAAAAAGTTTATTTTGTGGAATACAGTTGGCAGTAAGGAGTTTTTACTGTCGCTTTCTTCTGTAAGCGCTCCTTGTTTTGAAATGTAATTTTTCTGGCCTTCCACCAAAATGCCTTCAGCATCTTCCAGAAATACTACGCAATGTATGCATATATTATTATTGTTATACAAGTTTAAGTCATTATTCATAACTCGAGGTACTATTCTTATGGCTATTACACAATATCATTATTTTACTGCCCTGCTTATACGTAAATCGGCAAAAGTCTCATCTTACCATTAAAAACTCAAATTGCCCTGCTTATGCTTACAAAACATTCTCAATCGTGTTTTTTGCTCTTTTCATTTCTGGAAAACCAGTTATTTTTATCTTGAGAAAAATAATGATCAAGTATGACATCATGTAAAGATCTTATTGCTCTAAAATACGTCAACATCTGTCTACTATATTTTGAATCCTGCTGTGATCACAATTTATTTCTGGCATAATGTCCTAATACGTCAAAAAATCCGTAGTGGCAACCTACTACGATGAATAAGTCGTTTTCTTTACGTCTTTCTAGCTGTCACGTTGCTATATTCTTCTGCTGGAGTCAGAATCTTGAGTATTATTGGGTATTATCCCTGTAGAATACACCTGCTTCAAAACTTGTCATAAAACTGCATTTTGCCTCAATCTTTTACTTAATTTTTATCTTATAGATACTCATGTGTCCATTGTCGTCATTTGCTACCCAAAAATACCGTATGTGTGGGATGCAGATGTAACTACTCAAGTTACAATAATGTAAAACATTGAGAAATATGCGGAACATGTTATGTAATCCATTTGAGTTACTCTCCTCTTTCGAGCGTCTTGTTATTCCAAAGTCTCACGATTCCCACTTATGTGTATGGATTTTCTCTAAGAATATTTTTTATAACAGTAAATCCAATTTAACCAAAATTGTTTCAATTTGCAGTTATATCTTCATGTAATTTGCCTACAGCAATAGGAAGTAAATTCCATGATTTGATGTGGCAGGGCTGTTAAAGCCATCAGATTTTGCATAGCTTTTGAGCTGAAGGGTGCGTTGTCAAGATGAATAATGGTAAGCATATTCAAGGACTGAGAGAAAAGAGCTGGAGCGTAGGTAATCACAGTGGAAACAAAGTCTGGAGCGATTTTCCCAGTCTCATTCTATCTCTTTCAATTTCCATTAGCCATGAGATGGGTTTGGACAGGTATTATGATAAGTCTGGGGAAGAACATGGGATCACTTAACAATACGCTGTCTCTATTTACAACAAATCCTGAATTAAAATGTAATCAGGAAGGAAACATTTACATTACGACAAGCACATACATTGTACATCGTAGATCCTTCATGATGCTAGACTGGATTTTATTGATTTGACTATAGCCCACGATTGCCAATGGTTTGAAAAGTCTTGTGGGTAGCTGACAAAAGGTCTTTTACATATCATGAAAAACAAATTCACGTATAGGTTTCATTTAGAAACTTTTCGTTGTACTTCCCTTTGTACTTTACTCGGCTCTTTGTCATACGAATTTCTAATAATAGAGATCAAGGGGCCCACACAATACTATCTTGAAGCATTGTAGTTGCAAAGCAAGTAGAAAGGATTTCTCGACATTTGGTTTTTGAATCACCTTAGATGTCTCTGACGTAATTAAGCAGTGGTTAGAGTAAAATTGTAAGTACCTTCTCGTATTCGTCAATTTCTATTGAAGTTGCATCAGACAGACATGACGTAGCCGTACGAATGTCAAAATACATCTGAGAAATGGGATGAAATCTAATGGCGTCGGAAATCAAATACTCATTTTGAATATTGGTCGTAAATATCAGAAATAGATACTACGACGGATACTCAGCCGGATCTATTTTTATATTATTAATTAACTATCTGTATGGGAAACACGAAGGATTTCTATCAACGTTTTTTAATAATATGAAAGTAATTACGCATGAAATAATTATTTGTGATACCCACGTAGATGTTTTTTAATTCCACAGTACATTGCATGCGTTTCATCATGTTTGTAAGCATTTTCTATTATAGAATTAGAATGCCTACCTACTTGGTTAGTACCTAAATTAAGTACCCGTAAGCCATAAGGTGATTAATTCTTGTTTGTTGAAAGCAAGATTAATGCTTGCTTCCGTAATTAATTTTACCTTCTTGTTGCAATGGCAAGTATATATAATACGACAGCTTACGTTTTACTATAGTTAATAGAAAAGGATAAGTACTTAGACATGGGACTTGAGACTACCTAGGTATTAATTTGAATCCTAGTTTGGCATTACGGAAAAGACATTGTTAGAGTAGGAAGAGAATAAACCCGAAGATCAAATCCCTCTGAAAATATTAAAGTGGAATTACTTTCAGAAGCTTCTAGCTACTTGACTTCTGATTTACGTAGATTAATGCCGATGCTCGACAAGTTAACTTCAATACTACCTGTGTGTTTTCTGGTATATATTAATTCATTTTCTATTAGATTCGGCATTTGTTTGCGTCCTTGAATAATTATAAAGAATGAATAGATTGTGTTTTAGGATGAAATGGCAAAGTAAGAAAAGACATGGATTAATCTGAAGAATAGATTGAAAGCGTAGTAAGATTTTCTATCGCTGCGTACTTAGTGAACAATGGGGCTGAAAAGTTTTGGCTGCTAAGTGAATGGGGTATATGTAATTCCATGTGTATAACAGAAGACATCAAACCTTTTGCTTTGCTCCATATTCCAAATCAGCTTAGAGGAGAATGGAGGAAAAAAATGCAGAGAAAGTATGTTGGGGGATTTAGAGAAAGTAGAGCTGTGCCTAAGTATCTAGTGAAATGTTCCTGAGTTTTTGTTGGGGAAAGTTCACATCTAGTTATGGAGTAAAAAGGCAGTGGGTTAGTTAAGAAATAAGTGATAGGATGACACAAGTCAAGAGTAGGGAACTCAAAGTGACTCATATCAAGTCAGTCATAACATAACGACAAGAAGCCCCTAAAGAACATAGATTGAATTATTGAATACCTTGGAAAAGAGCAAAAGTTGCAATGAAAAGGAAAAAGAATGGGGTAGTGGCGAAAAGGAGCTTTTAGTTCTTTCTCCGTTTTATTCATCCCGGCTTTCTCTTCGCTTTTCTCAATCTCTGTCTCTTTCGATTTCTCCTTCAATCTAAATAATAGATGCCAGTTGCTATTTTCCTATTCTCTCCCAACTGTGTACTGGAATAAAGAGCGAAGCACTTTTCTATCAAAAAATCTGGAATTACTAAGAGTGGTAGGACCATTCAGACTCCCAACCAAGCCTCCTTGCTGTGATAAGTACGTCTAGGAAATGATGTGAGCTACTTAGGGCTGACTAGCTACTGAAATGTCGCTTATCTTTACCCTCATCACTCATTCTCTATTATTATTATGTCCTAGACTTTGAGCCAACTCTCCAATATCTCACTAGGTTAGTTAAATATTGGCAAAACATACTAAAATAATATTTTCCTAGTCTCAGTCTTATATATACATACGTTATATACTATAGTAGTTAGTCGGATTATTACGTGACTCTGGAAAACTAACTTTATTTTTCAATGTGGCTCTAACTGTTTGCTTTTGGCTTAGACAGATATATTAAATTCATACCTAAGTCAAGAGTAAGACAGCAAACTTGCTCTACTTTTAATTTAAAACTAGAGTGAAAGCAAAAACTTTCTATGACTTGACTATTTTGTATGATGGTGATGATGAACTGAATTGGCATGCAGTCGATGACACATGTGTGTCTACACTGCATACATGTTTATCTGATGAGTACTGGTCTGACCTACTTGAAACTTCACTGCAGCAATAGTAGTTAGTAATGACAGTGCTGCACTACAAGATAAAATGTAATTTGGTGATCGAAGGAGAAAGGTTGAGTTTTGAAGTGTTTGGAGAGAGGAAAAGAGCGTATAGTGGAATTATTGGAGGGAAGCAGGTAAGTATAAAGAAAATCCATCCATCCATCAGCTATCAACCTCTACAAAAGCTAATGCTGTAACAACATATTCTGGTATGGTGGAGATTGTCATTGCAGCCTTGTCTTGTCTTTCCTTGTCTACGTGCCTATCAGGAAATGAGTGGACTACCATGTCATGTCATGCGAATCGAACGGGGCTGTCGTTTCTACCTATTCATTTTCTCCGAACTTCCACCGGAGAATGTCAAGTTTCTCATATAAACGGAATTCGGGTTTCAATGGATTTCTATGGAATGGTTCGAGTACCAAATTCCAAACCAATCCTAAGCATTGGCCTTATTTTGACAGCACAGAGGGCACGTCATAGACCTTCAAATATCAATTTCCCTTATGAAAGCCTCAAAGTCTTCTATCAATGCAATAGATGCACATACCTACATGAACATATACATGTGCGTGGGTATCTCTCCTTTTATTCTACAATGCAGCTGTCGTTATTGAGCTCTTCTATTCAGACCAGATATTTAAGTAAGTATGTATTGACATTTCTACGCAAAATTCACTGACACACGTGAGAAAATCTCTTTTCATTCCAATCCCCACACGATATCTTTACTATACTCTATCTACTACAGAATTCTACCTCACATCTCTCTAATATATGCTTTTGCAAGGTGGAGACGGGCATTATTAGTTGGAATTGGAATTCTTCGCCAGTCAATCTCTTTCTCTCTACTCTTCCACAGTGAATTAAATTCCCAACACATTTTCAAAAGCACTTCACCACTGGAACGAAATCGTTAATTGAGTGATCTAACTTTGGGAATTTATTAATTATGACCTAACACTACTACACATAGAAACACTTAAATTGAAAATATTATAAAGGAGTGAAGCTGTTAGCCTTGTTTCTCTAAGAGATCTCGAACACTAAACTATTTGGTCTATTCATGTCTAATGGATTTATATAACATTTCCTAAAATAAATATGGGTAATTTTAATGTTCAGTGGTTCAGAATGTCTAGACAGTATTTGTAACGTTTTATTTCCAACTCTGTAATCTGTAGAGAGCCATTATAGTTTCAGTACAGTAATGGGATTCCTTTCATAGTATTTCAATGATGCTGACATGATATAGATTTAGGAGATTTTTGGTATAATGTTGATATGAGTAGAAAACATTGAAAAATAGTTTGTATGATAGTAAAATGTAATGCGTGATGGTGTTGGTATCTGCTTTTGTTGATACGGTGCAGTGGTAGTACGTGACATAGTTAGAATAGATAACCTTAGTCGGCTGGGTAGCCATTGTTAATAGATTTCACGTTAGTAATTCGATTTGATGTGACAGAGGATAAATAATTCCAGACTCAAATGCAAGCAGTCAACGTAAACCATAGAGGAGCTTACCTTGGTATTGGAGTAAAGTATAACTTGCCACTATCTTGCACTATATGGATAATAATCATCTATCTGCCTACGTATTTAGCACATCGATACCCAACAGAAGTAGCCAAGTACACTATTGAAACTTTTTGCTAACTACATGGGGATATAGTAGTGAAGGAGTCTAGAAATGCATTATGTATGATGATAATGTGCCACTATAGACATGAATAATGAATTGTATACCTGGCCTGGGTTTTCTGCTATGATGTGGAACAGTCATGATTAAAATAGGAGCAGAGGATTGGAGAAAGCTTGCATGTTTTTCCATTTCGTTCTTTTTCCCAAGCCATTTATATATCAAATGAATGTAACTCGCTTTTGAGGAGTTCCATTTTTCTGTGTGGTTGGTTCTGGGTGCTTTGCGTTGAAAATCGTTCTTGTCAGAATGAGTTATAAGATGTATATATGTTATTACAGTAACTTTTACTAAGTACGGGAATTATCTAAATGTTTCACGACTATTGTACTATATATGTTTACCTATAGATGTTAGCGGTAATCAGTAATTCAAGCAGCATGTCTGTCTATGGCCTATGGGCATTAAATAGTATTTAAAAATTCCATGAATCATGAAATAGCATGCTTCTATACATTCAGCCATCAAGACAAGGAATTACAATGAATAATATTATTTGATGTCAATTGTTGCCAAATCTTCAATTTCAGTAGCATGGTACTGATCGAAGGCGGTTATTTAAGAGGATTGCATATAGCTCAGGTTATTATAAAAAACCAGAAATTCTAAAATAGTCGCGTAGTTTTTTAAGTCACTAGGCAGTATCGTTTGCCTGAAGTTGTGATTACCGCTAATATATACATCTTGTTATGACGTAGTATCAAGGGAAATTTATTTAATGCTCAGATATTCTTAAGAGATGATTTATATATGTTTATATCTATACATTATGAACTATTTGTGTAGTGCAGACTAATACCATATAATATATTGCAGGATTTATATTCAACAACAATAATTTTCTTTGAGTTGTTCGTATGTCTGAAATATGTCTTAAGTATATCCTGTAGAAAGCACTTTGGGAATGGTACATATAAGTAGTTAAGGTAAAGGTAAGTACCAGGCTTTCAAAAATGCCAAATGTATTCTTGTAAGAGAAAGTTTTACATCTTTCCAACGTGCAAGTTTACTATTTACATATGCATAGTAGGAGTAGTAGTCGGGAGTG
This sequence comes from Tomocerus qinae, assembly GCA_020055645.1. Lineage (NCBI taxonomy): Eukaryota > Metazoa > Arthropoda > Collembola > Entomobryomorpha > Tomoceridae > Tomocerus > Tomocerus qinae. The sequence goes on along the minus strand of CM034546.1, from coordinate 103,728,799 downwards.
GAGTGAGGAAGTTCAATATTACATGTTTCAAGATTGAAAGCGGAATAAGACTCTTTAAAAAGCATGTAATATAGCGTGTAAAAGGGAATTTGAAGATTACTAATACCGCGAGGTAGTAGTAATTAGTTTTTAGTTTGGCTGCTCCTAGAAAGCAATTTCATCATTTCTCTCTCAAGTATTTTAGTAATAAATATGGAAATTCAGGTCCATATTTTGTAGGTGGTCACGTGTTTTCTGATGTTCTATATTTTGGTGTAATAATGATAGTCTTATATTACGGTTTTTGACTTCATAATTTACTTGGGCTCGTATTCAATGTAATAATGTTGTTTTGTGTGCGGGAATTGTTTAGCTTGACTGGGTGTGGGGAGAGCAGAGTGTAAAGAAACTTTTGACTCACTTTAGCATTTGAATTAGCATCCTTCGTTCTGTTCGGAACTAAGCTTCTTACCTCCATTCCTATTAGCATAATTCAATAATGCTTTTCTACAAAACTCGTACAATAAATCTTTTACTTATGTTAAAGTAGCTGGAAATGGAAAGTAGGTTTCACGCTACGCTGGCTTTTATCTAATTGGAAGCATCAGTGAATTTCCTGACTACATCATAATTAAATCATATTACTCTTGGGCCACTTATGCCAACCTTTATTTTCAATATCCCGTTTGTTTTCAATTGGATGGAGAATGCAATATTTGTATAATGTTCCTTTAACGAGAAGAAACTCGCCTAGCGTGTTTAATGGAACGGATGTAACTCTATATTAATCTGTGGCAGCAACTGTTACTTGCAAAGTGAGAAAAGTTTTATTTCAAGAGCATTATGCTCTACTGGATAGTTTGATATATATCAATCAGTTCAACCTCTTGATGGTATCCCCATTGGAAGATTATTACCTTGATTTGTATCGAAATAAAAGTAACTTTTCTATCGATCCTGCATTTTAATGGCTCATTGTTCGTCATTAAGCTCCCGCACTCAAGGAAAACTAAAGTTCATGTCTAATTTATAAGTTTCTCTGCTAAGCTTTTATATTCTCGTGGATTATATCGTTAGTTAAATCAACTTTACTTATACGTTAGAGAGTTGACCTTCTGTTTCCCAATTTACGGATTCTGACATGTATACTGCTTTAGTACGCATAGAATTGTGATGATTCTTTTAGGGAGTTCAATGTTTAATTCGGCACCTTATTTGGGCCAAAAGTGCTAATGGACATAAAGAATAGATTATCATGGAATAATTCAGGGGATTTGGGATGTAGAGCAGAAGAATCGGAATAATGTCCAGGGTTAAGTATCCATTGTACCAAATATCACTTAAGTAAAATAGCGCTTAGCCATAACCTTGAGCACCTTTACCTATCATTGTGAATTCCAAATAGAGTTTCCTGTTTCAGCACTTGCATAAATAATGAATGACACTTTTGGTCCTAAAAGTTTTACTTGCAAACTGTTTCGTTCGTTTTGAACTCCTAGAGACAATAACATGTTCTTGAGCGAAGCAATAGAAATTATTTACTTCAAGATAGGTAGTACCTACGACTGCCTTCAAGTGTGTCGTAATTGTCTGCTCGACAAATAAATTATGATTCGTAAAAGGAATTGTGGCAATAATATAGCGGAAAATTTGCAAGCAGTCATCATGCTTGATATAGTCAAGCAGTATATAGGAACTGAATAATAAAAACTTTTTTTCAGACGTTCATTTCGCCTGTAGTGTGTAATATATTTCCTTTGCGGATAAAACAAACAGTAATACAGATTATTATTTTCAGTAGGATGATTAGGTCTTGTAGTCCGACATGTGACCTATAGCTTGTATATTTTATATGAAACGTGATGTCTATGTTGTTGTAAGTAAAGGATTGTGAGTTACGCAATAAGTTTTATTTGCTTTTTTATTCTTTGATGTTCAATTATTTCCCTGTGGACATGGCCTTTGCTTTTCTTTGTTGACTTTACTATTCAGATAGACATCTAGAAAAAATAGAAATGATTCATAGAATTTGTAAGTAGACTCTGGCCGTAGGAAACTATGTGTGTACGTAAATAGATTGCTTTTCTATGCTATCAGTAGTAGTCGACATTTAAATTCCCATCTGACATCAAGATTAATACCTATGTGTTGCTACTGTATTCAAACTCTATTCAAATAAAATCGAATTCTCATCTGGAACGAGAACGGACCACAAATGTCCAACACAAGTTAAAATGCAAACCACTTTTCTTACTCCTTTCTCGTAAAGGCCATTTGATCGTGTTTTGTAGCGGATGCGTTTGAAAGTGCATTGATGTTTCACCATGCTTTACACAGCCACTTTTCGAATAACGCTTTCTATGCTAAACAAACAAGCAAGTGGGCTCAGGCAAATTGAATTATTTTCAAATCAATTCAAACTAAAGGAAAATCCGTCTGAGTGGGAAGTCTAGCCACATAAGACGTACAACAGATTCAGATACCTATCTGGTTTACACCGGAAAACTTTGGAGCAACATCCGATCTGAGCTCTATGTACACAACGTATGTAGCATTATTCAATCCTGTTATTCAGCATCCGTCCTCCAGACTTACGTATTTCATATTTGTTGTAATATAACGAGAATCCAGTCTGCTCCTGGTCTCGTACTCTAGGTAAACTGTATTCTTCAATCTAGCTGTCTGTTTCCTCATAATAAATCAAAATTGTATTATTACATCGACATCTGCGACTGCTTTCTTGTCTGCTTTCCTTTGTACCTTTCAAGGAACAACGTGTCATTTCCTCCATTCTCGCTAGATTCAATTTCATTTTGGGAAAGTACTAAGAAAAAGGACGTGCTCTTTTGATTTCCAAGGATGAGGATAAAAGATTTATTTCTGAAGCTTCAGTATCTTAGATTATTGCTATTTCTGCACATAAATGTAGTTTTCACTCAAATTTGATATTGCTACTTTGTTATACTATCTATCAAATAAATACCGGATCATTGTTTTTCTTACTTGCGTGACTCAAGTGACTCTTAGTGGTCACCAGTGAGATTGGTTAAGGCTGTATGTATGGAGTAAAATAAATATAGGTAATTCTATGCTTTTGTTCTAAACATATTGGTATATTTTTAGCCGAAGGGATGATAATATATTATTGTATAGTAGAAAATATACGGCGATCTCTCTTAGTGCTCTTAATTCCATTCAAGGAGCTTTACTTTGTTATTATCTTGCGTCTTTGTTTTCTTTTGTGTAGTGAAATGTGGATTTTTATGGATTTGGGCAATTTCGCGACAAAGAATAAAGTGCCTAAGCTCTTTTCCTTCTTTATCTAACCAGTTCCGTTGTTCCTTCAAGAGGATTTCTCTATAGATCTATAAACGCCCATTTCTTAAGTTGCGCCGCAGCCACAACTTTTTGCCATTTATCTAAACAGGTCTGAGTGTGTGGTGTGTGTCCCAGAAGCGTTGTGATTAATCTGTTTGGGGTTACTTAAAAAGTTCCGCTTTCCCGGTCAATCACCCTCCAAACTATTTACTATTACAGATACGACATATTATACTCATCAATTTTCGGAGAAAGGTTTGTTATCCTGGAAGATGAATTACCAAGAAAGAAATAGATTATCTTTGAGTACTAGAATTGAGTAGGTTATATTTAATAAAGTGTATAGTAGTATTTAATAGGTTTAATATAAAACGTATTATCATTTCAAGAATGCCATGATTATGAGATTATAAAGTTTGTAATGAATTACCAAAATACATGTTAGTTTACCATTAAGGTGAGTGAAACGAAAGAAAGTTGGAGGCAGTTTTTAATTCTGTATGTAGTTGTGAATATGTTGAACAAATTGGATTGAAAGCATTACTCATGTAGCCTTATATGTATACTTAGCTATTTAAGTGTATAAATAACTAATTCTTTTGACAAGACTTCATTTCTCTAAATACTACAAAAGGTTGAAGGTATTTACGATAAATTAACCATTTCTTTCTTTCCTATTGTGGAGAATGAGGGAAGGAGTTCAAAAGAAATAAATGAAAATCCTGCATAATATATGATGTAGTTGTGAGTGGGATTGTATTCCTTGATACGCTTCACTAGGTCCTGTTTAGTTAGCAGGTAGGTAGCCTTTGTAGAAATGCGAGCAACTACTGTCGAAGGAAAAGTAAATAGAGCCCTGGGAGCCCGAATTTCCATAAGCGAATTTTGAAAGGTTTTCAGAAAAACACAAAATTTTATTGGCAAGTGTCTTGGCAACTACCTCTATTATCCTAGACAACCGCATAATGTCACTGTTGAATACTGTTTATTTCCATATTTATTTCGCATAAAACAACTTCAAAAATGATAACAATGAAATTCGCGTGCCAAATAACTTACAAAGAAATCCCAGGGCTCTATTTACTTTTCCTTTTACAGTAGTCAACTCAAGTAGAATTGTAGGACTACAAGTTTTTTTGTAGTCAACTAAAACATTTCTTTGTGACTATGATTACTATGTAGTCGCTAAAAAGTAATTTCGTAGTCAACTACGTTACATTAGTGAAATTGCTTTTTTAGCTCGCCTGAGTAAGCGAGCTTATAGAACCGCACAGTCTGTCCGTCCGTCCGTCCGTCCGTCCGTCCGTCCGTCCGTCCGTCCGTCGGTCCGTCCGTCCGTACCCACGATAACTTTCGAAAGCAATGACGGATATAGACCAAACTTGGCAAAAACAATGCCTATGGACCACTGACGATCCCTATTGATTTTGGGGTAAATCGGTCCATAGGTTGCTGAGATACCGCGCGCTCACTTTGTCTTCATTTTGATAGTTAAAGTGAAAAATGGGCATTGAAAATTGTAATACCGTTTCCTATAGATTGTTAGCGGGATAGTATAAACTATATCATGCCGCTTCTACTAAAACTGAAATTAAATAGTAAAATAACAAAACCGGAAAATTACCTTTAAAAGCAAAATAACGAATCTGTTTCAAGTTTGTCTTGATTTTAACAGTCAATATTAATATATTTTCATTATGTATTGACTTTGATAGTCAATATTAATATATTTTCATTATGTATTGACTTTGATAGTCAATATTAATATATTTTCTTATGCATTGATCTTGATAGTCGTTATTAATATATTTGATTTGTATTGATTTTGATAGTCAATATTAATCAATTTTGACTTTCTGTTGATTTTCATAGTCAACATTTATCAATTTTGATTTTCTATTGATTTTCATTGTCAACATTAATCAATTTTGATTTTCTGTTGATTTTCATATTTAAAATTAATCAATTTTGATTTTCTGTTAATTTTCATATTCAAAATTAATCAATTTTGATTTTCTGTTGATTTTTATAGTCAACATTAATGAACTTTGATTTTCTGTTGATTTTCATAGTCAACTTTAATCAATTTTGATTTTCTGTTAATTTTCATAGTCAACATTAATCAATTTTGATTTTCTGTTGATTTTCATAGTCAACATTAATCAATTTTGATTTTTTGTTGATTTTTCAAATAATATAGCTTCGTTTCCCTATAATATCAATGTCTGAATTTTTAATATGTCATAGCTACATATATAAAGACCCAATTCTGAAAGTTTGATCAAAATCCGTACGCTCGGTTTTGTGCTACGTGCGAGTACTTTTTGTCTAGCAAAATATGTACACGTTAACCTTTAATCAGGCGAGCTTCTGTTACGGCTTGCTGTAGGTTTTTACTTCTTTCACTTGCTTATCATGTATTATATGTAAAAGCACTACGCGCCTAATTCGGTTCTATATTCAGGGTTATACATTCTACTCCTTTATTTTATGATTATCAACAGTCGCATTACTATTCAATAACAAATCGTCCCTTTACTGAAAACCTACTTACTGTAAAAACGGAAATTATAAATACTCTGACGTCATAATAACTCCGCCTAATGTTATAATATACTATTGTGTAGTGAAGTATAGTAACGCAAGCAACTGGTAACAGTAACACTCAAAAATTTGCGCGAAATTCATAATCAGTCCCGATATTAAACGAGCGGATAGTACGCTTTTAACTCAGACCAACGTAGGAGAAAGTAAAACTGCGTAGTATTTCCACTCTACTCCTATTAGTTATTTTTACGGAAAATTCTTAGAAAATTGTCAAAATAAAAAAAAAACGTCGCATGAAATGGAAGTGTGTAATTCCCATACGGTTGGAGAACTCTCGTGCAATAAATGAGAATGTTAATCAAAAGAAAGTTCAAACGAAGAGCTTGTTCCTTAGTTAATACGATTTCACATTTATATTCATTCACTACCCTTTTCAAAAGCTAAGAGGACGATTGTCTTTTTCAACTGAAGTCAAAGTGTGCACTCTAACATTTCCCTTTGACTTCTTTAGTGAACAACAAGACATATAGTATGTAAATTGCTTGTTTACAGCTTGCAGTGCAATGGACGATGTAGTGATACTTACTTGGTATTCTATCTACAGAATATAAGACGATTAGTGAATAAAAACTGTAATACTAAGAAAAATCTCAATTTGAATGAACTCAAGTGGCACTTGTACCATTATCCAAATAGCGAAAATAATTTGTTTTTCTCCAAAGAAAGAAACGGTAATTGGAAAAGCTCCATACCAATGCCAAACTAAATATTTTTAACCAATCCCTTACAAGAATATCTGCAGACCCTTGCTGTGGAATGTCACACCCACACCACATCATTCCATCTCTACTTGTGCTTTCTCCGAACTCGTTTACACATCTTTCTCCTTTGAATTTTCTTTAATTTCAGTCCTTGTCCTCAAACAATAAACAAGTTTTGGGGAAGGAATGAAATTACAATGGAGATCTAAACGGGACATACTTTACAATTATCTATTTTGTCAAATTACCCCTACCCATATTCCTTTGTCGGTATCCACTTCAGAACCATGTCAATAACAATTTTAAAAGTTTTAAATTGAATTAAACATTAAAATGCTCCGACGTTGCTTAAAATTGTAATTTTTGCGTAATAGATTAGATCTGTATTTCTGTAAATTCTGCAGTAGTTCTTTTTTTGAATCCTTAATTTATCGATGTACTTAAATATGTTGACAAATCAGTACTTTTTCCACTTCGATAATGGCATTGTAGATTCAGTCCTAAATGTCATAATATTTGGGAGAAACAACCTAAAAATGGCACGGGTAATATGTAAATGTCAGGATGGAAGGAATGGATGGTTGTGATGAATGTATATTGAGAAAAGGGAGCTCGGATTGTTTTGGTATGAACCAGGGACGTAAAATGTGTGTAGAATGTGGTTTTCATGGTCAAAGAGATGCTGTGTAGTAGATTGAGATGTGGTTTTGGGTGCAATGTTATTTTTGAGTGTGAATGTCGAGTGTAAGTAAATGTCAGTGAATTTTTAATCCTAAATGCGATGTTGTACTATATGTAGGTATATAAGTATATAGTAGTAAATAAGGATTTGCCCGTGGCCTGGAGAAATGCTTTGTGTACTCAAGTTGAGTAAGACTCGTGTGTGGCATGAGAAGAACAGTAAAAGTATTTTATCGGCAGATCAATACAATGAAACAGCAAGGCAAAGTAGTAAATTAAAGAAGACATAGTACACAGAAAAACCATATACTTAGTAGATAGAAAGAGGATAGGTAGGATTTAGTATAGAATTTGATGATGATGTAATTTCATATAGATACATAGATCAAGATTCTGCAACTGTTCCAGCTACGTACTTAAAACAAAGATCGTGGCTCATTGTAAATACTCGCATTGTTTTGTTGGTTTTCTTAATTCTTCCTTCCGTTGTACATTTTAATGAGTCTGAACTTCTACTATATCTAACGTAATGGGATGGTTGGCAATTCAACGGCAGAATCCTAACGATAATGGTGAGATGGCTTGGAGGTTATTTAGAAACAGTAAATTGGAGGAGTTGTTGGAGTTTCGTGTGTCTGCATCGGAAAAAGTCACTTGTCTTTGTCTTCATTACCTTCTTTTCTCCCTCTGTATCTTAAACTCCTAGCTCCTCACATTATTTTGGGTTATGTTAGGTTTGGCTGTCGGCAATGCATTACAAATACTGCAAAGTCGTAGCTCAGCCCAATGCAGGAAGCTTTAGCTAGAAAGAATAATAGCTCCACTGTCCTAGGCTGTGGTGTGAGTGAACAACTTCTTGTGCTTCTAAATAAATCAAGGAAAGCAATTTTACAACGGGATTTCCTTCTGTTGCAGGTGATTACGCCGTACCGAGTACTTGTCTTGGCGGCTGACGACAGAACCGCTATGGAAGAATGGATACATGCCATCAGGGCTGCGAGCAATGCCAACTTTTACGAGGTGAGTCCCATACAGCATCCTAGTACTCTTATCTCTACTACTACTACTATACTACTACAGCCCTGACTTCCCTCCCTAAAACTACTTGCTTTTCTCCATTTAAAACTCTACTTATTTATTTTATGTCACATACTATTTCATCCAATCCATTTGCTTGTTATCTCTAATCCCATTCAATGTCCGTCTTTCATTCCTTCTCGCACGGCTGTTTCTAATCAGCTCTAGTGCAACAAGAGTTGCAACAATTTCTAAAACCGAGCGATAATTTTTTCTACAAATATTTAACATTCATCCGTCTCAAATTGTACCTTTCGAACAAAGGAGCGTCATGCCTGGTTTTCAGTACGCGTTTCAAGAAATTGCCGAAGGTTAATGTCATGATACCATTTATAGGTCAAAACCAGACCAAAATTAAAGCCAAGAACTTCACTTTAACAATGTCGTATCTCAATAACTTACTCATATTTCTTAAAATACAACTTCATGATTCAAATTCCTACTTAAAAAACATTCTTAAGCATTTATAGGTAAAGAAATTATTCCTGAAATAAGTTGTTTATATGAAATGTATGCCTAAGGAAATAAATTGGCATGTTTTGATTTATGATAGCTAGTAAGATTTGTTAGGTGAATGTTCCAAACAATCCTTAGTAGTATCATTTTCTATAGCATATTGTAATCTCTTTTTTCATTGTATTTATGAACTATGTACACTCCCTGTATTTCTTGTAAGGAAAAGGGTGTGATACAAGTATTATCGATATACTGGAGTATACTATATTATATTGAATATTGTATGAGTGTATGCTCAGTTTGCGAAAAGTACAGTTGGGATCGTATGAAATATAATTTGTGTAGTATCTTTGTAATAGATAAGCAGACTTTTATAGTTTGTTTATTTGTTAGGGTATGTATGAATAAGAAAGACTGTTTCTGGTGATAGTATAAGCTATGATTGATGATATTTTATGTATTTATTTTAGAGCGGGGATCACTCATGTTTATTATCGGGAGCTCACGTATGGTATGCTACGTCTCACGCCAGGCCAACTTATTGCAACATTTGTAAAGAACAACTATGCGGTATGTTTTACATTTCCCAAAATAAATGTTTGTGGGTACTTTTGCTTTGGAATTTCTAAGTAGGTATAGACATGGATAGATATTTTTGTGCCACAACCATTAGCAAATACCTTTGTGTCATGCAACAAATAAGAGTTGCATTTATTGATTTACTTAGACTATCCACAGAGTGATTTTCCTTGTGGCACATTCAATTCGTGACGATAAGGCTCTACGATAATATTGAAATAAAGGAAACCACAATACTTTGTTGTATACTCTGCATTGTGTTTCTAGAGCATTAAACACAATAATTGAATATGTTAGAGAGAAGTGTACCAATGGTGAAATGTTTAATATATGATTGTGTACTTTGTCTATAGGTGTAACTTCTCATGGGCTGAGCTGTGAAATTTGTAAATTCAAAGCACATAAACGCTGTGCTTCTAAAGCGCTTAATAATTGCAAGTGGACCACTCTGGCCTCGATGGGCAAGGACATTATCGAGGAGTCTGATGGGGTACTTTTACCATTTATATACATATGTCCTAGGCCAAACACCTATTCAGACTTATAGTGATTAGCGCCGGCTGGCTGGCCATACATTTTGATTTATCCAATAGTGCGCCTTTTCTAAAAGTAATTTAATTTCACTATGTATAAAATTATTTTATTTCATCAGTGACTCAAATAGTTTACTTTTAGCATATTATGAATGTAATTTTTGCAGTAACTCATTTTAATTTGGCGATGGGTATAAAATGTTAATTTAATTAAAAACAGCCAAGCTATCCATACACCAGCCTTTGACATCCTCTGAGATTGTTATTCTTTTTAAGACACGTTGTAAAATTACATTATTCAGTATTTTCGCATGGTTGTACTCTATTATGTCATTGTAAATCATTTTAACGGTTAAGGGCTGTCATTTTTGTCAACCGAAAAGATTTTAAATGTACAAAATGTGCAATGGGACAATAGTATTCTCATAAATATTTCTTCCTCTTTTCAATGCTAAACTTCCCTAGATGATTGTTTCAGCTGGAGAGATATGTTGAGATAGTATTGCCTTACATATCACAGAGAATGTTGCATTATTAGCTGACGGGTGGGTGGCCTACGACATATTATAGTATTCTACTTGTGTTTAGCCAAGTTTACATTTCCATTAGGAAATAGGAATTTAATGGATAAAATGTTTTTGTCATTTGATTGAATTAGTCTCTGGCCCTGCCACATCAATGGCTAGAAGGAAATTTGCCAGTATCAGCCAAGTGTGACGTTTGTGAAAAGACTTGCGGCTCGGTTCTGAGGTAGTTGCTTAAAACGGTTTTGAAAAAAAGGGATTGATTTTTGGTGGATGTAATTTAGGATCCAATTGAGGAAATGTCTATTACATTTCACATTAGATTGCAAGACTGGCGTTGTCTTTGGTGTCGAGCTTCAGTGCACACAGCCTGCAGACCAATGATAGGGTCCAAGTGTCCTTTGGGTCGCATCAGTGTTGTTCCACCGACAGCTCTACACACTATCGGTAAACTTTCAGACTTCCTATTACTTTTAACGAATGCTTTTAGTAGGATAGAATCGATGAAAATAAATTGGGTCTGTATAGGTATTTTACTGACCATAGTGGCTAATCTGCTGATGAGTTTTGCTCTTGAACTTGTTTTTGTATCTTCTAGGAAGTGACGATGCGTGGGAAGCTTCGCGTCCTCTCCTCGGCTGCTCTCCTCTCCTTGTATTTGTCAACTCTAAATCAGGGGATCACCAAGGTCTGAAATTTCTTCGAAGGTTTAAACAGCTGCTGAATCCGGCTCAAGTTTTCGATTTGATGAACGGTGGTCCGCGTCTTGGTCTCCAGCTCTTTAGACACTATGAACCGTTTCGAATTCTGGTTTGTGGTGGGGACGGCTCTGTCGGTTGGGTGATGAGTGAAATCGATAGACTTGATATGCATGTAAGTATCTGCTTGACTCAATAATCGTAGCAATCTCCTAGGATAACAAAATCATATCTTTTACATTAACGACCTCATTAATTTAAAGCGTGACTAACTTAGTTTCTCCATTACATTATCCCTGGAATTTGTGACTCTATAATTCTGATCTCGTTAAATAATGCCCTTTCCACAGAGACAATGTCAAGTTGGTGTCCTGCCTTTAGGAACTGGTAACGACCTGGCTAGAGTTTTAGGCTGGGGGGCAGCCTGTGATGATGACGCGCATTTGCCTCATTTGTTGGAGAAATACGAGAAGGCAACCACGAAAATGCTAGACAGGTATGTATACAGCACGTTGAATGTGTGAAATTACATAGTGTTATTCTAATGCGGGTGTAGAGGTTACTATTGTGGTGTTTGAGTGCTTACGACGCTCTCGAATTACTTTCGAATTGCCTAACTGATCATTTAATGTCTTTTGATCAGGTGGAGTATCATGACATTCGAGCGGGGAGTATTTCTAAAACCAACTTTCAGTGAAGGACTTCGCTTAGGGCAGAAGCCTCAAATCTCTCAGTATGAACATTCGGTGGTATCCCATCTTCAAAATATTCTGCAATCGGATCAACATCAGACTGTTATCAGCTCAGCCAAGTAAATATCATTTTATGATTCCACTCTATTTCTTTTCCTCTCTTTGCCCTTGAAACAATTTCGTAGGATTCCGAATGCCCAGGATCTTTTGAAGTATAAATAAGATTCTCTGGCCTGTATATTGCCTTTCTCCAACTTTCAAATATTGCACTACTTTTTTACGTTGAGAAATTGAATCTCTAGGGTAGACTCCTCTCCTGTATTACATTTCAGCCCAGGAAAATCATATTCGGATGCATTTGCAAGGGCTTACTTGACGAAAAGTTGAAAAGCTACTGTTTTTACATCTGAAAAGCTCTCTTAGAAGGCTTCCTTCCAACGTATTTTATTGAATCATAAGCTCGAGTGAAAGTCTAACTATAATGCCAAAGATTTACCAAAGAGAAAGTCAAAGAGGTTATCCCGTTAGTCACTTCTTCTAATAAAAGTCTAAAGTTTAGTTTTCCTGTGTACTTAGGTACTCTACACAGAAACACCGTCGTCGTCGACTTGAAATATAATACGATGCAATCACTCAGGCACATTGAGCACCACGCGTAGCTGAACCTCCAATAGCTCAACATCCACTACCTAAAGTTTTCAACTTGTCAATGCTTTCCACTTTCCACCTAGATTCAAAGATGTACACCTGACACTTTATTCCTTCTATTCAGACTTTTCAAACGAAAGCTTTTTTCAGAGATGCACAAATTCCATTTCTCGTGTCACAGTCCCAAAGGGTTCCCCACTCTCCTTTCTTTTCATCTCTCAAATCTTATCCCATACATAAGTAAAACAAAAGCCAACTAAGCACGTACACTACCTTCCTTCCTCATACAACTCAAATCACATGCACAACCGAGTTAATGAGCAAGAGTAGAGTAATTGTTTGCTATTCACTCATCCCTTTCTTTACTCAAAGGTTAATTGAATAGAGAAAGACAATTTGTTACAGAATCTTAGTCGGTTTTACCTTCATCGTGATAACGGCATGTTTAAATTCACTCATGCCAAATGAAGATTATTTCCGTTTCAGTCAACATCCAGAATGTACCTCATTTTCTCATTTAGAGCACCCCTTGAAATTGTTCATCCACCGTTTTTTATCTTGGAAACATGGGTGAAACAATAGTTGACCTATATCGACCTATATAAGATTGATTGGTAGAGGTACAGCAACTTGTGCCTCTGGCACCTACAATTTTTTGCAATATTAAGGAAATTGTTGAAATAACAAGGAACTTCAAACAGTCTTCTTGCTAGAAAAGTTTTCTTATCTATTTGCAATTTCCGTCCTTATCAGATAGAACTTTGTACTTGATTTTCAAAGCAATACCAGAAGATAGCCCATGATTGCATGATTTTTCTATTACTAAATCCAAAACATGATATATGATGATAGGAAAACGGTCGGAAATGATGTAGTAATGGGATGTGGTTTTCTTTGTGAATTTCAGAGTATTATGCGAAACGGTGAGAGACATGATAGGAAAAATTGGCTCGTCGTCCTGCGATTCGGAAATCGATGAAAAATGTGCCACATTAAGCCAGAAGTTGGATTCCCTTCTTCAAACGTTGCATGAAGAGACTGAAAATGAACCAAGTACTCCTGAAGATGAAGAACAGGATTTTGTCGAGGTAAGCATAATCCATCATTAAAATTGAAAGACCAAAACTTCTCTAGAGTATGTAGAACTTATTTTTGAAATTGAAAATTCGTACATATCCTTCGTGCTTCATTAAATTATCACGGAAGAACAATCTCCTGTGACACTGGCGTGTGAAACTGTAATGCAATTATAAATAGTTTACTCATGTATGAGTCAAGAAGACTGAGTGTTGCGGCAATTTGTCTCAGAGTAGAATTTTCTTTCGTGAGTGATTAAGTTTTCTGTATGTGTGTGGACCTACTTTGTCTACCTTTAATATTTAATGGGCACTGTCTTCAAATACCAAGACTGAGTAAGTAAGAATAAGTTGTTTTTCTTTTAAGTTCTGAAAATGAATTGTATATTCGTGTAACATCTTTGTATGTAAGAGGTAGTACTATAATCCTATACACCTTACCCAGTAACAACAATACGATTTGCATACACAATGAGAAGGAAAGTAAAAAAAACTTTGTCTTTAGTGACGTAGGTAGTTCTAGGGATGGGAATTCAACGGAATTGGAACTGAAAGATAAAAGAAACTGTGAGTTCACTCCTCGCAACTAAATTTTCCGTTTCGTTTCACTTGAGATTGTACCATATGAAGTATGAATGAGTTCGTCTTTTCGCTCCTTTTGACGGAAATTACATAGATATACACGACAAGAAATTTAAAACTTGGGTACTATGACTTGTGGAAGGTAAATAGGCATTTTCCAGACTATTTTTGAACCACATCAGGTCCAGCATTTTGAATGGATAGAATTCCTTCGTCCTTTGTAAATACCTTCCAAAGGATGACAAATTTAGATCAGATTCTCTTTTAATTAATTCTATTTTTGTAGGGAAAAGTGATCTCGTCCCTGAAAACATTTGCTAAACAAACGAAAACGAGTGTGTTGGTATTTGTATACTTTTGATTAACTTTAGACTTGACAATGTAGAACGAAATACTGTAATTAGATATGCCTAGAACACACTGATACTGTTGTACTGAAAAATACTGAGAACTGCAGCTCTTTTAATTAGCGAAGCGTATAATTTGTGTTATAGTAAAGTTCACCTTTACAATGGACTGAATTAGTTAATACAGTCGTAATTACTATTACTAAATGGTTTTTAGGAGCATGATGTTGAGCTGAAGACACCCCCGAGTGCTACGGCTACAGGATTAAGCAGCCCTTCTAGTTGTCTAAGTCCACATTCCCCCGCTGTTAAGAAGATGACAAAGTTTCGGCAGAGAGAAGCGCTAATGTCAAGGGCGAATAGTTTGAAGAAAGCTGTCCGTCAAATAATTGAACACGCTGAGAAAACAATTGACGAGCAGAATACTAGCCCGCCCGTTGTGATTGTTCGTCCGATGAGTCTTGCAGTTCAGGCGGAAATACCACAGCAGATCGTGGAGCCGATGAAACATCATCAAGATGCAGAGGACTCGGAAGAAGGAATAGCAGACTGTGGTGACAGTTTTGATGTGTCTGGGACTGAGTCTCCGCATGAAGATGAGTGTGAAAAACCAGAAGAACAACCATCCCCCTTACCCCCGAATATTCTTTGCACCAGTCCAATTGATCCTCACGTGACTTTACCCGTGCCTACGCAATTTGCTGACCAAAATAATCCTAGTTTCCACATTCAGAATATAATTAACGAAGCTCAAAGTCAATTTGAGGGTGAGGGTGATGATTACAATGACGATGTCGACCAAATCGAATATAGTACATTCAAAACGGATTCAGATGATGAACAAGAAAATAAAGTACAATTAGATCACGATCAGTCGGAGAAAGAGAAGGACGAAGAAGAATGTAGCTCACAGTCGGAGAAAATGCTGTTGTTTCCCAAAATCGAAGTTGAGTCTCCATCCTCGTCTTCGGTGAAAACTCCTGAAGACTCTGAAGATATATCAATGTCAGAGAACTACAGTGGTAACAAAACGGAAGTAAGTGGGACCTCAAGTATTAATATTTCGTCGACGACAGGAAACCAAGGGAATACTGGCGACTGCTCCTTTTTATCTGTACCGGGAAGTGCAGGTAATTTTCCTAGAGGAGCAAGTCCTCGGGCCTCGCGAAGGATCTCAATGGGCTCCCTTTTCAAGCCCCTCGAAGTGGAAATTCCAAAAAGTCCGAAATCTCCTAAAAATCCACTCAACTTTTTCGGAGACTCTTCAGACGGAAACTCATATTCTTCAGCAGCTAATTCTCCTTTTTCATCTTCTGCTCATTCCTCTCCAAATAAACTTTCCTCCAGCAGCTCAGCTCATCATAAAAGGAAAACACTTCCGATTGTCAACCCCCTGGTGAGTCATCCTTCGTGGCCGGCCATTGCCTCTGGCGGGGTTGTCAGCAAAGTACTTCTTGCCAATGCGGATGCGATTTGTGCTGTAGCGAGTCCACTGATGGACCCGGAAATGGATCCAGAAGAACTCATGATCGGTTTTGATGAGAGATGCGTGATGAATAATTATTTTGGCATTGGAATTGATGCCAAAATCACTTTGGATTTTCATCTGAAGAGAGAAGAACACCCTAAGAAGTGTAGTAGCAGAACAAAAAATTTCATGTGGTATGGGGTCCTTGGAAGCAAAGAATTTTTGCAAAAATCGTGCAAGAATTTGGAGCAAAGGGTCCAACTGGAATGTGATGGAAAGCGACTCCCACTGCCCAGTTTGCAAGGAATTGTCATTTTGAATATTCAGAGGTAAATAAACAAATAACTAGATATTCCTAACATTAAATTTATCGACCAATCTGCTCTGTTATTTGTAAGGCAGAAATTAAATAGCGGTAGTTGGCTAATAAATGGCATTGTCATTATTAATTTCAGCTTTATGGGCGGCACAAATTTTTGGGGTGGCACAAAGGAAGATGACTGTTTCTTAGCACCTTCATTTGACGACAAGATACTCGAAGTTGTTGCAGTATTCGACTCAATGCAGATGGCTGCATCTCGATTAATAAATTTGCAACATCACCGTATTGCTCAATGTCATCAGATTAAAATAACAATTTTGGGCGATGAACCGATTCCTGTACAAGTTGATGGCGAGGCTTGGTTACAACCCCCGGGCGTGATACGTATCATTCATAAAAATCGAATGCAAATGCTGTGTCGAAATCGGGTATGCCTTCCTTCAGTCCAAAATGTGTTTCCTTTCTTGATTGAATTGGTTTTGTTAGAGTGGCAACTATATGGTATTTTTATTTGTTGATCTAGGCTTTAGAGTCCTCCCTTAAAGCCTGGGAGGAGAAGCAAAAGAATTTGGTGCTCACTCCCAGCCCGACTGACAACGAAGAGGTTCGATTCGCAAGTATACTGATGAACTAATGAATTCACTTTATTTCAAAATCATTCTTTGTCTTTGACTAATTCGTGACAATATTTAATTAGTTGGAGAAGAAGCGACATTCCAAGGGATTGTTCAAAATCAAGTTCAAAATCAAGGAGAAAGTTGGAGATGAGACTGAAGGGCCGAGTGAGTTTTCCGATGGGTACAGTGAAGAAGCAGGGTCGTCTGGTGAGTAAATCCTGCCTTGAAAAACATTTCTGATCTTATATTGTATAATTAATAATATATTTCTTTTGATAGATGGAAAGTCAGTAGATAAGTGGTCAGGAGCGGAGGTAGGAGAGTGGTTAGATCATTTGCAACTCGGTGAATATCGTGACCATTTCTTTCGACATGACATTCGCGGAGCAGAACTTCTTTCATTACAAAGACGAGACTTGAAGGAACTTGGAGTAACTAAAATAGGTCATCTCAAAAGGATCTTGCAAGGAATCGATAAATTACAGAAAGAAATAAGTGTCAGCTCAGCCACGACAAGTAATAAGCAATCTGATTAAAATTACTACGCTACAGTACAGATACTATTCTTCACTGCTACAAAATACTTATATCGTTCGATAGAAAATGCTCTTATTTACCGAATTGTCATATACTCATGTTTACATCAT
This sequence comes from Tomocerus qinae, assembly GCA_020055645.1. Taxonomy (NCBI): domain Eukaryota; kingdom Metazoa; phylum Arthropoda; class Collembola; order Entomobryomorpha; family Tomoceridae; genus Tomocerus; species Tomocerus qinae. The sequence goes on along the minus strand of CM034546.1, from coordinate 103,711,247 downwards.
TTGGACAGGTATATACAAATGATTAAGAGTAGTTAATTAACTTCTTGTCCAATTTGATATAGACCACTTTCTTGTACTCGTCGTGTCTCAAAGTCTTTAGAAAACCGAGAAAATACAAGAACAAAACTAAATGTATAAATAATATTGTAATTTACAAACCAATACATACATTTCAATATGTATATTGAGCCGATTCGTAGTTTAGTAGATAAAGAAATATTCGAAGACGAATGTTCTATAGGCTGATGAAAAGTCATTCCAGTTTTATTAGCCCAAGTTGTAGAGTATTAACACTAACAAAACACTTATGCACAGTACTTGCAGGTGTACTACAATAGTAAAGATATAGTAGTAGTTCATAATAATATAGATTGTCATTTTTCAGTTTATCCGATTTAATGCGAATATAGACAGCACAACTCAATATTTCTGGTGGATAGACAGGTTAAAAGAGTCAAATCAATCTGAACATCACGATGCAATAAGTAAAGTCACACAATCTAAAATGACACAGGATGGGGAAGAATGGTGCTTTTAATAGGTAAAACGTAATTCAAACTCATGTATATAGATATATGCGTTGATATAATAATACATTTTAATAATCGCATAGTATACTATTTACTGTATACACTATTAAAAATATATTACCCCTTTTATCAACGTTATTCATTTCAATTACAAAAGTTCCAAGAGTTTTTAATGTGAGAATGAAATGAAATATATACATTGCCTTTCACGTATTACATTTTAGCCAATTTTCTCGATCGAATAGTAAGTAGTGCTGATAGATATAATTTTCTGTCTTGTTATTATTAGTATTATAATAGGGAATTCAGCACTCCAATTCACGTTCAATATTTAAAGTATTCGCTCTGTGTATGTAGTTTGAATGATCATTTACAGATTTGTCGTGTGTGCTGCATTTTAAAAGTCAGCGACTGCCTTAGGAGTCGATTGACTGCTAGAGTAATAAAATCAATAATGAATTTGAAAACAGGTGGCAATACGTCAAAGAAACCTTATTAGGTAATATTTTAACTAATACTAACTAATAATAGTTTAGGGACCCATTTACTACTAAATACACATACTTCATGTTTTATTACGTCATTTAATACTAAAATACATTTGCTGTAGATCATTTTTTATTACAACTTCCTCACAGTTAATATGTAAATAGATGGGAATTGAACGGAAAAGTATTAATTTAGTTCCGATTTTTAGAGTTTTTTTACATTGAATTCACTCACTCCAGTCATTTAATGTCGCCTTTTAAGGTCATTGTAATTCTATGCAATTTTTGGAATACATTAGTGTGCCTTCACTCGTAAGAGAAGTGAAATTTCATAATTTCCTGGAAATTTCTCAACTCGCCTTCCTTGCAATAGAATTTTTTCTGATACAATTCAATTGTAAATCGTCGAGTATGGCTTTCCTAATGGTCCTCTTCAATTGTTCTTTGAAGAGAGAGAAGTGAATTTTGTGAAGAGACAGAAATGTAGTGAAATATGCTCCACTGTGATACAACTGAAACCTTTATGTGCATGTAGAATATTAAGAAATATGTATGTAAATTACAGTCGTAATAATAACAACCGTTTGTGTATTTATTATTAATACAGTTGTAAGTGCAATCAGGACAAGAAAAGATGGAAGTGATTTTTTAGTAGTGTATTTAGTTTGTCAAAATTATAATGGGAATTGTTCTCCGAAAACAACAAAATTGTAACAAAAGTGTAATAATCTATTCACTGTACATAAATGTGTCAAATCTTCATTTTATATATAACCAGTATAGTACACAGTTCAAAATTATTCGCACAAACCGTTTTCCTATAATATTTCTAGTAACTGTTGCACATTCATGTACTTACGTATGCAGCACAATACAGTTATACTCATTACAAATAACTCGAAAATTATACCGTACAGTACACATGATTATAATACAGAAATCCAAATTTTTGCTAAACTTTTTTCTCTCTATTTTCAAACTCAACGTAATCTTGTGCGTTTGTCTACAACATGTCGCATAATTTTTACATAATATACTAATAATACCTTTACTGATATTGTCGGGATTTCTCTCTTTTTTCTCTACTATAAAGTTTTCATTCAATTCTAAATAAGATTTATATAGGTTAGGGATGTACCTGACTATACCTCACTATCCAAATTAGTACATGCAACCGTCTAGAAAAAGTGTCTATTAAAAGTATTCATATTGAATGTATCTCCTACAAAGTATTTTACACATTTGCTTGCACGTAATTTCTTATTTCATTTTTATTAAAAACGTGTAGCACTATATTGTAAGTGAATAACCTATAAGCAATAATGCAGTACCAAGTCTACTTTGTCGGTAAAGTATTTCCTCACAAACTGCACTAATAATGTCATTTCTAATTAAACAAATTGTAACTTTTTAGTTAAGAATAATTGTAAACCTATTTAATTTTACTACTACTTTAATTTGTGATTTATACAAATACTATTATAATTCATTACGTATCTGAATAAATAAATCAATTTTCGTACCCTCCGAAATTACCCTCTTTTTACAATTTCATTTCCGTAGCCCAAAGCATTGCATTTCATAACTGAAAATATGACGTCTGTTGTTGCAGCTATTAATCTATTAATAGATTTCTCAAACAGGAATTCTTTAGCATTATCTGCTCGTGCACAACTGATATTTCAATTGTAAACCTGTCTGCGTCATATTAGCGTGATGAAGTGTTTTGCAAAATATTATTAGAAACTGCATTGTTGTAATGCTATTACAAAAGCACAGTCTCTGAATAGCCTTGGAACACATTTAATCCATAACTTGCTTTATACAATAGGAATATCAACTTTTTTTTTACTTCATTCGCAGTAATAATTTTCTCACTAGGTGCTAATGATTTTCTCACTATATAGGTGCTAGAATTTCTTGGAAAACATTATAAGGAACATTGCCAACATATATAGTACCTATACTACTATATAATCTATAATCTATTATATCCGCAATCGATGACTCTCATGGTCATGGGGTGAAATATTAACAGAGGTACTGGTACTACTGAGAATTTAGCAATTTCTAAAAATATTATTAATTCAGATTTTTTGTTTTTTTTCAGTTTTTTTATTCAGCTAGGATAATAATATTTATAAGGCTCTATGAAATTCACACAATTTGGAGAAAAATGCAAACACAATCTGTCTGATTATAACGTGTAGGTGCAATTAACAACCGTAAATAGCCCATAGCATTGCATATTCACCAATGTCATTAATAAATTATTAAACACAGACAGCATTAACAAATTCTTCTACTTCCAGAATAATTCTAACTTGATTATTATGCAGATGTTAGTCCTTTTCGATTCGGCAAGTATTAGGTGTTAACTTTCTGTTAATTAAGGTAAGTCTATCCAATAATATTCATCAACTAGGGTAATCAATCCTTGTAAGAAAACTGACGATAAGATTCGTTCCAGTTCAATTGTACTTTTAATGCATATAATAAGTAATATTAAAGAGTAACACTACTTAGCCTTCTAAATGCTACATTCTCAAGATGAGTAAACATGAACTGCAAAGTGTTTGGCAAGAATTTGTAAGAAAGGTTTGCATACAGAAATTGTAGTTGGGTGATTTGCATAAGTGCCAGTGTTGTACCGTCATGGCATTGCACTCTCCTCACAAGTCGTGAGTAGTAAATGTAAGAATTATACGAAACCAGTTTGTTTTTTGTTAAGCAGTCCAGTCCAGAGTCGCATATTAGTATTTGATGGAATAACCTTTCCAGAAAAGGCTGACTAAGATATAGCTAAACAAGTAAGCACTTCATTTTTGCTGCCTACAACTTGTCTTCAAACGAGTTGTTGTCTCAGTCACCTTTTGTATTCTTCACACAACACTCGAACCCAACTTCTTTAAATCTTTAACCAAGTCAATAACACAGTCAAAATTATCGTCACAAATATTTACCATGTATTTGTTACGTTTTATAGTTTTGACATTTTCTGTAGTAATAATCTTAAATCCCTGTGTAGAAAGCAGACCTGAAGAGACTTCTACACAATCTCCTGAAAAAATTGAAAAAATCCGATATGGACCCGATATTTCTGTCGAATCTGGGAGAATACGACCAAGAGTTCTTAGTTCGCGTGCAGGCCGTGACTACTATGCATTTTTGGGAATTCCATACGCGTAAGGATGAAAGAATCATATTATCTACTATGTAATAAATACTAGCGTACTTATAATATTCTTAAATATTTAGATCTCCCCCAATTCGAAATCTAAGATTTATGGACCCAAATCCCTTTGGGAAATGGGGAGACAAAGTATTTGATGCTGTTGAGTTTGGCCCAAGATGTATACAATACGACGTGATAGCGGAAGTCGTGGATGGAGTAGAAGATTGTCTCCACTTAAATGTACACTTCTATTGCATATTGCATTGATATTGTATTTATTACCCGAACCTGTTCTAATGCATTCATATAATGTACTAATGATAATTAATTCAAGGTTTTGTTTAATTACAGGTCTTTTCTCCGAAGGTAACCGATAACTGCTTAATAAATGTGCATAGGTGTGACTTAAATGTATATAGCATTATTTGTAATATAGCTTCCAGAGGCTAATAAAACCAAATCAGCTTTACTACCCGTAATGGTATTCCTTCACCAAGGAGCCTTTATGTTTGGATACAGCAAAGATTATGAGGTAGAAATTCTCCATCCGCTAAAATACCTTTAATAATCAAATTTTTGATCTCATAAGAGTTTTTCAACAGGGTAAATATCTTATGGATGAAGACGTAATACTTGTCACCTTGAATTATCGATTGGGATCATTTGGTAAGCGAATACATGACTACATAATATCCCCATATAAAGTAAAGTATGACTGGTAGTTATCTGATGATAATTTTGATGCGATTCGTCGCGGAGAGAAATGATAAGTAGCTAATATACTTGCATAATGTACATACTAATTTTTCAAGGTTTCCTAAACACTTTTGGTGATTCTGAAGCAAAGGGAAATATGGGACTGAAGGTATATGAATTACTTTGTTATATCCGCCTATAATCCTACGAACAACTACGAATGATTCAGTTCCTAGGAATTGGACAAATTCTAGATTGGGATATCTTATAGATATATGCAATAGATAATACATCTCATCTCATTGCTCTAAATTACATGCTTAAAATGTTTTAAAGGATCAAGTTTTGGCATTACAATGGATCAGAGATAACATCCACTATTTTGGGGGCGAGAAAGATCTTGTAACAATTTTCGGGGAGAGCGCAGGTGGTGCAAGTGTACACTACCATTTCTTGTCGGACATGAGCAAAGGTTAGTTGACAAAAATTTGCATTAGGAAGGATAACTCAAATTACATGTACTTACTAATTTTTGTAACTAATTGCAGGTCTTTTTGCTCGAGGTATTTCTCAAAGGTATTTTTTAATAACAAAGATGTATAGCAAATGCCTTGTTTTATCTGTATTATAATATGATAATGTTATATTTATCTAATCTGTATTTATAATTTAGTGGTACTGCACTTTCTCCATGGGCTTTCACAAGAAATCCTCGTAAGCACGCTAAGCGTCTAGGGGCAATGATGAATTGTCCAAATACCGACATGGAGGAATTATTTATCTGTCTTCAAGGAAAGGAAGCTACTGAAATTGCTCAGAAACACAAAGAATTTTTTGTATGTCAAAAATCCAGAAAAAACTTATCTACAATCTTTATCAATTTTATTGATTTTCTTTACACTTTACATTACACCAGGAATGGAATACGGACCCTATCTCCCCTTTTGCTCCTTCTGTTGAAGCATCTTTAGACCAGCATGGAGTTTTCTTAAAAGAAACACCCTACAGTATAATAAAAGGGGGAAATATTCGCAGCCAGGCCCCATGGATTCTTGGTCTGGTCGAACATGTTGGACTTTTGGATGCACACAGTAAATGATTTTTCCCGCAGATTTAATAACGTTATAGCTGATAACAATAGAAATGACATAAAATTATGTTCTTAAAGGTATTCTCGTGAACAAGCAATTAACTGCCGAAATTAATCAGGACTGGCACCGAATTGCACCACTCAGCATGTTCTACAGAGAAACAGCTTTAGAGCCCGATGCAGTTTCAAACCAAATCAAAGCATTTTACTTCGGCTCCAAAGATATTGGCAATGAGACAGCTCAGAATCTCACTGATTTATACTCAGATAGATATTTTGGCCATTCTACAAGAATCGCTGCACTGATGCACTCACGGGCGAATGAAGCCAACAGAGTCTACCTGTACTACTTCACTTATTACGGAAAACATACCCATCTACATTTCCTTAATATCAATGAACCACATGGAGTTAGTGAAGGAGATGAGTTACAATACTTGTTCAACATGGGCAGATTTGACGAATTAGAGGAAGGAACGGAATTAGCTGAATTCTCCAAAAAGTTTATCAAACTTTGGGTCTCATTTGCAATTAATGGGTGAGTTTATTATGACAAAAATGTGCAGTTTCTCTTAAATATATTACCGAGAAAAATATGATTATTTCAGGAAACCCACGAAAACATGGGACGGGCCGGAGTGGAAGCACGTGTCTTCATTGCAAGTAAAAGGGGATGAAGCCCTCATGTACTACAAGATTGACAAACAATGTAAATTTATTGACGAACCCTTCACCAGTAGAATGAGTTTCTGGGATAACTTGCCCCTGAATGAGTATAATGACGAGATGGTCAACCCATACAGCCGAAATGACATGGGATCAGTTGATTTTGATGATATCTTGGGACAACAGTAAATTCATATGTAACACAAATAAGATAATGCTCGTTTTTACACATTAAAGTTTTACCAAAGCACCGAGATAAATCCGACTTTATTCACACAGTCCATAAATTATTACTTAATAACAGAATTTAGTACATTCACAATCCACAAATATTGGTAGATTGATACTATGATAATGGCAATGAACCTATAATCTTATTCTTTAAAAAATCGTTCATTTTATACGTAACTCACAGTCAGGTTTGTTCTCAAAAATATATCAACCTTTTCCAAACAAATGAAATTAACGTATTTTTTTCTGATAAAATTCTCACTTAACACAATTGAAAACGAAAGTAATCACCATAATACTAGCAGACACCAATCCACTATAACTAAAGTGTTTTGTTCCTGTGCTTTCGGTAGTAGAGCTAGACCTCGACCCTTCAGTAGTGGAAGCTTCAGCCTTAGTGGTAGAAGCTTCGGTGGTAGTGGTAGAAGCTTCAGTGGTAGTGGTAGAAGCTTCAGTGGTAGTGGTAGAAGCTTCAGCTGTAGTGGTAGAAGCTTCAGTGGTAGTGGTAGAAGCTTCAGTGGTAGTGGTAGAAGCTTCAGTGGTAGTGGTAGAAGCTTCAGTGGTAGTGGTAGAAGCTTCAGTGGTAGTGGTAGAAGCTTCAGTGGTAGTGGTAGAAGCTTCAGCTGTAGTGGTAGACGCTTCAGCGGTAGTGGAAGAAGCTTCAGTAGTAGTAGTAGTGGTAGAAGCTTCAGTGGTAGTGGAAGCAGGAGGGTCGATAAATTCCCTAATTTTTTCACACTGTGAACTATCAGCAGAATTAGCTACGACCAAATCACACAAAGCATTAATTCTGCATTGCTTATTATTACAAGGTCTGTAACGTGGACCATCTCCTTTATGACGATTCCTATAAAAAGTAACAAAAATGAAATAGACTTGCAAATGTCAAGTATGCTCGTTAAGTTTTCCTGCATTGAAATTACCTCAAGAAATCATTAAGTAAACTATTATCTACGGCCATTTTATACACAAAATCTTTCAAATCTTGTGGTCTTAACGAAGTCAATCCATAATCTTCACGGGCATTGTACAATCTACTAACACGAGCTTCGTTTGCAATATTCGATTCTGTTATATTTAAAATCCAAGTTTCATGGTCGACAATTTCCCAAGTAGAATCCGCACCTCGCTCTCCATCAGCAAAATACACTTTGTATCCACCATGCATACCATCTGTCACGGCACTCGGTGCAACGTAAGAAGTACTGGTTGGTCTGTCGGTTCCCTTTTCGAATGCCAAACTAAAATATTCTGAATGTGAATGACCGTAGAATTGGGCTTTGATAATTGCTTCATATCTGTTGATAATTGCATCAAACTTCTCCGACCATACCGGCCTGTAAAAATATATTGTGTTGATTTTATGGCCATAAAAATGTGAATTTACAAGCTTTAGTTGTCATTATATACCAGCATGACCCAGATCCAGGTAGGATGTGTCCAATAACATAAACGACCTCTCCTGCCTTTTCTGCTTCTAGTAAAGTATCCGAAAACCATTGCAATTGACCTTCAGGGTCAATTGACTGGAACGAAAGCCATAAATTATCGACATAACAAAGATTCGTGTTAACGATAATGAGACGGAGATTCTCCTCACTATTTGGTTTCACAGTATAGTATCCTCCCCTTTTAAACAAAGCTAATTGATCAGGGGGAATGTAATCAGTGAATTGTGCCCCGACAGAACTATACATCCATTCCAAATCAAATTCATTCCATACTGTCGAAGGTGGATACATATTGACCACATCTGGCTCATGATTACCTACATACATGTACATGTTAACAATAATTTAGGATTTATCTAATCTATTTTAGATATTAATGTCGCACTTAATGCACACAATTCTGACATCTTTGTACTTGGTGTATTCAATAAATACCTGTTACAGGAAATATAGGAGTATTGGGAAATGCTTCACGTAAAGCTGTAGTTACGGCGCTAATATGGCGTGTATTTTCTTCTACACCATACAACCAAACTCCTGAGTGAACATAGTCTCCCGTCAAAAATATGTATTTTGTGTCCTAAAGATTTTTATTCATGAAAACGACATTTTTAAATGACATTCAAAGAGATATTTCGATTTTCTCACCGAGTGAGTCTTATTAGCATGGGCATAGATAGCATCGAGTCCTGGTTTTGGTAATTCGCAGCTGAAATGACCAAAATGACCTGCAGCATTTTCTCCTTCGCCTGGACCTTGTGCCTCACGACAACATATTGGATAGTCACATTGGGCATTCATTCCGTCAACGTAGTCAAGATCTAAATGTACATCTGTAATTTGAATTATTTTCGTTGTCTCCACATCCTAGATCAATGAATAGATTTTTAAAGTGATACGCTTTTTACAGATTAACAGTATATCATGATGGAATATGCTTGGATGACTGGTATTTTACCGGCACTGGGGCAGGGTTTTGTATCGGAGCCTTGTTATCATCTATTTCCACTGGCCAATCTGTAAGGGAGGGATTTACTGCAGTGCAGCCAGGATTGAGAATGCCACAAAAATCTTTCATTTTAAGATCCGGACGGTTTTTCAAAATATACAGAGTAGGTTTCTGAAAATTGAGAAACATTTTATTGTTCTATCAGTTTTGTACATATAGTGAGACTGGTATCAGTGCTCAAAAGAACGAAATACATACAATTTATTGCCGAGATTGAAAGAAAAGATACATAGCAATTCAAAATATAAAAGTTAAGGACATGAAAAAACCTGTTTACATAAATATTTTATTTTTTGGGCCTTTAATACATTTGTACTTTCCAAGTGTTTGATTTATGCTTATGCATTAAGAAATTGAAAACGATTACCGCATATGTTTCTATTGTAGGTTTGCACAATTCTGGAGCTGGGGCCAAATCTAAATCCTCACAAGCTTTTGTAACAACTCCAATAATGTAGTCTGGTTGAAATCCCAAATTAAGGAGTGTTCTAATGGCAGGGACTGCTGGTTTACATACATCACAGGTTATGAAATCAGCTCTTGGTTCGGCAGTCGAGGAAGACATAGACTTCCTTATCAGCTTTCTTATGTGATCTCTTTAAAATTAAGAAACAATTGAATGTTAGCAGATGAATTTTTCGTAACAATCTCTGGCGAAAGTTTCCTTAATTTTTTATTTGCTTTTTAGTATATTACCTGTAAGGTGAAAATACTTCAACAATGTACGAAGTCAATGCATCCGTATTTGTTAAATTCATTCCTACAATCCGTGCCTCAATTTCTTGCTCTGTCGGTACCGCATTATTTGCCGAAAATAATGCACATAGAACTATTACGGAGAATTTAATATTCATTTCTTACTTTTGATACAAAGAATTCTTGGTACAGTTTGAAAAACTGTATTCAAAGGTATTACAAAAGTGTATCAAGGATGGTCTTCTGGAGATACACTGTACTATCCACTCAATGGTGCATTTTAAATGGGTAAAACTAATTCATTCTTTTATAATATTGTAATTGACATTATTTGTAACACCGCAAATATCAACTCAAGTGTGTAATTAATTAATTTGACATATCTCCACATGTTTATTGGAAATGAATTCCTTCGGTATTTTCGTGAGATACTACATATACTCGGTTGATTAGGAGTGCACGGTAAGTATATAAAAGAGGAAAGCAATAAGTATGTGGGTGTGTAATTATCATTATTGTCAAGTGCTTTTTAATTGCTGAAAGATTCAGAATTAATCAATATGAACATTTGGTATCGAAAATTAGTGATAACGTACAGATAAAATTCAAATTACATAAGCCAAAAATGTTAATACTATCTACAACTATAATGATCCCGCTACAATTCTTTTCTTGAAAGAAAAACATTTATTTATACATGCATGCTTATCACATATACATACATAGTGGTTTTATATATTAAATATTCTCAAACAAATGGAGACAAGTAACTTGCTTGATTAAATTTTCAAATAACAAAATTGAAGACATAAGCAATAGCCATAATGCTAGTAGACAACAATCCACTGTAACCGAAATACTTTGTCCCTGTACTTCCAGAAGGTTCAGTGGTTGTTGAACCAATAGGATTTATGCATTCAACAGGCTTAACTGTAGTTGAATCAGGATTTTCAATGAATTCCGTAAGTTTTTCACACTGTGACCTATCAGCTGAATTAGACTCTACCAATTCACACAAAGCACTAATCCTGCATCCCTTTTCATTGCAAGGCTTATGTCGTGGACCATCTCCCTTGTGATGATTCCTATAAAAAGCCCCAAAAATTACATGAAGCGAAAATATCAAAAAAACAGATTTTCTTGCACTGAAATTACCTCACGAAAGCATTAAATAAGTTGTCATCTACGGCCATTTTGTACACAAAGTCTTTCAGAGCTTGTGGTCTAAACGAAGTCAGTCCATAGTCCTCACGGGCATTAAACAGTCTACTAAGATGTGCTTCGTTTTTACTATTCGATTCTGTTATATTTAAAATCCAAGTTTCATGGTCGACAATTTCCCAGGTGGAATCCGCACCTCGCTCTCCATCAGCAAAATACACTTTGTATCCAGCATGCATACCATCTGTCACAGTGCTCGGTGCAATGTAAGAAGTACTGGTTGGTCTGTCAGTTTCTTTTTCGAATGCCAAAGTAAAATACTCAGTATGTGAATGACCGTAGAATTGTGCTTTGATAATCGCTTCAAATCTGTTGATAATTGCATTAAATTTCTCGGACCAAACCGGCCTGGAAAAACCAAGTGTATTAAAATTACAGTTTTTATTTAGTAACAAAAAAATTGATTTTATCTGTACAACTTGATATATTATACTATACCAGCATGACCCGGATCCCGGTTGGATGTGCCCAACGACATAAACAACCTCTTTGGCCTTTTCTGCCTCTAGTAATCTTTCTGAAAACCATTGCAGTTGACCTTCAGGGTCAATTGACTGGAACGCAAGCCAGAAATTATTAATGTAGCAAAGATTTGTGTTAAGAACAATAAGACGAAGATTCTCTCTGTCATTTGGCTTCACAGTGTAATATCCCCCTCTTTTGAACAATGGTAATTGATCAGCGGGAATGTAATCAGTGAATTGCGCACTGACAGAACTGTACATCCATTCCAAATCAAATTCATTCCATATTGTCGAAGGTGGATACATATTGACCACATCTGGCTCATGATTACCTACGTGTTAATAATAATTTAAAATTATCTTCCCTATTTTAGATAATTGCTCACTTACTGGGTAATGCACATAAGTCTGACATCTTTGCTTTTCTACTTCGTGTATTCAATATTTACCTGTTACAGGAAATATAGGAGTATTGGGAAATGCTTGACGTAAAGCTGTAGTTACGGCAGTTATATGGCGACTATTTTCTTCTACACCATACAGCCAAACTCCAGAGTGAATGTAATCTCCGGTCAAGAATATGTATTTTGTGTCCTATAAAAGTTTTTTGGTGAAAATGTCATTTTTCAAATAAGATTTACAAAAACTGATATCTCGACTCGATTTTCTTACCGAGTGAGTCTTATTAGCATGGGCGTAGATAGCATCGAGTCCAGGTTTTGGCAAAGCGCAGCTAAAATGGCCAAAATGACCTGCAGCATTTTCTCCTTCGCCTTCGCCTTGATCCTCACGACAACATATTGGATATTCACACTGCGCATTCTTTCCATCAACGTAGTCAAGGTCTAAATGTACGTCTGTAATTTGAATAATTTTCGTTTTCTCCACATTCTAGATCAATAAGGAGGTTTTTATGATATTTTCACACTTGTTGCATCATTAAATGCCAATATTTTTAAGTGCGCAATGATGGATAAAACAGTACCGGTAAGGGACACCAGTTCTGTATGGGAGCTTTGTTACCATCTATTTTCACGTTCCATTCTGTAAGGGCAGGATTCACAAGTGTGCAGCCAGGATTGAGAATGCCACAAAAATCTTTCATTTTTAGATCCGGACGGTTTTGCAAAATATACAGAGTAGGTTTCTGAAAATTACGTAACATTATTTTAGAGCTTGATACTTATTAACATTGGAATCCGTGCCTAAAACTGACGAAAAATATTCAATTATGATCAAAATTGAAAGAAATCCCGATTTAGAATTAAAATGGTATAAACAAATCAACATAGAGGCAAACACATTCTTAAATTCTTGCACTGAATTATTTAATCATGCGATCACAATTGCAAATTCTTAGTTTTTGCTTCTGCATTACTAAAAAGTTCTTTACCGCATAGGATTCTATTGTAGGTTTGCACAATTCTGGAGCTGGGGCCAATTCGAGAATTACACAAGCTTCGGTAATAACTGTAATAATTAACTCAGGTTGAAATCCCAAATTAAGGAATATTCTAATGAGAGGCACTGCCGGTTTGCATACATCGCAGGTTATGAAATCAGCTCTCGGTTTGGCAGTCGTGAAAGACATAGACTCCTTTATCAGGGTTCTTATGTGATCTCTTTCCAAATAACAAACAATAAAATTCTCATACTTGTAACAATCTCAACCGAATGGATACTTAATTCTTTCTTTCTAGTAAGTTTTACCTGTATGGTGAAAATACTTCAACAATGTATGAAGTCAATTCATCCGTATTTGTCAAATTCATTCCTGCAATCCGTGCCTCAATTTCTTGCTCTGTCGGCACCGCATTATTTACCGAAAATAATGCACATAGAAATATTACGGACAATTTAATATTCATTTTAATTTTAATATCAAGAATTTTAAGAGAAATTGATGCACTCGTTATGACTGCAAAATTATTCAATGGTCTGAAAACTGGATGTCTGGAGACACACCCTTCTCTGCACTCAATGATACATTTTAAAACAATGAAAACTGGTTCCTTCAATTGTAAAACGCATTATTTGTAATTTTATCATCTCAAGTGTATCATTAAATGGCATTTTCAACACATGCATTGGAAATGTACTACTTCGTCACTTTTGTGAGATGTACTTGGTACTGCATGGTGTAATAAACATATAGGACATGAAAATACAAAAGAGGATAGGAATAAAACAATAGGATGAAGGTGTGTCATTAATTTGCTTTATAAATGTAGGCATATGGCCATTGTCAAGTGCTTTTTAATAATTGAAAGATCCTGAATCAATCAATATGAACAGTTGGTAATCCGAAATTAGTGATAATAATTTGATAACAGTTACACAAATACCACAGGCTGTCATTTATTGATTGTTTTATAAATGCGAAAAGGTTTGGCATTGATAATGCAAAAAAGAATAAAATGCATTTGTAAATATTAAAATCGTGCTTAATTTTGGAACCATGATTAGTGCTGATTGAGAAATTAATTGACGAGTAATTTTTCAAGTTCAGATGAAAGTCAGATAAAATTCCAATTTTAATTAACATATTATGGGATTTATAAATGGTACATACGTATAACAATATTTGAAATTCAATAATCATGAAGGATCAGATAAATTTTCAAAATCGAATTTCAAATTACATTGATCTTTTGATCTTAGTTTTTACATTAAATTATAAGTAGCAAGAGCGGCAGAAAGGGCATTTTGTACAAATTGAAAACTTTGGAAAGATCCTGGAGGGAAAAGAATGGCACTGATGATTGCATTAATGATATTCTTAATGGGTCCTTCCAAAAATTCAATGACGACCCTCTTAAGGAGATTCCCAAGGAAGCCAGAAACCTGTAGAAAATAGAAAAAATTGTCAATCGTCTATTTTTAGGTTGAGGATTGACTTTTAGTTTTGAGATTCTTACGATTTCTACAAGGAAGTTAAGAATGATGCCAAGTCCCTTAACATCAACACTAAGGAGACCAGTATCCTTAATGTCAAACTTCTCCATTACGACGGAAAAGTCGGATCGGACACGGAAGCCTAAGAGGAGTCGTACGCGGGTCAATTTTCCAATTACGGTTGCTCTAGGTCCGAGATTCATGAATGTAACCTTCATGGCGTATCCCAAGGACGCTTCATTGACTCCAACTTCAGCTTGCATGATGATATCTCCATTGGCCTACATAAAACAAAGCAAGGTCAATAAATAATTCTCACTCCTTAAATTATTCACTACGCACTTACACTGTCATAACTCAATTCGGCAACTCCAGTACGGTGGATGGTTTGCATTCCCTTGAGATGGCCATTGTAAAGTGCAGCTTCGCCTTTCCAGATGACTCCAATAATCTCCTGTTCAAATCCAATTGAAGCATTTGGAAGAAGCATGTCGTTAAATCCGAGGATTTCCAATTGCTCTCGGAGATTGGCCATCACTTGATCAAAGTACTCACTGGCATCAGCCTGAATGTGTCCAATTGCTTTTTGATCAACATTCTAAAATAAATTACATTATTAAACCCGACTCTCTGCATTTTGACAAATGTAATAGCTTATTTTTAACCCACCGGAAATTTCAAGTTGGCCATAATATCCTGTGGAGTAACTGCCCCACAGGCGAGAGCTACGGCTCCCAAGAAAACTAAAGTTGTCTTCAACATTGTTAATTACTGCTTGATTAATCTTAGACTCTGAATGATCAGCTAACTAATAAAAAGCAGACTAACTACCTTCAAACAATTTACAATGTAAGTATATACAAGCACTTATGTAACTTTTCAATTTACACCCATTAAATGATTATCATAATGTTACACGTTTTGTACGATTAAGAATACCAATCAACTACCGACAAGAATATTGACATCGAATTTCCATTTTTTCTGTGCGATAATAATTGATGCGTATATTATTTCCAAGTATTAGTGTATATGTGAGTATAACGTATTAATAGACTGAACAAAGGTCCAACGAAGTTAAAAAATGATTAACCTCCATGCATATCAAAAAATCATGTTATTCCCTCGTCAATAAAATTGGATAGGTGGACATGTGGACAATCAATTACTTTGTATTAGTATGTATTGTTAATTTATGTTGAAGTAGCATTTGTAGGAGATGAAAGTACCGTGTTTGCATTAGTGGATACAATTCTATGGTATCATCACATAAGTATGTTATATATAATTTTACAAATGAAAACTATGATAGCAGCTACATCCATGGCAGGGAAAACATTACTACAACGATAACCACTTCAAGATCATTTGGAAACAGGACGCTAAAATTGTTATGCAGATTCACAACATTAATTGGGTAGTTACATACCATAGAAAACAAGTGTGTAGTGTGAAAAATAATAAACAAGATGACATAAAGCAGATTCTTTTATAGTAAGTGAGCTCAGGTGGATGATACTTATTCTTCAGAGCGTGATTTTATCTTTTAAAGTGACACTAAGTGGACATATGCGCAATTATTAATATCTGATTGCATCAAATCATCCGACAATTGCTTTACTTTTGACAAATTCCCTACCGACTAATTGCCAATTGAGTTCGACTCTTGACAAGTACACTTGAGATCAAAAGCCTTCTGTTTATATATGAAACCTTGATGTACAGAGTGATGATCAAAGGTCATAACTTTTTAGAACTGAAATTTTTTCAAGTAAAGTACAGTAAAAGGAATTTTTTTACTCATAAAAGCATTTCGCCCTGATGAATGCTACAAGTAATTTTAATTTATCAAATATTAACATTAAACCGAATTAAAGATTTTTATAGCAAATTGTTGTAAGATATACTGCAAATCAATATATAAATGATTTTTATTAAGTTTATATCAGAATGAAACAAGAATTTATTGGCGGTAGATCCGGTCATACGCGACAGTGGTTGATCCACATCCAGATCCTGCATCAGGAGGTAAGGAGATGCCAATAAGTCCGTCAGTAATGTCCTTCAGAGTAAAGTCCTTAAGGATGAAGTTAGCAAAATCTTGGAAGGATTTGACCAATAAATCATGAACCAAAGCCTCTACAGCTTCAAAGACAGTCAAGCCCAGAGCATTGACTATTTCATTAAGAACATCGCCCAAATCTCCGCCTCCTAAAAGACCTTCGAACCGAATATTCATTTCACCCAATGACAAACTGAAATTCAGGTTAGAAAGCGATAATTTTCCTGTAAACGGTGCAACGTTAAGTTTTCCGTTGCCTCCAGCATTGATCCCACCCACACGGATACTGAAAGGTCCCCTTCCGTAAATTGGGAAAATCCAGGCCAAACCTTCGATGTCATAATCTCCTAATAATGTTCAAAATAAAATGTCTTGTTATGATTTACTCTGCCATCCATTTTAAAAGAAGCACAGCTGAATATGTACCTGTGACATTAAATTCTGGAAGGAGAAATCCCAAATCGACTGTCAGTAAAATTATATTTGCTCTTACTCGGGTAGTTTCATAATCCCCAAGACCAGCTGCAGCTACGTTTCTACAAAAACAAATCTAAATTAGAAGTTTTTCTTTATCTACTGATATCATTGAAAATAATAAAATATTTATTTTATTTATTAGTTTTACCTGACTTCTCCCTGAGCTCTGAATAGTTGGCTGGATATATTCAGGGGGAATCCTGGTACTTGTAAAGGATCGAGAGGTGGGATTCCAAGACAGGGAAGACCATTTTTCACCACTTGTCTAAAGCTATTGATAATGGAGATGAGGAGATCTTCAAGGGCATCCCGAGTTCCAGCTTCAAGTAGTTGACGAGAAATATCGTCATCAGCTACAAATTATCATTTTAGTGCTATTAAAATTCTTAATTAGTGAATTTGCCAATTTATTGTACTTTCAACTGTTCAAACAAACCTGCTGGGATTTGCTTGGCTTGCCCTGCGGCGAATGCTACGCAGAGCACAGCTAATATAAACGTTGCTTTCATTTTAATGCTTGCTACAACTTTGGTTAAAAATATCAGGTTGAACCTTGACTATATTGACTTTCCTGCAGTCAATCAAAGTGCCATTGGATATCTACTGCCCTTAACTACGTTCTTGAACAAATCATTGTATATACAGCCATTTTCAGTCATTCCACCTTCTCTGGTAAAATGTTATACTATAAATACAGATATTTGGCATTTTTTAACACACATGCAGTTGTCTATATCATATCACACATATCACAATACGAAAGAGCGTTTCTTGTAATTGTTAATGTATCCGACAAGTAATGGTGAAAAAATCCAACTGATATGACAAAAATGACACTCATAACAATAATTTTGATGGTTCGAATATGAAATGAAACAAGTGAACGATAAGGTTGACATTTAATCTTGAAACTAATACATCCAATAGATATCGATATATGCATGCAGCATTTAAATACATTAAATTATTACATTGGCTCCTTGCCCTCCTTTGTCACGAAAGATGGAAATCACTTAGACCAATTCGGGCGAGTTCATAACAATTCTGGCGAATTTAGACAAAAATGTTAACCGATTCAGTCCAACTCAGCCCAATTCGGCCCAATAAAGTCCAATTCGGTCCAATAAAGTCCAATTCGGTCCAATAAAGTCCAATTCGGTCCAATAAAGTCCAATTCGGTCTAATAAAGTCCAATTCGGTCCAATAAAGTCCAATTCGGTCCAATAAAGTCCAATTCGGTCCAATAAAGTCCAATTCGGTCCAATAAAGTCCAATTCGGTCCAATAAAGTCCAATTCGGTCCAATAAAGTCCAATTCGGTCCAATAAAGTCCAATTCGGTCCAATAAAGTCCAATTCGGTCCAATAAAGTCCAATTCGGTCCAATAAAGTCCAATTCGGTCCAATAAAGTCCAATTCGGTCCAATAAAGTCCAATTCGGTCCAATAAAGTCCAATTCGGTCCAATAAAGTCCAATTCGGTCCAATAAAGTCCAATTCGGTCCAATAAAGTCCAATTCGGTCCAATAAAGTCCAATTCGGTCCAATAAAGACCAATTCGGTCCAATAAAGTCCAATTCGGTCCAATTCGGTCCGATAAAGTTCAATTCGGTCCAGAAAAGTCTATTTTTATGAAACCTTAATCTTTCAGCGGGGAGAAACGCCCTTTTTAATTAATCACGGTGATACTGAATGGAGAAGAATGGGGAGTTTGTGGAAGTGGAAGGCTGCATAGGCCGACACGCAGTCTTTCCTGCATCCACTAATCCTGCAACCGACCGACACTGGAATATCTAATTCTTGAACTGCAGCTTGGAACTAGAATGGAAGAGAAAAGGAGGGGACGTTTTTCGTGGATATTAACCAATTGGTATAGAAGTGGGAACAAATAAGGACTCTTCGGTTCCATATAAAAGGTCTCCAGTCCCTTTCAAGTCTCATAGCAATTTTTGCTCTTCCAGAAACCACATTTCTCCTCCAAACTCTAAACCTTCACCTAACCCTGAACTTTTACTACGGAGTCCTTTTTCGAGACTTTTTTATTTCTTCGGTGAGTGATTGGCTTTTTTATTTGTTTCAAGTTCATTAAATTGATTGGTTTCATTTCCAGGTTAGTATTTACGATTTCGTGTTTTATGAGTGTTTTATTTATTTGTTATTTTCAGATGGAGACAATCGTTGAGCGTGCGAATTTTGGGTGGAGGAAACAAACTTGGAGAAGGTGAACCTGATGACCTTGGACTGCTACGTGAGTAGCCCTTGAGGATTCCGGTATTCTGTCCAGCTGGAACTGAGGGGTGACTTGTCTCAGATTTCGTGTGTCTATCGACCTCTGGAGTCCGGACCCCACACCACAGCCCAACACAGGCTAGTTATCAAAATGGTCTATATACAATCTTGTAAAGAATCTTTTTGCGAATCTAACCATTCTAACACCATGCAAATCGGTTAGGAAAAACCGGGTAAAGATTTTTTGAAAATAAAAAGCTGAAAATTTTCATAAATTCTGCCGTATTCCAACTTTCCGAGTTTCCCCAGGTGTCCCATAGAATTTTATTTTGGAAAATTGATTCCAGAATGATCATAAGAATCGAATTTGTGATTTTTCCACCCATTTTCATCAAAATCGGAGGTGGTCGATTTTTCAACATGTTGATGGCTTCTCTCACCATCGTTCATTTTTAAGTAATTAGCCCAATTCAGTCCAATTAGTTTCAAATCATTCCAAGTGGTACATTCGGCATTGATTTTATTCTCAACCGTCTTTTGAAAGGAAATGAAAATATATTTTTTATCAGCTCCCTTTGCCTTATATTCTTTATCCCCTGAATAAAAGCCTACAAATCCTGTTGTCTTAATTTGATCTTTGTGTTAATAAACCGCATTATTATTATCAGCTACTAACTGTACTTGAATTAGACAAGCATTTGTTGTATACTGTATGAAAGTGCTAAAATAATAAATATGGCGATGTGAAGTAAATGGTATTTCTTTGAGAACATATTTTTATTTGTTTGACAATAAATAATTCATCAAGCCCAGGAGTGGATTTTTTGTATTAATCTACACATTAACTGGACGAATAAAAAATGCAGAGTACTAACATACATCGAAATCACTTTTATGGTAATGAACAGTCAATATCAACTTTGAAAAAGTAACAATTGATGATAAATATAAATAGTTAACAATTACCAATAATCAAATGCATGTCTTGTTATACTCATATTAATCTTCATCACGGAAATTAGTCATTTTCATTTGCATATACAATTCTTTCGTTTACTCACAACTCAGCAGCAGCTCAATCGGCTTTTTTTCATTTCCGCTCTAACCTACCGTGCCAAGTGCTATAGCCTACAATACAGCTACGGGCTACGGTACATCGTACAGAACATTAGTCCAAAAACATTAATAAATGTACGTATTGTGACTTTTGTATTATTGCATTTTTCACTATTATCTACAAGTGAGCTAATGACTAGAATTGGTAATAATAATTACTTGTATCGTGCAGTGTGTTTGATTAGGCTAATCCTGAACTTACATTATTAATAGACTAATTATCACTACAATCTATATTGCATTATTATTATAGCATCCACCCATTTCGTTTCAATTAACTTGATTGGATCACACATGCTGTCATTTCTCTTACAGATAGGACATTTAATTACTTATATCTATACAGCGTTTTCTCGTACGTACAACTTGTCTGGCTATAGATCCCATGCGAAATTATACAAGTGTAATTTAACGTATTTACAATATCACATGACATAATGTTACATAGATAGTATATTTAGTAGTTTATTACTATTATACTAAACAATCTAACACCCACATCAATAGTTAATCATTTTCATTGGCAATATTGAAGCAAAATATTTAACAAACAATATTATTTTAGATTGCTGTGCTAATTCTGATTGCTCTTGTAGTATTCTTATAGGAAACTCCATCCGATGACATTACTTATTGCCTATACGTAATAATATTATATCCACCATTTCCTAATAAGCATTTTAATTCCTTCAAGTCACTCCAACATAGGTACATTGTGTAATATTGCACATAAGACTGAATAGTAATAGTTGAAAATTGTGTCTTATGTTATTTATTCGTTTGGCTGCGTAATTCTGTACTTAACAAGGCAATAGTAGAATAGCCAGCTCTTTTTTCTCCTACATACTAACAATAGTAAGTTCTCTCAAACTCTAGATTTTCTAGTTTGTAGTTTGATGTTCAGAGCTAGTATTAACTTCGATATAACATTTACCATAATCCGTTAGCAAATATCTACTGTTTACTCATTCAACTATATGAATACATTCGGACAGTTGTATCATATTTGTTGAAACCTAATTTTTGTAAGTTCATTCACCATAAATGTCATAAAATCTCAAATTTGACATTAAATGTCATTCTTGTCTCCTTAAATCTTAACATTAAGTACATAAGGATACATCTATCTTCATTTAGTTGAGACCATTTCATGCAGAAATTGATAGTTAGTAAAGTTCTCCACAGTTTAATCCTTAAATGTCATGATACATTGAGGCAGGCAAGATTTACATTCTGGATCAGCAGAAAAGGTGATGAATTGCATTTATTTATTACATTTCTTGTAGTATATAGCAGTTCTGTAGTATTCTGAGTAAATTTCATGCAGGAAAGTTTAGAATGGAGAAAGTTCATTTGTGCTTCATACAATAGGCGATGATTAAAGGTTTAAGTTACAGACTAGATGTAGGGATTAAGATTCTAGTAATACTTAAGTGAGATTCTATAGTTCTAGGGTTCTAGTGAGATTATAGGGAATTGGAGGAAGGACACATTTATCTGCACAAAAAATCAGTAAAAAGTAATTAATACAGGTATAAATTGAGTTCAATTGTAATATTATAAGATCTGCGTAACGAAATTGGTAAACAAAAAATAAAACTTTTGAAAAGTAGCACTGAGGTATTATCATCTATTTACTTACACAAGTACATAATTCAGACTTTAACTTCGGGAATTAGCTTAAGATCAGGGATTTTCGTCTCGATTTTTCATACTTAAATCTAAATAGCAATTCTGAATACATTAGCATAACTTTATATAAATTTTCGTTTCCTCATTATAGTGTTTAAGTTTTCTAAAATTTAAACAGCGTTGTTTTTAGTGAACTTAGCCTTGAATTAATTCTAATAATGTACTTTACGTATGCGATTTTAGTTTAAATAGAACTGCAATCTCTCCCGAGTTACCAGAGGGTGTTCTATAATCTTCTATTAATTACCCATGTACATAATAAACTGATGTACTTATGTAAATATATCATTATAAATATGAATATTTGTATTAATCACAATAAATATAGATATCACCGATTCATTAAAGATACATTATAAGGTTCTTGGTTTGTATACAGTGTAGTACTAAATTGAACCTAGAAAATTATGGAAAGGTGCAAAAATGTTTCTTTGGTGAACTTCCAACTATAGTGAACATATACATAGGAGAGACATACAATAGGTACATGAAATATGTATCCCGGGAATTATTTCTTGGTAAATATTTCTTTAGATTACTATTCTAAAGCTAAAATTATGTCGACATTATTGATTACTGTTTACACAGTACGTAGTAAAAGTAGCTACAGTCACTAATTGTAATTTTACAGAAGGATTGTGTCGTTAATATTGAATGTGGAAAAGTTTTCTCTAACATTTGAGAGATAATTGTAGGTCTGCTACCATCAGATTAGCTACAAGCTTGTTTAATTGGCGTCGTCACCAAAACTTGTACTTTTTCTTTGTTTGTGGAGTCTTCCCCGGGGGACTTCTGCTTCTTTGAGGATCAGGAGGCGCAGTAGGGCGAACGGGCTTATACAATTGCTGGAAATTAATAAATTTGTCAATATTAATTCATGTTATTAATGTTAATCACATTTTAATATAGGATTAATTACAACAAGCTGTGTAAGAGATACATTTTAGTGTCACTGTCAGCATAGAACGAAAAACTAACGATGTAGAGAAAACGAGTCAAGGATTAATATCAGCAGGATGGATTTTTTAGACATTAAAGAGAGGATATCCATTAACGTAATACGATAGGTTGTTATGATAGTCGACAGCTACGTGGAAGATTAATTATGTGTCTACGTAGTGAACTGCTCATATAAGTCAAGGGTGAAGTAAATTAGAAAGGAGGCGTCAAGATTGTAATCTCATACCAGTTGCTGATTATCAGGAACCCGCAGAAGAAGATTGTAGACTTCATTGGTGGGCACGACGTTAGGTCTGAGTATCGGGCGTAGAAATCGATGAAAACCCCAAGCCATGCATAAGTATCTCAATGGTATGAAGTAGAGAATAATCGTTCCGATAAACAATGCCAGAACTGCCAACCACGAAATGAAGGGAACCACCATCCGAAAGGTGCTGATTCGAGAATACAAAATGCAGTTTAGTATCCCGGATATAAAGAAATAAAGTAAAAGGGATATTAAGTTGTTTAACGTGCACTTCAATACAAACTTACTTTCTCGTACTCTCACAAATCGAAGCAATATCTCCAAGTGCATTTTGAACAGTTTGTGTAGCATCTTGAACAGCTTGTAGCTTTTGGCGAAGACTTAGCTTTTTCTCCTCTCCTCCTGCATCGTCATCATCATCATCGTCCATGATAATTGCTTCGTCGTCAGGAAGATCTTCTTGTATTGGTGCCCCAGTGATTGAACTATACTATTGGACAGAAAAAAAGGAAACTCCTCAGCACTAGAACGTGATTCCTAAAGGAATTTCAACTGACAAATTAACAAGTAAGAAAATGCCATACCAGCCATTGCCGCAGGATTAGAATCATTAAAATCAGTGGAATCATAAAAGGCTGGAATGTGTACACGAATACTTGGTAAGTTATAAACGCTATAATACTACGAAGAGGATATTCCCACTCTACACAGCTCCTGAAATAGTTAAGCAAATTATTGAGTCACCAATCTGGAATACAAATGACATTCTTCAAAGGACTAATCTCTTACTGAGTATATTGCATAACATCATAAATAGTCACGGCAATTTTCTTAAGTCGATCGAGATTTAAAAGGAAAGTTTCTCTTTTCAGCCGTTGGTCTGGTTGAAGAAATTTTATCTCCGGAGGATCCATTACTCTAATGCCTGCTCGGATCTGTAATGAAAGGAAATACAATTTAGAGTGTAGAAACTTTGGCCACATAGATATTAAATATTTATTTGTGAAATGTTGAAATACTTTAGAAAAGTTTCACTACATGAACTACAAATACGAGTCATGTGAATTTAATGCACATCAACCAAGTTAAGCAACAAAAGTAAAACGGACTCTCGTTAGTATGAGCTTAGAGTGAACTTTCGTAGAAGAATATTTAGTACAGTGTCCTGCAAAGATAGCTTTAAAAGCTCCTCTTGAGTGTTGAGGATGAAAAAAAGTCCGAAAGTCCACATCTCACATGACAAAAGCAACATTAACTTGCGACGCAGGAAACGAGTTCAATTTTTTTTGTTGGGAAGGATGTAATAGTTGTTTGTCGTGTGTTGAAGCAAGAAATGAGAAAGATGACACTTACTGGATTCCATATGAGATCCATTTCCAAGAGGATCTGTGGGTTAGTACCAGCAGCTTGACGGAGAAGTTTGCGGTCTTTGAGCATGTACCACTTCTTCTCTCCATTCTTAATCTTATACAGAGGGATATTGAGCTTTCCGAGGAATTCTTGCTTGTGATTCTTATCCTCATCGTACACGGTCACTTCCAGCACTTCAGTTACGTCTTTTACTGAGAATGTAAATATTTTGTTCCAGACAGGGGTAAGGGTGCGGTATTCTGTCTGGGTCTACAGAAATGTAATTTTTTTTAAATCTCTGCATTTTCATGCTTTTCACTGACAAAGGAGAGGGACAAACCTGTAATCTAGCATTGACTAATTCAAGAACACAAAATGGGTCGGATTTTCCTCCTATATCAGCTGCTGCTAAACCTTGAGCCTCATATACTTTCACTGTTAGATGCCCGACATCCTTTATAGTGTGCAGACTACGTCTCAGGGCCTAAAATGACAAAGGATTTGAGTAACAACAAAAGGAATCCTCCCCTTTTCCCCTTTTACTTTTATTGAACTTACAAAACGACTGCGAATAATGTTTTCTTCGTCAGGAGAAGGATTGTAGTTTGTCAAATCGGAAATAGACTCAACACCCGATGTTCCAGAGATAGTAAGAAGGAATGAGATTTCTCCAGGGCTTTCTTGAAGAGCTATAGTTTTGTGATGAGTTGTTTCCTTTTCCAACAGTCCAATATCAATGGAACAACGACCAATGTACTCTCGGCTGAAAGATTCGTCAAAGATTTGAACTTCTAGGATTTGAGGTTGTCCTTCGTACAAGTAGAAATCAAATTGCTCTATCCATTTGGGACTTGTTGTGCGGGATAGAGTTCTCGTCTTGTATTTCTGGTTACCCAATCTACAATCATCAAACGTCACGTACATACATTAATTTTATCATTCTAAGTAGAAACTTTTGTCATAACATGTCTTATTACCTGAATTTAACAAATGCATCCATGTAAACACGATCTTCCCCCGGAGAAAGATTTTTGGCTTCTAAAAGCAAAACTGTTAGTACACTACTCCATATTTGGCTTTTTAATCTTCTTTGTGAATCAGCTAATTTCGTCGAACCGGATTGACCATCGGTGAACCACTGTTCAAATTACATTTCCAAAATCAAATATTTACGAGGAAACTACATTAGTGAACATGAAAGATTATTTTTACAGTTTTCTACGCTCAACACACAGGTTCCAGTTACATTGCAGGTCTATGACCAGAAAAAACAGTTAGAGTGGTGCAAACAGGGATTAATTTACAATTTTTACACAAGCGAGTACACCAAGTGCATTGAAACGTATTTTTGTTCCATACACAACTATAGGACTAACAAAACCGAAGCTGGCTAAATACACAAAAAGCATTATCTCCGAATTACTGATACTGACCCGATTGAACTACTTCATTTCCAAAGGATCTACTCCAGAATATTTACTTGTCTACATTGCAATACACATTAAGCGTTTATATTTACTCGCATCAGGAGGCTACGTGAGTGACGAAAAAGATTTAGATTTAGACAGCTGTGTGTATGAAATAATGAGCTCACTTTTTTAGATGGACCGACTTTGTCATTTAAAGAACGTAGTAAATTGTTCTGCGTCGAAGAATGAGGAGTTAGGTACTAAACGTAAACAAATTATAATCAAACCTTATCTTATCACAGCATTGTACTTAGCATTAATTAATCATGCGTGTAATTAATATACTTACGAGATACACATCTTAATATTAATACAGTGCCTTCATACAGCATTAACGATAATAACGCAAGCACACGAGACACTTCAAACTAAAATTAATCTATTTCTCTTTTCAAATCAAATTCTTCAACAAAAATTTAATGTTAGTATTATCACCAATCACAATCTTGATTAATTTACAACGAATATTGAAGGCTAAAAATATAATCAACATAATAAAAAAGAAACGCATAGTATTGCAATATGCTCAAGCTCAACCGTCAAAAGGAAGGCTTGCACTTTGCATGAAATTACTAGAGGTACATAAAATAAGGGCTGTGGGTAGAGACCAGACAACTATCACACTCGTTCGTGTTAAGAAATTACCCACGTTTCATTGGACAATTATAAATAATTGATATTAGTCCAAGTAGTAGGTATCTGGAAACTTACAATTTCTTTTTCTTCTATGGTACGAGGCACAAGGGTGACAGTAAGGAATATTTCTCCCATGGAATCCTCTCCAGGAGTATTTGTCTCGGTGAGAGTCAAAGTTAGCTCGGTGGCTTTGTTCGGCGGCAGACGACTAGCATCCAGTGTAGCCATTCCCATAAAATCGTCTTGGAATCCCCAGTCATAATCAAAGACCTAAAGAAATACAATTAGCCAGGCTAATCAACAACGACAGTCAACTACAGAGACAAATAGCAACTAGGTAAGTATCTATTAGCCGGATACTTTATCAAGATTAAAAGATTGCTTTCTCCATCTCCGCCATCTCCTCCCTTGATCTTTCACTCTCAGATTTACTTGTGTACTGTCTCGTCTTGTATATTTATGTCTATGAATGGCTATTCGCTTTATTCTATTAACTTTTTAGTCGGATAAACAAGAATTCTCGTAAAAGTACAGAGCGTCTGCATAATTGCCTTGGAACTCAAAATTGCCCAGCCTAATCGTAAGTAGGCAAGCCATTTCGGCATAAGACTCTTTATTGCCATTAGAAAGGCTAGCCTTGGAAATCAACTGCATGAAAGAAATCCGCCTATAGCAAATCAGAGAAAACTTGGCTTCAGCTCCCCCACCAACAGCCAAAGCTACGTGAGTTCTTATTCCTTTGTACTTCAGTTCACTATGTCAGCCCATAAACCACGTCTGCCTTCTCCTGTCCTACTCAATAAGTAAGTTTTCAAACCACATTCTTAAGTATATCCAGCTTTCTCTCTTCCATTCCACTGATCCAACTTTCACACAGCCCCATGCAATCCTTCTCATAATGGCTTTGTATTTTTGTCATCTTCCGTGCCAACAATTCAGTGTCAACAATTCACCATCCAGTCAACTGAACACAAGTTATTTTCTACAGTTTCTCATTCCTCCACTTTATCATTTCACGCCAAACCCAAATATGTCACGCCCATTATACCTAACCTAACTTGTCTACGGACACAGGGATTACTTCTGTGGTTCTTTAACCCACAGTTAACGATAAATAAATATCTGTGTCACCAATAAAGAACAGTCTTGACTTGTGTAAATAAATACTGCTGCTTAAACAATATCTTTGCTAGGATCGTGAAAATAAACCTCACACCTCAATGGACGTGAATGGGGTACATTTCTACTTTCACTACTACTATTAACCAGAATACCAACCCTATGATAGCTTTTTAACCAATGGAAACTTGGTTGAGATCTTTTGTTTAAGAAATCTCATTTCATTCAAAGTATGCTTCTTGCTATTTTTAGAAACGACTCAAAAGCAATTTCAGCAAGAAACGAAAAAAATCCTTCCTACATTAATTTTAGACAAAAGATTATAAAATACATTTGCTTTCACTCAACCTGTAATGAAGAATTGTATACTGGTACCCAGATAACTAATATTCAGGGGTATACTGACAGCCTGTACATAGATGGACATCTTGTCTTTCTACGGTTTGTACATAGATATTTGTAATTGAATAGGGATTGAAAATGCAAACATTTATTTCGTTAAAACTATTTGTTGGGGATATGGAGATGGATAGTGCTACAGGATTAGAACACATTTAAAATATTTTGGGTTTTGAACGTTTTGCAAATTTTTGATTAACATGTAATAATATACTAAATTGGAATTCTCTAAGAATGAGACTAAAAATATCTCCTATTGCACCAAAATACAAAATTTTATTATTTCAGCAATTTCCGTGTATGAGACATCCATTTATACTCACAAGATATCACTTTCGATGAACAAAACTGTACAGTACAATACAACTTAACCTGTTTTTTCCATACAATACAAATTACTAGAAGTGTAAATGAAGGAAAAACAAGGCATAAAAGTGTACCAAAAACAGTATAAATGTCTTCTAATAAAGTTCATTAATTTCAGATCTTGTAAGTTTGTAATCTTCCTTCTTCTACCTAACGTATAGCTACAGCCAAATGTTACTATCCTAAAATGAAACACAACACGAGCGACAAGGTCCCAGTAATCAACTGACGTATATAGCGACGCATTAGCCCAATTTAATTAAGCTTGCTACAATTTTTCTCGGTAGCTACGGATTTCATTTACAGTTAATCAACTTTTTCTCTACATTCATTATTCACTTCTTTCTTTACAATTTTAAATCAGTGCATTAAGCACTTTGTTTTAGATTAAATTATGGATTCTGTAGATTATACAGTTTCTGAATACAACTTTCATCTATTCTTACGGAACATTTGATTAGGGCTACTATACGGTTTCAAATTAAGTAGTTTAATATCCTTTGTTCCTATACATATATAAATACTAGTTGAATCCTAGCACACATAAAGTGTGCTAGAAAATGTTGAAATCAGTAAATTTCTAGCGACTGCGCATTGGCCCGAATTTCATAGACCGTTGATTGGACTATTGGACTCAGTATTGATAGCCTAGTCCTTGCTCATTAATTACAAAATATTACCCTTACTCATTAATTACAAAATATTACGGACATAGATACAAACATTTATTCAGGAATAGTGAAAGAATCCCATGCGCATGCCCCACTTTATCTTTATGTAGAGTAAAGATATACTCTATAATTGTAGTCAATATACTTTTAGAAATGTGCAGTCGAGTTTACTGTGAATCAAAACGTTTATAAGATTGTATTTGACGATGCATTAGCAGACAGTACCCTACAATACATCACTAATGATAATTTAAACAAGAAAAATCGATTTCCTAAAACTGAATTCAATAGATAAAAATACGCTATAATGCATTATATGTATACCTTGGCGATGATTGTAGTTAAACAATTGGCAATGAAACTGCTGCATGAATCATCAATCTTTACTTCAATCAATTACGAAATGAATGTTCAGCAATTGTAAGTGATATTTAACTCTATAGGATCTGTATAGTGTTCAGCGTGATGTGCATGGCATTTCACTTTTGTGCTTTTTATTGCTTGAGAATCAGTCAGCTCTAGTTATACGATTCGCTAGAGAATGATGAAATTCTAGAATGTGCTAATCTTTAGGTTGATGTGAATCAATACAGTAATGTAAGTAGACAACAGTGATGCTCCTCTGAGTAATTAATCAAACTAAGTATATTGTAATTATAAGAGCAATTAGAACTACAGGTAGGTGAGTGTAGTAGAAATGTTAACGAGATTATGAAATGAAAGATAGAGATACTGACCTTAAAAAGGATGGGTTGATTATGATCACTAATTGGTAAAACAAAAGATTCGTCCCAAATAGGATTAAGATCACGGTAGATTGTCTTGCTTTTATAGTGAAGCTTATCGCCGATTTTCACCTTCACGTACGGATCACTGCTCCCTGCATCAGAGTCAATGTCAAAGTTAGGAAATGAATGTCCTTAAACTTTCCCATGGACTATACGTAATTATTACCAGCGTGTGGGTACTTCCACCATACCAGTAGCTGTTATTTGATCGAGCGGCACTTCCTACGAATACACTACTAACAACAAGTTTAGCATACTCTTTACAAGTTCAGTAAGCTATTCTACAATCCATAGATAGATTAGAAAATATACATTCACACAGACAACTATTCAAACTACACAATGCCAAACACAATCCATCAATACAATAGATAGAAAAATAAATCACTATTTCACATGCAAACTTGTTCTGTCCAAAATACAATCAGTCAAATAAAATCAATAAAAAATTTCCGGTTACATTCCCACATCAGAAATAATAAGTCCAACTCAAATCAACGAAAGGGATAGCTTTCCAAATATGGGAAAAACTAAAAATACCACGCCCAGTAGTACGTCATAGATTAATATAAATATTAAACAACTCATTTTACATCACTTATTTTCGAGGCTTACCACATTATAGGGCTAGTTAATGCTTATCTACACTAAACTACAATACTAAATTGAACATGAGCATAGATAAGCTAGAGGTTGGGAAAGGAAATGAGCTTTTAATAGGATTATGCTAATTAAGCCGGAATATGCATATAGAATGTAAAATGTGAAATAATGTAATTATACCACAAGTGTCTTTAGCGACCAAATTCTTTCCTCGTTGGAGATGAACATTCATGGTGTGAAATGGGAATTGTGTGGAAGGCATGGTGGACCCTGAAGCAACCGCTGCTTGAAGCTGAGATTGATTTCCTGGAACACTCTCCTTCCTGGACTCCTGAGGATAATCGGAATTTCTAACTTGATAATTTTGTATGACACTCTCGTCACAAAACTCACTATTCGTTGTCGAGCTCACATTCACTGAGACTGAAATAGATGCTGATCCTTCGGCTGCACTCCCGGCACTGTCCACCATAGACGGCACAGAGCTCGTTCCTAGATAAAATCATTCACACGCTATTATTATACAAAACTCAGCACATCTATAAAATCCCTTTACACAATCATCAAGTACTTGAGTCGATGTTATGTCGTGTATCAGTGGGAAAGAGGAAACTGTACGTTGATGGTGTCTTGAACCTTTTGGTTCCTAAGTTCAAGGTGTAAGCAAGCGCTAAGTCAAGTTATCTAGCTTTCCCTCACTCACTATGTACTAATGTTCATAGTATTCACTAGAGATATCCATACGTGCACTCGACCCATTCTCATCTAATGTGCCATAGGAAGGTTTCCGATCCAAACACCACTTTACCATTTAGAACCTCTTATCAAAAGGCTTGAAAACATTTTCTCAGCACTGCGGACCAGGCTGGTTCTATAAAGAAGGCTTACGTTGCTGTATGAAGATTAGCTTCCTATTGGCTAACTTCCCTCTTAGCTATTTCTCAACAAGAAATTGCTACCCATCTGTCTATTCCACACTCCTAGTATTACATTGCTACTTATCTATAATGATGTAGGAATCCATGAGAAATGGCAGAGAAAGTACACAGACTAGTGAAAGCATTCTCAGAATGATTTCAGAGGATTTAGATCTACGATAGTGAATACTAAATTGAATAGGCACACCTAAGAGGGTTATCTACTATAGAATATGGAATAATAATATAGAATGCAATTAGGGACGAATTTCGCCTTGTCCTATTCAATTTCACTCACTGCACTGCTCACTGTGAATGAATCTCAACGTTAATGAAACTTTAATCAGTAGGAAAACACCTTTTCCGACAGGATCACCTGCAGAGATACGATATTATTCTAATGAATTCCATAGAATACACAATAGAGCATCCAAAAGCTCTAATCCAAATCGAGAAAATTAATAATTACGGGGTACTAATTAAATCACAACTTTTCCTTCCTCGTTTTCTGCCTACACAAACAAACACAAGAATGCTTGTCAACCCTAATGTAATTACTATCCCCCAATCTAAACTATGTTACTATTTTCCTAGTAACTATTCTTTGTAATTTCCTAAAACTGAAGCCTCCTTTACAAAAGTGACACTTTGATTTCCTTTTCGCTACAATAAACTTACACGATAATCATAACTTTGATAGTTTATTCAGCGTGAATCACGGATGAAGAAGTACTTGGTTGAAAATCAAGAGACATTGAATAGCAAAGTTTATGAAAACATGAAAACTCAGTAAATCTGGTAGAATAATAAAAGAGTCCATAGTTTCTATTGATAGGGTGTGTAAATGTCAAGGCTTTCTCTCACATCAAAACCTATTGAGAAGACAAAGTTTAGAAGCACTTCACACGACTCGCACTGTACACAAAGAATAAATTGAATTTTCTCTTTTCACTTATCTGGTTACCTTTTATTGGAAAATTGTTCACTGCGCAGAATCAAAATATAAAAAACTGACGTCCTGACTGATAGAGTCCGACCCTTCCTTTCAATTAGGCAGATGTTATAAATAAATGCCAAAATGACACACAGAGAACATTTGCAAAAAGAAAAACTGTATCCGAATGCGTTTGAGTGGATCTTGCTAGCTTTGAAATGGAGAGAGGATCTTCTAATCTGTTCCTGTCCCAAGCTCAGTCTGAACTCAACTGCAAGAGAAAGGACCTAAACCTCTATATATAAAGTACATACTGGATAGAGCATAACATACCGCTGGCTAAACTACTCATGCGAGAAGTAACAAAGACTTCCCGTCTCTATTCTGACCCTACAAATGCATTCTGCCTTCAGGAAAAATTGTAATAAGGTAGAAAAGTAGCGTAGCATTCACGGAAACTCAACTGACTTGACTTAGGTACTTATGCTATGATTGTGTGTAGAGAGACAAGACAAAACTTACTCAAAAAGAGCTTAAGGTAAGAAACTTTAGTCATGTAGTTAGTTCAGTAGGAACGTCAGTCTAATACTCCAGTGTACATCAACGTCATGTTACTTGTTACTAAACCATCCACCGTTCGTTACACTAATAATAAATACATATATCTAAGCTTAAACCCACGCTTTTCCTTTTTACCTTAAGCCGTAAACCATCTCCGTCAGTGAAAAATGAAATGAGGCAAAACAGTAACCTATTGGTGAAAAAATAATAACAGTCCTATTTACTCTTTTATATGCACCCTAGGCATCGTTCTAATTGCAAGTCAAGTGGCGAGACAAAATGTAAGGATAACAGAACCTCTATTAACAAGAATAGGGCTACCTAAATAAAAATAAACACTAATTTCCAATACCAATTTCACAAGAAAACATTTTTACCAATATTTAACTAGGTAGAATGTACGTGTAGGTGAAGATAGTCATAATGTTAACTTAGAGTGTCATTTTAATATTCCTATACGCTATCAAGCCGCAAGGGTTTACTTTATTCTCCCTTTTGTATTCCTTGTAAGTTTCTGTGTAATATAACATCACATCATCACTTGCATACTCAAACGCTATCTGCACACTCATTTCAGTTAATGTGACATTATACTAGCGGAAACTCCGCTCAGCATGCACATACACGAAACTGACCGATAGACAAAATAGCACAGAAGGGTGATACGGAAATACACGTCCACTCGCTATACTATGATCAATAGTAGTATACTCCAAGATAACCGAATATATTTCTTGGTTTAGAATCACATCAGACAGAGCTTAGGATTGAACCATTTGATTTGCAAGTTTGAATTCAAACTAGCATTCCGACACTGAACCACAAAATTGATATTATGTGCTCTAATCTAAGTTCACGATCACAAAACATCTGAACACCTATTAAAGATAGCAGTTACATATTATGAGAATACGATAAGTATAATGTGCTAAATGCATTGCTATATTGTACAGTATTTTCCAAAGAATTTCGCAAACTGGATGTTTTGGAAAAGCAAGTAATCGATGAAGTTTCCAAGAGTAAAGCTAGACTTTATTGACGAATCTAAGTTCCACTGCACCACAAATTGTAGGAATTATAGTGACGTTACTATAATATGAATATTAATATCAGTTTGAAAGATGTCAAGAGAAAAGGAGAAACAGTGTCACTTTAACAAACTGAGATTCATTGTCGTTACTAAACGTTGGTGGGCTGAAAAATTGGAAAAAGTTAGGACAGCCCCTACATGCGATATTTATTTTGTCAGATAATGTTTGAAAGTTTTGTAGCACTGGTTTTATTTGTACCTGGAGGAAAGTTGTGAAAACTTTGTTAGATGTTAAAGTTACTAATGAAATTGAAAATGTCAATCATAATAATTACTGTAAAAGTTATGTGCCTAGAGGGAAAGTACACAAATAAATCGATGATGGTGCAGTAATCTAGATATACTAACATATGTAGTCACCATATTGAGCAGAATAAGATAAGAATGGAGAAGAGAGAAGGACAATGTATGTTTAATATTACTGTTATTACAGTATACGGTAGAATTATTTTTATGTAAGTAGTAAAAGTAAGTCTCGCTGTACTTTTGATATTCACGTAAACATTGGATGTAAAGTAAAGTCAACAGAGTCGGTGGTGGTGGCGGAACACGCCCGAAACTTTATAAAAGAGTAAGCACTTTACGTACCTTAGGAAAAAGTAATGATAGTAAGACGTAATGTAAGAGATAGGTAATGGGACTACGTAGTAACATTAGGGAAAAGTAGACGGATATGTTATTGGAGTGAAGATAAAGAACGTAATGCTAGTGAAGTAACGGAAGGAAGTGAAGAAAAACGAGGAGATGACATGACAGCGCCCAGCACATTAAATATGGATTTTGCACCTCTGTCTACTTGTCCTTATCTCTTTCTTCCCCAGCTACATATTGAACGTGTCTGCCTACTGTTTTCTCTGCACACACTAAAGAAACACTGGGCTTCGTAAGGAACGAAATCGAAACTGAAATGGAAAGCAGAATCCTCTTGCTTTTTGGCACACCACTCTTCGTGTCTTCGAAAAGGAAAAATGATCTTGGTTTCGTTAACTTCTAAATGCTAAAGTATTCGTGATAGATGATAGACAAAAGTTCGTTTAATAAGCTACACAATTTTTCTGCTATGCATAACCTAGATCTATATAAGAAATCTACAATTCAAGTAGAGAATCCTATTAGATATCTGAAATGTCATATTAAACTATATGTAGTCAACTCTCCGTGGACACAGGAATATGCATTAAGCTGTTAAATTTAAAGTAGGATAGGGATGGATAATAAAAATATGGAGATATTGGACTGATATAACCAGAATATTAAATCCCAGCCTTAAAATAGGCTTCCTAAAACCCGAGTGATCCAGTTAGGAAGATATAGCTATAGATACTGCATACAAATACAGTTTCATCTTTGAACGGAGAATTCTCTTTGATGCTACTGCACTTTGTATCACATAGATGTGTGTGGCTAAAATAAGGCTTAGACCCTTGTATATTTCTGTGGCTCTTGTCAAAAGGAAGTGTTACATATACATTACACGAGTAAGTATATAGAATACAGAATAAGTCTAGTAGCTTCTCAGCTTCTAGGAAGGAAAGCAGTATAACAGCTGTAGTACTTTACGTGCTTATCATAATAACATTTTACTCCTATCCTTGTGCTTAAGGTTATATTTTCCTTTTATCTCCTGTATATAAACATGGATGGTGAGATTGATTAATGATAGCCCATAACTGCGTGATTAATTGATTGATCATCTACAGAGAATTATAGTCGACAAAACACAACTCACATGAAAGAAAGACGCGCGTTTGAAAATTGCATAATGCCCTGGAGTATTTCTCTGGCGAAAGACAACAGAGAATAGCTAAAGCGATAGGTTTCAGCTGCCAATACTCTAAATAAGTCACTATAATTATCCATTTGCTTTCGTATATAGAATTAAGTATATCGGATAACCTCCTGTCCACTATAGTCTTCAGGTATTTTAACTAGTCTAACTAGACTCATAAATAAAGGGTGATATAACTATGTCTATCGTAACGACTCTGAGGATAGACGAGTTGTTTTCTTTGTCAAATCAACTTAACTTGAATTGCAACTGCAATGTTCAATATGTCTCTCTGTACTCCTTTCCGTCAGTTGACTGACTGAATGGATAACAAATAAATATAACCTAAATCTAACCACACAAAATCTTATATCTTCTTTATACAACAAAAGTAAACAAACAATTTCCCAACTTTTCCAAGTACCAATTCAGCTACGTATTTTTGTTACTACTACACAAGATATTGCAGAATACACTGCAATAAAATCAAATGTACATGTTACAGTTTATATTGAAACTTCAGGATTGACAGAATAAACTAGTTCACTGTCATGATACCCAAAACTATAGATATTAGCTTGTTAGCATATGAATAATTTTGTGATGGACACTGATGAAAACTCAAGTGTAAAACTAAAGGAACGTAAATGTTAACACAATCGAATAAACTTTCAATCATCTATTCTTTCCTTTCTTACAATTAGATATTCTTTGTAATTTATTTCATTTGGAATTTATTCATAGAATAATTCTATTTTTGCCTTCCATAAAAATTGAGTTTTCGATATGGTGTAGATTGCAAGTTGCATTTAGGATATTTGAGAAGGAATTTTTAGATGGTTGATGGGATGCAAAGACGCAAAGTCGGAAAGCAGACAAGCGCATCTATGTTTCGGTGTTATTATAAATATACAGAGTGGATGTGTATTGTAAGTTAGACAGGAGACCATTTAACACTGACAATAGGAGTCTTGGAATTCATTCAGTATCTATTTGGAGAAATGTAGTCCGATAAGTTGAGATAAAATGATAAAAGACAGGAGAGCTCGAGTGTAGTATACATTATGTAGAGGGAATGTCATTCCGTCATGCCATACCGTGCGATGTCACAAAAACAACGAAATGTTAGTAGTGATCTAAGTTATGGGATTTTCCGAACCAAGTTAATGCGAACTAGAGAAGTTTGCTGGGTTTGACTGACTATCATTTTGACACAAGGTTGTCCTTCGCTCCTGTCTTTTATGTCGCTTTGGTTTATTAGCCTCTCCACTTGAGAAAAGTCAACATTTTATACCTTATCTACTTTGTTGAGACAGTATTCTATTTCTACATCCGTCCTGAAGTCTCAAGATGTCAACATCGATATGTGAAAAACTTACCTATATCCATTAGTATGTTGTTACCAACTATAACTAACTAACCATGACCATTATTCCCCTAATGTATTCTTTCGTAAGGAATGACGCATGTTATTAATAATCTGTGTATTCCTGAGCCAAAGCCTTTTTGCTATTTGTCCAAGATACTTACACAGGCTCACCAACAACCCAAAAGTATACAACTTACAATATGCACTTCACTCAGATTTAGTTTTAACGGCTGTGGCACTAATTCTTTGTAGTATATTCACCCTTTATATATTGTATACTTTTAATAGAGATATAAAAAGTGTATCTAAATAATACATTTTCACTTGTCTTTAGTCTAACATGCTTCGCATGTGATGAAATGATAAATGGCAAAGGTCTTTTTATTTCCAACACTAAACTAGAGAGAGAGAGAGCTATATAGAAAACACACACTTACCTAGTGTACTAAATTCAGACATTCAAAAAATGGGATACTGTGCACTAAAGTGCAAATGCATGCTGTTCTATGTATTACATAAATATATACAGAAGCCTATAGTACTTTTGCATGTTCACTAGGGATCATCTGCATAAGCGAGACAACTAATGGAGATTCGCTTACCGCAGCATGCATTATTTAAGAATGGATTTTGTGTGGTAGTAGAACACACGCTCTTGTATTACTATGTTTGTCTATGCTTAAACAACCGTGCTATTATAATGTGTAATTCTCTTGGATGGTCTGAATGCAAACATACACTGTAGTAAGACGTTAAAAAGTGACTTTAGGTAAACACTGTAGATTTATTTTACATACAATACTTTCCAAGAGACTTTAATACTGCCACTTTACTCCAGTAATGCAATTCAGAAATAACAATTTATATGGCAGAAAGATACATGCCACATGAGAATTGCATTAAGCACACGACAATACGGAGATTCGTAAAATTCACTGATGGTGGGATTTAAAAAACGTCTATCTACAAGACAGATGTGGATGTATATGTTACAGTGTTGGAAGTAGTAGTAGTGAAGTGAATGACTGGGTTGTAAAACCGAAAGAGCTTAGGGAAACCACATTTCAGATTCAAAGTCTGCTAAATGAATTGGCTGAATGAAGTAGGTGGGACGTTTTATAGAATACTATTACTACATGCATTGAGTGAATGACACAAGGATATAGTATGTTGTAATGCTAAAACACTTCGTAGGATGTGCCTAAGCGTGTAATGTGATGTAATGCAACTCTCGGAGCATATCCCAAATTTCCTATCAGGCAAGATCGATTATAGATTTGCGCAGATGCTTTTCCTCCACTTTATTGGCAAAGTAAACTAAACCTCCTGACAATGTGCTAACACTTTTCTACTTACTTCATTCAAACAGACCTTAGGCCACAGACATACAT
Source organism: Tomocerus qinae (assembly GCA_020055645.1). Classification (NCBI taxonomy): domain Eukaryota; kingdom Metazoa; phylum Arthropoda; class Collembola; order Entomobryomorpha; family Tomoceridae; genus Tomocerus; species Tomocerus qinae. The sequence continues at coordinate 103,672,424 of CM034546.1, read as the reverse complement.
GAATATTGAAATCTCCACGTGTTTTCACGTCCTAATTTTATCAAGGATTAAGCAGAGCGTGAGGTGGCTAATTTAATGATCACTTCGACAGATAAACTCTAATGCATTTATGAATTATTAATTCAATGCTTTTAGTCTTTCTACAATAATGATATATTGCTCTCCTCTAATACATACTCTAAAGCCTAAGGCATAGTATGATGAGTAAAGCCAAATCTACACAGCTGCGAAATTCATCTGGCTATACTATCATAATAAACATCTTCCTCATCGCTGTATCAATATCCATATCTTTTTTATATTCAGGTGAAAAGTATGCATTGTGTTTACTGCGATCGACAGATAAATCAACAAGCTGGAATAATATCCAGAATAATTTTATTTTTACGTACAAGACTTGTAATAATATTTAAGGTTGGCTCTTTTGTTGACTTAAGCACAGATTTCCCTGAGGATGGGCCATTGATTTAGAGCATAACGAAATATACTACCCTATAATCTACTAATATGTGAAAATTTCATTTTCTCTCACTGGCTTTTTTCCTAACGGAGAATAAATACACCAAAAGTATTATTGAGAGTTAAATTAAACCAGAATTTCCAAGTCTGACTAGATCATTAAAAACAAAGAGATGCCATTAATTTAATTTAATATATCAAAGGATTCTGGAAATTATGTCTGCATTCTCTACTTACGTTTTAGTCCCTTAACAACATCTAGCACTATCATTTTATACATCTCATGTTGGGCTTGTATGTCAATGTAAAATATTGTTTTACAAAAAGTAAGATTTTTTTCTTGTTCCTTGTGCACTAAAAACACAAAATGTTTTCTGTATTCGTTGGCACTAGAATTCAATAAAGTTTACAATTATAGCACAATATATTTTCTTTATAGCTAGAGTTGTAACTAGAAGGCGGATGTCGCTAAGTGTTGATTTAGAGGTAAATGAAGCGAGCCATAACGACTTCAAAACACAAAAGTAAACAATATGCATAGATGTGGTTGAATTAACCTAGTTTTAGTTAGAACTCATGAAAACTGTGCTGAGAGTTGAGATTGGAAGTAGTATCAAATGTATGCACAGGGGCATAATTCATTCAATTGTCACGGTTAATATGATTGTTCTAGCTACATCGTTATTTATTTTTTATAAGGAGAGAGAAGCTGTCAGAGATGCATATAATAGAACAGACATTGAGTGACACTAATCCGAACTTACATTCTCAGTCTTGTTCTGTGACAACCTTTCCAGTAAAGGAGCAATCTGGAAGCTAGAAGGTTAAACCCAGCTTTCCTTAGTGTCTATTTATAATTCGCACATATTTTAACGACGAGAGTGTAATTTGGTACTGCAGCATATTTTAATGAGACGACAACGAGTAATTCAAGCTATAGGTATCACTGCACAGTAAGTTGAGATGTTTACTTAGGTCTCCACAAGTTGACATATCTCATATCTGAGATTTAATGAAGGGAGAGCAGGACAGATCGCCGAACACACAGAAGAACTCTAATGACTGTATAAACAAAGCAAAAAAGGAAACTAAAATAAAGTGGAATCAGCTTGTTATGTGCACTACAACTTGAAATCAAATTAGCTTATCCGACCCAACGAAACATAATTGGATTTCCCTTTGATGTCTTCTGCCTTGTCATGCTTTCTATTAACTTATGTATTATTTCAACCGATTCTCCACTAGGTATATGTATCTATGGCCAGTAATTTCGGATCTGGTTGGTATAAGGTCACGTCTAACAACGACGTGGCACCGCTACCCCTTACTGTATATAAATAACTGATTTTCTGAGTTCGCCTAGACAATTATTCAGTAGTAGAGTCACTCTTTGTATATAGCTCACCTGGTTAAAGACACTATAGTAGCTACATCATCTGTAAGTTTCGTTGGGATTGGATGAACTCACTCGAGTATGAATTAACCTTTGCTGCACCTCCATACACTCTGTATTGTACTTGTAAAAATACAAGTACCTGAGACAAAGTCTGAACTTAGATTAGGTACGTACTCCTTTGTTTACTGTAGCGTAAATACATTCTCTATACTTAATTGTATTGTAACATGAAAGAACTACATGCTTTTTCGCAAATAATTTAGATTGCCCAACCAATCTGTCTACATTTAACAAAATTGTACATTCTACAAGAAAAATCACATACCATAGATATCTTCTGTTCACATTCTCAGCTGTGTGCATTGAAGGAAACATCCATAATAAGGTTTACATTGGACTAACGTAGGAGTTCCAAGCACGCTTCCATTTTTTAGTTGAAATGACTATGCTATAATAAATTCTATATCCTACATTATTCAATATTTCATATCCAACTAAACAAAGTGAGACGTAATTGACAGAAACTATAGGCATGTACAGTAAAATGGGACATTTTAATGTTATCCACTTATTCCAATTGACAGGAAATCCAAAACCAAGACATGCTCTACTCACTTTGTATGTTATAAAAATAATGTACAGAATATTATACTTAATAATAGCTATGTTTCCTGTTACGTTCTTCTTATACCAATTGAAAGCGGTATTATTATAACATAGTAGTCAACCTACGCTACATACATCAGATACTTTTATCTAATGTTATGCATTATATATAAATATCCAGAATAATGAAAAATACGTCGCAGTTTTCCCCTTTAGAACTTACGTGCACTTGATAAAAATAATTAAAATCCAGTAACTACCAGTGCAATTTGAATCTAAAAGGACACGTTTAATTAAAAATGAAACTGGACAAGAGCACTACGATATACCATCAAACAGCTTTGATGGCTATGTACAAACACATTAATTGTAAGTACGAATAACGCTTTCAGTTTAAATTTCAGATATTACGGCTACATTTGCAAAAATATCCCATTATTTTGTGCCATCAGTAATATGAATACGTTGTAAGTTCCCGAATTAGAAAAGCTCCCCTATTAGAAAAGCTCCCCGTTAGACAATCTCCCTATTAGAAAAGCTCCCCGTTAGACAATCTCTCTATTAGAAAAGCTCCCCGTTAGACAATCTCCCTATTAGAAAAGCTCCCCGTTAGACAATCTCCCTATTAGAAAAGCTCCCCGTTAGACAATCTCCCTATTAGAAAAGCTCCCCGTTAGACAATCTCCCTATTAGAAAAGCTCCCCGTTAGACAATCTCTCTATTAGAAAAGCTCCCCGTTAGACAATCTCCCTATTAGAAAAGCTCCTAGTTAGACCAGCTCCCGGTATGAGAAATAAGGAGAAACGACAGAACGAAAATCGAACCTATAAGCTCCGTGGAATTTTCTATTAGGGAGCTTTTCTAATAGGGAGATTGTCTAACGGGGAGCTTTTCTAGTACGGGAGCTTTTGTGTTGATACCCAGTAATAGGGGGGATACCGAATATATACAACCATAGCTTCCTATACAGCATATAAACACAATAATGCTCTTTGTTACCTTTTTGATAATATCTGTAGTAAGTAAAATTTTTTTGCTTCAATTTCATGATTTCTTCCGGGGTGAGATGAATTACGTCCAAATTTTATACTCTCAGCCCTCGCTCCAGAATAAAATGGTAAAATAAGCTATAAATAGCCATTTGCGTAGTTACTAACACAGGAAACCTTGTAAGGTCTGATTTAATCGTAATATACAAAGCACAATTTAGCAAATTGTGTACGTTCACCAAAGAAAAAATAATGCTGTGTATTTTGACAAACTTAACGAGTTTGTTCAGTAAAGAATTCCATTGTTCATAATGTAACCTCAACCATTTAGGTAAACTGAACGTGAATTGTTTTATCCTAATGTCTTTATAGTCTATATGAATATATACGTGTTTGTTGATAATTGATAAGTGTTTGTTGTAGTACTTGTCTAAGCAGAGAGTACTCGACTATCAATCAGTCGACATTCCATTAGCGCTATTTACTTCTATTAGGCATTCTAAATAATTCAGTTGATAAGACGGCCACTACACACACACTCAATACAACACTCTAAGTAACCAACACATAGGGAAGAGTAGCAACGAAATTCTGACCACATATGTTTAACAGGAAAACAGTAATTCCTTTAGTGGAAATATGTATTAGTAATTACAATAGTACGAGTTTTCAAAACAGAGTGTTGGTACCTGTCATTCCAAAATGCGTCAGTAAAATTGTAGTCTAAATTATATTAGTGATGCTGCATTCCTCCAAGTAACTAGACATCAAGATACCTTTAGTGACTATTATTGGGACTGGCGTCAGGTAGCCTGATAGGGACGCGTTTAGAAGACGAGAAAAGATTAGACCGTCTAGAAAGTTGTGAGAACGATAAGCTGTAAAAAGGTTGGGTCAGTTTTCTTTTTATAGATTTAGGGGCTGCTGTCCACTGCAGTGTTGCCGATGTGTACTAACTGTTACAATGGACGCGTTTAGAAGACGAGAAAAGATTAGACCGTCTAGAAAGTTGTGAGAACGATAAGCTGTAAAAAGGTTGGGTCAGTTTTCTTTTTATAGATTTAGGGGCTGCTGTCCACTGCAGTGTTGCCGATGTGTACTAACTGTTACAATCTTACAAGCTGACGTATGTACATTTTTCAGAACATCAACTAGTAGTACACTTTTACCAATATAATAATTACTTGCATGAACAATATACTTGTATTCTAAAAGTTATCTAAATTCTAAAATGTACTAACGTTGGTAAGCAACATGTAATGTACACAGCACATACATGTAGGAAAGCACGCCTTACCTTATGTCTCTTGCGACATTATTTGCAAGTTTGGCATGCAAAATTATTGAAATGACTGAAATACATATCGCAATAGTGGTGCCTAGAATAGCCAATATTGCTGTCAACGGATATTATTTATAGGTGGTAAAATCATCTACCAGTTAAGATAACACATTTTTGGTGTGCATTTAAATGTGATGTATATTATGTCGTATGCAGTGAGTATATAAGGGAGCGGTAAAGCTTAGAAATTCTACATACTCATGCAGTAACTAAAAGTGAAGGGTACAGTACATCGCAACGGCAACACTGGGGAATCTACCGAGCACTTGAGGTTTATATTTGAGCGAGGCAGCGAGAAAAGGACACAACCCTTCGAGTAGGTAAAAAGGGAGCAGGTAGAAATTCTGCAGATTTAGACTAAACCCCTGATAGTCAAAGCAAAAAAATTACAACTCAATTTTTTTCTTATTTCATTTCCATGGAAATCAGTAGGGCTATCCCTATCTCTGCCCTATCAGTCCCCATCTCACCCTCTGGTTCTCTTTGGCACAAAATTGTCGAATTTTGTACCAAAATGAAAAAAAATTGAATTTCAATTGTTTACATCTGACTATCAGGCTACCTCATCCCAGTCCCAATAATAATCACTAAGGTAATTATCTTGACTAGACATAATAAGCTTTATTATTGAGTTGGGAGCAGCCAAGAGTGCATTTATAGTATTTACATGTGCCAAATATTTACGAGTGTAAAATTCCAGTAAAATAATCTTCATCCTACATGTGCCAGGCTGCCAAAATCCTTCATTCCAATTTCCCCAGAATTCATTTGGGTTGGAAAGGATGTGAGATGAAAAAGCTGAAGGAACGGGAGCTAAAATAGTGGAAAGTTCAAAAAAAATGGGCGAATGAAATTTATTACCTCATAAAGTTTCTCAACAACCATTTCTCTATGATAGTACAGCAAATCTCCCACAGCTTTTAATATTGTAAATCCATCGTGTTTGTGCCGACCTTGCCATTTGATGCCCCACCAAAGGATATAGTCTATATAGTTACACAGTAAATCCTAGTATATCTGTATTACTCAAAGTAGTACTGTAATAATGAATCTTTCAGAGTTAGATTAATCTGGTCCCATTTATTTTCTACAGTAATAATATGACTCATACGACGACTGTCATTAAATACGAACACAGACCACAAAACACTTCGTATAACTTATGTGAGATAATCCGCCATAGCAATGCAGCTATTTATGACGTAATATAAAATCCTAAGTGAATTGGCATATAAAACTGTCTCATATAGTAGCAGATTACATTCCTAACGATACACACTTGACATTAGGATTCACAAACGATGAACTAAAATCAAGACACTACTGTCACATTTGAAATGTAATTGTCAAAGTATAGTGTCGATAAAAATGTGAATGTCAAATAGGTTGGGATTGTGGTGTAAAGTAACAAGATGATAATTTACCTGGAGCACCGGCGATAGTGTCGGTGGACTCTGGTTGACGCTTGTGACCACAGCAAGCAGAAAATGTTTGTAATTGCGACTGCTCCCGTTCCCTGGCTGCTTTCTCTCTCTCCCGTTCGTCTCGTACCCGCTCCCGGTGCTTCCCGATTCGCGACTGAATACAAAACAGAACAGATCCCGATGTTTTACATCATTCAGATACAATGAATTTGTGTCCAGACTAGTAGCCTATATTCTCTGAGGTATACAACTGTACTACTCTTAATGGGGCATCTTTCCGCCTTTTCTCTGCGTAGAGCACCTTAATGACATTTCCCTCTCCACAAAGAAATACCAGGCCTTTTTCAATTTCATCTATAGCGATCTGGACTTTCACTTTGCTCACCCATACAACCGAAAAAGCAAAGTAAAGTTAAAGGAAAATGGAGCAGCAATTTATATGCTAGTTGGAAATAGAAAAAATCCAATATCCTATACAGTTATAGTATGTATGTATAGATATACAATGAAGGTAGGCTATTTCGTTTAAAACGGATAACTTTGCTTTGCGTTGGTGTTGTTTCGTCTGATCTCCGGATCATGTATCGTCACACTCACTTTTGCTCAGGAAATGAAAGGAACTGTTGAGTAAAGCTAATGGACCATTGGACGTGCTCCCTAAGAAATAATGGAAAAGGCCATGTCGCTCTTCACAGCTAACTTTTATTCTCTTTTATCATTGCAAAACACAACAGTCTCTCTGTCTCTAGTAATACAAACTCTTTTAATAAGCATGTAACTACTAAGTTTACCTTGCTCAAGTCGTACACAACGCATTTATTGTTACAATTATTTCTCTTCAGCCATTCCAACACGCAATAATGCACATCCACTGGGGACCGTAATTCTTATATGATAATAATGTGCTTAATATAGCTCACTCCCTATTTACTGATGCTCCACGGTAATTTTATGTATTTATACCCTCTTCTGCACATTGATGTAGATTTTTTGCAAAAATAATTTATGCACAAAATTGTATACTCTAAATTACGGGGTTGGACGGAACTACTGATATCAAAGGAAGGAGAGGAGGACCCAAACACATTTATTAAAGTACAAAAATTATACGCTACGTGAGCAGTATGCTCAAGTCAACATCAAGTATACATTAAGGTACAACTGATATTAACTTGCTATAAGGGAAATCACAAGTAAAACTGTCTCACTCCTACGCTCATTCGATCTGTATTCTTAGTGCAATACCAGGAGCTTTAATAATGCAGCTAGTTCTTTCTAGCTTTTATACACAAAAACAATAAGCTCCCTCGAGACTCTCAGATACATTTACTAACCACCGAGAGCGGACTGAGGTGCAACTATTCTATAATACAGCTTTTACATTACTCCTATATTTTAGATAGTCTTCACATACAGTTATATAGCTACTCGTTTATTATTGCAATTTTTATCTGCAAAAATCTGCACATAATGATATACAACGATTCCAGTAAAACCAAAATGATTTATTGAAATTGCATTTCTTGGACTTATACCTATAATTGTGTTCTATACGGTACAGAAAATTGAATTCTTTTTAGGTTTGATTGCATTATAATGTCTTTTATGGAGCCAATTAGTACATTTTTGTTGTAACTACTAAACATATCTTTAAATATAACAGATTATTTCTATGACAGAATAGGATTCAGTACCACAATTGGGAAATGTGCATCTTTAATGCAGCATAAGGAAAATTACATCAGTTCACCTGGTTTGAATGTCAAAAATTTTCATATAATAGTTAAATATGATCATGGAAGCGACAAATGCGGATTAGAGTGTGCTCGATTGAATAGAGAATGTGTTTGACATGATGTCAATTGAGTTTTGTGCTTTTAGCATTATACTGCGTCCTTCACATTACAACATTCCTTTTCTACAGATTGTGTAGTGCATTCTTTTTGTGAATTGGCCTGCACTGAGTAATATAAAATTGAATTGCTTAGCGAAGCGTGTATAGTAAAAATCCATTTATTTACTGCACAAGGAAATGTGGGGTAAATACACAATTTCACACAATCTTATTACTACTTTTACTAAATTCTCAAACCCATTTGCTGATTTCAAGAATTTTTTCATTTGAAATTCAAAACTAATGCAATTTCGGTCTTTCGCATTCCTAAACATTTTGATGGCTATCCAAGGAAAATATTAGCCTCCATTAGGATCTATATAGAATGCAATAATCGGGTTGTAATTTTGTAAAAATACAGTTGAAATAGCCGAAGGGAATAGATTATATAAAACAAGGTCATCAGGACAAGATATTAATGACAAAACACGCTTCTTCAAGGTATGCGTATAAAGAGTGCAAGCTCATGCATAATGCAAAGTGGGTATTGTGAATGGGGTAGAACTTTTGTTGATGATATATTACAGCTTAAGATTTCCATGATGGTTTCTTTTGGAGTTCGTCTCGGAAGATTTCTACGATCCTTTTTTGCATATTCATTAGACGAGGGAAAGGTGAAAGTGCATTGTTAGGTTAAATTACTGAGGATGGTAATACGACCGGAAAAGTAGTAACGGAATTAATTACACTGCTTTCTTTTCTCTGAACGGTCAACTAAGGCTATTACTAGAGGCATTATAGGAACTTTTATAAAATGTAGTAGCTCCTCTAGTATTTAGTTTAGTAGATCTATAATATATGTACAAGTAGGACTATGGTAGAGATTTATAATTAGACAGACATGAATTATTCACAAGGGTCGAGTGGAAAGAAAGTAGCATTAGCATTAACTGTCAGAACTTTTCTTGAAAACTGTTATTGTAACCGTTAACAAAAGTTAGTGTATCCTCACTATACACATTTTGAACTTTGTCCTTGTGCAAAAACGAGATACAGAGAACGTAATACTACTTTTGGTAGACTAATAGGCAAGAAAATAGGATGTAACATATTCTCATAGTCCCCATTTCTTTTTACTCCTTGTTTCACATCATTCCACTCTGTTATATTTCGGGATCCCTCGTTCTGCGCTACAAGTTAGGGAAATACACAGCTTACTTTTGAAACTATCTACCACACCTGAATTTGCTCTATTGATTTTACGGAATTGAATATTCTAAAAAGGATTTACTGCACAAATACAATTTATTTGCAAAATCATCCTATTACTTACATCAATACTTCAAAGCATGCACGTTAGCCGTTAGCATGTTGGTATTAAAGTATCCAATTTTTATTTTGAAATCAATTTAAGTCCTAAGCTGTGGTAGTAGTGAACTAATATGAATTCCCAACCTAAGACAAAATGACAGTTATGGAAAAGGGAAATTGGAATGCATTAAATGAAACTTGAACATTTAGGTTTGCATTTGTGTTTGTAAGACAAAATAGTTGGGTACGTGCAGGATACAAGATCTTTATAGGTTTTGCCACTCCACTGAATTTCCATTAACTTAGCCCGACAGTAAGATCTAGATTTGTGAGATCGAACATATAATAAATACACAAGAACTAGCGATTCCTTTGAAGGTTACTCCAGTTTTAAGTGTTGCATTTCTCTCGAAAGGCATCCGCCCGGCATCCTGCATGTAAAATAGGTTTTCTTTTATGTCTGTCCTACTTTCCCTTTTTCAACTATGTTTTCATCACTTGGATGCATATTTCGGCGAGTAAATAGATTCTTCTCAAATTCTATACTTCACTATCTGAAGTAAGGAACGTATAGAAGCTTAAATATATTATAATAAACAGCCTACCTTCTCGTTCTTTGCCAAAATTTATTTTCAAATTGAAACTAAAGTCAACTGAGACAACATTCTTGTCGTAATGTAATACTTACTATGTATATGAAGTAAACAATAAGAATTAAATATATATTATAATCTACCCGGGTGTCAGTCCTTTTTAAAATGTTACATTTATATGGTAATTTTAGTCTGCCCAGGGAAAGTTTGCAGATTCTATGCTAGAGATTACAATATTAAATTTTAGGAGTATGGTATGATAAGTACCTTTAAGTGTGTCATATATCCTGTAGCTTTGGCCATAAGAGAAGATGCTTTGGACGGGCTGCCTTCTTCAGGAGTATTTGACAGCGAGTGTACGTGTGAGCCAGAGTCTCCAGAATCGTGTCTTGCTCGTTTTCCCTGCAAAATCAAATTAAATGATAATAGTTCTTCAAGAACTGACAAAAGGAGAATATAATTAAGAGTAGTTTCTTTCATTCTAATAATACACATCTTTGTACAGTGTCTAAATAGCCAAGACATATTCTGAAGGAACCTTGGGTCTTCTACATTTCATCTGCCTTGGGCAATTTACTTCAATGAACTGTCAGTATTAGAAATGCGTTTAACTAATAATTGGATTTGTTTCTAGTTGAATCAGCTTTCTACATTCTGCAGATTCAACACTACAGTAAATAAGACACAAAGGACTATGATATAATCTTCCTGGTCTTTTAAAATAATGGCTACGCCTTTCTTTTGAAGATATAATGACGATGCTATAGAACTAAATACGAAAATTATACTTGATTCAGTGAATATGGACACAAACGAGTTTATGAACTTGTGCCATGTTAGCTGTGAAGAAAATTATTTGCATAACTTCCCAGAATATCCCAGCCAAAACAGTCTGGCTTTCTTTTCTAAGCTTTCCAAAGGGAATAACAATAAGTAGATGCCAAAATAACGTCTCCTTCGGGTAAAATTGAACCAAATCTACGTGGAATAACATTTTCAAAGATAATTTATAGTAAATACTTTATACTACATCATAATAAGCTCGCTTCCTAGCTAAAAAATGAAAAAGTACTAGCAATAATATAAATCAATCTCGATGAGAGTAAAAATATCACATACAACAGGATGTAGTAGTGACAGTAGCACTACGAATTCAGATTTTGGTACCCTTTATCATGTAGCCTTTCTCCGAACCATGTATCTGATGGTGCGATGATGAAGGTAAAAAATAGATAAGATAACTCAGTTCGGTGTTAATTTATCTATGCATCATCATGAAAAGGGTAGAATAACAACAGCCTCAAGTCTCTAGAGTACCTAAGTGTACAGCTATTCAGTTTATCATGCATATTCATAAAACTAGGGGACTACGTGGATTTGAATAGATTGCATGGTCTTCCAAATGAAAACTGTAGTCTCCTCTTCAACAATGAATTCTACAGACGAAGGATATTCATTTTATAAGCTTCCTAATGAATGCGTAGCAAAAGTACTTTCCATGAAAAAGGCTTTATCATGTCATGTCCTCCTTATAGAAAACTGCAATCTCCAGTTGGTAGTCTCTTCCTAGTATTTTCGTGAATGAACAAAAGCTTTTTGCAAGTGACAGATTTCAAGTGTTGGAAAGATTGTCACTTCAAAAGCAGGTTCATGATTTGGAAATGATATTTATCTGATGAACTGAGAATGAATTCCACTTTGTAACTGTATTTGAAAATAAAAGTAGAGGCTATATAGTTTTTAGTTATAATATAAATTGCTTACCTTGTGAACATTGGCCAAATTAGCATCAGATCTAGAAATAAGTCTAGTGACACGGCCAAGCCGCCCTGAAAGACGAGGAGACGACGGCTGTGACAGACAACCACCAGAATTCCCACTGTCGCTTCCATCACCATCGCGAGCATCTGCCCGGGCGCTCCTTGAAGATGATGGGACTGACAAATCCATCCTTTGTGACTATCGAAATATTTTCTTGAAGGCACCAGAAGAGTAGGACAAACAGGTGTGATACTTTCTAGATCCTTTCTCCAGTAATTATAGAAGAAGTAGTATTCAAATACTAAAAGGAGATTGGGTGCTCACTATATTGTGGTCTAAAGCTAACTATAACTACTACCGTCTAATTGCCTTATTGACTCCACTCTAGTTAGGATTTTAATGAGTCCGAGGAGTCTGAAAAGATTTTCAAGTTCTTTAGTACAATTGTTCTCTTAATTGATGCTACCTCCGAGCGTGTCAGAAACCTACACGTTTCCCTATCGAATAGCTCCTCCTGCTCCGGAATGACATTAACTACAACGAAGCGCTGACATTCTCCTTTTGATGTCATTGGCTCCATTCGACTCATAAACTTCACAGTCGATCCACCAAGTCAATCAAAATGGCATTCAGTAAAGGACACTGGATCTGAAAATCAAAAATATACACTTTTAGTAATTTTCAAACTAATTTTCTATACAATTTTACTTCTAATCCCACGCAAATACATACATAAATGCTCATTAGCATTCGTATAGAAACATTTTCTATGCTAATAAGTACAGTATATACTTTTTTAACAATATCCAATATAATTAGACTCTACGTACTATGGAATTTCAGTTTGGTAAGAAATGTGTATGCAATTACTACTTTATTGCATTCGCTCACGAGTTTCTTGTCATGTCGCTATGAATGAAATGTTAATTGCTTACTTCATTCACGATACTTGGAGTAAGTATGTGTTGAAAGGAAGGAAGACTATCATGTTTAAATTCTGACACGCAAAATCTATCTAGTAAGTTTGACTCTGCAGTAATAAACGGAATGTTTCGTGCCTAGTCAATATTATGATAGTCAAAGTACTACTGATATTGTATAGAAAGAATAGTTCTGTAACAAATAGCACCAAATACTCTATTCAACTGTTGAAATTGTTAGTCACAGAGGAGATGCCTTTAAGATATTAACATACCTACGTCATACTAGCAAGCGAAGTTATTGCTATTTGGAAGCAAGTAATTGCCATTTCTTTCCACATTACTAAAAAATAAACAGTTCGTTATCTATTGCTAGGATAGATATAAAAGTATGTTATTCTAAGCAAGAATAGTACAGAATATTCCAATGTACATGTTTATATAGGGGAAAAGTTAAGAAAACTATGCCCAAAATATCACGAATATTTATCTGGTAAAGGAATCTCATTTTAGTGTGTTAGCAATGATTTTCCTAGAAATAGGAAAACTAATTAACTTGCTAAACAACTCCCTCGCCAGTACAGACTGAAGAAAGAATGTACAAAAGCCAATAATTTGGGGAAAACATATTTCATCTCAAAACTTGAGCAGAGAATGCTCCATATTCAGAATCCAGTGAAAATCTCCTCACAAAGCAAACCAAATCACCTTTACAAACCAAGAAAATTAGTTTTGAAGTCCCACTGGGTTTCCCATTAATCCAATTGAAAATCGTCATGATGGCTTTCAAAAGTTTGTCGAGGACCGAACTGAAATTACCTACTTTCATTGTTACAGTGTCAATGCAAACAGATATCGACCAGGGCTAGGAAAATAATTACATAATGTGCAAACAAACATGGTAAATGAATCGGCGGATTGTGAAAAGAATTAATTATTTCCAAATGTCATCAAGAAAACTAGTTGGACAAGCAAGCAAGGATAGTTGCGCAATTTTCTGAATTACTTCATCGGACACTTTCTATATAGTCATTTACTTTCTATAGACACTATAATATCGTACACACATAGTATTACGTTACTTAACAAGTAGATAGCCTTTACTTAACAAACAGCTCTAAAAATGAATCGACCTTTGCACCTTTCAGTATTCAGATAGCGTATCTTTTCTGTATGATGCCTAATGTAGAATGAGACAACTGTATTATTTTGTCGGCGAATGCAATCGCGTGCAGTAAAGGAATAACGCCCAATAGCTATATACGTTAATCAACACAGAGTCGGTATAGGAAAATAGATTGACATTTGGTCTACATTAACAGTTCGTTAACAATTAACGTTCAACAGAACTATACTGCGAAAAATCAACAAATCCTCGTTACATGCTCAGAATAATTTTTAATATCCCCATAACTGGCTGACTAGCTCACAACAAAAATAATACAGATGATGATGCTTCCTTCGGTTCCAGCTTGCTGTCAAAATTTATGGAGTGAAACTCGAAGAAACAGCAATCAATGTTATCAAAGCAAGGTTTTTGAATACCCGAGTAAAATATTTTGCACCCAGTACTTCTTTCGGCTGAATTTAATGATTGAAGACTAAAAAGTATACAATGTTGGTCCTAGACAAGGACAACAATTTGTAATTAAGATTTTACGATTCCCAAGAGTTGTAGAAAACTATTAATTAGTGCCATCTGAAAATTAAAACTGGAATGGTACCCGAATTCAAGAAGATTGCAAATACTTTCTTGCAATGCAAGAACCCTAACCAACCGCAACCATCTGTGTCACGTAGAATTTCTATCATATATTATTCTATAAACTTAAAAAACTGATGAGTATATGTTTTATAAAAGGGGATTCGTATTCAATATATTTTCAATCATTGACATCTGTGTTATTCGTGCCGAAGAGAAATACTTTTCCGATCGTGAGTCTGATCAACTTAACATAAAGTAGTTCCGCAGTATATTGATTTTCTTCCTCCTCCGCCTCCTCCACTCTATACCGTCATTTCACCCAGCTGCATTTTAAACCTTGCTTGAACTCCTATTCCATTTGCCATGAAACGCAACTTGAGAAGCTAAGTTTATACATTCTTCATTCACTTGCAGAAATTGGCAAGTATGTGCGAGTTGGTATTCAGTACTAGCAGAAGCTAAAGTTCAACACATTCTCGTTTCTATTCACAGACTTTTACTAATTTCTACTACATTGCCAGTAGACTATTTCTCAATTCATTGCCTCCACTAAGAATCATTACTTAACATGCCCCCATTCCTCCGCAAAGTGATTAATCTTCAACATTGAACCAAAAAATTATTTATCATCTGACAAAAAATCTTTTACTTACAATAAGTTTCAGGATAATAAGCAAAAAATGTGCAAAAAGTTAATGTAAAATTTTAAAAAAATATACCAAAATGATTGCCAATTTTAGAGCAAGAACTTAGTTAACATTATTTTAATTCGTGGCAAGGCCTAACAAAAGAATTTTAAATGGTGCGTGAAATTCGATTAAGTAATAAAAACAAAAGGTTTGAAAAATATACGAGTATAGGATTAAGAGATAAAAGGAAAGTTTTTCTCCGTTTACTTTACGAATCGTTTCTACCCAACACAGAGCGACCTTTCCACATGAATCCGCAATAACTGGCAAAGACGAAATGCAGGGGGCAATACAGGCACAAGTTTCATGGATAAACTTCTTTCGGTTTTATCTTCCTGCCCTGTTTCCTCCTCTGCAGCAGAGTTGAGAGAGATGCGACGCAGACGAATATTTATTCTCATTCTCCACGATCTATCCTCAGTTTATTCAGAATCTCTTGTTCGCCAACTCTACAAAAGCATGCAGATATATTGTATGCATTCGTTTTCACACACCTATCTCGTACAAAAGAGTTTTATCAAATCGGATTCTAAAAATAGATATCCCGCTATTCTTTATCAAGAAACGAATTCTCATCAATCTGTTTATTTCCACGACTCGTTTGATCTCTCCTTATTTGGTAATGCTATCGCCCCAGGTCTATGTATAATGAAACTTCATACGAATACTTAGTCTCTGCTCTTTTCTCATCTACGATCCTAATCTCTCTCTTCCTTTATAAACATTCTTATTTCCTATACCGAAAACAAATTATGTCTTGGCACGACTAAGGTCTTTGTTGACTAGACCTATACTATGTTATAAATTAAAATAATTTGTTTTCTATGTCAATATAACCTGCTACGTGTTTGTTGTCCGTTAAAGACTAATCTTCACAAAGTAAACTTTGTAGTCTCAAAATGTGTTTACAAATAACAGTATAACAAATGTGCTATGATAGATAACTTTTTAATAATCCTACAACTTTGGATGGTTGATATTTTATTCATTTTTCCATTACAAACTTCAAAGCAAATTAACATATGATTACTTTTGCATTTAAAGTGCTTTGGAGACACCGAACACGATCTTTCGAGTCACAATTTGTCTCGCTTATAATTAAAACTTTCGTACCTGATTTGTCAAAATTTAGTTTTGCCAAATACACCCATTTGCCGTAAATCTGACATTCAGAATTCATATAGGTGACTACATTTACTAGGAATTTATTACACATATTGGACCTACAAGTTTAAACTAAGAAATTTATTTCTTATTTACTAAGTAATTTAAAGCGTCAACCTATTGAAAAATGTAAACTTCGGAACAGTACAAGTACAAGTAAAATATCATGTACTACTGTCATTATTATTGCTTATGTGGTATTGCGTTGTATGTACTGATTACTAATACTAATGTTGAATATTTGAAATGGTAAAATTTTAATTTTGAAGTTCTTGAACTACGAAGACTGTTATAAGCGACAGAATACATAATTTACTTAGTAATGTTATGAAACGGAGTGCACACACCGTTGATTTCAATAATTGGATCATTTTTTTACACGAACCTACATCGCATATCTAGAAATAGTCACAAAAGAGAACCAAAGTCATAAATAAGTCTCAGTGAATCACAACTTGATGTGTTTACATCAAAGTCTGTATTATCTCCAATTTTTGTGCATACCTAAACTTCAAAGTTAATTTGTAGTTCATGTAAGGGGTAGATAGTATGAAATTCAGAAGGGTGTGATAAGACTTAGACTCTTGGTGACTCTTGTGTCTAAATTATCTGTATTACTCTAATGAAACTATGTTCAGTTATGAAATGTGAACCAAGGGAGAGTATTACACAATGAGACTTTACACTTACTGGACAAACTTATGCTGTCTTAACAAGTTTTCATCACAAACTTCAACTTTTACATTGTAATATTAACTCACTCAAACTCTATACTTATAAGGTATATGTATAAAATCTTTTGGAAAAGGTGTATGTAGGAAAACATGAAACTTGTAAGTACATACACGTAGTATATTATAGAATGGATATAGACGTAATCCCAATTCCAAAGTTCTTGCTATAGGAAATAAGATGCCTACGGGTGAAGAATGAATGTGTAACTGCACTTGATGTGTGAAATATGAATCGTCAACTTTGCGAAAGGATATAACGAAAGTCAACTTAGATACCTGATACATCCTGAACACATATCACATAATATCTAACTACACTATGTACAGTATATTGTACAGAGTCCACCAAATCATCAATCCTTTGTTGAATAGTACTTATTTTGAAGCCTTGAAGCACTACAAGTAGCATATGGATTAATGGATAAAAGTAAAGCGCAAACGTGCAGCAATCTTCCTGCATGTAAAACAGGATTTTGGATTTTGATATCGGAAAATCACTTGGAATAGCTGTCAGCTTGCATAACTGTTGATATAGCTGAATAGAAAACATTGTTATCATTCCGGAAAAGATTTCTTGCATGAAATTCGGACCATGACTTGTGTATTTATTAGTACTCATCAAGACTCATCATCATGGAAATTCCATAAAACATTCCAAACGATAAAGTATGCACAGAATATGCTTGTAATACATATTCAGATATTATAATATGTGTAGCAGTTTCATTTAGGTCTAGAAGAGATACAAGTTGATGAAACTATTCTGTCTGCCTCTTTTACATGAACTATGCAGCCTACATATTGTAGAAAATGTGTACAATGAGTGAAGTATAATAATTAGAGCAACTTAATTTTAGTGGATTGAATTACCATTTGGACTGTTTGTGAGCTGACAGCCAGCATTGAGTTATTGCAGTAGTAAAATGCCTGCATGTATTTCCATTACAGCGTCCATAGTCATTAACTTTCCCCTGGAGATAAATTAAAATACAAAACTTCCATTTATTTCCTACTAATTGGTATTAGAGCATCCAAACTTGATGAATTTTGCACACTAATAGGAGTTTGTGCTCTGTAACCTAATAAATGAACAAAGTCATAAAGAAAGTAGTCAAGGATTGCATGTTTACTATTTCTACAATAGAATTTCCGTGCGAATTGCGCACAGTAGATACAAATAACATAGCTTCAAAAGAACCACACACTATTACAGTGTGTTGAGGGAAAGTGAATGGAGTATGTGCCAATTTTACATTTCTCACTTTTCCAGTTATGTTATTTCCCCAAACTACGTACCTAGCTTTGTATCGTCTGCTCGATCTTCTATTATGGAACTTTCTCAATGCTTTACGCTACAATTTCAGTTTACTCAAGAGAATTGTGCCAACCTTACTTACTCTCACACAACCGTACGATACACTTCTTCTCTCCCCATTCAGTGGAACAACTCATCCACAACTGTTCAAGTATATAGTCCTATATCCATACTTTAAACTCTACCCACTCAACCCTACTCGCTACTCACTTTATCCAATATCATATTCTTTTTCTTCTTCAGAGAGCAGTTTTTCACTACGTGGTTTCAAGTGTCCCACTGCCATTTCCCGTGCAATTCAATTTGCCCGAAATGTTCCACTGTACATGTACTCTGCATTAACCTATCCCTACTCCATGATAATATCTACCCCCATAATGCCCTATTGTTATTACCTAAGGCATTATTTCTTTAAAATATGAGCAATACCTCCTACTTATGTTTTCTTGCTTCTTGAGTTTAACTTGTACAGTATAGTACTTTACATTTTCTTTAATGGTACAAGAGTGCAAGAGAAAGCATTGGCACTTCTAATTTTACCAATTTCAGTTATATTCTTCAGAGAGCCTTTAGTACCTGCATATAGGAACCTACGAATATTGATTTAGGATTACGACAAAATATAATACAATAATTTTTGACATTTATAGTGATTTCTTACTTTGACAGACATGTATGAACTCTTTTCATGCGACAAGCTCTGAGACAAGAATATTGATTTTTCCCAAGACGAATCTCTCATCTTTCTTATTCTTATCTACATTCATTCACTTTTGGAATATTAAATAATAGCAAGCAGTCATAGTCATAATCTACAGACGACATAATGTTAGTACTAAAACTATACCAATTAACTTATGGGTTTACAACATTCAAGTCTGATTTGATATACCTTTGACAGTCGAAGCATCATTTTACTACAGTACGAGGTACAATGAACATTTGTCCATCTGATCATATGGAAAGAAATTCTCCATGACCTTATGAAGTATGCACAATTTTTAATGAATCCAATAGCTCAGCAATAACTTTCAATGCAATGACATTAATTTTGCGAATGAGAGGAATACATTTTGAATGGAATTTACTAGTCTGGAAGTTGGAAACTGTTTGTCCTAAAGTTTTTCTCTTTCTTTTTATTCCCGAATACACTAACTTTCCGTACCTGAGTTGTAAGAAAGGAAGTAAACTTCATGACAGATTTTATTTAGCGGAGTTCTCGCTTCTATTAGAGAGGTCGGAGGTCTAGGATAGTTATATGGAAGACGAACCACGCATAGGTAACTTATACATTACGGGTAAGTTAAAGGCCTTTTTCTCGATCTTTCTTCCTTTGCGATCCATTTGAGCATGCATGTCTAACGCCTTTTTCCATGCGTTCTATAGCTCACCTTTGACATGCTACAAATAACCTTACTATTGCAACACCATTTCTGAAGAGAACCCAACTACCTAAAATGAACACCTAATTATATATGTGTCATCGATGGGTTGCATAGGATTTATGTAAACTTTGATAGACAATGCTTGGTAAACGATGCTTTTATAATTCATTCCTAAATTACGTACTCTAATGTCTGAATAAATCCTGAGCATCTGGCAACAAGAGATGATCGTTAGAAGGCCGACTACGATACTAATAGCTACTGCTATAAGTCGCATGAAATATTCATGGAAAACAAAAATGTAACCCGGTTCTCAGAATAGTGATGCATACATTTAATACAACTCTGCCGGAACAATTTAACATAACAAAATTTTACAAAGACAAGAAAAGGGATTACAAGGGCTCATCTAATCTATATTATAAATTGTAGACTGAATAAAGCAATAAACTTACCTACCTACTGCTGCCATCGCGAATTCTGATATTAACTCAAATTCTGACCTCGGTCAAAATCCATTTTCATTGGTACATAATTTTAGCCATTAGTTTTAAAAATAACAGCTTTCAATGACAAAATTTTATATGATTTCCAAAATGTATTTTAAGGGGTAGGATTTAATGAAGCAAATACTGTGATAGATCATGACGTTAGGGGACGATGGATGACTTCCGTCTAAAGTGTGCTACATGGGTTTAAGTTGGGGTACAATGAGCTAAAATTAAAAATGCAGACATCTTAGGTCATATGCTTATCTATATGCGACGTGGACAATTCATCTATAATGTAATAAGTAGTACATATATGGTGACTGATGGAATTGGCTCGCTGATTGATACTACTTGGGTGAGACTAGTTACATAAAAACAAATACAGACAGGTATCTACTACAAATGCATACATGCTTTTTCTTTCGCAATTTCCCCATGAAGATATTTCCATATTCTGTAATGACATCCGTCTATTCAGTTAAGTACACACAATAGTAATCATAATGTCACACGACATATTGTATTCTTACAAGTGAGAAACGATAATATCGGAGAAAATCGTATTCGACACAATTTGTGCTTTATCGAAATTAACATGCATTTGTCATTCGAGCCACCATTTAGACATGCCAACCTTAATCCTTGTTCGCTAACGATTTCACTTACTTTCATTGTGATTGTGACTGTGTTTGCTTTTATTGTACATAAAAATAACAAGCCCATTTTCTAAGGCGTATTTGGGCATACATCAAAATGATTGATACATTACATAGCACTCAAACCCTAATACTTATTGTTAAAATGGGAATCTCTATTGTGTTTGCATGTTAGTTGTACGTTTTGCAATGTGCATTGCGAATTAGACAGCATAGTAGTCAAAAAAGGCGTGGTCACAATTTGGTGAATATTTATAGTCACTAAACTGCCTTACCGTAGCAATCTATCCGATTTCGATTTCGTTCAATGTCAATTCAGAACATTGATTCGCATTTAAAACGCCAAAGTCTGGAGTTACTTTAAGTATCAGGTGTAAATACTCACTTTTAGAACTTGTAGAAGCCATTTTAACATTTTTGCAGAGCACTGTAAGTGTTCCACCACTTTATACTCCCGCAATTTGATACAACTCTTAATGGGTGGGTAGTTGAGAATAAGAATTGTATTAAAATATAGACAGTATGCTTCACTGTAGCATCATAGCCCTACTATTTATAGATACGGTGTGAAATCTTTGAAATATATAGTTAGGTCTCTACTTGAAAATTTTGTTTCAGAAGCATTTTGAATGATGCAAGCCATTGTTATTAAGTAACTCTTATGACTTCAGTTTTTATTGTCTTTCAGGGTTTGAGAAAACTTTTTATAACGAAGGAAATGGTGCACTTTGTCAATTTAGCGTGTCAGAATGAGGTTCTTGCACAGATATGCTTGTTCACCATTAAATTTTTCATGCCGTTAAAACGGTAGTTTGAGACAGTCTGAAGTTTTTAAGTGTGGGATAATGTTCATGTACGATGTATGTACATCTTTCCTTCGTTGTCTGAAGAATGCATGATTTCATAAATTATTTAGATTGTACACGCTCTTCATGGTCTGCCCGTGGCTTTGTTTGTAACAGTCTGTTTTTGTATCCTACGAAGCTCCACTTTTCCAGGGGCGTAATATTGTGAAGTTATGCTTAGAGGACTCTTTGTGGTAAGAAAATCCTATTTAGATAATTCTACTCACTTTCTTTGTATCGTTATAAAAGTATTTTGTCGTCTATTGATATATTTACAAACACCTGAACCATCAATACAAAATGTTATTATAAATACATGTATACCACAAAACACGCCAAAATCGCATTAGGATTATTAATCATCATTTATTTTACCTTCTTCCTATTTATTGTCATTGTTTATCCTTATCCTGCATCGTAACGTAATACAGTTTAATGCTATTGCAAAAATTGTTTAACCTTGCAACTTTCAATAAGATGGTATCTACTGTCGCGAACTTGACAGATTAGGAATTTTACTTTCCCAGTATTTTGCAACTCCCTAGGAAAATTGGAATGATTACAAATTACAAATTAGAGCGTTTCAAATCTCAGCAGCGTGCGTATATTCTAGTCACTAAGCATGTATCCTGATCCTGAATTATTTGGCAGCTTAATGTTCGTCCTTATGTATGTAATAATTAAAAATTGAGGATTTCGTCAGACACTGAGGTTGAGGGAAACCTTGACTTTGAATTAGCATAGTCAGCATACTGACTGTTGCCGTGAAGTACAAAAGAGCAAGTACAAGGTCACAAACAAACCAACAATGGGCACACACTCAGCAGTCATCCTGAATCCTAAGCCACAAAGGTATTCTCAAATCCCTAAGCAATATTACCTAATAATATTATGTATATACATCGCCAAGTGATGTACACTTGTATATTTCATAAGCAAGTACCTGCGTATAGGCCAAAACAATTTACACACAAGTTGTGTATAACAGTTATGCTATTGTTACATACACATTCTATACGTAATATGTCACATCCTTGGATTATGTTGTGTAAAACCCTAGAACTATTTAGTTGTGGATAATTTAGAGTAATTATTGAACAAATGGAGTAATTGATACTTACTTTTGTTGTTTCTGTGTCGGAGATAGTATCTTATTTACAAAACAACTGAAATTGATGTGCACTTTTAATGAAGACATAAAAACAAAAGAACAAATCTCTCTGTGAATGGGTCAAGACATGAAAGTCCCAGTGATTTGTATCTATTTGTGTATAATAGACTTGTAAATAAAGTAGAGCACATTATTTTATCGTTATACTACACTGGTACTGTATTCACAGAATAGCAATTGCATAATTGTGGACGTAGGTCAAGTTTCCATGCACGAGAAGAATTTAATTGACAGTAGGTTAAAGTACGATAGCATAAATCTCCAATGTAATTTAAGTCTGCTACTACAACAAAATCCTATAATGGTACATTATAGTATAGAAATGTCTGTTAAATAAGTAGAGATAATGACAGACATTTCCATTCAGAGTATTGTCTCGTGTAAAGAGTGCTTGAGGTTAACTTGACTAAATTAAGCCTTCCCAACAATTGAATACATAATGCATGTCCATGCTAGTAGCATTAACAATTCAACTCACTCTAGTTCATTTGCCATAACACTTGATGTTGTCCATTCTATTTGCGGAGTAAACAGAAAGTCAACAAAGCCCTTATAAATACTAAATTTCGTCTCATTGCATTCTGTTGCGATTAAAACTTAATCCACTAGTGCTATTATATGTAGAATGGGCAAAAGTTTGAAGTTTCGACTTTGTTAATGATAGGTACTTTACTATAGACATTTGCAAAGAAAATTAAACTAGGAATTCAGCAGTCGTTTGGAAAGCGGAACACTCAGCGTAATGAAATTCATTTTCGGAGATGTTATATTGTTCGTGTATCAACTATTCATACTTGAACTGTTTTATTATGTATAGTCTCTTTGTGTACTTTGTGTTTTACTTTAATAATCAATCCATCCGAACTAACACGCTTATGGTTAACAAAACAAAACATAAGCACACATCCACTGAAAAACCTACGTTACTAACACGCTACACTGACACTAATAGACAAGTCACTAATTGCAACTCGCCCGTGTTGGTGGATAGCACCACAAAACGTTGAAGCTGACTAAATTACAACCTGGGCGAATCTATGTACTTAGAAATGTTCCATGTGTACGATGTAAAATACAAGATAGCACACACAAACTTACCACACCACATGACAATACAAACTAAACCCAAGTCAATACACAATGCAACATTAAATAGACAAGACAAGCTTTTAACAATGTGCTGTAGCCATGTAGCTTTATCATAGAGTGCAATTCTACAGCAAAAGTCAAGGATAAAGCATTTGTTATGTTGTCTAATATGTTCCATTGGTATTTATATGCCTATGGCATCCTTTTGTATCACCACACACAATAGGAATCCACTATGGACTGAAGATGTTCAAAGGACACACTTGCACTAACCTAGTGACTATCACACATACAGATACTATTCAAAGTGCTCTATATATTTATGCGTACAAGTCGATAAATATATCCTTAAGCTTCGTATATTTATAGCTTCTAAGCTCATTACTACTATCTGTATACACAGATCTGCACATGAAACGTTAACCGAAGACTTAAAATGACTGCCAATCAGCTAAACGCTCACTCAGAATGTTCAATCGCGAAGAATGCTCCAAAGACAGTTCATTATATGTAGGTACATACTTTATTATGCTTCTATAATCAAAGTATTTCGCATCAAAGAGTTCCAACTTGTATCTGACACATATTGTACCCTATAGAGTTACTAACCTGTGGTTGTACCTAACTTAAATACAATGCAATTACAGAAAGTACATACTTGTGTAGTACAAAATTATTGTAGAATGCAACTCACAGTAAAAAAAGTAGAGAAAAATCTACCATTAGATTAGATATAGCACCTAAGCAATATAAACCTGTATAACTTTTACTAATATAGGTCTAAGCTGTATATTTTGAGCCGGTAACTTTTTTGCAATTTTTTGCGGCATAGACTTATCGAATTTAGAAGTTGCTGTTGTGAAGGAGTATCTAAGATGCGAAACGCTAATCGTTTTTGTACACGTTTATCAGAAGCAACGATAGTGTGTGGCTTTCTTCAAAGAATGATGGTAATGATAATAGACGCAAAACAACCAGCTTCGTCCCTAAATAAAATTACAAGAAAGACGTATAGGACGGAAGACCATTCTTGATTTTACTATTAACCATAAACGAGTTAGTGCCTCGTGAAAATAAAGGAAGAGTAGAGTAGTACAGAGGAAAAGTATTTCTATTATCTACTCGTACAGCTTTATAATTTATGTTTCTAAAAGATGATGTGTCGCAGGTATTTCTGACTTTGATTTTGATTGTATCTGTCTTTTATAGCTACAAGCAAAATCTTATTCTGTGAGAACATAAAGAGATGTTTTAATCTGGTTGAACGTAAATTGACATCCCTGCTGCTTTTGATCGAAATGTTGATTCTCGCATACTTCCAGTTAGATGAGACGTGGCTATCAATATACTGTGCTATTTGCAAATGAGCTGATGACCTGGACAAACTGAACAAAGATGAAAGAACTTTGATGAATGGAAGGCAAAGACTTAAAAGAACTCGTTTTAATTCTGGCTAGTTGCACCCACACAGAAAATAAATTGCTTAGACTCAACTGGAAGCTTTGTATTTTTCTGCAATGCAGTGCAATTGTTTCTTCCGTCTTTCTTTCAACCTATGCTTTAGTTCCAAACATTTCTTAAATAATACCTATACCAACATTATAGATATAATACCGTTTCCCTTCTTTTATACTTCAATCGCCCGAAATGTAACAAGTATTCCTTAGGTCCCTATAAACTGTTTAATTTATACTTATTCGGGTTTAATCATGATACAACATAACAAAAATGGCCCATTTATCCTGAATTGATAAGGAAAGGTTTTAACCGAATCGCAATTTTGTTTTTTTTACTGTTTACTAATCTAAAACTTAGAACAAATATAGACCTAAATTTTACAACCGAATCTATACTCAGTAAATACAGCTAATTCATTTCGTCCGAAAATCTTTTAATAGTCATTTACCAAAGTAAATATTTTATCATTTCATCATGTCAAAGTTCTAAACAATTTGACCGCAAAAATGGACTAACGCTGACAGTTTAAGTTGTCTCTGATGGTTTGGAAGCTATTATTTAGAGGAAAACACAAAACGTTACAGAAAAGTAGTTACAAATGGATAGAACGGAAGTAATTGTTATCGTACCTTGAAAAGAACCCACAGGTCATTAAAAATGGATCATTCAATCAATTATCGAAGGATTATTGTTGAGCACGCGATAAAATGAGGTTACTTGCACTGTCTACGCAACCCTTGGATGGAAAAGTGTAAATACCGAGTCTAGGTAAGTTACAAAGCAAAACGATTTTACCATTCTATTATAGGAGCAATATTTCTTCATGTCGTCATTTGTACAATATAGCAGAGAAGGACACGAAGAATGAAGCCATCGAAGGGATAGCAATGAGCTTTCTGTTCAATATGAATGCATAGAGAGAAATTGAATAGAAAATGA
Source organism: Tomocerus qinae (assembly GCA_020055645.1). Lineage (NCBI taxonomy): Eukaryota > Metazoa > Arthropoda > Collembola > Entomobryomorpha > Tomoceridae > Tomocerus > Tomocerus qinae. The sequence goes on along the minus strand of CM034546.1, from coordinate 103,646,148 downwards.
CAAAAGAAATCGAAGACAAGGTTTATAGGAGGGCAAGGAGCGTCTCAATCTGAAATAAATTCTATTGGAGAGTTGCATTTCAGATTTCATGTATATATCTGTATTATTGGTATTCTGGCTACGTAGAAGGATTTCCCTGTAGGGTTTCAGAATGAATGGCACGTGGCTCTATACCTGACGTAACATGACAGAAGGAAAGAAGGCATGACATAAATTGAAGAAAGGTCATTTTACTGCACGTCATGTCAATTTGATTGAATTGCATGCTAAGCCAATACAAAGCCCCAATTGTCTCTTCTGCATTGTCACCCTTCTGTGCTAATTATATACTAATAGTCGACAATAGGGTAATTACAGCAATTTTAGTCCACTGGTTTCTATAATTAAATAGTCCAACCTCCTAGCCAACTCAACAGAAATTTACACGAGAGAGAATGAGTGGGTGTAAGCTAGAAAAACATTGTACTTATAATTATTCAATTACAACTCTCTTGTAACTTGTTGTTAACAATGTAGTTTACAGTAGGACGGGTACTAGACCCTACTAAAATATTCCCCACTACTGACAAGTATAGTCAGACTTTTGCCAACAAATTAGCACATCTAGGTAACTAATAAATTAATCAGTTTCTCCAACCCATGTGAATCTATTAGTAGCCAAACTACATATTGGTAGATATCTAACACGTAATAATAGGATATTAATATTGACACTGATATGTATTACCACAGGAATTTGCCGGAGAGTGGGGAAAACCTTAAGTTCCATTGCTTGTTCAATATTGCAACACTTTTAGGTAGACTTAAGGGAGAGAAGAGGAATGTAATAATGAAAATTTCACGTCACAACTTCACATTATCATATTTGATTTGACTGGAGTCGCAGAGTCAGCATTTCTGGCCAGAGAAAGCAATTGGTGAGGGAGTGAGAGTAGAAACAAGAAAACGATAATCTGCTGACGATAAGGGAAATTGGGAGTTGGGAATAGACTCATTGACGTTTTTCAAGTACGCAGTGAAAGTAAAATAAGAATAAATGTAGTGTAAGTGAAGTACTTACTAGTCCTTGTTACTTATTCTTAGATGGAGAGGAGTCTGCAGTTGAGAAAATCAACTTTGGATTAGTCACAAACGGATTTCCCAACGGGGCACATTGAAAAGTAATAGAGATCTTTCAATATGAACTAAAGTAGTCCGAGTCAAGAATGGTCACTGCACTGAAGACAAACAAGTGCATTAAGTAAGTCACTTCACTTCTCACGAGGATCTGAAATCGTCAGAATTTTCTCAATAGTAATTCCTAAAATAGCAGCTCGCTTCCTAGTTTGCACGTCCAAAGTTTTGGAGAATTCACAAGAAGTGCTACCTCAGAGTCAGGGTGCACATATTCTAGAAATTCTTTTCAAAGGCAAAGTGAAATTACAGTGGATTGGAGGCAGACGGAGAACGTCGATGCACATTTTTACAAATACTCTTATGATTCGGGTATGGAAAGTTAAATTACAAACTAAACTGCTGAGAGCGAGAGGATTCTCAAGACCTCTCCATACAATCCGAGGAAAAGGAATGAAACTGATAGAACCAGCTCCAATCTACACTCAACAAACACTCGTGTGAGCAGAAGTACAAGTAGAAGTACTCAGATCCGAATGAAAGTGAACCGTGAACCTATATACCCGTTTACATCTCACCCATTTACATACTTTACTTTACACGAATAAATACTCTTTGTATTATTTATATTAATATATATATATACACTTTTTATATACTCATTTTACTACTATATAAACACTCGTAATGCAGTAAGAGTTTTGGAGCATTACAATTGAACAATGGTCCCTTTGAATGAGATTCCATTAAATATTATTGAGTTAACTCACTGCACTGTTTACCTATCTTCCTAATATTCATGCAGACAACAAAACAACTACCTATGCATCTCCAACTAAGTAACTATCTGCAATCAAGGTTTATTTAACCAGTAGTCAATAGTATGTGTTAACTATATAGAAATTAAGTAGATATATGGATAAATATTATTTTATGTGTTCAAGAAGAGTCAACAATTCATATTTCTCTATCAATTGAGTTAACCACAAGGAAATGCACAATTGTTTGGCTTCTTACCTTTCCCTTTCCATTGCAGTAGTAGTAGCTGGAAATGAAACTTATCTTGTTTAGAGTTTGACCGTATCATATTGCTAGAGTCGGGAGAATTGACTGCATGGTAAAGTCTATTGTGGAGTATAATATGTTCAAGTGTGTAATAAGTACTAGCAACTGCACACATTATATTGTTACCCGCTACACATTTCCCAAGAGACTGCACGTTTCTTATGTAATACATTCCGTTTCGGACGGACACGCTACTCTTGTACTTTGACAAACTTTGAGAATTGAGCTAGCGACACTGTCTGAGTGTGTGTTTGGTTCTTTTTCTGTACTACTTATTCTAATAGTATATGTTGAGACTGTTGGAAATGGTTGCAGCTGAAACAAAGTCAAATGGTAGTTAGATAGAAAGCGTTATGCATGAGACAGAAGAGGGAAGGACTAGAGCCCGTTTTATTTCAATACACACATAACGGTGTGGCTCGAGTTTTATCTACTTAATACGCGGTTTGGTTGGTATTATTAGGAGAGAGCCAGAAATACGTTAAAGAGTGTAGTCCAGAAGGTTCTATTTTTCGTATATGGACAAAGTTGACTGCATGTTCCCTAATGTAGCTACTAACTTAAATTTGATTTCGTTGGTTTAGTTTAACTAGAGCTGTAGGTAGAGTGCTAATAGAACGGACGGTGGAGGGAGTTACGATTACATGTATTATATATATTAGCTATACTTACACATAGTTACATGTAGCACGTTAAGGTTTAGTTACCATTATAGTAGCTGAGCTATCCCGTATTATGACTATGAAGTTCTTATCGATTTTTCCACCACACATCCGCAATTCGCAAAGCCCCGTTCTCCACTGACTGAGTTACAAGAACTCTATAAGGTTCCCTATCTGTCTAGAATATCGGAAAGTGTAGATTCTCGTTTTGCTTTCCATCCAGTCGGCACATGAAATCACATATAGTTTAATGCTTTACTTGTTTACTTCCATGCAGGTACTACGTAATTTGTTTTCTTTTATAGTTTAGTTGTTTCATGTTGACCGACACAACGATCTTTGATAGAACAAGGAAATAGAAGAATCATCCTTTGTGAACATCTCCTAGATTTTCAGATCTTTAGATAGAGCCTGTTTGGGTCTAATGAATAAAGAGCTCAGATTGAACTTAATGTCTGCTGTACACGTTTTAACGCTCTAATTGCAGGATTAGCAATAATCTGTCGCATATGCTTGCAAATTGAATTGAATTAGGTAATGCATTCGAAGAATTCCTGTGGAAAATAAGTGCAGGCCAAGTATTGGTAGTTAAGCCAAATCCATATAGAAAGCTTTTAAAAGTATACGTAAAAATCCGCTACTAAAAATCTTCTGGTGCAGACACTCAGAGTGGCTCTCAGCAACTCATGTTCAGAATGGACATCCTCAAGGAAAATCAAGAGATGAGGAAATCCGCATTAGCACAGTGGTCGACATGAAGCTAGAGAAGCACGCCATCCTATTCACAATATTTAATTTGTTCAAGAGCTGTGTGCTACATGAGATATTAAGGTCATAGCTGAAGCACCGTAATCCAAGATCTATACAACAGACAGCCTTCCTAATAATGCATTATTACCAGAAGAGTCACTGTAATAAAGCTGATACGGTTACCAAATACCGTTCCATTTGATATAGCATTATTTGGCGATGCATTGAATTCTAAAACATCCCCAGAGCTTTCATACGATCATATTCTTGAAGAAACTATATTATAGTAGGAAGGTAATGCTACACCAATAGTAAATAGTATCACTCGAGAGTTAGTGAGCAGATAGACAAAAGTTACCTTCCATTTGAAATGGCAACATGCGAATACTGCATAAAAATTAGGTTTGCAATAGAATGTCGGAGAAAAGAGTACGTAGATCCTTGGCAGTCCGCTGGCATTACACGCTTCCTAAATCCTATCAAAGTGTATTACACTTTCACAGAACTATAGTGGAACAATTCTCTCTGATTCCTACAGCGAAGTAGACACATCCGCTCGAATAAAAAACTGAAACTGGCAATAGACGCAAGAAACGAAGTAATAGCACTAAGCCAGATACACATAAACACACATTATATTTATACATACTTTCTAATCCAAGAATCCTTGACTTGAAGAACAACTTTTTCATTGGCTCAACTATACTCTGTATCATTGTGTATAGCAAATAATCTCTCAGGAAAAAGTTTGAATTGACATGAATTAAGTGGAGTCTAAAACTAGAATGGAAAGTACTTTCATATCTATGCCCTTTACTTAGCGACGATAAAGTGATGTAATGTTCTCTCTGCAATGTACGCATTGTAAGTGTTTCCTCCCAGTATGGCTAATATCCTGGCGGGGACCCTAATATAGATAGCTAAGTACTCACTGAATAGACACAATATAGATTACCAAATGTAAAACTAACTGCGGAAGCTCCTACAACGATAAACCTGTCTCTACTCTCCACTAGTTTGTTTTACGATTGACAATGCTATAGAATCACTTCCCTTTACTGGAAAGTCTTATAGTTATTGCAAAATAAATGTATATATCTGGTACTAACTCGCCAAACTCCGAATTCCTACTATTTCATAAAGACAGGCCTAAATAAATGATGATATTGAAAACGTAACCAAAATTGTCCAAAAGTACTTTAACTATTTATAGCGAGTGATTAAGCAAAGTTTTGGGATATAAATTGCATGTACTACAAACCCTACTATATACTTATATCTATAAATTTTCTGCATTATATATTATATTACTACTATATATATTATATATCTATTGTTAGGTCTATAGGATATGCTTCGTTAGCATTTACATTCATATTGCGATACAATTATAATACGTTGACATGATATACTACTCCATGCAAGTTGAGGCATGGAGGCCAAGGAATAACTGGGTGTGACTTTCCGTGCCAAGATTTGCCTCGTTGAGCTAAGCTAGCTGTACTGAATTTATTTGGCTTTGAATTGAATTGCGTATACAGAATGAGCAAAGCACAATGGATTTTATTGCACAACATAATATGAAACTATATGTGAATTTATATCTATTTATTACAAGGGTTATATAGCAGTAGTTATAGCAAACTGGATGTTTAGAACAGAGTATGCTTTTCCGGGACGTACGTGTCTCGAGTTTCGGCTAGCGACTATTAAGTATTTTGTAAGCAAAGCCAAAGGCACCAAGTCAGCTATGTATTTATGTCCTTGCATTAAATTACATTATGAACAATACCGCACTTAGTAATGGCAAAGCGGGAGAGAAGACGCTAATATAATATATAATGCACACGTTCAGCTTTGGTTACATTTTTCGGCTGACTTTTACCAATGGGGACCTACTGCAGTGCTTTCCCTTCTTCGCTTTCACTTTCTTCTCCGCTTACCATTTGCTACTATGTAGGAATGATTGATTGGTCTGCTAAATTTCACAGGGGTAAGTTACGACCTGTACAGCACTCAAACTGGAATGATTCATTTTTACTGTACTAGTTCACGACTGAGCTTAACTTATATAGAATGCGTACTATTGACTTTCCCGGAGGAATGACACAGTAACCAATGGAACTAGACCATTCACAATAGTTCAGAAACACTGCAGAGCTAATAGTGTATCAAATCGGGCGTATTTCCTCAAAGGGATATTTACTGTTCCTCAATTCATGTGTTAACGCTGCTATATTTAGCTCACGTACACATAGGTGAGTGTAAACAGGTAAATGCCCCTAATATATTATATAAATGTACATGCTCACATTAATATATATTATGTTACAGTGTTTTCTTTGTTTTTTGGGAACTAGCATAAGGTACTTACTTTCACTGTGTAAGTAATCTAACTCTTGTACACAATGACACATCATAAATATTTCTGTGTTTACAGGTAGAACCCGACAAGACCAAAGAGAAAATTAATTAGCCAATGTCTTTCTATTTACAAAACCTCTACTAAAATAACGATGCTATGTAACAAACTTGTTGTTGTTCTACTGCTTCCCAACTCTCGTTTAGCCGTAAGTATAATCACTCTTTTTTAGACAACATTAAGTAACACATAGCTACACGGCTTAGTCTTTGTAATATTTAGTCATGGTGTCTATGTACAAGAGATTTCATTTGATACTGTTTAATTAAAACTTCACACAACCTGCACCAACAAAAATATTGACATTCTAAATGCATGTTTACGTAAATATTTACAATAAAAATATGCAAATGCTCTTTAGTAGAATTCAAGCATAGAAGATTTCCTACAAAGTCTAATTAGTCTTACTTTTCACAAAATACTTGGAAAATGGAATAATTTCCTGTGCCAGCAAACATAGAAGCATCATAAAACAAAAATACATAAATAAGAGAGGTTCAAAAGGAGTATATGCAAACATAATTAAGTAATAGGAAGTTGATTGGATGTATTTATTATTTGCAGGGCAGCATCTACTTACATAAATGGGTTGCTTGTAGACAGTTTAATAATTGTCGGAGCAATAACAGTAGGCGTATGTAAAGCCATAGATATAATTTAGAACAGAAGTCAAAAAACTTGGCCAGGCATGCTTTCACCGGCCAAGTTCACGGAAAGTTGCCTTCCCACGCGCTTTATTTTGGTGTGGGACGTGCCGTCATTTAAGGAAAATTGTAGTACAGCCTTTCTCGACTCGAATTCCTTACTCTGGTTGTTTTTCAAGCTGCCTCTTTCTTCTTATCAAATGGCAGGAAAAGTTTATTTTGTATATTAGTTACAGACTACTTAGTGTTCCGGGGTAGATGCTCCTCCTCTTTGCTTAGGTGACTTAGGTCTTTTGTTCTAACGGTGATATAGTAATGTTGCAATTCATATGGCAGACAGTACCAGTCTTTGTGAGAGAGCTTGGACGTAAAAGTCACATCGGGTGTCAGTATTCTGTTCGTGTAGAGATGTCCGTAAATAAATTGCTATAGAGCAACAGTAGCAAAAGCAATATATCCAATCATTCAGTCTATTCTTGTATTGTTCACTCTCCATTCTATCGAATTGATGGCCATGTCTTCCATTAGGGCTAATATATTTGGTACTTTTGTAAAGTTATTAGCTTATACTATACTGCAGAAAGATAGAAAGACCTTGGCTCATTCAACTTGGTTGCTTGTGCTTGACCTGTCTGACTCTTTATCCAAAAGACTCGAGAGACAAGATACATTTTCCGTCTTTTTTCTGATTCTTCTCTCCTTGTTCTTTGTTCTGTATTCTTTGATGGTCTATACAGAATACTTGCAGTAGCACATTTTATAATGAAAGCCAAGCGTACGCATACACAGTAGTAGTAAGCAATAGTATTTTTGTAAGCGTGAAGTAACCAGCACATTGAATTTGTATTCATGTGATTCCAGCTGTAAATCCCAAGTTTATGGCTACGAGAATCACAGAAACAAGACAAGCCCTTTTGAGAATTCTAAATTAAGGGTCAATGTACGGGTCGATTGTTATGAATAAACCTTTTCATGTGAGTACAAAACCAAATTGCTTATATCCTTACTTTTGGCATCTTGTCATATTCTAACTGATTTCATCTAACAAAGAGGCCGAATGATATAAACTACTGTAATTGGGAGATTTAATTACGCAATTTGTTTGTCTCGTTGATGCATAAGTGACAGGGAAATAAATAATCACCCTTCCTTCACAAAATCACAAATGTCATCAATTTACAAGACTCTGGCTTCGTAAAAAGATTTCTTAGACATACAGACAATAGAGAGCATTTGTCTGTATCAAATTGAGATAGGTTGATAGAGAGATTGAATTTTGAAAATGATTTTACCAATTTTCCTATCGTGATTCTAGCTATTCTAAGTTTGAAAGTCCAATTTTCATTTTCAATATACCGAGAATACTTCCAGTTGCTAATTTAAGTGTATCTTTCATGGTTTCATGGGCGAGCCAAAAGAATGTCTTGGTTGATATCCTTATCTAATTATAATTAGGCATAGAATTAGGAAAAACTGCGCTAGTCTGCCACGTAACACGTTTGAATAATAAATGCTTATTTTGTAACCAATTTTTTGTTCTGGTAGAGTACTAATGTAAGAATTTTACGATACAGAGCAGTGATACAGATCATTTAGTTTAGCCAGGAATAAAGAACTACTGTTGTGTCTTGGAAGGATTCCACAAAACACGTAACAAAAAATCGGCGACTAGAGCAGACGCTAAGTACTAGTATAGCAAAGTTCCGTCTGCAACTTGTCTGTCTATTATTCGTGTTACTGTAAAATAAACTTGTACAATCTCGTAAAGCTTTTCTTTCTCCTTTAGAAAACTTTGTAAAGACGAAATGTTTTTGTGCTGCAGTTGTACTGTACAGTTACCGTTGAAAAGCGAGATTGTCCTCCTTTCCTCCAAAGTTTTCTTTCAATCTACGCCAGCATCAATTAAAAATGATTAGCAATTTTCTCCAAGTGTGCTAGAGTAGTTCTAGTCTTTGTTTCGTTTAAAAGTCAGCCAAGGTAGATCTAATGTCCTCTATATCAAAGTTGAAAAGTTAGTTAGGCAGAGGATGTGTTATGCCAACACTTAATTCTTTAGAGACAATAGAGAAAATTGTCCTACAATGTCTATCGCACATTATTTAATGATAATAATAACCGTTTACCGCAGTTCATTGGTTCAGTCACTTATGCCAATAATTTCAAAGCGAAAAAACTAGGTTGTCGCAGCTTGCGGAAAGTAACTACATAATAATCAACAGACAGGCTTGTATTATATTTTTATCACTCTGCTATACTTTAATGTATCCATTTCATCAAAAAGTAATTTTCTGTTTTTCTTGGGCTGGTGCTTCCAAAGTTCCAAATAATACCCTTAGTGTTGAATACCATCATTTTTAATATATTTTGAAATTCAATTTCCTCTATAATATGTTTACTCTCCGAAACTTAAAAGAATGTAGCTGTCTACATCAATATTTTGCAGACTGATTTGACTGACAGTTTGGGCAGAATATCATTACTATTCTAGACAGAAACACAGGAAAAGAAACTCAATTCTCGGTTATTTTCCTATATTAAATTACTTTTGTACGCATTCATTTCCCAAGAATTCAGGTTTCCATCTTGATTTATTCAAATCAGCATAATATATTTATAGATTTTTTATATATCTGTAGTATTTTCTGTATCTGTGTAAAAAATCAATTATCTGTCCAGATACTAGATTGTATTACTACCAAACTGATGACAACAGCAGCATAAGGTTTCCTATTACAACATCGAGAGCATCTTAAAAATAAAAAGGTTTTCTGCTACAAACCCGAGGTATTTACTAGAGTACTAGAAGAGAATTCCTACAACAGATACCCTTAGCAAATATCTGCAGTGCCATAAAAAACTTCTATAGAATATGCGGCAAGAATTATATCATTGCTTGTAGCACGCTGTCAGAGATATATTCTGTCTGAGCCAGCTGAAATTGAGATAAGAGTCGAACCATGTATTTTTGTATTAAATAAAGGATGCTTCCAGTTTGCCATAAAGGAATTGCTGAGTTTCTCATACTTTTACTGGATATCATGCAAGTAGCAAGCTGCATACTATAACACTAAGGAATCATTTATCATTGTCTGAAAGGACAACTGTCAGAGTTGTATGATTTGTTTCATTGTGGTTTAAAAATCGAATGCAATAATGTTCTCTGTGCATTTAAATTACAAGAAAACTAGACGACTAGCATTGTGCGGTTCATCTTATGATTTATACTGCAAACACTAATAACTTGGGACGATTAAACTACACTTTGAATCTGAAATACTCAAAGTGTGCCATAAACTAGGATTTGAATAGGATTTTAAATAATTTAAATATAGGTACCACCGGAGAGTGCAACGAGGAGATTAGAGATTTGCCTAAAGCAACATGAAAATGGTAATATCCTCCATAAAAGTTATATAGCTAGTTAAAATGGGACTAAAGTAATCAAAAATGAAGGTGGAGAAGGTGGTTAGTGCTCTAAGTGTGTATTAATTCTTAGTAGAAATGCAACATTCGGCAATTTGACTTCATGTTGAAGTAAAAAGTTTATGAAGCATATAGAGAGAAGTCTCTAGAGAAACACAAACAGAGAAAATGCCATCGGGCACAGTTCAGCTGTAAGTTGTAACAGAAAAGTCGCCAGTAAAAGTCAGCTGCACAGCAGGGAGTAAGTATTGTAGGGCCAAGAAGAGAAAGAAACGGTCTAGTGCGGAGAGTACTTAGTGAAGGACATTTGAAGAGAGGTTGTTTGCTTTTCTTGACATTACTATACAGAAGATTTATGTTTTTGGAACATTTCCATTTTTCAGTAAGACAGCCAATAGCATGTCAAGCCAAGTCAACTCAGTCATAACATAAACAAGTCCAAAGTGGGATTTGAAGTTGGTTCACTATCCTTGATGCTTTCTTTTTTAATTGAATTCTCGAGAAAATCATTGTAAATAGTACGAGGGAAATGTATTTTCTAGATGCCTGCTTGGAGATAAACCCTATAATCCTTAGGTATATATTTAGGTATCTATATAGTAGATTGCCCGTGAAACGAGATCTACGGCTTTGCAATAGGAAACCTTAGGATTGTTAGGGTCGGAGAAAATTGTTCCCCTTTTGATCATGGTCAAGTAGGTACAGTTGAACACCCACTCAAAAAATGAAAGATAGACTCCTATTTCCGCGTCGGTAGTTCATCAGGACTCTTTTTGGCGTATGAACGACCTAATACCATAAAGACTCATTTGTCGCATAGTTAGACCTCTTCCTATTTGGGGGATAGTGTTATGTGGTATGATCTTCCCGTTTCATCAATACCCACCCAAGACATGACTGTAATAGTAAATTAAAGATCCGGCATCCGAGGAAAACCACACAATTTCCATGTACCTAATACTGCTTTCTCCTACATAATACACGCGGTCTGGCCTTTCTCTGATAACCTTAGAGAATAGAAAATGGAAAGTAGAGGGAAAGTTTCCTTTCTTTGTCTCACCATCTCATCTCCCAGAAGACACTTTATCTCATACGCATTGAATTACAATGGAACATACTCCGGCGTCAAAAATAGCACTTGGTATTCTTCTGCATTGCATGTACATTCCGAATTGCTAGCGTGAATACTTAAGAGAGAAAGCACTAGCAGAATCTACCCACTATTTACTTTCTCGAACATACCAAAACTAACTTTTGGTATTTTTTACCTTCCCAGAGTTAGTGGGAGTGTGGAAGGGTAGATATGAGTGGATTTATATGAGAAACACTAAATATCGGTTCAAGGCTCAGTACTTATTTAAATTTTAAAGGAAACCCAGCCACTTACCGTGCTTTCTCCACTTTGACAAATGACGCCAAACACTCTGCTTGAGAGGGAAATGTACCGAAAAGGTAGTTCGAAACCAAACTATTAAGCTTCCTATACTAATCTTATATTACATTTGGGCGTGAAATATTAGTACACATATCCCCACTTAAGTAATCTTAGACTCTACACGCTCTCCATGTATTTACAGCATGTAGATTACACAATGCGGCAAAACTTTATGCTTGCATGCGTACATCATTTTAATTCCACTCCAGACGCACTACGAACCTAGTTGTGACACTTTTAAAAAAGGTCCAAGCAAAAAGAATCATACAAGTCTTACCGTTTGTTGAGGCTGCAGCTATGTTGGGGCAAGTATGAAACTATCAAAAATAAAACAGAATCACTTCAGTTCTTCATCAGCTGACTGGCAATGAGCAGGTTATTGTTAGACTTCTGGAGTTTAGCGGCACACTTTCTAAAACACCATCTTAAATAACACTACGCTCTGTAAATATATTCTGTTGCAAATGTTTACTTAGAAAGTTTTGACAATTTTATGATCAATTAACTTTCCAAGAGTTCATTTAGCACATTGTTGGAGTGGCACTGTAATAAATGTGTGTCTTACTACTGTTTATACAATTGAGATATATTAAATGACTTTCCATGAGTATACAAAAGTTTATTTCAAAGATAATTTATTCATAATGCCCATTTTGTAGCAACGACTTTTTTGGTGATATTTTTTTCTATTTTTACACTAGTAGTTTAATATTCGTTGGAGCGTATGAAATTGTTCAAGATTCAGGGCAATACATAAAGAAACAAGAAAAAGTTGGCGATTTAAAAAAAGTTAAGCACTTAGCACAAAAACTTTTAACTGAGAAGTACAGACAGATAGTTTATTTGTAGTAACTGTAAAATTGGCGGTGGGATTGTTATAAGATGTGTCATGCAAGTCTGTCAAGTCACAACTGCATTAGTTAGCCAGAGTTTTGAGTTAGGTCTGTTGGTTGTTATTATTTCATCTTGATAGTATCGAGTGTATCAGACACGAAAGTTAGATTGCTTATGTTGTGTAGTAGAAGTGTAGCACTAGTACGTTACGATATGAAGATGCTGGAGTCGGTGAAAGTTGGAAAGCCTTGGTGAGTGAAGTGAAGGAGGAAAAGAGACAGATGATGGGACTAAAAGGCTGGTGAAAGCTGATAGAGTATCTGTACAAGTCAATATATAAGATTGTTCGAGAGAATCGGTTAGGAGTAAAATTGTAATAGAATGAAAATAGAATGTATTGGAGATGAGAGAGGATATGCAAAGAATGAAATGGGCAGAAATCGGGTCAGAAAGGGATTCCGGACGGACAGACTACTCCGGAGGTTGAGGCAGTAGCTGAGTGTGTGCTATGCAAGAACTCCTAAAAGAGACTACGATTTGTTTTGATATGCGAAAAGGCTAGGAAAGAAAACTGGGGAAAGTCGGACTCAACTGAACTGAAGCAGTCGCTTTCCACAGTCCTAACATTTTAAGTTGGAGGTAGTCTTTGTCCTGCCTGCCTCGTTCGTGTGTTAGGTTATACACACAGAACCCGACCCGACACAGCCGAGGCATACGTTCTTAGCTAAAGTGTTAAACTAGGATGAACAGAGTGACTGAAGTTAGTTGTGTTACTGTAAGTATAGAGAGAAAGTTCTCGTGTATTAAACAATTCCACAGTTAGCTAGATGTATGCATCTCTGTTATGCAATGTATAATGTACGGGGCTGAATACACATTCTACTAACAATACAGAGGAAGAGTGTGCTACGTAGGAGGAAGCTCATCGAGTTCAGAATGAAAAGAAGCCATATACATGAACATAGATGCATACTACAAATATATATGCCACAAGATAAGTTTTGACTTGTAATGCTCTATCTTTACGCTTAAACTCTCCCTACAGCTAAGGGTGTAGTTTCTACTTATGTCCATAGTACTAGGTCATGTATGCATCTATGTGGCAAAATAGTATATAAAGGTACGCTATGTATTATGGATATCACACAGAATAGAGCAGTAGTACACTGGAATGTTTCCCCTCGCATAGGTATCGATTTTCCTTGCTTTCCCTATATACAGAATGTATGTACTTCAGAATGGCACACATCCGCAGCCTCCAAAGCGACGTTTGTTACTGAGACTCTGCTGAAGAATCAGACGGGATTTTATGGCTAGAAAGATTGGCAAAACTTAAACAAAGAACCTCCTATCCCAACTCCTATAATCGTTCGTCAGGGCCCTATCCTTCCTCCCCATTATAATATCATACCATACACAATACTATGCTAACTATTTGTTACACAAAAATCCTTCCTACATTTCAACAACATTGTCTCACGTATTTCGATTTCATATGCTGCACACAATCGAACGTGATCTTACATGATTCTGAAGAAACTTTTGCCGCTGACCTACCAATTCTCTTTCATTCCGACAAAACAAAATAACCACAAACTTTTTTCATATCTTATGATGACACAAACTCGATAAGTCACTGCCCGGTGACAAATATTTCTTTTATTTATGCCCTCAACAGACGCTCGCAATTAATTTGCTACAATTTTATGTGGTCAGTATTGGGAACGGACAGCGAAGATTTTAATGACCAATATATACCTAATTGATGTGTCACTCCAAATAGCTATTTCGGGTACAGATGCGATAATGCCAGTAAAGTTGTCTAATGTGACACATGAGTGATACGTAAAACAACAAACATTTCAGTCATTAAGTCATTATGTTGTTACGGAGTGCATCATCCATGTGTGAGGCTAATACGTGGTACTTTGCTTGGTTTATGATGATTATTTCACTAGTCTCTACCAAACTTCTGCGGGGTTGTAAGTAAGTGACTATAATATCTACCTATATATTCTCTGTAGCCTACAGATTTTAGTTTAGGAAGATACAAATAATAAATATTAGTATCATTTGCCCTTTCCGATGCAGCTGTGGCTAATGAGACATGCTCTGTATCGTACGCGTAGTTGAGTATTATCCTCCTATGTTGCAGGATCAAGTATACCTCGGTGTATCTTCCTATTTACTATATCCACCAATTAGAAATTAAGCTCAAGCCAAGTAAATCGAAAGTTAGATCAGTTTGTTCATTCCAGTTCAGCCGATATTTTAGTACATATGACATATAACACTATTTATAACTTAGTATTGGGATCGGAATGATTATTTGAGGTACAATGATGAAGACAGAAATGAGTAAGTCCACATACCAAATTGTGTAACGTATTATAACTTCGTAGAACTATATGTTAAGCCTCAGATTATCAAGATACAACCGGAAATTTGTACTTCGGGAATTAATAATTCAGCTACATTGTATAACTTTTGAGGGCTTCGATTTGTATTTTGTATGGTTGTTGTTGACACTGAAATGGCAGAGCTTTCGGAAAACCGGTTTAGTAATACTGTTTTATTAACTCATGAGAATTGTGACAATTGGTCAATTTTGGAAGTACAGAACACTAGCACTTGTGTTGATTAATCACTAATGCTGTATTTAAGCCAAAAGTTTAGTACATGGATACAGGAATAATCATGTTTAATGAAAACGGTTAGTGTGTACACATTACACATGCATTGAGTGTTAATAAATCAGATCTTTAATCGTGATAGTTGCTTCAAAAAATTTACATATTGCCGCAACATAGTTCTACATCTAGTTTTTCTAATTTGCTCTAAATATACAGTTCAATTTAAGCATTCTCATTTCAACAAATACTATAAATTACTGATATTGTACATTATATACGAACTATATGGCTTATGGTAGGTTTTCACTTATTTGCCGAATCGGAGATGTCCATAGTCATCAAAATCGTTTCTTTTTCCGAAACGCATGTGTCCTGAATTCAAGAGAATTAAATGGTTTTGTGTCTGAGATGTGGATTTGTTTAACAATTTATTAGAATGGCTTACCATAGTCATCGTACTGACGTTTCTGCAGGAATAAATCATCTTCGGAAATAATATCATCATCACCAGCTTGGAGCTACGAAAAAGTGAAATGACAAAAGAATTGCAAAGTTACCAAAAGAGAAAACTGCACAGAAGCACTTTCCCAAGATTTTGCTCTAGATATTGTTTATCATATTTTATTGCTTCTATTGTCAATTTTAATTTGAATTTAAGCTAGCAATTATTAAAATCATCTCACCCCATTGCGAAGTAAACGATAGAGACGAGTTGCTGACGGACTAAGGACCCGAACTTTTTTAGATGCTAAAGCTCCCGAGCCAGATGACGCTGGTCCAGATGAAGAATCTCCATAGCCAATGGCAATGCAACAGAAGTAAACGATTACAATAGATAAGAAAATCGTCAGTTTCGACATTTTCTTTACACTTTTCAATGGACTTATTTAGAGTAAATAGAATTATTTATCACGAAAGAGATCGAAAAAGTTTTTCTGCTCCACTTCCCAAAGTTTCTTACTGGTTGAAATGGCGGAAAAATCCTGCGTTTTATGTAATTTTCAACTTTCCCTTAGGAATTGGCAACAGAAGTTGCTTTAACCACACCCGAATTTCTTTTTATAGACTTCAACAACTTTCTCAAAGCTACAAACTTATCAGATAATATTCAGGAGCAACTCATTTTTGGTGTAGGCACTATGCACTAGACAGCAACTGTAATATATGTATTGATAGGAAAATGTGTTTTAATGATAACAAATTCTATTACAGACTTGAGATCTACTGGTGAATACTAATGCACTTTTATGCGAGATATGTAATACAAAGTGACAAAACAAAGCTGAATAAAATATTCCAGCCGAAGATTTGACAGGCAAACTACGGTTTGGAATTTTTCCTTTAATATTTCCATCCAAAAAATATTTTATACAGAAGAAACTGTACGTACCTCATAGAACGGTCGATTAAATTAAAGCACCGAGCTTATTATGTACTAAAAGTCTATGTCTAAAATATTTCTCAAGGTGGAACCATGAAAGTGAATAGAGAGTTCGACCTGTCCCAAGAGAACATCATAGAAATGATTTTCAGTCTTTACCATTTTACCACAATTGAAAGTGATGGACAGGTGCTAACCTCACTTGAATTTTAATATTTCATGTAGGCTTTTCATACTCTGTTCTATAAAGCTATAAAAATTTAGGATCAAAAAATAGTATCCACTTGTAACTGTAACTATTTATACATCAGATAGTACAGATGCCCGCTTAAATTACAGCTTCATAGGGAGATTCATCTCTGGCAAAACTTTTCTGACGAATTGATTGTGTTTCTCGAACATTGCACTATTTTACATGATTTTGACACTCGTTTCAGATATCGGTATAAAGTAATTGGTACGTATAAGTAATAAAATCATCACAGAAAATACTCTTTATTTGAACTGTGTACATGTACGTGTGGAGTATGAGAGAGTAATAGCGAAGATCAACATTAATCTTACATTACACGATTGGAGTACAGTGTTGAGCTTTTAACAAAATATACTTGTAAGCACACAGGCTATAATAATACTTGTGAGTCACAATTTATTACTAACATCAATAACTATTATTATATGCAAGTATTTGTTGTAAGTACAGTTAGGGAGGTACTAAAAGTAACGGTTTTAAAAGATGCCAAACTGACAAAAAGTTACCGTATTAAACGAGTTATTTGTATGTGGTTGCGGTTTATAAATGGCTCACTTCACACCCGTCATAAACTGATAGAGTAAACAACAGGCAGGTAAAACAGACGTTAGGTATTTAAGTACTTTAGTATCATTATGTAAACAAAAACGTTCAAACCTGTAAAAGGTGTAATGTGGCAACAAATATTTTGGCAGTTTTAATGAAATGAATGAATGGAAACAATGTTAATACACTTTCTATATCCAAATGTAACAATAGATTTTAAAATATGGACAATATGCCTACAAAATTGAATGTGGTTATTATAGAAGTAAAAGTTTATCTTATTTTTACCTTACGTGATTTACAACCAGTTTTTTTGTGATTTTATACATTAATTAGAGTTTACAACCTCGCTTAAAGATTCTACCAGATACTTTGATTGAACTGGTAGACCAAAAATGAGTGGGTGGACCCATATTTATGTTAATAATAATATTAGCATGTCTCTGAAACGATCTCCAAAATGTCTAAGTTGAAAATGACTTAAAAGTTCTGTATTCTGGATAGAACCTTTTCTGGGTTGTAACAATTATGTAGCTTAATACAGTCATGAAACCAGTGTGAGGTTTCAGGATTTCGTGTTAACAAGTTGAATTTTTCCATTCTCCTGAGGTTTAAAGGTGACGAATGTGTAGATTAAGCTTCCAATAACACTATATACAAAACGAGAGTTATCATATAGTTAACTTAATAATTAATAATAGTTTGTGCAATATATGTTTCTAGAATTCAGAATGTTTAGTCAATCATGACATTTAAATATGATAGAAATGACATTTGGAATAGCTTACCTTATATTAATTCCAACAAAATTTGTCCATTCGAAATAGTAATCTCCACCAATAAACATCCCCAAATATGTGACAAATATGTTTTTTAATGTACCAACCACCATTGTAGTTAAAGCCGAATTATGTTCCGTACAAAGACACATTGTTAAATTCAGAACAACTCCAAGAATGCAGGCGAGGAAAAAATTCACCAGAAAGATAGGGTCCTCCCAACCAGTATATTCGAAAGTCTGAAAATACAAAATGTACACAACATATTATATTGACTCAACAATTTAATACTGCATCTCAAACATCACCTCTGTAGATTGATAAAATAAAATTTTCGGTTAAAAAACTATGATAATTGCTTACCTTACGGAAGTCTCCAAGAATGTAAGTGATAATTATTTGTGGCAATAACATGAACACGGCACAGTAGTACATTAACCCGTAGTGGCCGTAATCTGTTGCGTTCAACTTTCTTTTAACATAGATTGCACTGGCAGCAGTAAGAAAATTGTTCATGAATACCAAAGTGTACCCTACTCCGTCAAAATTTAAATCTTTTCTGAAAATAAAGATAAAATAAATTAAACCAAACCGCATCTAATTCATCAAGTAGGATCTGCAGGGTATAATAATAAATTACTACTAAAGTTAAGCTACACATTAAACTTACGATGCAGCAATTACCGCTCCGATGATCATCAGATATACTGACATCTGAATCGATTTCGACGGAATCACACTATAATAATAAAAGACCGAATAAAAATAACATAACAGTCTTATAAAGCCATTAAATAATTTAAATTTCTTCGCATTACCCTAACAAATAAACTTCGCCAATCATGGTTATAAGTACAGCAAATCTTCTAAGACAGGTATGGATAGGCAAGCTTACTAACTGGGTTCCTCCTAATCCCGTCATGGCATTTCCCAAGAATATTATAGGCAGAGGATGAATCTATGATTTAAAAAATGACAATACTTAATACTTTCACTCAAACTCAATTAAAACAGCATTAATAATTTTCTTTCAAAAACCTTGGAAAATGTCGTTCTGTCCAGCGAAGGAAAGTTGAAGAGACCATAACGCTTGCCAATCCCCAAACCCAGTATTGTTGTTACAAACTGCAGTGTGCAAACCATTTGAAAAGAGGGAAAGCTAAAAAATCATCATAACAATTTTTAGTATAAAAAGTATTTTGCATAGTACACTCAGATTCATTCGTTAATTAATTTACAAATTATAACCTGTAAGATGTTAAAACGACTTTGTTCACAACGGTGATAAGGAACGAAGCGCAGAAATACGACAGTGCAGATAAAACTTTAACCAGTAGAGTTGACGTAGGTTTCTTTCTGGCACAATCATTACTGGATTCTACATCCACATCTTGTGTATTGACATCCGGTGACTTTCCTGTTTCTTGTGCAGATGTTTCTGCCTTTACCGGTACATCTTCGCCACTTGTGTGATTCATTTTTATTCTTTCTTCAAGACGATTTCCGTTCTTCTGCGAACAAAGAAATAAATGAAATAGAACTTTATAATATGTAAAACTGATCCATATAAGTAATATTATAACAGCAATCGAATAGCCAAATAGTAGACAGTAGAAAGAAAATGAAACACTATACTACTGATATTATTAACCCTGAGCATAATATTTAAAATAAAATATTGATGTCCATTGTCCACACTCACACTGCAACCTACAAATAGTCTGACTACAATAAATTAGAAAGTTGAAAGTGGTAAATTGGTATTACTGGTATTCAATCAAAACGTTACACCGAGGCACAAAAATCAATACTTCAATATTCATAAAAAGGTAATAAAAGTTCTATTGCGTACTAAATAATTATTATGCAAAAGCCACCATATCGAGTAGACATGGAGTGCTAGAATATTTTTGAACGTGTTACATTTCTTATTCCTGAGGAGTTAAAATTTTATAACGTAAACATTGCTCATTATGATTATGCCTTATGGCTAATTTTATAGGTTTCGTCTTGACAGTTTTACCTCTGTGAAAGAACGGGGCATAGCAAATTGGTTTAGTAGTTTGTTACTGGTATTGGTATTCATTGGTTAATCTAAATCTGCAAACAAGTATAAGTATAACCCAGCACAGCACAATAATGGCAATTCATTGGAGATTATTGGCCAAACAAAAATTACAATGAAAATGTTAAAACTGTATACATAGTCACAGCCAGCACGAAGCGACAGTTTATACAGTAAATGAGTGCAAGCAAACCAATATCAAAGTTATATTTCTCCATGTACATGTGTGCCTACACAGTTTTACTATAGTACATAGGATAGGAAGTAAAAGAAATATGAACTAATGAACCCACATCATACTTTGTTTTGCATAAAAGTATGTGGTACAGGTATTACAGTTACAGGTGTCACACTATATACTTTCAGTTATTGTCTACGGGGGAGGGGGAGGTAAGTTTATAGCATTTTCTAAAATCAAATACTTAAATTCCTTTTTTGTATGCAACAGTGGTGATTTTGTATATCATGGGGTAACTTGCAAAACGTTTCGTTCTATCTGTAAATCATAAATTCCGTATATGTCAGAAAAAAATAAGAGGTACTTTTGTAGTTTTTGAAGGTATAGGTTTTTGAAGTCATTAACCCAAGGAAATGATCATAATCATAACCAGTACTACTTTCAGTAAGGTTTCAGTATATAGAAAAGTGATTTTCCATTTTAAGGGATAGGTTATGGTATAATTGGCAGACCATGCAAGCAAAGTCATAAATTATACTCAATTTTCTTGATTGATTTTGGGTGAATAAAATAAATGTTGATTATAACATGAAATAATTTTGTCTGCGTAAATAGTTTTGAGTCAAAGTAAGTCTCAAATCTTAAACTTCCAACTGCACTGATTAGCAAACCATGTTATAACAGTGTTAAAGGAACAGTAACAACTTGGTAGTCAAAATCTAAGTGTAATATCTGTAATTTGCTTGAACTGATATTTTACTGATTTATAATTTTGATAAAATTATAAATATTTGCGTCAACTGAGCAATGCAGACTGATGAACTGACTGAACTTACTTTTCGTAATGCCATGTCGAATGCAGATTGTATGTTGTAACGTATTTACGTTGACGTTGTGAGATGCAGAGTTGACGTAAGCTGCAATTTAGAATATAGCATTTTGTATTTCTTATAAGAACATTACAGACCTATGGTTAGTTCATTAGTTTTTCACATAGTGTTATAAAATTATAGTCAAATCTAGGTATTGGTTGCTTCCTATTTTCATATCCGTATATCTTTGAAATTGAGAAGAATTCGAACGTAAATCATTTTATGGTACTTGAAGCATAAGAAATAAAACGATCACACACCACCACATCATCAGTATCAGCAAGAACTTGACGTTGATACCATTTAATGCCTTGTCTATCTGTCTACATTGTGCTTACTCTACTTGCTCAATGATCCTATACTATTGGGTACATTATTTGTGACACTTCGACAATAAACTATATCCTCCTGAGAGCTGATTTGGATGAATGACCTCATGTGATAGAACACAAAACACAATGCACAACGACAATATTATATATTATATTAGGACTTAGGACCATCTTCATAGCGGTTTCCAATGCCAATTGCTTCAGGAGATGTATACAATACAAAAAGTACCACATAAAATACAAATACGGGCCATATATACAGAGTTTTGCACTGAGGAGGTGTGTAACTGAAATCATTGTGATTGTGATCCAATTGTTCGACTATTTCTAACTAATAGCTAGCATAATCCCATGTTTAAGCTAAACTCATGACAGTTTCAACGGTTGTAGGAGAATTCGTCAATACAGTTTCGACAATTGACAAAGGAGATTTCGACAAGAAAAAGTTCAATATCGACAATGGTAAAGGATTATTCGACAATGACAATGGAGATATCGACAAATCAAAAGTTTCTTTTATTCACACAAAATGTCATACCATGTAAACATAATAATATGCCAATTAGCAGTATTAGCGTTATACTTACTTTTAAAATTCCGTAGTCAATATTAATATTCTGTAGTCTGTTTATTATATCTTTACAATTCTATTTATGATAATCATAATGGCCATAACTTATATTGCAGCATTCTCATTACCTCCTGTGTCAGAGGCTTCTTCAATCATTCTGTTTCTTCTTATAATCTTTTATTGCTACTGTCTAATAAGTGGGCTACAGCAGCACAATATCGTGCAGTATCAACGGTATTGTAAGTTCCAATGACTTTCCTTATTCTGCTGTCCAATAGGACATATTTATTGCCAGGTGTTTTCCATAAACCTGCATCGATTCGTTGTACAGCTAAATGCCACTTGCTCTCCTCTAACTGTAATTTTTCAATGAAACACCAAAATCTAGGGTGATACGTTATAAATCTTAGATTAATCCAGTTATGAAAACCCTCCTGGCTATTATTATTACGCGGAATCCCTGATAAACTAATTCCACATATCTGGAGGGAAAGTTGGTTGACTTGTCCAAGTGCCTATCCAATTCTTTTCAACATATTGAGCGAATGGAGTAAGAATTGATGGGAACGTAGTCCTGAGTTCTAAAAAACGAATCCTT
Source organism: Tomocerus qinae (assembly GCA_020055645.1). Classification (NCBI taxonomy): domain Eukaryota; kingdom Metazoa; phylum Arthropoda; class Collembola; order Entomobryomorpha; family Tomoceridae; genus Tomocerus; species Tomocerus qinae. The sequence continues at coordinate 103,623,592 of CM034546.1, read as the reverse complement.
ATTTCATTCTGGGGTACAAATGCTAATGCTAATGCTCAACTTCTACAGTGCAACTGAAGTGTAGTTTAAGTATTACATTAGTTGAGCAATGTTGACTTCAACTTACACAAATGACTAATTTTATTATCTTGGACTAAGGGAGATTGTGATCGAATAAACCAAATGAGGAGTACTAATTTACGCCTTATCAAGTAGCAAATAATACACTACAGACAACATCACAGAATTACAGAGTACAATATTAGTATATTCCTATTCATTGTCGAATTCCCCATTGACATTATCGATATCTCCTTTAACATTATCGGAATCACCTTTTACCTATTGTCGGAATCACCATTGTCAATTGTCGAAATTTTATTGACGAAATCTCCGGATACCGTTTCAACGATAATGGGAAGGAGGTGTGCAGTGCAGGGTTGTAGTAATTCCGGAGCTCTCTAGATAGATACTATTCACTTGATCCCGAAAGAGGACAAAAAGGTGGAAACACGAAAATCATAGATTGAATTCATTTCAGTTGATCAACCTAGCAGAAATTTAATTAACTATGGCATATGTAGTTTGCATTTCAGACATTGATTACAAACAGACCGGGAATAAAAAGAAGCTACACCAGTTTGTAGTTCCTACAATAAAGAGATATTGCGTAGACACCCGAGGTTGCAACATCTGTCGTTATACGGTTGCATTTTGGCAAGCATATCAACAGTTTTTGTGGTGATCTCCTCCATGTTTTATCTGACATTTCTAGCAATATTCACAAGAACAACATAATTATGGCTCGAATGAAACGTTGCGACAATGAAGAACGCGATCAATTGAAACTATTAAATTCTTCGAACAAGGCGCCCGTAAACCCCATGGAACTAAAGTACCATCCGCAGGGTTGTGGGTCGGGTTTTTTATGGGTTGGGGTTTTTTGGGTTTTTTGGCAAAAAACCCGGGGTTTATTGGGTTTATTGGGTTTTTTACAAAACATTCAATAATGTGCACTAAAGCTCCATCTATATAAGCAAAACATATACTAACTTTGTCATATTTCTATTCGAAAACGTAAACTAATGTATAATCAGGTGGAAAATAGCTTTTATACTTTAATACTTGCAGTAATTCTGCATCGTGAACCACGAGAATATAATATAGACATCACGATCGTAATGTCTATACATTCATGTTCATGTACTATTATTTGTTTCATGTACATTTTAGTCGCTGTGAAGATATTGGTTTATATAATTAATTTTTATTTACGAATCTCCAACGATAACGAATGCTTCGGGTTACATAAGTGGAAATTATAATGAATTTTAATTAATCACTTACACATTTATTACTGTACTGCTTCATAAGCAAAGCTCCACATTATTGAAGTAATTTCTTGAAGTCTATTTAATCAGTAAAATATAATGCATAGTTCTTCACTAGTTGTTATCAAACAGTATAATAATTAATATAGATGCTCACGAAAAATACTGCGTGTTAACTGTACTAAAACATGTTAAAAATTGAATTTTTATGTTTTAATTTTTGATTTTATAGACGTAAATAATGGTAGTTTTAGGAGTACATGGTTTTTGTTATTGTCAGCTGTATTTTTCCTTATACTATAGTATACTTAGTATAGGCTTGTATTTATGCCTATAATTATATAAAAAACCCTTAAACCCAAAAAACCCAAAAAACCCTAAAAAACCCAAAAAACCCGGGGTCGAGGGTTTTTTCCTAAAAAACCCGGGTTTTTCGATACCTTGACCATCCGCTAATTCGCAACAAAGTCGCTCCCGATCTCGGCCAATCTCGGGTCCAGTTCCGGATCGCACAAGAAATCACACATTATCTGCTGACATGGAAAATGTAGAGTACAATTGCGAGGAACAATGCTACATTAAAAATATCGACAAGAAATCTCATCATAATAAAGGGTCGTTAAAATCCAAAAGTTGTCCGCAGGAAATTGACAAACAAAACAGTCGTCTGAACACCACGATGAAAAGTGAAAAACGGGAAGCTTTACTTTTACTCTCAACTCGTAGTCTTCCGAAACAAAAACAGCAAATCTCGAATTGTTTTGTTAACATGTTTTGACCGTTTTTAGTCAATTTTTAGGGGATGTTGGGCCTTTTTGGGTGCATTTCAGACTCGTGTTAGCCTATTTTCGAGGCCGGCCAGACCCCGTGTTGGACCAACCTGACCGGCCTGGTGGAAATGTCTGACTGCATCTGTACGGTCTAACAATGACGGAGAATTTCTAAGAGATTATCGGGATTATAGAGAAAATCTGGATTTTCCGTCATTCAAATCATATGAAAATCTATTTCTCAACTTGATCGACGCTATACTATAGCTCTAGAAGAATGAGCAAATATGCTTCTAACACCATACCATCAGTACGGATTTCCAAGAGGTGGTTCTCGTTCCAAGAGTCCTGACTAGAAAATCTAAGCAAGTTTCGTTCGATCCAAATTCTAATGTTTACTAGAGACCATGACTTAAGTGATGATGTCAGAGAGAAATTTCAGAGGACTAACAAACGAATTCATCTGAAAATACAACACTTGGTATTCAACAGTTCAAGTTCACAGAACTGAAGATGATGATGATTGTAATCCAGGCAGGGGATGTGATTGTAAGGCAGCTCTGAACAAATAAGTCGGAAAGTCTTGGCTTAAATATTGTACATAAATTTCGAAATTTAAAAGTTTACCCTGCATTAAATTTAAACTTTTTTTGAAATTTATTTATTTACATATCTTCAGAGCAATCACCCACATCTTTCGAATCAAACTCTCTGACCTCCACGCTCGATGCAACTTTTTCGTCAAAAATATCTAGTAATAAATTCTTCGGTGGGTACTTGGTTTCTATTTGCCTTTCCAATCATACTCTTCAATGTAATTCATTGTTGTAGTGTCAACCCTGACCAAAGGATATCTAAATAGGGAGAACGGCGACCGCTGGCTTAGGGCAACGAATCGATTGTTGCATGACTTTTAACATCATTTCACCATTTATTGTTGATCTCCCTGATGCCAATGATTCCCAATTAATCCCATACAATATAAACTCGTCCATTTGGTGCAGGTTGGAAATCATTGTAGGTAATACTGTATTGTTCTAGTCATCTCTCATAATTTCCGAGCCGCGAAAACTAAACCTAAATTGAGAATTAGATGCACCACACTTAGTAGAACTGGATAAGCCTTCGTTCCCGTAGCCTATTTTAAGCTTATACTAGGGAGTATTCAAAATTAACATCACCTTTATAGAAGCCAGTCCCCATAACAATTTCACTCACCTTGGCTCCGCCTATATCACCACTTAGCTCGCGTTCTTATAGTGATAAAACAAACAATGATAGTGGTACATGTAGATGTAGTAAAGGTGGAGCATGAAATTCATTTTGTCTAATTTTATTATACCCGCACAATACAGAATTTTTGTTAGTTAAATACAATATTAAATGCTACAATTTTACTCATGGACATGGACTAAGACAAGACATTAGAACTTGGATTACATTCTATCTAAAACCTCCCATATAAATAAAGGTCAATTGGCAAGCTTATTTTAACAAAAGTATTACGTAAAAATAGTTTTAAGAGTAGTAATAGTTAGTCTTCAGTGCAGGTACGCGTACGTGGATTTCTTTCTTGATTCTCTTGTAGGACCTTCCATGTAACCTTTGAACTTTACAAAAATAAGTAAACTTTATCTTAACAACAAGAATGAAGTCAGGTAATACTATTACTTGGGAATTTACTATTCATATCAGGCATAAAGACTATTAAACTCAATTTTAATTTAAAGCTGTCCCTTTCCTTTCCTGGCCAGTTATGTCAGTGACAGGGATGTAGACACACATCTACATTTCTTAAAACCATATTAGATTGCAAAACAATCGTAGCATCGACGTAAGCAAACTAATGTTGAAGTAAAGACTGAGCATCTTAATAATTTAATCAACTTTTTTTATGACCCTGACAAAATGATAGAGCCGCCGATTGGTTACATACATTTTCCTAACGATTTCGGAATGACTATTGACAAGTAATTTTATTTTTGCCAGTGAAGTTTCAGATTATATTATGTGTAAGTACATATAGATAAAGAAAACAGTCATATAAATAGAATAACTACTAAGATAATAGTATGATAAAGTAAATAATTAAGTCAATCATACTCAACACTAACAACATAATTTTTAGCATTGATCTAAATAATGATACATTTCCAAATGATTTTACACACCAAGATTTATCTGTTTATTAAATTAGTGATTAAAATATAGTAGTAATTCGAGGAGACCCGGACAAAACATTTTGTATCCTGATTCTGATAATACGATTCTGATATGATATTTATAACAATATTGAAATTGAAATTAAAACTTACGAAATGCAGTCAGATACATTCAGCCAAGGATGCTGAAGACATTCCTTAGCCGTAGCTCTGCTATCTGGATCATATCTCAGCATGGGTAACAAAAAGTTAGAAAAGTCTTCCGCGTCATTTTCATTCCAGTGTAGTTTAAGAGTTAAATGGTCCTTCAGAGAGCGGATGTGGAGATCATCAACATTGTGTAGCCTTCCTCGACGATCAAAGAACTTGCTGCCGTGTTTAGCTTTATTATAAACCGTTCTTGGTATTGGTCCGAGACACTCCATCATTAATGCTATGTGGTCATCATCCCGGGAGTAACCCTTTCCCTCTTTTGGGTCGAAAAGATATTCTCCAGTAGCTAATTCGTAAATCAAACATCCGGTACTCCATATATCAGACGAGGTCCCATAATCAGCTCCCAAGATAACTTCTAGACTTCGATACTGGCGTGTTTGGACATCATCCGTGAAATGGAAATCTGTCCAGCATGCATTGCCCAAATCTGCTATTTTTATTTCCTTACCAAACCAATCTTCAGTTTTTGTCAATGGATCAGGACTAGAAGAACCACATGGCAATTCTTCACAAGGAACGTCTGTACAACTAGAACTTGATTTTAAAGCCTTGTTAGAATCCCCTTGCTCGTTTAGATTGACTTCTTTCTCATCCGGATCTAAAGAATTGGGAAGAGACGATGGGTCCTCTATAGTTAATTCCAGTCCAAGACTATTCTTACTTACGGATCTGGTTACTATTCGTTGTGATATGTTTTCACAAGGTTTTGTTTCCTCGTTGCGGTTATGACTAACTGTTGATGCATGATTTGCCACATCACTTGAAGAACCAGCACCGGAGAAACAAGGTTCTTGTAAATTATCATTGCTCGTATTATCTGTAGTTGGCTGTTTGCTAAGTTGACCCAAACGCTTTTTTGCTTTTAGCTTTTCCTTTTTCTTTTTATTCTTTGACAAAGGAAGTTTCTCTGCAACTAAAGGAAATTCTTTTGGAGCATTTATTACAGCAGACCTTGGGAATTCTAGACCCAGACGATACATCTCTTTGGCTTCCTCAGCAATTTTTTCAATGTGTTCCATGTCAGCAGCTACTAGGATATTTTCTGGCTTTATATCAGTATGAATAATGTTACACTTGTCATGTAAATATTCCAGTCCTTCTAATATCTGCTGAGCTATGGCTTTTACACTTTTAATAGGGATTCCTTTGTAGTTGGATTGCATGATAATTTTCAACAAATTGTGTCCCATCACGTCAAACACTATACAAACGTGTTCTCCATGAACACCTTTTATCTTAAAATCGTCAATCAGTTGAACAATCTTGTTTCGATTGGGAGCTGCATTATCAGCGTCTCTTACACATTTTAGAAGCTTAATCTCATCCAGGGCAGTTTCTGTATAAGTATCTTGACTTTTCACTACTTTAACGGCTACGTATTGTCCACTCTGTCTATCGAAACAGAGCCATACCGTAGAAAATTGTCCCCATCCTAATTTTCGAATTACTTCGTAACGCTTGTTCTTAAAAGTTTCCCCTATTTTTACAGGGTGATAGCCTCCTTTTGCATAATCTTCTTCATCTTCCTGTTCCGACTCATCCTCAGAATCTTCTTCAGATCTCTTCGAATGACTTTCTGACTCTGACTCTGACGAATAATCACTTTCAGAATCAGATAGGGAATCCAAATTACTGGATGCTTTGTCTTCGTTAGGATCTTCCACTTTCTTCCCAGCTTTTTTCATTTTGCGATTTTTTTGTAGACGTATTGCAGTAATTTTTCTGTTTTCTTGCGATCTAAAAACGCTATTCATGTTTCACAGGGCTGTTGGATACTCGACGAATCTGATAAGCTAAGAATAAAATAATATTATTACCGTCAGCTTAATCATTGAATAAGTTGTGGTAATTCAGTTAATTCCAACACTTATTTTATGAATTCTAGTCATTTAATCCATGCATATTGCATACATGACACCAATCGTTACTACTCTCATTTTTAACTATTATTTCCTTCAATGAGCGCATTCGTGATTCCACTCACAAGTGACAAACCGAAAGTATTTATTTCAATATTTTATGTTGTACTTTTATCTACCTATTTTTACCTTTTTTATGAATCGAATGTTGAATGTGTCCTCCAATTCAAACACCCAAGACCTATAGCAATGGCAGATGACTTCGTTATTTACTATCCTGGATCAACAATAATATTTTCTATTGATGAAACAACTCAGGTAGAAATAGATACGGTTTCAATAAGGTTCCAGCAGGATTCCAAATTGACGATCACCCAACATGCACGATGTGTATTTCACAAAATGGATAAAATGTTCCTATTTTCTCGTTTCTTCCTATTCAAGGAAGGATTCAAGAACAATAATTTTTTCGTTGTCAACAGAGATGTAACAGCAATAAATAGTGTGGTATAATAATATTATTGTTCCTAGGTTCTATGTTCTTCGGTGCAGCATTGAGGATTCATTGAGTCATTTCATGTCCATATTGTAATGCAATTTGCAACCTTGCAGTAAAATTAATCAGCAATAAATGCAGTATTTAGGAAATCAACGAAGATTAATAATTGTCATCAATATCACAGCACTTGACAGCCCAACACCATTCTGGCAGACAGGTTTTACTTCGTGCCCTAATGTCTCTATAATTTAATTGCCATTGACTTTTGAAGTTCTTTTTCTTCTCTTCTGTAATCTACAATATTGAGAACTTTTACGATATCCGTCCGTTCCGTCCTTTCCCCTAATTCCCCTTATCAGATTTCCCATTCCTGTATACTTTTGACAATATTCTTCCGTCTTATTGTTGCATCAGTTTCATTTTTCGTACGACTGCGCATTGTACGCATATATCCATCTTCATTTAAGTACTCAAAAATTACCATTATTAATTAATTGACTATAATCAATAAGATATTATAGATGAGTTTCTTGTTCCCTACCCTTCCCTACTAGGTCATTTATGCCTCCATTGCATTATACAAGCATGCATCTTGTATGAACTAAGATTGTTCTCTGTTCGATTGAATTGTCTGTTAGCGACTCTGACTCTATTATTATAATAACCCAGCATCGAAACTGGCGATTATGATGATGATATATTCCTTGGTTTCAAATTTCAAGTTATGTTATGTAAAGTATGTTCGTTGACATTCGTTTTTCCAATGATAACTTCTCGTAATCCCTGATCTGAGATATTTGATTCCAGATTTCAATTCTCATTCATTCACACATCTCAAATTGCAGTTTGCAAACTGCAAGTTACAACAGTTACAAAAAAATGAATGCATGTTACATAAAAGTACAGCGTACTAGCGTACTTGAAATTTTGGCATGCATGATGAAAGCAAACTGTTTTGACTTGACTTTTACGTGTCTTACTTATTGTGTTACTTGAGTTAAGTGAAACTGAAAATTGAGATTCAGAAAATAGAAAACATGTATAGACAAAAGATGCATAGAGAGACTTTAGTTTAGAGATCGAGAGATGAAGAACTGAAACGGACGGAATAATGTACTTTAAATGTATGTAAGTATATGTATGTGGCGATTGAGACGGAGAGGAGTAGGAGTAGTACGGGAGGAAGCTAAAATGTATTAAGATTTGAGTATACCGCCCGACCCAACCCGGACAATTTAACTTGAAGTCTGATTTTGATTATTAATATTTACCTTTAATTTGTGATAGGTAATTTATTTTTAGCTAATAGATAGTAATGAGAAGGACAATAATAAGCAAAAAGCTCCAAATTCTTCGAATATAGTTGAAGTTACATTAGGTCAGATATTAACTTAGTTTATACTTTGGACAGATATCTAATTCGAGGAAAACTTAGCAGTTTTTGATCAATATGGCCCACTTTCTTGCACGAAATGCGTTACGACTTTCAAGGAGTTTTGCTCCTCAAGTAAGTTTTTATATTGGCCTTGGTTAATATTTATATTTCCATTGAAATCATCTATTTACATTTTAATGATTCTAAGTTGTAAGTTAAGTTCATATTGTAATTTGCAATTATTAAATTATTATACATTCATCAGACATCATTACATGATGTTTTACAAATCTATTTTCAATTTTAATTCAACATCAGTTTATATTATTGAATTGACCATTTATGTTTCAATGTTGACCATTACTTGATGACTTTACCAATCAGTGAGATGTGACTTTATTCGGTGAAATACTTACTACGATTATTTTTGTTGGTCTATTTTAATCCTGCCTGGCGTGGTTTCTGATTGTAATAAAGCCTATAGCCTGAATTATTCTTATTTGGCAAGTAGCCATAATAATAGTAAAGAGTATAGATACTTCAGCAGTATGTCGTAGTTGCAGTCTTTAAGAATAGTAGTATAAATACTTGACATTTGTCATTTATATTGCAGACAGTATTACAAGAATCCAGGAGATTTTTAAATGTCCACGAGTATATTAGTTATACAATCTTGTCGGATAATGGAATCCCTGTTCCAAAATTTGGAGTTGCTAAATCGGCAGCGGAGGCAACTAAAATTGCCGAAGACCTTAACACAAAGGATTTAGTCATCAAAGCTCAGGTTTTGACTGGAGGAAGAGGAAAGGGTCACTTTAAGAAAGGGCTAAAAGGCGGTGTAAAACTTGTGTATACGTAAGTTTCATAGAATCTTTGATTTAAACGATTTGAAGTTGGTGTTTGGTGTTAATATTCAGATAATGATACTTTATTCTTACATGCAATGATATAAATTTCCAGGCCTAAAGAAGCTGGAGATATAGCTGGACAGATGATCGGCGATTTTCTTATTACAAAGCAAACTGGAGAAGCAGGGCGAATCTGTAACTCAGTGATGATTACCGAACGAAAATATCCTAGAAAAGAATATTACTTTTGCATCATGATGGAGCGAGCATTTGGAGTATGCTGTCAATTTTTATTGATAATGTGAAGCATGAGTGGAATAGTTGTAAAATATCTATTTCTTTACAAGGGCCCGGTTATAATAGCATCGTCTCAAGGTGGAGTAAACATTGAAGACGTTGCTGCTGAAAATCCGGCTGCAATTTTGAAGGACCCGATTGATATCACGAAAGGGCTTACGCAAGAACAAGCTCTGAATGTTGCAAAAAAGTTGGGATTTGCAGATAGAGCACAAGAAATTTCCGAAATGTTTGTCAAATGCTACAAAATGTTCGTAAAAACGGATGCTTTAATGGTTGAGATCAATCCATTGGCCGAGGACTCCAATGGACAGTGTAAGGTTTTATTAAATATTTAGTGCATACATATATTTAATATAGGAATTGATGTATTTTAAAAATTGCAGACATGTGTTTGGACGCAAAAATTAGATTCGATGATAATTCTGACTTCCGGCAAAAGAACATTTTTGCACTTAGAGATTGGACTCAGGAAGATGAGAAGGAGGTGGAAGCAGCCAAGCACAACTTGAATTATATTGCCCTTGATGGTGATATTGGTTGCTTAGTCAATGGTGCTGGTCTTGCTATGGCCACAATGGACATAATAAAATTACATGGAGGCAGTCCAGCTAACTTTTTAGATGTCGGTGGTGGAGCTACTGCACAACAAGTCAAAGAAGCCTTCAAAATTATTACTGCTGACCCAAAAGTGAACGCCATCATGGTTAATATTTTTGGTGGTATTATGCGATGTGACGTCATTGCGGAGGGAATAATTGCTGCTGCCCAAGAACTTAATTTGAAAATTCCCATAATTGCTCGATTGCAGGTATTTATGTGAATATGTGTTTCTACTACTTTACCAATTCCGTTATTTTTCCTTTGTTTACATGAAATATATGTATTCATGAGGGGAAAAGAAGCAATTATATTTAAAATAGACATGTTTCAAATTATACCTCTTAATTTTTCATTAATATTCTGACTTTTTTCTCCTTAGGGAACCAATGTCGACGACGCAAAGGTTCTAATTGCTAGCTCAGGCCTAAAGATTCTAGCTTGCGACAACTTGGACGAAGCTGCTCGTCTTTCTGTCAAATTGTCCAATATCGTTTCTTTAGCAAGGTCAGCCAAAGTGGATATAAAGTTTGGAAATTTTGAAATCCCCATTTAAGTAACAGAAATATAAAATCGTCATGAGGTAAAAAAGTAAAATGCTGTATACTTAAAATAACATCACAAACAGTCAATTCCGGTTAACACACCAATTGCAATCCCCTTTTATTTTTCCTGAAATCTATCTCTGTTCTATCTACATTACTTGTTTGTATAAATTGTTCATTTGGACCCTGGTATCGATTACGGATTACCAACTGTACAGTACTTAACTGACGTAGCATATAGTAGAGCAATCTCGCAAACATAAACTTGCCTAAAGAATGTCGACGGAAATGAAGTCATTTTGATAGATGTACATAATGTTGTATAATGTACACTGTTTCATAGAAAACTTAGTGTTATTTTATTGTAATATTATTCTAAAGTAGGTAATTGTAAATATTATTAAGTTACATACACCTAATTTATTATTTAATTGTGCGTTCATTGATATACGAACCGTGTCATAGTATTCTGTTCCTTTCGTCTCATACAAATGCATTTAAAAATTAGCTTATTCTTAAGAGATCATAGGATATTATTATTAATTTTGATCTTGCCTTTATGCGGGTTAATATTAATGGTTGTCTCAAAATATGTTTCCTGTGCAAACTAATTGGCTATTACACTTCATTTCGTCGAGAATAAATCAATTACCTACTCGTAGACTCAAAAAAATTGTTACAGTTGCATATTAGTTTTTCTCATTGCGATTTGGCTATTTAATGTTGGCATAGAATTTGTTTTGTGATCATATTTAAAATTTTAATGCTATTGCACGAGTCCCACCCCACGATAACCCTATGTAAAAGGTTTTGGTCATGTTATCTCGAGAATCTCGTCTCATGTGCTATCTGTGCTATTACTGTTACATCGACTTCATGACTTGTTGTACAAAATAAGTTTATAATGTTACAGGAATTATACATTTTAACCTAATGTTTTAGTGTATACACTAGAAAATTAGCATAAAGGTACAGGTAGTAAAATGATACTCGAAGAATCACTGACGTTTATCCTCTCTGCGATTTTTCTTTTTGCTTTAGCTACAGGTGTCTTTCTTAAAGTGTCTTTCAATTATGAAACTCAAGATATTAACTTCAAATTACTGAAAAAGCGCTTACTATCGAATTCAAAGGGCAGTTTCTGGAAGATATTGCAAAATCGGTTTTGGCGGTTTTTCATTCCAGCCTTTCTCATTCCTAAGTACCGAGAGGAGGAATGGGGTGAGTATAGCATGTGGAATTGTAGATCACAATTGCGCCCTGTAAAGAATCGTCGATTTCCCAGAAAACGGCTCCGTAATTCTCGGTATAGACGAAGTATAGAAGAGAAAATGAGGACAGATTTAGAAAGACGATTGGGACGCGAACATGATCATGATCACTCACTATGCAAAAGAGTCAGAATAAATGTGAATGGTGTGATTTTCGAAACTCAAGTGAAGACTTTGCATCGCTTTCCGGATACCCTATTGGGAAACCCACGCAAACGAATGAAATTTTATGATCCGGTGAAAAATGAATTCTACTTCGACAGACACCGTCAGTGCTTCGAGTGGATTTTGTACTATTATCAAAGTGGAGGAAAGCTGTGCCGTCCTGATTATATTCAAAATGATGTTTTCTATCAAGAAATATACTTCTTCCAATTGGAAAAGGGGTCAATTGAACGCTATGAAAAAGATGAAGGATGGACCAAAAACAAAGGTAAACAGCAAAACAAATAGGAATTACTCAGACACATTTCAATAACATTGGGGTTACGGATTACGTACAATATTAACTTTAAATTCTACTCATTTTGAAGTGATGATGGACTTGCCGAAAAATTTGTATTTACGAAAGCTATGGCTTCTTTTTGATATACCCGAAAGTTCCTTACAATCTACATGTGTTGCACTTCTGTCAGTCTCTGTAGTTCTCATTAGCATTGTAGTATTTTGCTTTGAAACTCTCGATGCCTTCAAAAGTAGGAAGGAATATGATGAAAGTTGTATGGATTTGAAAGATCCGTTCTTTACTTTTGAAACAGTAAGCTACGCTTTTTTAACTACGCCCACTTGATAACTTTGGTACTACATTGTTATCAAATAATATTGATTGGTTTTCAAAATAGGTTTGCTGCCTGTGGTTCCTCACTGAGCTTATATTCCGATTTGCTTCATGCCCTGGCACATTTAATTTCTTAAAAAGTTTTGTGAACCTTGTTGATATCATTGCTGTGTTACCGTACATAATAACTCTTATTGGCGCTATTGCGGACCCAGAAAGTTGCAAAAAACCCGTACTTAATCAATCTTTTTTTTCCTGTTACATCTTTCAAAACGGGACTTTTCAATAATTTAAACTATACCAAAATTTGATGTGTATTAAGAAAGCATCGACCGCATCATCCTCTCAATCTCTATCAATTATCCGAGTTGTTCGCCTTGTTCGAGTATTTCGTATTTTAAAGCTATCTCGTCACAACAAAGGCCTGAAAATCCTGGGATTAACTTTGGCGTCTTCACTTAGTGAATTACTTCTGTTGATTTTCTTTGTTGGACTTGGAACCATATTGTTTGCAAGCATAATGTATTCTGCTGAAACGTTTTTTGGAAACGAAGGGGCTTTCGTAATGTATGAATCCATTCCTCATGGCTTTTGGTGGGCTCTGCGTAAATGCGTTTTCTATGTTTATATTTTTATGTATGCATTTTCTGATTTCTTTGACCGAACAGTAGAATAACAATTTTCCCTAACTGAATCTTATGTTGACGAAATAGAAACATTGACAACAGTCGGATATGGTGATCAAGTGCCACACTCAGTTGCTGGAAAATGTGTTGGAGCCCTTTGTGCCATCGCAGGAGTGCTAACTCTTTCGCTTCCAGTTCCAGTCATTGTGTCCAATTTTAATAGCTATTATCGTCAAGAGATAGATGAAATGGAACAAAGGCCCATAACTCACAAGCACACAGAAGAGTGTCCATTTTTGCCGGGTGGCTATGGCAGAGATGCTAAACCAAAGCCAGTACCTTTTTCTTTAGGTGGCTGTGGGAAATTGATGCCGCAGAAATCTGGACCCGAACCCGGAGTTCTGAAACTGTATCAAGAACCAAAATCAGATTCTGATTTTGAAATTTTGAAATTTGCAAACCGAGGTCAAAGGATAAAAAAAGTGAGGATTATGAAATAAGCCATCAAACCAAATACAGATGTAGTACTTACTAATGCCCTACTGATTATAGTCCCATCCGTTGTTCATATTCACGAATGTGCATAAAAAGAGTTTTGCAAGTTTAATTGTGATCATTTGGTACACAACTACATATATGTGAATAGATATCATATAGTCATTGTACACTATGCACGCAATATTCTTGGAATTCTAACATGCTAATCAATTCATTTAATGTAGAGTACATGCTCCTAGCAAATAGTTATTTGGTGCTAATATTTTTTCATTATGCAGTTCCACATGAGAGTAAGTGATACATAATAATTATGTATTAAATTAAATGTAGCGTATGACGCAAGAACATACTTTGTTCAATTTTAGCTTGCGTGAAATTCATGGAGCTTAGAATTTAGCACGATAGAAAGCTAGTTTTACTAAATTATAAGTATAACTGGTCTTTGCTTCATAATATCCCATGCGTATTTGTAGGTTTTACTTTGATCAATCACTATTGTAGATGCAGATTTATGATTGTTATTAAAATTCATAGAGCCTCTTTAGTTTTTGTACAAATAACACAGATGTGGTCGGAGAATAACTTCCAACTTGTAATGTCTTTATTGTATTCATCATTTCGATCATAACTGTAGTAGGTGTATACAAATCTACCTGACTTCATGATGTGTATTAAAAATACGAAAACATTTCTACTACTTTTCCAAATTCATTTGGTTTTCGGTAAGTACTTAACTTGGTGCTCCAATTTATTCACTATATACATAAGTATATCATGATAATTTGTAATAAAACATATACTTTTGTGTCATTGGATCCCTCCTAGCCGGAACGCCTTGGGAGCCAGAAGATAAGCTTAATAATACATACTGGAAGGCTAAGCACGAATCTTTTCTTAACTCAACAAAAAATAACAAGGAAAATCCGGTAAAAATATTGTTCTTGGGAGATTCATTAACAGATGCTTTCGGCTCCTACGGCAAATCCGTATGGGATTCTACATTTGCCACCCGCGGAGCAGCCAACTATGGCATAGGTGGCGATAGAACAGAACATGTATTATGGAGAATTTTAAATGGAGAAATCGAAGGAATCACTCCGGAGGTTGTGATTCTGCTCATTGGGGCCAATAACTTCTTTAACCACAACACAGCTGTCGATATTTTAAAAGGAATCCAGGAGATTATAAAAACTTTGCAAGAAAAGTTACCGGAATCTAAAATTTTGTTGTTAGGTTTACTTCCTGGACTCAATACTGATTTGGCTTTCAAAGTCATTGCCGACATGAATCTGAGGCTATCCCGGCTGGAAGATGGATCGAAAGTTCGTTTCTTAGATATGTGGCATAAATTCGCACAATATTGGCCTTCCGTAGTTCCAGAACTCTATATAAAAGATCTTATCCACTTAAGTACAGCTGGTTACCAAATGTGGGCTGATACGATGAGTCCTATCCTTGAAACAATCATAAACGAAAAGAATATTACTCTGGCATTATAAACTCGAATTTTGTAATCTGTAAATTATCTGTATCTGCTAATTCTCTGTAATAAACATTATGGCTTTCGCTAAACTTTGTTTGCATCTTAAGTATTGTTTTGTCTCCCTGTCTTGTATCTTATCATAATTTTACCTTACATAATATAGTACTACATCTCTTTGTATTATAGTCAAAGAATTTTACAAGATTTAATTGTAGTGTTTGCATATCGATTTAGCACTAATAGACATTGCCGAGATAAACCATACTTGTAACAAAACAAAGCTACAGGCGTAAATGTGAAATGTGCAAGTAAAATACGTTTAAATTGCAATGTCAATAACGCGATGCGACAGATTCTCTAGATATTTTAAGGATGCCCGGGACCAAATGAGAGAGGGTATTAATAAACGACTTTACTCTTAAAGGACTTTTCTAAAAAGTACTTATTTACTCCAATACCAGATATTGCTTGAATGTTTTTAATTATTCAAGGGTATCCCTTTAAACAACGTTTATTTATAAGTCTTCGATTAAATGGGTTATGAAATATAATACATTATGTAATATAATATATGTAATATTAATATCTTTAATATTAGGTAACTGTAAAGGAATCTTTATAAGTTGATATTGTACATTAGAAGTTCTTTAGGTGTAAAGTCTTTGATTCTCTCGTTGGAGTCGTTCTATGCAAAGAACCTAGAATACTATGTAAGTAAACTATGTAACCATACTACGGGAAGGTACCAGCATAGTATGACCAAGTGTTTATGTTGTCAAAGTTTCAAAAGTGGTCAATGTTCAATAATAATAATGCATTTTTGTTGTAGTACTATAAAATCAAGAAGCATAAAATGTAGTTTATACTTCTTGAGTAATAAAATGATAATAATCATGCTAACCTTTTGCCTTTCTTTTATATAAGTTATTGTACTCTTCGGGTGACTACAGAGTAATTTCAGTTGTGAAACATTGTGTATATCTGTCAGTGTAACGCATGTTGCAGATATGGAGGTGGAACCTGAAAATGATTATTTATTGATAGTGGTTTATATATGTAAATGGATTGTTCTTGTAGGAATAATGTCCTTTGCAGTGATGATGTTTAATTTCTCGAAGAAGAAGAATTGGAAGTTTAAAAAACCGGAGTGAGTTTCATATAATGATATATCATCTATGAAATAACCTTTATCAGAGAAATATCAGTAAAAAATATTTTCAATTGCAGAGAAAAGAGGGAACCATCCTTATGGAGTAAGTACGGTTTTATAATAACAGGGTTGCATCCATCTAAGCTACGACAGCAATTTGTACAGTCCTGGAGGAGAATAAAAAGACGTCTGTGGAACTTTGTGGTAGACTCATTCTATATTTCAAGATATCGATCAGAGTGGGGAAAATACAGATTCTGGGATTTCCAAAACCAACAGAGGAAAGCACGTGTCAAACGGAGCAACAAAGTAGGAATAGCAAGGGTACGGGAAAGCGTTTCGGTGGCCAAAAGTATTCCAAGTTCCCACAGACATTCCATCCAGGTTCCTGAAGAAGAAAAAATTGGTCCTGTAGCTCACGATCATTCACAATGCGAGCGTGTAGTTATTAATATCAGTGGAATGAGGTTTGAAACCCAAATGCGGTCATTGAATAGATTTCCTAATACTCTTTTAGGAAATCCTAATAAAAGGCAACCTTTTTTCAACTCTGCTACAAACGAATACTTTTTCGACCGTCATCGTCCTTCTTTTGAAGCCATCATGTACTACTATCAAAGTGGAGGTGTACTTCGCTGCCCTAGCGGAATTCACGTTGATATCTTTTTTGAAGAGCTAGACTTTTTTGAAATCGATGCAGAGGCTATAGAGAAACTCAAAGAAACTGAAGGGTTAGCACCAGATGACGATAAAATTATGCCTGATAGTGTTCTCAAAAGGAAAATTTGGCTACTCATGGAATATCCTGAAAGCAGCATTCAGGCAAAGTATACCTTCAAAATATTTCCAATTTTAATTATATTATTGATTACCTTACGAATCTAGTACAATATTAGGACTTGCTAGTTGTTATTGAATCGATACATAAATCAAACTTAACACTATCATCCTCGTCGCTATTTATGGCTACGATTTTTCTCACGGATGTATTATTTGTATTAAATAAGCACTCTTCCCCAAACCTAGCCTAGAATACCTACCTTACTTAAGTTTAGAAACACAATGAATAGCAATCAATGATCATTCATTTGTTACATAGGATCGTAGCAATGTTATCTATCTTCGTCATTGTGATTTCAATATATGCCTTTGCTTTGGAGACAACAACGTCTGTAAGTTTCTTTCTGAGTTTTGACTACTTTTTCAATCTCGTCCAAAACTACTTTATTAAAAACATAAATAGGATATAGTAGGATATTTCCGCACCCTAAACAATATGGAACCAATGACCCAATATCCGTCTATTTACATTTTTTGTGTACGTTGTAAAATCATACTGGAACATTAATTGCTTTGGCTGCTCTCACACAATTCAGTTTACCATTGGTGACGGCGCTAACTTGGATACAAAATCCTCCAGGCCAGCAGAATATGAAGACGAAGTAGAACCACACGATATCTACGATCCGATGTTTTTTCTTGAGACAATCTGCGTTGCTTGGTTTGCATTTGAGTTACTAATGCGATTTATAGCGTGTCCGAACCTTATCAGTTTCACTACTGATATAATGAATTTAATTGATTTGATTGCAATTCTTCCATATTTTCTGGGGCTAATAACATATCTTATCGCCGAGAAAGAACGCGAGGAAGACAAAGCGTCTGGGGTTCCCAAAAAGTCAGCGGGTAGTTTGGCTATATTTCGTGTTATTCGGCTTGTACGGGTCTTTAGAATTTTTAAATTGTCTCGTCATTCCAAAGGTCAGTAAGTTTTATTTATTGATTTTCATAAAAACTTTCACTTCACTTTTTATGTATGAACATGGCGACAAAACTGTGCCATAGTGTGCATAAAAATATCAAAGGTGGAAGTTATAAGGTTTATAACGGAACAAAACCACCTTGCATTTAGAATAAGATTAAATTAATGTTAATTAATTTTCTATTTGAAGGGTTAAAGGTCCTTGGTAAAACTCTCAAGGCGTCACTGAGGGAGCTTGGAATGTTAGTCTTTTTCTTGATGATCTGTGTAAGTCTATTAC
This sequence comes from Tomocerus qinae, assembly GCA_020055645.1. Classification (NCBI taxonomy): domain Eukaryota; kingdom Metazoa; phylum Arthropoda; class Collembola; order Entomobryomorpha; family Tomoceridae; genus Tomocerus; species Tomocerus qinae. The sequence continues at coordinate 103,605,263 of CM034546.1, read as the reverse complement.
ATTATAGATATAGCTACAGCTTAGCTGCCCAATAAGTGTATGTTGCATGTATACTTGGTATATGCTTTAGATTATTCTCTTCTCCAGTGCACTCTATTTCGCAGAGTCAAATCTCCCCGACACAAAATTCAAGTCCATACCAGATACTTTTTGGTATGCAGTGATTACAATGACCACAGTAGGATTTGGAGATGATACCCCACAAGGTGTGAATACTGGACTTGCCTTATTGGCTTTAATTTTTTGATATTTCAGTGCATTTATTATTGTACTGTGTAATTATTTTCATCTTCATTTTATCGTGGTTATTTTATACTGTTATAGGTTTTTTGGGGAAAGTTATCGGAGGTCTTTGTGCTGTTACTGGAGTTCTAACGATTTCTCTTCCAGTTCCTGTTATTGTCAGGTTAGGATAGGTCACGCAGCAGTGGTTATAATATATGATCATAGACTGATTCCTATTTTTTGAATATCAATGTTGTATGACATGAATCACCACGTATAGAATGCGTCAGAGTTTGGCATTTATGATTTTGATTTTGTAACAGCAATTTCAACTCATTCTATCAACACGAGTCGTATGTAGGGCAATTGGAACAAGGGAATGACTCGGATGACACACTGTCTTGGAGGATAAGTTTTCTGGCTCAATGTCCTGATCGCTCGGGAGCCAATTTTATCATTACCAAAGCCAAAGTGAAAAGAAAAAGGATGAAACATGTCCATCACCATCACAAGTTCCAAAATGAATATTTAAAAACTCAGAGATCTTTATTGAGCGAGTCAGAATCTGATGAAGAATTTGAAGCCCTAAAATACAAAATTAAAAGGAAGCCTGAAGGTCGCAGCAAAAAGATGATTCGGAAATGTAATGAAAATTATAAAATATCCCTACTAGTAAATTATGTACATTTCTTAGAATAAATGAGAACTAGTTAGAAATCATCAGTAAAGATAGTAGATAAATGAGGAAAGTTTTTGTTAACAAAAATATAGGATGAATGTAGGAAAAAACTTTAGACAGAGACAGAATAACGCCTTTATATTTTGTTTGAGTTAACCAACTTTGAATATTGTAATTTTTTAAAGTGCTTTTAGAAAAATCCTATGCGATGAGACAAATGGAAAGTGAGTGAAAGGCTAATGATGCATGAAAATCTCAGAAAAATCGGATCTACGGAATTCTGATATTCAATCAACTTTCATCACGGAGAGCCTATTTCGACATTACTTCCTGTCGAAATCTCAATTCATTAATGTAATATGATATGTAATCCAGCCTTTAAAAATGTGCATCTGAAAGTGTATGGAGTGATAGAAAGTAAAAATCATTCTATGTTTGATTTTAAAAATAATATATACAAAATATCTGTTTGGGGAACATTTTTTATAGAAATAACGGAATCAATTTCAACAATGCAGATATAATTAAGCAGTAATTGAAAAGTGAAAATTTAAATCATAAACAACTTTTGCTTACAATACAATTGAATTAAAACTATTTTACAATTAGTAGCATAATTACATCTTATATGGCTTCAACAATTCCGGTCAGGTACCTTTGTTATTCAGAGTCTGTTCATTCTCTTTCTTTTCCGTGTTTACTGCTGGCACGGAGTAAATTCTCGAGCTCAAGCTATCAGTATCAGATATAAATGGATCCGATAATTCAGAAATTTCAGGAATACTTTCCCATCTTCTTCCCAATTGTTCCTTCACTGGTGTCATCCCTCCGACTTCACATCCATTTTCAATTTTAATCTGAGGAGTTTGACCGTTTGCAGAAGAGTGAATTGGCAATACATCAGCAATAGAAATCATGAGAATGTTGTCACTCATTTTTTTCTTCTCATTTTCAATGGTTGCAATTTCTACTTTCTCATCTTCATTTTCTTCAAAAACGATTGTTTTTGTTTTGACAGCCAAAGCCGTCACCGACAATTCTTCCATTTTTATTTCTGTGTAATCCGGAAGGGCATTTTCCTTCGAGGGATCCTCCATCTTCATGTCTGCGTTGTTGTACACGAAATATTCTTCTCCAACAATAGATTCTGAATCTTCAATAATAATTGTTTTCACACGTGCTGTATCTCGAGCTTCTCCTTTTAATTTTCGTCGAACTTTAAGAAATACTAGGAAATGACTCAGAGCAAATAGTAGAGACGCGAGAAGAATCACCAAGTAAATTAAGTACATCCTGAATCTCCTGTTCTCACAATCGGAGTTACACTCCGACTTGTACATGATTTACAGATTTAATGATGCGATCGTATTTCTTAACAAAAATAATTTTGTCCCTCCTTTGGCTAATGCAATAAGCATTGAGAAATCTCTGTTCAGTTACATTTTGGATATTGTTGGTTTAATTTCAATTTTTTAACCACGAAAGCTGACCATTATGCTACAGCTTATACAAATTGTCTCAATGTAGTAGTGGGTTTTTTTTAATGCTACGTTTTTTCGATGTAAAAGCAGTTACGATTTGAAACAAAAGTTCACCAAAAACGAAATTATGTAATTTTGTGTCACGGAAGGAGAAATAGTACAGGTAGAAGTTTTTTTTTGCTAAATGCTGTAAGTTATCTAAACTTTCTGGTTTCTTCAGAAGTACAATAGAGAATTATATAGTTGAGGCAATAAATGAGGACGGAGAACATCCGTACAATTATGACAAGAAAATTGGTCTAATCTACTCGGGCACATTTCTCTTTTACACACTGCTGCAAGTAATGCTAGTAGTTGATGCTTAATATTTATTAGTTGGGTACTTTATGCGATAGACAAAAGTTAATAAAAACCACCGATCGCGTGACGATTTAGAAAGAACTAGAATAATCCAACAGTCTATGATATCAGTGGGTATGTGTAGTTATACAGGCAAAATGGCAAAAGTAATGTAATATCATCAAGCAACATAGAAATCTAATGTATGGATTTTATTTGCCGACGAAGAACGAAAGCGTAAGTCCGGACTGGATAGTTTTCCTCTGCAATTATTAATTACTTGTTGCCAGCAGTCTATTTTATACACAAGTGTGATACATTACTATGTACGTGTATATGATGTTCGTTCAATTTTAAACAAAATTGTCTGTAAGCGCAAAAGATCGATAAAATATTAAATGTTTCTACCGAGCAGGAGCAAATAAAATAGAAAATTTACTCCTCTGTGTTAAATACAACTTTCAGCATATGTTACCAGTCATTGGACTACATTTCTCTATAGAATTTTATGTTTCAGCTTTACATGTCCATTTTCATATCACACTCTGGATTATAGAAGTGGTAATAACGACGTAAGCATGAGGAATTCGTATACTCATCTGACAAATCGCTAGACGATTTGTTTTCATTACAGCACATGATAATGATGAGACTCAGGAGAATAGTCTAGCCATTCACATGCTGAAGTAAACTCAAAGGATACTTGTAGTATAACATATACCCCTTAACAGCTTGCCCAAGTACATTGTACATTTTTATGTTCCCTATATTTCATATTATAACGAAAACGTGTTGTAATATCGTAATTATTTGCACCTCAATAGATCTCTTACAATACAATATCCATTGTTTACATTTATATTACTTACACCAATTCTAGACTTAATTCAATAGACCGAACGTAGTAAGTTAGAATCACCCACTTAAAATATATCTATAATTTTTTATGCTGTAACACATATTTCGTATATGGAGTTAGAGTGAACCTCCGAACTTATTCTGATTTCAAAACTAAATACTTCCATTGCTCGAACTCTAAGGAGTTAAGGAGTGGTGAAGAGTTCTTTGTACTTTCTGCTATAAGAAAATGATCTTGTGATATGATGTATTAGTGCATAGACGCGATTATAGGAGGGGTAGCACATTTTGACCCATTCCAACCAAACTTCGACCAATTGACCAATTTTAAGTAGAGAAACAGATTGGGCTTGCGAAAAATTATATTATTATGCATCCTATTATTCTTTTAATTTTGAAGGTTGTATCCATGCTACTAACGGACTATTATTGAAGTACTGCCCTTGACTTTTTTATTGTCATACTACGAAGATAAATTTTAAACTTCGGTTAGGAGAATAGGACTCTCTTATATATCGATAGTAGTGCCAATAATACCACGTATAGTTGCATGCATTTGCAAATGCAAATGCATTTGAAACTCTTTGCTGACTTGGCCTCATTAACCTAAATTCTATGTAAGCCAGATAAGGTATACTTTGTACTAGAGGTACAACGGTACAAGTGGACCTGATATAATTTAGTGTTAATATATATACCCACAGTTATACATCAACTCAGCATTTACTAATAATCATTTAGTTACTTACAATCAGGTTTGCATGACATTACATGGAATAATTTCAATTTCGTGTTTAATTAGCCAGATCGCGAATGGCTAACATGACATTGACGTTTTTAGGGTCAGGTTAATGCTTCAAGTAATCTCCAGAACATCCCTACGTTGATTTACCTATTTATTAATCTATGTACCTAGATTATAAACAATTCAATAACACGGTATGTATTAACGAAGCCAAATCTTTTCCTTTTTCCTGAAAAATTTGAAAGGCTTTTCTTTCTAATTATACATTCATGCACAGAAATGCTTGTACCATCATTTTAAAGATTGTAATTCTATAAATAGTAATTTTGTCCACTAACAACAATGCGTTCTAGGTAGATTACATTTGTCATTCTATTATATCATATTATGAATGTATCAACAGGCGCTAATTGGAAATATGTCAATGCATGAAGCGCAAGGACTGCATTATTTTTGACTGTGTGATGGCTTACTTGCATATTTTATCCATTGGAAAGTAGTACAAAGTGCTATACAAACCTTGCAAGTACATGCATAAATTTTTACAACACTGATCTGATCCAAATGCAACATGCAACCTTATCGCGGGTAGATACCGTATTTTCTACAAAGTGTGTCAGACTAAAGTAATTATTTATTAGTTGTTTTTGTACTATCATCCTTTAATGTAGTACGTTATTATACGTATTACCATGCAGTGTTTATAGGCTCGGAATTAGAAATGATACATATGAAGATTTCTATTGTGTCAACTACTGGAAACTATTTCGGAACGCTATCAACTATCGATATCAAGTAAAGCAAACAAATCAAACTCTACGTATCGTATTTGCTGTCGGTGTAAAATAAGAGGAAATGACAACTTGGAAACTTCACAGACTGCACTGCTGTTACTACTATGGTTCACATAGAAAGTATATCCGTATTGACTGTACGTCAAACTGTACGTATTACTAATTGCTAAGGGTCGAATTTAGGTATTCTGTGTTATCGGATATGTTTCTAAGTAATTCTAGGTATGTATTCTATGTTAATGCCTAATGTGTTACATTGTGCTCATTACTAATCTTAAAATATATTCAGTTGGGTATATAGCTTATAAAATATGCTTTGAAGCTCTATTAGTATTGAACTGATGAATGCTATTGTCAAAATTGAAAAGTCTCAAAGTAGACGAAACAGAAAAATGAAAAGTTTTTCTGAAGCATTATTATTCCATGGTTATGAACTCTCTTCCACATTGACTACAGATAAATTGTAACATAATCACATATATTTTATTGCAGACTGGCTACAACCTCATATCATTAGATTAAATCCAAATAAATTACATTTTGAACGTGTAGAATGTTAAACCACATTCAGTATGCTATGCTTTATACTATACTCTGCATGTGGACAGAGACAGAGGTGTTAAAATAGAGGTGATTGATAAATTGCTGAGACAGGTGAACTATATTGATAACGATTACAGTAGGTATGTAGTACAGCGTATAGATAATGTTGTAGTTAATTTTCATGAGTTGCTCACACTTGTTTAAATTTTATGTACCGGTTAATAGCTTATGGCCAATCTTCCAAATTCAGTTTACTGGACAAGAATTCTTTTAATTTCTAAAATTGAAACACAGGTGAAAACTAGATCGGGACAGCGGAACTATGAGTGTGTTTAAGGTTGCAGTAGAGCCAATTCTGGAGTTTGGGAACGATTTAGTAAAGCAACAAAAGAAACAGCCAGTCCGACATTATTACCCGACTGTCTCAATAGTTGACGATGGCCACCGCTTGGGCTTAGGAAATCCAACGGTGAATTTTCAATTAATATTACTACTAATTAGAATGAAAATGAATTATTGTATTAAATGTGGTTGCAGCATAAATTGAATGTGTGGTATTGTTTTTTTGAATATGTTCAGATCTTAAGAGCGATATTTTCTCATCTGGAAGTAAAGGACATGATTTCATTTCGGCGAGTCAATCTTCGGTGGAATTTTATTGCATGTGAATATCTTCGGCAGAAATTAAAGCCTTGTCGGATCCCTCCCTCCAGGCTTAAGAAATTTATCAAGCTAATGAAAAACAGTTGCTGTAATCCGTTTAGTAACTACGCTATAAGAGTTACAGACACAAGTGATTCATTAATTGATACATTCATTTCGGATTTCAAACTGGATATCGTCACTCTTCGAATGAAATTCGCAGGGAATGAGATACCCACACTACTCGGGCTGCTTCATCAACTTCCCAGTTTAACTAATTTGCATGTTATTCGATTGCCTGAAGAAGCATCATATCTCGCTAGAAAACATGGTTCAGATCAATGCTGGAAGTATAAACATTTGGAGCTTCTCAACTTAAAATCAATCATCTTTGAAAAAGAAACATTGGAATTGCCTTTTGTAAAAGACTATGACCGATTTATAGTCAACATTCTTAACTCTTCCCCTAATTTATCCCACGTACAATTTGTAAATTGGGAAACACCTTTGTCCCATATTTTCCCAACTTATGAAATCGTAGATCCAAAAGTATTCAATGGCTGGAATCCAAAAATACAAAATCAAGATTTGAATTCCTTATTTCAAAGCGGATTGCAATTTAAATCTATCAAGCTAATTATCCATGATGATGAGGATAGTGAGGATTTGTCTCATTGGCTGCAAACTCAAAACTCAACTGTGAAAACTATGTCTATCAAATATCACAAAGACAGCCGACCTGACGCTTTTCCACCCTCTTGCTACTTGTCAAACATTCTCACGATGTACTTGCATCGTTGGAAGGGTCCCTTAGAATTTTCATCTTTGAGAACCAATTTCCCAAACTTAAATACACTCAGCTTAAGCTCCATTATTTTGGAAGATCTAACTTTACTTGGAAATGAAACGATTGACCCAATTGATAAATGTCTGACCCTGAATGTACTGATTCTCATGCCATTGGAAAAGTGCATCGACGAGGTGGCTCTGAAGAAATTGACCATAATATTTCCCAATGTTACCCAACTGTTTGTCCAATTAAGTGGAAACAACTCGGCACATATTATTTACAAAGAATGGCCCAAACTTCAGGTCCTTTTCTTGGATTTCAAAGAAAATGTTACTGATGAAGCAATCACTGGCATCCCAAATGAAAGTTTTCAAGTAATAAAAAACTTAGAATGTGGATGCGTGCACATTAATTATCTAAACGATGACATTAGACCAACTTCTATCAGAGATTTGAAAGGTGATTAATTGTTTGCTAAGAATTTGGTTTTTGAACAAATGATTTTCAATTCATGAATTGTACAATTTTCTTTGTAGACTTGCTGATCTTGGTCATCCGTTGTGGCAAGGGTCTCACATCATTTTCCATTTTGAAGGGAATTTCCTCGTTGAATCAATTACAAAGACTATGGCTCCTACCGAATCCGGTAAGTAATGATCGATGGATATTTATGACAAAATAAAACCTTTTCATGACCTTGTTAATGTTTCAATATTTAATATTATAAAGGCTTAATAGTTTATCCATTTTATTTGAACAGAATGAAGAATTTTACTACCAATGGTGTTTACAAGCAATAGCCGATGCTTTAACAAATCTTGAACATCTAGTCTTAGGAATAGAAGCTGGTTATCTGGAAGGCAGTCTAAATTATTTGTTAAACAAACTTCCTTTCATTCATTTACAATTTAAATGAAAGCTTATTTACAAGAATAGCCTTGATATTTACTTTTCTAACAACTTATGAATCCATTGAGATCTCGGAAATCGGAAATGGACTCGGAAATCTAAAATGTAACTGAAACCGAGCCGGGGAGGCACAGAAAAAAATATCATGGAAAACATCTGCAATTTTTGAGACGATTTCTTTATTCTTCTCGATTGAAATGAAATAAAATGTTAAAATCAATTGTAATGAATTGTTTATCATCAATATCCTTCATTTAAATGTGTGTATCAAGAATTTAATCACAGTGTTTAATATAGATTTAAAGATTTAGTATTTGCCTGACTTATTATAATCATAATCACGAATCCATAATACTTGTTGAAATTGAGATCATGGAATTCTTTAGATGCATATTTCTAGCAAATTCCTCAAATACATGATCACTAATGTTGTCATCAACAAAAAGCTCCACAAGCTTTAGATCGTTAATCTTCTTTTTGCTTAGGATCAGAATTTTTGTTTCTGAAAGAGCATTTCCGAGAATTTTCAAAGTCTGTATATATTCGAGAAAGATTTCCCGCAACAATCTGGTGGAAACAGCCCAAGATAGAAATTCTAAGTTTGCTAAGCTGTGAGCAGAATTAATCAAAGTGGCCATGTAAAAGTCGTAGTTGCAGTAAATCCTTTTCTCTGGCTCTCCATTTCTGATTGAAATTGAAGTTAGACACGGGAGGCTTCTTTTCGCCAGAAAAATAGAGTTTTTGGGTTGTAAAGAAAACATTGGACAATCTTTAATTGTTCTTTCACTCATGAGAATCAGACGCAATTTTTTGAGACAAGTTAGTGGTTTTAAATATTGCACAAACGTAGGAAGTTCATTTACAGGAATAGATAGCACTAAAGACGTAATTTTGCCAGAATATCCAAGACTATTTAGAAACATTTCATGAATTTTCTCCAGCTCCAGGGTCTTCAATGAATAATTTCTCAAAGGAAAATCATCGTTACTCTTGTGAAAAATCTGTAGAAAAGCTTTCAGGCTGTGATTTGGAATTCTCCTATGTTTAGTCGTCTTTTTTAGAATTCTACAAGCTTCTGCATTCCACGTTGTACAAACTTCTCTGCATTTAATCAAATGGTTGAACTCCAAATATTTGAAAATTTCATGAACAATCTGTCTCACAACCAAAATAATTATTCTAGAATATTTCCATATTCTCATTTCATTAGCAGATGGTAGATTTAACTTTTCCTTTTGATACACAGATTTAGATTTACTAATATTTTATTATATTATCGTTTTACATTACCAGAGTATTTAACAGAGGATGTTCTTTAGGTTTTTCGGTTGTACTTTCTGCTATATTACGAAAGGCCACTTCAGTTTCACTTTTTAGGACAGATTCGGTTGGAAATATACAATTCCAAGAAAAAGATGAGATTATTTGTCTCAGCATGGTAGTATAAAATGAATGTAATAATACCGAATATTGTTCACTAATTAGTGCAACGAATCTATGGAGAGTAATTACAGTAATTAGGGAGTGAGTGCAATGCGGGGCGTAAAGAAGCCATGAAATTGAGATCAACAATTTGTAAATTCAACTTATGAACTCGTAAGAAATTAAGTAAGAATAATTTATGGTCAGATTAGAACTAATTATAGCTAACCTCGTTGACTTTAGAAAAGACTCACCCAACTAGAAACCAAGCCTGTATTAACGTAAATCTTGTGTATGTATTACATTCACTTATTAATAAAAGTAGCAGCTAATATCACAACATTAGCTTCTGGATTATATTCTTACCACAATGTTTAATAGCAATGATCTCTCAACATACACTTATTACTATATACTAAAAGAAACTTCATGCCTTTACGTATTAGAAGCATATTATATAGTACACACAATATGTATTGGAGATGAAGATTCATTATATATACCAAGGAAGATAGATATCTTACTAAGTAAATATCTCATCATTCTCGTCTGTCCATTTGTATAATGATAAGTAGTAGTAAACTTATTCAATCTGTATTCAATAAAATCAACCTAAGATTTCTCCTTCGACTTTGTCCGAAGGTTTTCCTTGTATGTAAAAATAATAAGCATTTATATTTATTCATTTTATACTATTATACGATCAGAAATTCTATTTGTGTACTTGTTATTCGAAACAAGATTATGAAACTGACAAATTCTCTGGTTTAAGTTAGGGTATAATGTTGTACAAATATCTGCCATCGGATACCTACTCAACTATAAATGAAACCAAGAAAAATTAAGAAGACACCGATGTGTTATAGTTTGTGAATCCCAGTCAGCAACGCATATTAATTAAGTATACAGTATTGTTCCCTTTATGGTGGATTGGATTTCATCTATCCTATATTATGTGCATTTAGTAACAGAACAGCTCACTATACAGCAGAGCAAAACTGATACAAAGACTTATCATCTTCATCGAACTTCCAGTCTCCAGTAGTCTTATATACATAATTCTCCAAACATAATCGGCTTGCTTGTATGCTAGGTATAAGAAAAACACAGCTGCGTTATTCATCAAGAGTTAAACACAGCCTTCAACATAAAAAAGCTACTTTAAGAGATTAGAAACTAGATGCAATACATAACCACATTCAAGTTCTTTGGTTTTGGAGGTGAATGCTTTTCATGTTGAACGCTTGTACAACAGGAAGACAAAAATTGTTATTATAAATTGCAAAAAATAGATGAGTATGCCTTGCCTAAATGAAGGAAAAAAAAGATAATTGTACCATTTAAATACAGTACATGATTTTGCCATTTGATGATGTAGTTTCAACAATTGACCAACCATAGAAAATATGTTTTATTTTTTCATTCGATTAGCTCGGTATTAATCATAGAAGATATCTTACAGTATTTATTATCTAGCTGTAAATATAGATACGAACAATACGGAGTATAATTTTAAGTAGCAAGGGACGAAATGACAAATGAGAATATGACAACACTATGACTTGATGTTGAATTACAGACGCTGATAATATTCATACAGAGTCCTTAATATTGAGGAGTACAAATAATGAAAGCTATACACAACAAACATTATCCAGATAACAAAATATTACAACGATTTACTAATATTCCTATTTACTTTTTAGAAAAGATTATTGATTGAAATTATTACATTATGCTCCCAGGTACTTACTTTTTGAAAATTTGAAAACCAAATTACATAATGCGTATATATAGTGTTTTCTTAGAAGCACTTCTTGTCATGCTCAGTATACTATTCTTCCACAGTTTGGGACAGTATGTAGATTGGAGAAAGATGTTTTCTGTAATTGAAAACAAATTGAATAAATGTATTATTTTGAATAAGAACTACTAGTAAATATATCCCAATTATTTAGAACAAAAATACTAGTGTGGTAAGTACTTATGTATCTGTCTTTTTGCATTATACGATTTTCAGCTAATGTAAATTGAAGAAAACTATTTTAATATAGTCACCTGTTTTGGGTAGTGACATTAACTGATTACAATCCGTAGACAAAATTTCATTAGTTTTGAATTCAGGCCTCTGCTGTAGAAGGAGCATCAACAGTAGTTACATTATCTCTTTTTACGACATGAACTTTTCGATTTGACAAACAAGCGACGAAAGACTGTTCAGGAAATCTAACTGTGAACGTACAGAAGAATACAGAGAAAAAATTAACTAGTTTTTAGCATTTCATAAAGTACAAAGCATATTATAGTACAGTACAGCCATACCAGTGATTCTGTTCCACTTCCAAGTTTTACCGACATCTTCACTTCCATTAACGGGCTGAGAAATCGCGACTCCGTTGTCATCTTGGGCAGCGGAATTAACATTCCCTGCACCTGCATCACCATTGCCAGTAGCTCGCTTGACATTAAAGTCAACAGGAAAGGAGTGCGTCATTAAGCACGTTATTTGCTGAGATGCAGTTTCATTGCTGGAAAGCTCACCTGTAGACTAAAATAAACAATTTCATTCACATATTAGCAACAAAAACACAATTACACACATATGTAGAATATGTACTACATTTACATTATATTGTTGGCTATGTTAAAACCCATTGTTAATCTTATGACTTAGGGCCTTAAGAGCTCGATTAAGGAGATAAATATGCAGTAAATTTCAGTACTTTAGGAAGGAATTCTGCATCATTCATATAATTTCTGCTCAAGCTTACATTTATATTTATTTCATTTACTGATGCATATAGTACATTTACCATAAATACTAAATTATAACGCTATATACATACGAAATTACGAACAACACATAATCTTTACCCTACTAACAACTAATACTAAAGTACTACGCGTAAAGTATACATGCGTGTATACCAATTAATTACGAATTACAGTCTAAAAACATAAAACTAAAGATTTACCCCAATTATTGTTCCATCTTCTTGTATAATCATATGACCTTTTTGCCCCTCCACTTTTATGTCAAGCTGAACCATTTTTGTATCTTATAGCAGAGAGACACGAGAGAAACTGGAAGCAAATTAAAGGCAAACTTCATTTCACTTTAATCAAAAGCTTTCATACAACTACAACATAAAAATACTTAAATGACACACATTGTAGTAATTATGAATAATGTGAATAAATCAATTAAATGTGTAATTAAATAATTGAAAACTGACCTTTGACTTCAGTCGCATGCAATTTCTTTGATATTAAAAGGGCGTTTTTACTGTAAATGGAATTTGAATTAGACCCGTGCCAATTCTTTGTAGGTTATCTGAAACGCGAATTTCTTTTTTATTTGTTTTTTATTTGTATCTAAGCAATGGATAAACTTTGAATTAGATTTTGCATTCAGCAAATATAAATTCAATAGTGACATTATGCAGTTGCCAAGGCATATCATCAATAATTTTTTGCAGATTTCTAAAAACCTTTCAATATTCGCTTATGGAAATTCTGTCTTGCACGGGTCTAATTCAAATTCCATCTACAATAGTAACAAACTAACTCCTCAAAACTGGTCTGATATAATTATTATTTCCACAAATAAAGCTTTCAATTTGTGCGCTACTGCAAGGATATCAAAAGAGACTATGTGTACATGGGTACACATACGGATGGTACAAAATTGCCAAAATTCCTATGTACTATGATGCCCACTTTACTGTTTTGGGAAATGAAATGGGCAAGAAACACAACTGCCCAATGCTTTCTCTGAATGTTTTAGAAGAAATTGTAAAAATGCAAAAAAATAGTATCATGTATCCAAAAAATTCCAATAAATTCCAAATAATTCTAATAAATTCCAAATAAATTCATTCAAATAATTGCAATAAAATCCAAATAATTTTAATAAATTCCAAATAATTTCAATAAATTCCAAATAATTTCAACGCTTAAAATAAACTAATTTGTATGATAATTTTTTACTATGTCGTATGAACATTAACAATTTTGGTAACAGATATTCGGGTTCATTGGATATGCATTACATATTACACACATGTTATTTAGAAGTTGCAAATTAATACCATAAGACTAATATATGTCAATAATTATTACTGATTTGCTTAATTAATTATTGTCAATATCTATACATTTACGTTAGATGTATAATAAATATAGCTTTATATATACTTCTATATTCTACATAGTGGACATAACAATCATATATAAAGTAATTTTATTTAGCACTGAGTAATGAACATCTAATAGTCAAATGCAAATTGAACTCAAAAGATTTATATAGTCCGTAATACTTAATCAGTACAATAAACTGGTGCAAATATAATATTATGCAGAATAAAAATCGACCTTGTCATCCGATTTGAAACTGTAATCGCCTTGAATCATCAGAATTTAGAATGCAATGCATTACAAAAATATTACAATACATGATAATATTTTCGGATCCTTAACCCAATTAGAATACCCTTTAGCTGCGCTTAGTTAGGTCATAATACACTAACGTAAGTTATATTTAATTGTATTCGTCTTCGGCAGTCGTGGCAATCCAGTCTCCAATCGTTTTGCAGGCTTCAGGTCCTACCCAAAGAAATCCCGACAGGAAAAATTCAATATATCCAAGAAATGCGCCCATTGACACATCCAAGATGTAATGACGACGCAGAAGTACTCTAGAAATGCATACAGCGATGGCCCATATATGAAGAAGTATCGAAAACAAAAAATTCATCTCAGGAAATGCCCAATTACTGAAGAACAAAGCGAGAAAGATGGCTCGGCTAGCATGTCCAGATGGAAAACTGAACTTGTCTGGGCCTTTAGCAAAGAACATTTCACTGGATCTATTGCGTGGAGGTCTCTCCCTTCTGGCGACCGCTTTCACGAATGACACAATCATGACATCGTAAATTAAAGCTAAAAACATGAAAAAAAATAATATATTATCGCTGTTTGATTCTTTGTTTTAGAAAAATAGCGCAGTATTCCATTTTACTTGGGATTTAGCTATATACCTAGTAGCAAGTTGATTTGAACTTCTCTGGCTCCAATTGAGCGGAAAAGGTATATGGATATAAGCGTGAATATAAACCAAGGTATTCCATGGCATGAGATCTGCATAACAAATATGGAATTTATTTTTATTTTAAAAAATTAAAACTCAGGATTATAGAATAATAATAATCACCTCAAGGCCTTGCATATACATTTTGTATTGTGTCTCCACATCAGGTAAAATTTTATTCGCAGCTTCACAAACTTTATTAGTAAGTTGCTTGTCCAAATTGAGTAAACTTCTCAGGGGAGGAGGAACACGATCTTTGCTCGACGGCATTTTGTCTGGTGGTCGTACAACGAAAAGGGTTAAAATTAATATTTTTCACCCAACAAATTGGCTTCCATTCACCAATTCCACAAACAATAGTTCCGCAACTACAGAGTCCTTCTATACAATGCTCTGAATCTGAAAAACATAATTCATAATTAGAGGAAATTATATACAGAAATTTCTCACAAGAATTATACTACAAAAATGCAACAAGAAAGAGGAAAAGTAATGCTTCAGGAGTCCAGGAACCTCACTAGTACTTATCCCTGTTGAGCTACCTACATGAGAGTAATTATAACATGGAGTTTGGAATGGAGTATGGACAACATTTACTTTTATTATCTCTATTGTTATAACCATTAGTATATAAACATGTATACAATTTGAAATTTAAAAAATTGAAGAACATTACCATCCTATTGCAATTGCAAAGTTGTTTCTAGACAGAATTTTAGTATGTCTTTATTATCAATAATTTTCTTGTAACCACATACTTAAATTAAATACGGAATTTTTGAAATCAATATGATTCAAATTAAGACAGTAAAGACAGAGAAATCTACATGCAACTTGCTGTGTTTGATCTAGTTAACGATGGTCTTGTTCTTATCAATGCAATGAACTGATTTCCGAGGCCGTGGGTATTTATACTTATGACACATATTTATGACTGCTCTATATGTAACAGTTTATGATATCCTCTTTCACTTAAACGAAGCACATCGCCAACATTCAGAAACGTCACATGGAAAGACCAAAGTACATTGATTAAAGTAAAATCTCCCTTTAACTGACAAATACTCTTAAAATATTTCATAGTTATAAGAATTTGTAGATATTTATAAAATCAGAACTCTACAAAAAGTGCCAAAATACTAGTTCTAAAATAATTTACATAATAGTCCACCAACCCCTTTTAGTATTCTATTTAGTAATAATAGCAGTCTTTTAACATCTCGTTATACCTCTGCTGCTGCTTGTAAGTTTACCGGCTTTGTCAACATAATAGTGTCTGTAGCCTATGTATTCAACATAATATGCCCATAAATGTGATTTCCCTATAGAATTTTAAATTTCTGCATTACTCGCAAGAATAAGTTATGGATAAGTTGCATTCAGCGTTACAATAGTACAATAAAATCGTAAAAATGAAATATAAATAAAAGTGGAACTTACATCTTTAATTGGCAGCTTATGACCTTTGTAGGATTACTGTTTGCACAGGGGGCTCATCTTTATACGATAACTACACTTACAATACAATTTCTACTTCTTCACTGACAGCTCAGCTGTTTGTCAGCCACCGCAACCATAAGATAGCTTAGCCTTTCCTGTGGTATGTATGGTGGCTGCTCTGTATCCAGAGAAAATCAAACGAAGTGACAGGTATTACTACAGAAGAGGACTCAAATACAGAACATACAATACAACCTAGTACAGTATAGTAAAAGTACTAAGTACTGGTACTAACTACCTCTATCATATTACATTCCAGACAAGTAGCATACAGAGTATGCATTACATCTAGACATGTTTGAAATTATGTTGCAAGTATGTGAATTTTTTCCAGACAAGGGTAAAGCAGGCATGTGCACATTTAATTGTTATCTCATATCTCAGAGTACAGACTACATGGTAATGATAGTACAAATGGACAGTTTTTGTGGTCTTTGCTTTGTGTATAATAGACTGCGTTAAGTGTCTATGTCAAATAGTATCACATCAGTGCTTTTGTGTCACTCAAAAACTTCCTAAAATAAAGTACCTTAACATCATACAGATATGCCGTATTCTACATACAATGCGCGTATAAAGTACGCAGAATTAGAAATAGAATGATTGTGTTAATCATTTTGTGTGCTAGCATCGCTTTGTTAATCAAATTGCATAATCAAATTGCGAGTAAGCAATTTCAAGCATTACGACATGACACATGTCCACATTCATGTTTCAATAGTTTGTCTGTCTACATGAGTTTGTAATTTCCAGGCCGTAGAACGTAGAACTGGCTCCGTATATAGAAAGAAGCATATTAATAAAGAACTAATATAGCTCAAGCACAACAATTTATTTTGTATTCATGGCTAAAGATTTTGATCGTAAAAGCAAATTAAATTAGATTCCTTTATAGCCAATTTTTGTTATCTAACTGTAGATATTAAAGTTCAGAATTTTTCAAATATATAGAAAATTTCGTTGGGAAATAAGCTATCTTCACCTTTTACAAAAATCACTTTCGCATGTAGTATTTACTAGGGCAGAGATAACTATAGGCTTGACTTACTAAGTATTTGAAAGAGTAGCAAGTAACTTCCAGGGAGAGTGTGAAAATGTGTGTGTCTATAGGAAACTTCACATGAGATTTGGAATATGACAGCACGCTTTATATGGGTTTTATATGTGTCCTTTGTAGCATTCCAGGTCTCATGGACACCACTGAATAAGACCTTCACATCCTCGACCGCACCAGAAAATCTGCTGGACTTAATTTTAGTCTGAGAAGCTCTCCAGCAGAGCTCTACTTGTAGTACTCAACAAACCACTCCGATCATGATTTCCTCTCCAGGCAGGACTTGAAGAAACTGTAAAAGTCTCTGTTCACAAAACAACCAATCGAACTAAACTACTTTGGTTACTTTGGCTTCCTCATACTACCCAAGTAAAACAACTCCTGTGAATGCAAACTTTAAACTTGTGAAAACAAACCAATATTACAGATCCAATTCCCATGCTGAATGAGGTAGTAAATACAGTAAATTCTTCAAAGAAATCCTCCTGTGACAATGTACTCATTGAATAACAAAAAAAATTTACAACTAAAGTTACTAATATGCTAGTGCAGTTTCACAAATGTTTGATTTAATTGCTAAAACTATGTCAAATATTCACAATCGAATGCAAACATCTGATTTTTTTTTCATTCATCATTTACATTATGACAAAAGCCCACATTTCATGTTTTACTTGATTTTGCTTCTATTTTTATGTAATGTCTGGATTCAAGAAATGAACTGCGAAACCTAATTTAATGTAATTTGTAAACTATTAACTGTCTAAACAAAATGTAAACAGTGGAAATTGATGTTTAAAAATTCAATCTTCACTTAGTTCTTTTAGAATAACTTCGCAACTTAAATAGTATTAGTATCATAATTATATGCATTGAAATAAACCCGAATTAAGAGTGAGTTGTATGTTAACGTATTGTCTAAAGAACTTCTGGTAGGTATTACATTTGACATAACATGAAGTAATTTATTTTTATCTTTAAGAAATAACACCATTGTAAGATGTATTTGCGAATCTTTTATTTCGTATTCTCTTCTGTCAATAAAGAATCAACTGCAGATCTTTTTATTAGATATTCCTGTACAGAAGAGGTAACCACAATACAAAAGAAAGCATTCAATTGAATCCTCGGCTCATCTTTCCTTTTTCGCCGGCAAGAAGAAAAGTGGCAGAGCAAGCCGCCTGTAAAAGCAGTGCCACCTAATATAACTACCCGGCAGTTTCTATCTCTCCGAGTTTTCTTTCTTGACTGAGCAATTTCTTCAGATCTTCTATTCCCTTGCTTATCTTTGCTAAGAACCACATTTCGACTGTGTACTTTACTGCTACCTTTCCCTTTATATATCTCCACATACTACATTCAATCACATTGGATTTCTCAATGAATCTGTGACGGAAGTTACCTCCTAGAGATCCTATTATTATTATTATTACCCCAAACGGATGTAACTAAATTCATTTTTAACCAACAAAACTTTACATAGCGATACAAAGTAATTTGATTGACATTATTATATCCGACAAACGAATCATAACTGTTGATACACAGAAGCGAGTCAAAACCTGAAACAAAGGTGATGGGTGAACCTCTCACGTATCCTTTAAGTATATACTTAGATATAGTGACAATTGCGAAACAAATCGTTACGGGCATTTGAATCACTGCAATGAAGCGTAAATGTTATTTCCATTATAAATGCCCATGATAACCTCACTTCTCGAAAACCGAAAAACTCTTGCCAGGTGAATCAATATAAAGCATTTTCAGAAAACTAAACCAAGCTGTCAGTGTATATAGACATTATGGTATACTAGGCATATAATGTAACCATGTTTTAGTTGAAATTCTGGATCTTGTTTGATCATTACCAATTGATCCTAGACTGGGGTCAATTGGTAATGTAGAACCCTTCATGCTATTATATTATACTTGGTTTTATTTTAGATTTTTTAAATCATTATTTTTGGAACAGTGATATAAAATTATTTTAACAACCATGCATCACCATCAAAGCCAAATAATGTAGTCGTAAAACCATTTTCTTATAGCATCTGTGCACTGTGTATACCCAGAAGAATAGATAAGTAAAATAGAAATCTATGTGGGACACTTAATTGTGGGACGCAGTAAAGCTGTTTTGTGGTAAACAACAGAAGGGTAGAGAAAAAGCGAGAATGATAATCGTGTGGTTTTTATGTAAAGAAGAGATGCGTGGACTGAGAAAGATGCCAGGAGGGATTGAGATAGGATTGTTGGCAGAGGAAGAAGCAGAAGGGCAGGAGTAGGGCTAAGGGAATAATGACATCAGAAACGAAGTAAGTGGCAGTGAAAGGAAGAGAAGGAAGTGAGGGGACCCTGTGGTGTAGTGCATCTATTTAACTGTGGGATGCTCTTGAGGATGTATATAGAGTTGTGGTGTGCATGGATGGGATAAGTGAATGAGAAGGTAGACTATGAATACGGCGCTAACAAAACGGCAGTTGGTGTCAGTAGTTAGTGCTTTACTCCAAGTGTAGCCTTAGTGTTCGTTCACTAACCCAAATAGGACTTATGAAAGTTGAATCGGAATTCCGAATCGTCCCCGTTGTCTGCCGATAGGCTGCGAGACGAATGGACCGACTTCGGTCTTGAACGCTTTTCTTCCTTTACAACTGCTATTGTCTGCTATGTATTTACTAAAGACTACTTCTTCTACGGTTTCCCTTGGCCATGCCATTACATGGCACTGCCTCCTACATTCTCGTGTGCTCTCATTTCCTTCATTTCGGATCATTTCTGTCGTCAGAATGGTTGAGCACTTATGCTGGACCCTCGCATCCGTTACCCACACCTACATTCTTTTATCCGTGGTTGATTTCACTATTTAGCATTATACACAATCCTATTATGATAATTACAGCTGATAGCAATCCTAGATCATGCACTTCAACGACGACCACAACTAAAGAAGTTGCTAATTGGTTTAAAATTCAACAAACAAATCCCGTATTAAATCTATTTTTATGAGCAGCACTGTATAACCTGTTAAAGTAGATATAGTGATCTCTAATGAAACTAATTAATTTTTGCTGAAAGTAGTTGAACTATAAAAAAAATATAGTAGAAGAAATGTTGTGTATATAGTATTTTCTATTTTGGTCCATAATAGGGAGCGGAACTCTTTTTAGTGACAAGGAAGTTAGTTGGGAGGGAAAAGATATAAGTAGATAGTGGTATAAAACAGATCACCCGGCTCCAATGTTAAAAAGATTTCCACGCGTAGAGCATAACATTACATAGAGATAGCAGTAGAGGTCTAGGTGGAAGAGCGAGGCTAGCTTCACAGCCTAAGAGAGAAGCAGGGAGTTGAAAATGTTCTTCCAGTTCTTGTTCTTCAGTCAGACTCAGACTGACAAACAGTTTGCTTCGCTCGGAGTCTTCACGAGAACATTTTGACTTCGGCTGCAGACAGCTTTTCTTGTCTTCTTTCCTTTTCGATCTCATTCTATGCAGTTTGATTCTCCTTTGGTCGAGTTGAGTCTTTGAATCGAGTCAAGCCCACACGGCAGCAAAGAAAGCTAAGCAAACGAAGGAAACTAAAGTAAAGACAGGGAAAAGCAAGTCAACGTCTGTCCTGTTCTTGCTTCCCTCCCTGTCTGTTTTCTTCTCTCCCTACTATACTATCTATTCCAATTCATTTCATTTCTATCCTATCCATTTTCTAATGCAAAGACTTGACTTGATTTCGTCTAATAGATACTTTCTACATACATATTATCTTATCCTTATATCTACTACCCACATTATTGTACTAACTATATAAGTACAAATAAGGCTCAGAAAACTCTTTTACCAACACAAGAAAACCATACATACATAATATATAAGAGTATAGAAGGAAGAGTGAGCCGATTTTCAGATTCGAGAGATACTAGAAAACTGGTCTTTTCTGGAAGACACTTGTATTTACCTATAGGACTATATACGTTAGTAGCTTTGCATGTGCACTGACTCTTCTTCACCACGTACTTTACTTTGTCCCTATCTTTAGCTACTAGGTAAGTTATGTAGTGGCAGGCACTATTGAAATAGTTTACTCTATAATGCTCTTTTATATTTTGTGTCAGTCAAGACTTGAGTTGACTATTGTCTATTGTATTGTGTCTAATATCAAAGTATCAACGAAAGGAACCATCTCAACTCTACCTTTTCCTATTGTCTACCTTTTCCCAAACAAAAAGGACAAAAATCTAGTTTTCCCTTAACATCATAGTCGAGCTTGTCAAAATCTGTCCGTGGGCTTCCGTCTCTTTCTCTTCCCTCCATTCCCTCATAAGAACCCCAACCCTCTCTTACAAATCTCCATTAACATTTTTTATATTCCTTCCCCAGTAATTTCGTTATTCAAGTACTTTCATATCCCTACGTATTGTCTCATTCCCTAGTCACTCTAAAAGTATGTAGCCCCGTAGATACTGTATATAGATATAGATTTGCTTTTGAGCAACGGAATGATTTTCACACGCGTCATCCGAACCAACGAAAGTTTTATTGAGAGACAAGACAACACGGCATTGAATGTTTATCAGATAACTGTCTTTTTCTATAAATGAATAAACTCAACTTTCTTTATCTTTCCAGGAAATATCTTTATTTGAATTGAATCTACTACTTTCCTATAAGTCTATCCCTTTTGTTTCAGTGCAGTTTATGCAACAACAACCCAGTCTCAAGCTACATTTGTCCAGGTTGAAGGTTCCTTGTCGTCAATGCTCCCAACAGTCTCCTTCGAACCCGAATATCTATCTTTCACACTTACATACTAAAGCCTATCCCGAATTTTCTTTCACAGCTCCGCATTCGGCTGCAGGGCCAAGTGATTGATGATTTATTGTTTATGAAACGAACTTACTAGCATCTAATTTTATTAGCTAACATAAAGTGCTTTCTCCCTTTGTTCATTCAAATCCCAATTCATGTTTTCTGCAAACAAGGAAACAACTTGACTGGGATTTCCATTCAAACTATACTTTCTCCAAATTTATACACTACTAGCTATGCTATAACTAAATCCGCTAGAGCATTGTCTCATAAACTTTGTATAATGTACATTCATAATGCATACTCAACTAATAGCCAAATGCTAGGAACATGTACAGATGATTAAAAAACTTCTTAATGTACATAGCACACTGTCGTAATTACTAATAGTATCCAACAGGCTAACCCACTAACCTATTTTAACTTCGCTTCGATTTCTACATTTTTCAAGTAGGTAAATACTTTCTCTAGTGAAAGGTGAAAGCAGAAAGATAGGTAGCCTATCATTTTAATGATTTAAAAATATAGAGTGTATAATGAAAATGCATAACCAGCATTAATGAATCTGACAGGAGCTTTCTACCATGTATATCAGCTAAGATTAAAAGCGTTCACAATAGTCCACACTCTTCCTCTGCTAGTTGTCCCAGAGAATTATATCTGTGTCAGAAATCTGGAAATAGCAGTAAATATGAAAAATATTCCTTTTTATATCTCTACATTATATATTCAAGCTTAATATTTAATAGCTCTATAGTGTCAAATGAACTTCTCTATTTATAAAGGTATATCAAATATAAAAACCAAGTTTTCCGAGACGCTCCCACTAATTAAAACACAACCGGAAAACGGATCTCATCGTTGTCTTGGACGAGCTCTCTCCTCGTGCTCCAGTTCTATATACACCTACCGCTTTCCCTCCATATGCATCTATCCTTTTAATATATCACAATCATTAAAATCAAATGAATGAGTCGAGTCGAGAGAAGAGAAAACTCTGCTCATTCGAAAACATGCTTTTACCAACTACTAACT
Organism: Tomocerus qinae; assembly: GCA_020055645.1. Taxonomy (NCBI): domain Eukaryota; kingdom Metazoa; phylum Arthropoda; class Collembola; order Entomobryomorpha; family Tomoceridae; genus Tomocerus; species Tomocerus qinae. Next base: position 103,582,358 of record CM034546.1, on the reverse strand, counting down.
TCAGATTCTTCCAATTAGCTTCGGCAATACTTATCATCATATTAAAAATCTTATGAATTTTTCTCCTATACTCACTTACCTATAATTTATATGCCCTATATATCCCCGCTGGGTTTGGCAATCAGCTCATCTCATCATCACTTCATTTCACTACTGATAACTCCATTTCCCTCTTCATTCTCCCCCACTTCTCATCAACTACCATTTTTAATTTATAATACCTATCTAATATTATGAAATGCATCCTGTGTTTTCTCCAACTGCAATTATTGTCACATTCGCATTGTCGTTAGAACTAGTAATTACTAATTAGTACTTAATTAAGCCATATTATATTTTTGCTGCATCAAATATCTACACTCACTCACTACCCGCATGTTTACACACTATGCAGAGTTAAAGATTGATACTTGTAAAGGATACGCTAATAGGATGGGTATAACAAAAACTCGTGTAGATTTATTACAGTATTAAATATTGTATGTAGTTGTATAGGTACTTGCTCATTTGTGAAAGAAATAGAGAGTAGGAAGTTTTCTGGTAAGGTACCCAATAATAAGTAGGTAAGTAGTAATATTCTGTTGAATAATAGAAGTATAATGGGTATAGTAAGGGTATTAATATTAGAGTGAGTTAGATGCACATGCTGTTTCTTTTGCTCTTTCATTCTTTTTTTGCTTTGGTTTTCCTCTTCTGGAGTGCCTTCCTCTCAACCGAGCCCTCAAAGACTTTCCTCTCATTCTTTTACTCCTGTGCTTTTATGTAAATAAAAGTTTTGCTCTCTATGCTCTCTCATCTCTGTAAGTGAATATTAAATGCTGGGCTGTCTTGTCATGGTCTTCAGGCTTGGCAAGGCAAAGCATCCCATCACATCGCTTCGCTAAACCATCCTTTCCTCATTCATTCATAAATACATTGTTCTACGTTTACTACTAATAGTCCGCTATATATCTTTCCTACAATACACATACAGGGAATTACTATTATTACCCTGTCCACGGCTAGTAAGTAAATGATGAATAGTTTAACATGTTGGAGGAAGGAACACTACTCCAACCTCCTTACATAGCTTATATCTAATGTTCCTACTCATTCCCGGTAATAAATGGAAACATTCCCGAATTACTATACTACTATACATTACAAATTACACCCAGCGTATTCAATCTAAATTCTATTGGGCCTTATGGCTACTTATTGAACTATCTAAGACGTGCTATATCATTCACGTTCTCGACAAAGATAACATCCTTTCTTTTTCTATTTTCAAGTTATTCCCTATATTGAAAGCCGAACTATGAAACCTTTAAAGCATATAAATATCAGTATTGGCTCCTGTAGGTGGAAATAAAGCGTGTATTCCTACATATGAACAGGTATTCTGGTGTTATTACAAGGATTGTTGTAAATGAAAGTGGAACGAATGAAGATGTTACTAGTAAATCCAGGGAATAATCTAAATTTAAATATTCCTTGATTATTTAGATCCTTTGAATTTAGGTATACTTGCATGGACCAAGATACTCAGTATGTGATAAATAATAATAATAATTTAATTTTGAACTACAGTATGGTATTAGAAGAGCAGTGCCGGTTGTGTGTGTGTAGGTAGTAGTAGTAGTAGAGGAGGAGAGTACATTAAGGATGTACAAGGAATTAACGTAGTGCTACGGTACAGGTAATAAGTTCTCTCATTTAAGTATACTTATCTTTTTGTAGTTTAACTCGAGCCGACGTGATTAGGTAGGCCCTGTCTACTGAGCTCCTCAGGTGGAAAGAAAGTTTTTCTGTAAAAGTCTGTTGGATTTTTGCATGGTTGTTTACAGAAAACAAACGGAGTTGGTAGAGAGTTGGGGACTGTATGTAGTGCATAATATACTAGCTAGTGTATTTACCATGTAGAGCTATTTATTCTTTATTCCCCACTGGATTAGGTCAGGTCAACCTGATTTTACTGAATAAATAAAGAAAGACGAAGCTAAATAGAAGGAAACCAGTGAAGCCACTAAATCACATCTGCTAACCACCTTCATCACAGATTCCCCTTAGAGCTCCTTTTCTGTAAAGGCTCCCTATGTAAATGATATTATGGCTGTGCATACACGGAAAATCTGTCACTTTCACTGTTTCGTCTGTTCATAGTCAGACGAGTAACTTTGTTGTGGCAGTTACACTTTGGCTAGGCGTAAGTAGAAGAATCCGCCTTCACTTGTATTCTCTTATAGTGTTAGTTTTCCGTGATGGAAAAGATGAATCCTTGAGATACTGTAGGACGTCTGCGAGCTACATGAATATTTTAAGGACTTTATCCATCTATAGCGTCTGTACCGAGAATTTCAAATGAGTCTGCCCTATCTAAATCCAAAAGTAAGTAAAGTGCCTAGATTGTCGATTGTTGGATCGACTTGAAGTACTACAACGTGTAGTAGCTCAGTTAAGATTTAGATATGCACCGACTGCCTATACACTTAAGCATCATATAGGCACTCTAACTATTCTAGCTAGGTACTACTATATATTTTATTTTTATTTTCACCGTCTTAAAACATCATGGCAAGGTGCTATGAATATGCTGCATAGAGCATGTGAGTGGGACTCTATTAAATATAAACATAACATCCTGTATAAAACTCTCATGCTCTGTATATACTATTTATCTGTACTTGGATGTGAGCAATACCAGATAATATTATTAGGTCAGTGGAAGAATCTTGTGATCATCAGAACTACGTATATAACTTAGGTAACTCCAAAGTTTGCATTGTATATTTAGTTGAAAAGACGGAAAGAGCTACCGGCTCCGCTCCAAGAAGCTTTTATCTTTATCGCCTTCTCATCTATGTATAAGTATTTGTAGCTTATCGATTTATAAATCTAATCATGGATTTACTTGTAATCCAGTCTTGTTCTGGGATACTGTATGCATTCCATCTCACCGGAGCATTAGCAAGAATTGGCACGAGAAAACCAACCAGTCTCTCTATCCACTTTCCTTGATATCTTTCTCTTCTTTAAATATTTAGTTAGTCAATAAGAAATACGCTTTTTTCTTTTGACAATCAAATCCGATTGAGCTATTTGCAAAAACTCTATTTTCTAGTTTTTCCCAAGGATAACTCCTCCGCTCTATCATGTCTATCATGTCGCTCACATCTGACAATCCATTCGTCGACGGTGACAATTATGTTAATACATAATTCGAATTAGATCATATACTTAAAACCATTAAAGATAAATTGCACTTTACTTAATTTTGCCCTTAAAGAGAGTATAGGTTGGTTTTTCTCCTTAAAGTATGACATATAATTTAAAGTTAAATTATTATTCAACTTCAAACAATTTACTTTAAAAATTGATTTCATGTTTTGATTTAGTGCATTTCTTCAATGCTATTGCTACTAATTTAATGCTATTTTAAGTAGATCTCTCAGGCTAGGAGTGCATAGTAGATCGTTTATGTCTGACCCAGAATTATTCTCGGAAAATGAGTGTAAACGGCTGAAGACTTAATTGCAGAATGTTTTTTAATGCGCATATTTTATTGCAGCTGTATTGTAAAAGGTAAGTAGTTGGGTTTCAAAAAGTACATAAACATAAGATGCGGGATAATGTATAGGGATCCATAAAAATTAAAGGCAGGGTCTGTTTGAGAAGAGTGTGGTTGGGTGTAGGTACAATAGTTATGGATAATACATGAAGTGTTTCTTTAATCTGTGTGCAGAGTGAGGTAGACAGGCAGAATATAAAATGTCAAACATGTGTTCTGTTCTGCGTATCAATATCTGTGTCAAAACACAAAGGTATCCAATCCAACATAATGGAATTAGTTAAGTAGCAAAGCAAGGTAACTGAACGCAACGGTCGGGGATTAGAGTATTATGAGTAAAAGTAAAATGAAGACTTGCTCCGCTTACTTACTTAGGAGCTCGTGCCATGGTATGCGAGAGCAACGGGCGAATGAGAAATGGATTGGAAATCATCACATTGATCAAGGGATGGGTATAACAATGCTCTATATAGCGGGAGTATGTGCCAACATAATAATATATTATGTAGCACGTCTGGCCATTTAATACAGCGTGCCATATGCACCTAAGCTCTGTGGAAACTCTTCTATTTTTCTATTTTCCCGACACAAATACATTAGAGACGTGTACAATAACTGCTAAACTTCAAGGGATAGGTAGATATATTATTACATTACATTATCCAGCACAGCAGTTCATATTATATGTGCAGTAAAGTTAAGTAAGCAGGAAGGACGGGTAGGAGAGTGAGATGAGAGCAACTGAACTGAACTGTTGTGAGTTTGTGAGTGAGTGAGAGAACTCTGAGTTGTTCTTGTCTTGTCTAGTATAGTATGTGCATTTCTACACACTCACCCTGCCTGCCTGTGTGTGTATAAGTACGTTAAGTTGCGAGAGAAATCTTATATTACGTATGTGCATCTTCTATTTGTAAACCGAAGGGACATAGCTAAGCTATATAAATATTCTTTATGTAGGCACACCTATTCCACGGTTCAACTGAGAGCTGACTACTATACAGATGATAGTCGTCGTGTGCATGCATACCTACATAGCTAATAGAGAATATTGGCACATAGATACATCACCCACCCTTGCTCTCTTCAGGCCTGTAGTAGGACCCAGACTATAACTAACAACACATTACAGCATTACATGACATTACATCACTCTGTCTGACTCTAATAACTAACTCAACTCGAATTGCAGGCTGGCCTCGCATGCTTTGACTTGGCCTGCAAGAAACTGATAGAGTAAACAAGGGGAAATGGCAAAGATGGGCGTCTATTTCCACATTGACTCACAGTAGGTGGTTTCCAACCCATAAGCACTCACTCTCCACTCTTCTCACAGTTATTTCATCTCTCCACCTTACTTACTTATTAGACGAGACTGACTAACTAACTAAGTAACTAACAATAACTAAGCTCTACTATCATACTACTATACACACCAATACCGAATCGAATCTAAATCATTTAGGGACACGTACAATCCGGGAAATTGCAAAGGCAGCTATGGATATTTCTTGTAGGTTAAGTAGGTGTTACTACTAATACTACTACTCACTAACTTGGCATAGCTACAGAAATAACAATAGGCAAATGTCTATATTCTATGTCAAGTAAACAATATTTACTACTACAATAACTACTATATTGGCAGTATGTTCGAACATTGTCTAGGTAGGTAAAGGTAGCAATTCATTCTATTCTATTAACGTTGACTTACACGAGATGACAATGAGACGAGTGAGTGTGTCTTGTCTTCCACTCCATTGTATTTTGTCAGAGAATTCAGCTCACTGAATAGAAGAGACAATATTTATACGAGCCCCAATGACACACGACAAAATATCATATCCATATCAGGCTCTTAAGTGATATCTCCTGTAAAAAGCCAGTGTATATGTAACAACATTCCCGACAGTGTAGGTATGTCTAGGAGTAAGCATATATTTATCGGTTGATTCTAAGTCGGCATCTATTAATAATCTAACAGAGACACCAATTATAGTCCACTTCACTACCGCTACTACTAATGCACAGACTGGGTTTCTGTAATTTTATCATTTTCATTACCTCCACTTCTTATATGCCTATACATAATTGATGCACATAGAGTGCACATTATACAGCGGTATGTGCATTAGTAGAAACACTTGGTTTCGGCTTTCTCCCAACTTTGCCATATTCATTAAAACGCTATATACACCATGTCTACATAGATCCCTTGTATAAGAATCCCACAGAGAAAGTCATCATATCACAATAGTGCATCTTAATGGAATACTTTCGTATTATATTAGCGAGTCCTTGTTGCACAGTGGTCAGAGTGTTTTCATATATTATTTCCAAACTGCAGATAACAGTTTTTAACCCAGTGTTACACATTTTTATCTATGTTCACTCATCGTAAAAAAATACTTCTTTATGTATAGTAGGGATTTAGTAGTAGATACACTTGTACATTACTCTTTCTTGCATGTATCATAGAGTATTACATAGTTATGTAAGGTAGATATAGTGAGCATGTAAGTATGCAGATATGTAGTGCACTTAGACAAAAGTGATTAGGAACAGGAGATTTTGAGCGGAAGAGCTAAGAATTGTAAAGCTATTGAGTTGACAGATTTAAAGTAAATTGAAAGAGATGAATGTAAGTGTTTGGTTGGGAGTTGTGAGTGAGCAAAGCTCAAATACGTATGCATAACATCTTCTGCTACTATCCACTCAGGTATAGAAGTAAATGGCATTTGTGTTGTAAGTACCTTCTGTCCGTTGCATTTAGCTCCTGACTTTAATATCAATACTAGTAATGTCAGAGACGGTAAGAGGCACATAGTTAATACGTTCTGATTTCTGAATGCAGGATGTCGGTACGTATGTATGGAATCGATAGGTAAGTAGAAAAGAGAAAGATATGTATTTACTAAAGAATGACTAAAGTATCTAATAAGGTTTATTGCATTGCATTTGTTTGGTATAATATACGAGAGATAGTAGTAGCAGACATAAGATGAATAGATAGGAAAGTATTTATTAAATGTATGTCTGCTATGTGTGTATACCTACCTACCTTACGCTAAGAACAAGGTATGTATTATGTATGTGGAGAATATGGTTTGGGAAAGCTATTGAAAATTTGTGTCTTGTCTGGCCTTGTGTTTTCTGTATGTGTAGAGTACGGTTACTACTGTTGTACCATTATGCTCTGTAGATTGAATAGAACCATATATACTTCTCATTGAAAGTGTATCTGGTAGAGACAAGGAGCTAGTAGTGGTTGGTTGCTATCCTTTGGTTTCGTATTGGGAGCTAAGGTGAATATCACAGCGTGCATCCGGCTAAAGTACATCCAGACATTAAAACTAGAACACAGTAATATGAATGTACACACACAAGTTACATACTATACTATAATACATAGCCTAAGAGTAGTATAGACATAATAATAGTTGTACCTACCTAGTATAAGTAGGTAGAGAGCAGTAGCAGCATGTTTAATATGTAACTCTGAGAGATCTGTTCTTATTCTATAAGTATTTATGCACCTACAATTCTAATATGTAATATATGTAGGTACATATACAATTCCAGTTGCATCGCATGGTTTCCTTTGCTTTCGTCGTGCGGTGCTTGTGCCGTGTGAAGGATATAGGAAAAGCAGTTATTCAGATCTAGCATAACTTTCTCCTATATAAATACGATGTATTGGAAGCAATATACTGTTTGAGCAAGTGAGTGAGTGAGTGAGTGAGTTGAGTAGTATTCACTAGTAGAAACAGACTTGTAGATTGTGGAGACTTTCGTTTCGCTCTGAACCAAACGAAAGGAAACCAGCAACTCCAAGTCCAGTCCAATCCAACAGAACAGAACTGAATTTAACTGAACATACCTAGGAGGGAGGGAGGTAGAGGATGAAGTATATATATATCTATATATGTATTTAGTAGTAATAGTAGTCAACTGATCTTACAGTTTCCTTGCATGGGAGCTAGTAAGGCTATGGCAAAAGCAAGGAAAAGCAGACAGACAGAAATGAAGACTTTGCTCTGCTTTTCCTTTTGTACTATACCTATATCTAATGTATTATATTCAGATATATAGTAGTTATATAGATTTATATATATTTAGTATTGTATGTATGTATGTACTACTTACTTACTTACTTAGTTTAACTACAGACTACTAGTAGGTATTAGTGATAGTAGGAGAGTAGAGCCCCAACTAGGCAGTTAGGTATACATTTATGAAGATTCTGCTCTCTTCTGTTCTGTCTCTGTTCGCACAGCACAGAGAGAGTCCGACCGAACACACACATACACACACACGGCACGAACGAACCTCTGGAACTGGAAGAAGGCACGCTATACATGGTTTAGGTGGATGGAACGAGCAGACAGACCAGGGCAGTACTACTACACAGTAGAGAGCACACTGCATGCTAAAGCGGAATCGGTTTTTTCGGAACGGACCGTTTTGAAGGAAGGGGATCTCAGAGCGCAAGGCTGCACCCCGACTGTCAAAAATGGATTCCGCTGTGAAATTAGGGCGAAAATTGCTCCTGTTTTGAAAAGCTTCTCCTTTCTTTTTTCGGGCTTTTCGACACTTGACTTATCTTGAGGAGAGGAAGACTTAAGGCTGGCCAGGACAAGGGAGCTAGCCGCCCTCGTTTTACTGTCTTCTTCGTGTCCAATCGCCCAGGCGGATTTTCCCTTTTCATTTACTCCTTTGTTTCCCCGTGTGGTGCTCTTCTTCGCTCCTCTCGATCTCTATTCCTCTCCTATCCTAATCATCATCATCTATTCTATGTATGTAGGTAGTGTGCCCGTGTTCTCTAACTATAACCTCATCTCATCGTCTCGTCATTGTCAACCCAAACACATTATATTATATTATATGCTTCATATAAAACCACTGATACCTATTAATTAGTCCATTTCTTTGGTGCTGCTACTTGATTTTCAGTATAATATATATATTCATAAATACCCGCGTTTTCAGTAGCTCTGAAATAATTCCTAATCACAAGTAGTTTATCTCATCGGAAACGAGATTTTCATTTTCAATACATCCAAAATCTAAAAAAGTACAAAGTATAAAATACGGCTCACCTTTATTCTTCCTCCGAAGATTTTCTTCATTGTTCAGTTTGCCTTCTTCAGTATCTGGGAATCAAGAATCAAGAGTCTCCCTTTCATCGTAGATTTTCCAATAATTCCCTCCATCACGGGCTTTCCTCTGTTTTCTACTTAGTCATCGTTGTTTCCAGTTAGTCATAGAGCAGGAGAGTTGATTTCACGACTTCACATCTGATCAGTCCCAAAAATCAATCAAGATCTGCTGGAGTCTGCAAAACAAACCAAAGCAGATCCAGTGAAAGCATTATTTACTATTAACCTATTTATACTCTTCTCTGAATATAGGAGCTAATATATATTATTTAGTTACCTAACAGATCAGATCAGTCGAAGGAGACAAGAAAGCACTCATCACCACGATACTCCAACACACAAGAAAAAGTATAAGAAAACAAGCAGTAAAAGTCAAGGGAAAGAATAACATCAATTAATATTGCCTTCGTTCGTGGCCTGTCTGGCTTCCTTCAGTTTCCATTGGATTGCCCGAGTTTCCTTTCGTCCTGCTGTTTTATGCAGCCATCGACGGTCCTTGACGAAACTTTGCTCTGATCTGATGTGCTGTGCTCATTTCATGTGCTTCCTAAACAAATAATCCAACTTACACATTTCTTTGCATATATTTACAGTACCATCTGCCCGGGTATTTTTCCTTTCAGTCAAAAATTATTACTACTACATTAGCCACCTACTACGTTCAATGTTGTTGTCCATGATCAGTATCACTACCAATAACCAAACCAGTTTATCCTTTCGGCTGGGTAATTGAAAAGTCATTAAACACCAGGAATTCCTTCATACGGAGAAAGTTGAAAGTGCCGTGCCGATACGTGACGTGCTCACCACACCAGATCCAACATCCAACCAAACCCGACAGCTCAATAAAAAGTTCCGTTTACATTTCCCACAACTTAATTGTTGTTGTCAAGTAATTTCATTTTGTTAGTTATTCATAATTCTTTCTACTATTCGAAAAGCCAAAGGAAACCGAGCCAAGGTATTATACCACACCGCAATCCGAGCGTTTAACATAAACGCCTGGCTTTACTACCTTATTATAATAGTTAATGGTTCCTTTCAAGTTTATAGTGAAAATAATTGTTCAGTGTTTCAAGTTAGTTCCTTTGCTCCCTGCCGTGCTTACTATTTAGTACGGTTAGTTCTACCTTTAACTACTTCTCCAGCCTTCCTCCGCTAAATTATTAATTGCAATTCAAGTTCAAGTTGGAATACACAGAGCAAAAGTTTCAACCCCAACCTAGTCCATTTAACATTTAACGACGGTCGAGAGAGGTGAGATTAACAACAATTACCCTGAATATCTAAAATCTGTTTATTATTTAGGTACGTATTTATTTATTCAACCTCTACCTCGTGTTTACTTCTTGCATGCTACCATAATGTAGAGGTGTAGTGTATAACTACTTCAACCCGCATTTTTCCACTTAATTATGAAAGGAAAACTATAGACATCTAATGCATCTGATGTTGAGCAGTTAAATCTTACTTTCTCGCTTTTACTTGAGTAACATTCTTGAATTCATTATATATAACCACTTTTACTTGATGATAAATGCTCCGTTTATAGTTCCTGAAGGAGAAAGTTGTCGGTTAAATAAAAACTCTCTCAAGAAGCTGCTGCAGCCCCATATCTCATTTAATTGTGAAGAAAACGCTGATGGCACACCGGGGGGCTCTGCCAATCTGAATAGGTGAGACATTACAATTATTAAGTTAATATGCTCTCTCTTTGTATTCATTCCTTTGGTAAACATTCCTTTCTAAAAACTTTTCTCTAGTTATATGAATGACATGCTGCAATTTTCGATATTTTTGACTACGCAAATTAATGTACCTTAACCAGACCTACTACTAGTACCTAATCTGTCATTGTTATTTCCCCGCAGTCTTTAAGAGTTTACTTGTGATAAATCGTGGAGAAAGATCTAGATTCTAGATCCTGGGAGATTTATAAAGACGATAGTATATACACGTTTGGGAATCGACAATTTTTAACATTCTATATATCAATGACTCGATATTTCAACCTACGTTATTGGTGCATATCAAATAAATATATTGCTATAAAATTTGTTAAACAGCGTTGTGATAATATACAAACTGTTAGAAATGTGTCTCACAAAATGGTAGATAATCTGTATTTACATTCATACAAGTTGTGTCCCCTACCACAGATTTAAATAAGAATTTTTTTGCTATAAGTTTTTGTCATCCCAGCTGATGCATATCTCGTATAAATACTGTTGTAAGGCTGCAAGAAGTATTTTCATTGATGTATGCACTAGTAAAAATAATGTACAAATAGGTAGAGGCATTTTAAATTGTAACTTGTTGCAGAAGCCAAGACTGTTAGAGTTAAGTTTCTGTACTTGGTCCCAATGCATATATATAGATGCATAAAGATGGTATATTTGTAGTCCATGTCTTTGTCGCGCAGATAAGATCAAGTTAAGTAGGATATGCGTAGAATACCTAAGAATATGTTCTGCCTATTTATGTGGAGATATTGTATCTTGATATGCACTTAGGCATTTGTACGTACATGCATATGGCACGGTGGAAAGTAGCTATCATGTGTATAATGCTGCAATAAAGAAAGAGATTCATATTGGAGTGTTGTGTGCCAGCTTAAGGACTGCTGTTGTAGTTATACAGTGAGTAGTATTACTTACAATAAAATGGGTATCAGCAGATAATCTCCCGTACTAGAAAATCTCCCCTATTGGAAAATCTCCCCGTTGGACAATCTCCCTATTGGAAAATCTCCCCGTTAGACAATCTCCCTATTGGAAAATCTCCCCGTTAGACAATCTCCCTATTAGAAAATCTCCCCGTTAGACCAACTAATCTCCCCGGTATGAGAAATAAGGAGAAACGACAGAACGAAAATCGATACATATTATTATCAAGTAATTAATATAGTAGTGACCAATGTCGTTTATATCATTTTTCCTTGTCCTAGTTCCTTCCTTTATTAACAATTTGGGGCGGGGCTATAACAGCAAATATTTATTGCTTTTTGTCCACCAGTTTTTGTATTTATTAATAACAAATACAAATAATAATTGGATGTAAGTATTTTTGAAACAGTGTACTTCAAGTACAGGTAAGCAGTGTACAGTTTTCCATTACATTATTCGAATCTCATAGTCTCATCATTCCCATGTCCGATCCACCTCTATGTCTCAAATTACTAAGTTTTATAGTTTCGATTTTCGTTCTGTCGTTTCTCCTTATTTCTCATACCGGGGAGATTAGTTGGTCTAACGGGGAGATTTTCTAATAGGGAGATTGTCTAACGGGGAGATTTTCCAATAGGGAGATTGTCTAACGGGGAGATTTTCCAATAGGGAGATTGTCCAACGGGGAGATTTTCCAATAGGGGAGATTTTCTAGTACGGGAGATTTTCCGACGTATTCAATAAAATGTACTTAGTCCCACTTGAGTATGTATCGTTTACGTACAGTTTACATTTACACTACACTTTACAGAGCATTGGGAAGGCATGCACACACACACCACTTGGTGGAAAACACAATACCCTCTATTCAATTCTTTCCTCCTCTTCTTTTGATCAGTATACGTATGAACAAGTCCAACCAAACGCAGACAGATCAGTCTGTTAAGCTAACTAAAGAAATATTATATGTATCTATTCTCTATCCAGTATTTACTGCTACATAGGCGGATGTGGAATGTTGAGATTGAGGGGGAAATGTTGTATCTATATCTAGGACGTGTAACTAAAGTCACGAGTATAAAAAACTGGCTTTTACTTTTGCTCTCTTACTCTCTTTTAACTCTTAGATGTGAATATAAACGATAAAAAGATTTAAATAAGACAGGTGTGATTCAATGCACGTCCACTGGCCTGGCTTCCACTTTTTTCCTTGGCTGGGCTTTATTACACCCAAAGCACCAAACACTAGTTTCGAGGAAGCCAAGTCAGTACACATTGCACACACATTGCATTGCTCTTTTCTCCTCTGCTCCATCTTTCCATTGTATACATTTCCTATTTTATTTTACTTTCCTATTATGGCTACTACTTTGCTTACTTACATAGATACGATCGTTACCCTATTATCATAGCTAGAACACAACCAAACAGTGTAACATTTTCTTTTTATCATTTACTTTGTTTCCTCTAACTTTTTACTGGCAAAAGCAAGTCAGATGATATTCTACGTGTAAACGATCGTTACTATTCCATTCCACTTTACTACCACCACTGTACATATTAAACCAAAGGCAGCCAAAACAATTCTTTTGTTATTCATCGTCTGTATTTTTTTGTAATAAAATAGCACCAGCTCCTTCTAATGATCACTACATCCTTTCAACAGCTAACAATTAAGAACTGACTTTCACCTTGCAGCAACATTACTTTCTCCAGATGTTTTCCCTTCATTAATTTTTTACATTCAGAAGCTGCTGAATCAAATTACTATTAGCAGGAACTCAAAATCTATGTAAATCACAGTGACTCAATTCTTGGTAAAGCCCATTTGTTATATCTAGAGTAGAAAATCAATTGTATACAGTATAGACAAGATAGTCGTAAAGACCAAATGTTCACGAGATCTCAGAAGGAGTCGATTGGTAATTCCTCAATTACTCTAGTATGTGAAAATGAGTTGATTTCATTGTTGATCTACTATAGCCAGGTGAGAAGCACTATCTGCAGTTGGGTACACAAGTTAATTGCATAATACATACCTTGGTGGTCATTTCATTTTATCCGTACCTATGGATAATTAAAGCAGTTGCAGTGCAGATAGACAAAAGCTAGGGAATGATCATCCAATGTACACGTTCACATTGTATATGTAGAGTAATGTGTACTTAGACTCTGTAAGTATGAACTGCAGTAGACAATTTAGAGAAAACTAGAGTACTGTGTGTAATGATTCAATAAAGGCTAACTGGAAAGCCAGGCGATGACTGCAATATTGTATACATAGGATTAGAACATTCGTTTAGTTAGCTGAAGAGAGTAACAATGAGTGAAGAGGAATGTCGTATAGCGAAGAGTGCTTGGATGTGAAAGCTCCAACATGTGCACCCTGTTAATTATTAATGATGTTTTTCTACTCGGCTCAGGCGTTGGTTCACTGTTCCGGTTTAAGCAATAGAACTGTCTGCACTGAAATTAAATACAAATGGTCTGTACCTATGTGATCTAAGTACCTAAAGAAGGATCCAGAAATAGTTTCTGCACCTGAATGTAGTATAGGAGGTAACAGTAATGACTTTTGGTCGTATTAGTAGATAGACTAGCCAAAACCAGAACCTAATAGCATAAGTGTCTGAACATAAGTAAGTAGACAGCACTGGCTATCGCCTATAATAATATAGATACACTAAATGTAGCAGTTCGGTTCTGCTAAGGTAAAGCTCAAGGTAGCGATGGCTAAGTTTTCACCTATTTTCTCTGTTTGTATAGTTACGTTTCGTTTCGTTACTTCACGTTACGCTACACTTGCCTTCAAATACGAAAACAGTTTTTCTTCTTTTACTTCGCAGCGTGGTTTGACGGGATGGTTGCTTACTGCAAAATTGTGGCTAGATAGTCTACATAGATACATTGGCAAATACCTATTTGCGTGGAAATAAAGATAGTAAACTTGAATTGAATTGACTAAACCACAAAGCTTTGTGTACAGATACTGTTTAGCTTTTGGTATGCAGGATACACACTATATCCAATATGACTAATAGAATCAACCCAAATGGACTATACACTACATAGTATTGCTTTTTTCTACTTTTGAGGAAAATCGAGTTGTGTTCAGAGTTCACGTGGGCTTTTTTGAGATTCGATACAGATATAAATACAGCATACCTCCAGCCAGAACAGATAAATGTTACAAAGAAAGGATATTGTAGCCTTGGCATTTGATCGGCTTTTAAAGCAACTTCACTTGCTTTTCAAGCCATGAGATGGTATTTGGTTAGGTATCGTCCTTGTGTAATGTAGTTTATACACTCCACAACAGTAATGTAAGTACAGATATGCGATCTTCTCGTGATCCCTATCCCCATTGTAGTATGGCCTACTATATAAATATATCCTGTACTATATACTTGAGTACTTGGATCTATTTTCATCGCGGTCAATGGACTATTGTGAGCTAAGGTTAGCTTTAGCTAACGGATGCCTTGCAATTGCAATCACTTAAACAAACTCAGGAACAATGGGACAGAAATGATGCTTGTCAAACCGAGTGAATCCTTTGACTGCTTAATGATTCAATCTACAGACATTCTTTGATCTATAAATGACACATTTCATAAGTCAACCTCGCAGTGATTTATAAACGAATGTATAGCGACACAAATATATCTGTAATATACCTACTCAAAAGCAAATACTATACAATAATGTCAACGCGGTACTGAGCACGTCGAAAGGAGTTTATCTAAATATGTACAGGACCCCTAGAACTTTCCTCTTACAAACTATGAAGCCTTAGGTTAAACCAGATCAGCTATTTATATTATCCACTTGTAGTTTTGACCTAGAAATAAATTCCATTACGCTTTAGTTGTCACTCATATCTATATCACTCTACATCTCTAAACATATACCGACCTACAAAAACATAACCCATCATCAGTTACTACAAAATCAATAGCTTAAGTCATATTTGAATGAAATTGTCGGGTAATATTCTAATTTAGTATTTTGGTTAGACATGTTTTGCAGTCGCTAATCACTCCGGTTTTAGGAAGTTTAACATTGTTCAAGGTATGCCATGCAGCTAAGGACAAACACTGGTTTATCATCCAAATAAATGAGTATTTCATCAAATTATATTTTTTGTTGCTGTTTAAGTTTCATATTTTAAATATTATGTAGTGTAAAATAAAAATAGCAGAAATGATTCAATTAATTATGGCTGTAATAGTGAATGGTATAGTAGTGTTTTGTGGAATAGTACAAGGCATCGTTTTGGTAGAGTTGTTTAAGCATGAGTAATGGTTATTTGTGTCCGTTTTTAACCTTTACCCATGCCAATTGCTTATTACTACCATTAGAGATAATGTATTTAATGCAAAATGCAAGTTGTCTCAATGTATCATTTCCAAATGCAGAGAGAGACAAATTAATTTCATAGCATGACTGAGTTCCACTGTCGCAGTCACAACAAATCATAATTACATGAAGCTTGCGAACGAAGTAAATTGCATATTTTAGCAGTTGTTCCGTCAATGTCAGTTGTACGTATGTATCCATAAATGACAACTTTAGCGTGAATGTTCATACACTAGATATAATTTTGAGTTCGTCTGACATGAATAATACAATTATGATGGTTATTCAGATATAGAATGCCTCGGGACCATATTAACTTGCTTTTAACATTTCATGACATCCTGTTATTATCTACTTACCTACCGCAATGTGTAACCCGTGCAATCATGGGACTTTCAATCCACTATTATGAATATGACTATGATACAACTTTCCAAATATAGATAGCAAATTGCAGTTTATAATTTTAGACCTGATGGGCTACAATATTTTTCGTGATCTAAATGAATGCTTATGTGCTCACGTTTGTGTTCGTGTTTCTTGTATTTAAACATTCATAATATTGTTAGCATTGTTCATAAAGTTTTTTTAATCAGTTTTTATCTAGCATTAGGCCATCATACGGTGTCTCTAAAATATCTTGTAGTTACTAGCGCATCATTTTGCATTTGACATTCGTTAGTGTCTGAAGGAAATTAAGTAGGCAGTTATTGGCAGACTTGATAATCTCAGCTATTGCACCTTCACATTCTCTGCATTCTTCGTATTGTTATGCAATGTATATGTAGCTCTTCCTTTGCGACGGTGCACTTACTTATTCAAGTGTGTTGGAGGTCTCTGAACAAGCTTTTGTATGTGCTATTTTATTTAGACTTCGAATGGACATTAGTCTAAAGTCTAGAATTATAAATTGGATTAGTCTAATTACATTAGTCTAGCATTGAAATTGCTCTGATATTCCATCTAATGCTACCTATGACTGAGTTCACTGTGATATTTACTTTCAAACTTAGATTTTGAACAATATATATTCTCTACTTGACTCCCTGTATTTTCAAATGGACTTAACTCTGTTGATAAGTGGATTAACTTTCGGGTTTTAACCCACACCCTTTAAGACCTCTTTACTCGAAGTGGGCAATGCGGAATTTGTTACGTAAAGTGTTGAGAGAAACGAATGAACTTTATGTAATGTTCCGAAAATGCTACACATAAGCAAGCAATTAATTCATATTTCATTGAGCTAAGAGATGAACAATGTGAATGCGGTGCCTTTAGATATTTACTTGAATGAGAGCTATTCACAAAATGCAGGTTTTCACTCGGGTAAAGAACACCGTTTGCCAACCCGTAGTAGTGTAATCTTTTACCACTTTGTGTACCTGTAACTTCAGAATATTATAACAACACTTTATCACAT
Organism: Tomocerus qinae; assembly: GCA_020055645.1. Taxonomy (NCBI): domain Eukaryota; kingdom Metazoa; phylum Arthropoda; class Collembola; order Entomobryomorpha; family Tomoceridae; genus Tomocerus; species Tomocerus qinae. The sequence goes on along the minus strand of CM034546.1, from coordinate 103,565,210 downwards.
GTAAGCAAGCAATAATGTAGTGGCAATGCAAGTTATCTCTGTTGTGCATTTCCTTTATTTATTACTTCCCTTATTTACAGGTTTATGAATATTACACTGAAGTTGCTTCTTTGAAGGAAACTTTCAGAAGTTTAAGGAATTTCTACGTAAACTGATGTAAATGCAATGATATGCACACACATACTCACGTAGTACTTGCAGTATTCTTAGCATTCTACATCATTGTTGTAAATTCCATTCCTACCTACATATTTCAGTTGCACTGAATTTCATTATGCTGCAAGTGGCGCATTGTAATGTAGCCTATTTTTTAGTGAAATGGGTGCAATGTAAATATTAAAGTTAAAAATGCACTTTGCACTATTAAATTAACTAATGACGAGAGAGAAATAACTAATGTAGGTTTTGAGTAGAGTTTGAACATCACCTAAAGTTAATTTTTCTCCTTTTTCGAAAATTGTATGTAGAATTTACATTATATGTTGTAATTTATATATCTAACCTTGTTCTATAAAATGAACGATTCACAATATCTACCTTCTGAATCCATATCTACACATCAATAGGCACTCTAAATTGAATCTACTTACAGAGAGCAATTGTAATTGTGTTAGGGGTAATGAGGTGTGGATGAACTTTAGTTATTAATACTTGCTAGCACTAATTCTACTAGATAAAATACTAATTTTAGTAATTCTTGTTGGATGACCTACTTGTAGTATGTGAAAAGTTTATCCATGTAAATTATAGGTAAGGTAAATTGGTGGGTAAAGAAATAATTAGCATTTTCATGTTAAATCCCAAAAATATTTTATCTCGTAAAGGACATAGATAAGATAAGGCAGGTACATTTAATAATGGCACGAGGCAGGATGTTATTCATATAGTTATATACATCCTGTAATCTTTAAGGTGCCCAAAATTAAGGAGAACAAATGCTGATATCGCTTTTTTATGAATTCGACGTATCCGTAGCGTATTGTACGAAATTAATTACTTGGATAAACACGCAGCTCAAACATTTATAATATGATTATATGCTCCATTTTTAGGATACGAATTGGAGGATATTGTAATAAATGTGTAGGATGTGGTAATTAATGTATAATATCCCTTGCATGTGCTGTGTTTTCAGTTTTGTCGATAATTTTCATCGTTGTGTTGTAATGTAACAAAATGTCACTGTTAACATTTTGATATATATGTTTGTGTAAGATTACTATTCCCCTTTTGTTTAGAGTACAATGAATGAAGTCTAGAAATAGGCAATGGGGGAAGACAAACAGAATTCATTCGCGATCAGACTGTAATCATAATTGGGCAGTCAAAAGAAAAGAGAGTGGAGCCAATGCCAAAGACAGTCAAGGATTCTTCATTTAAATTCTCTTGGTGTTTATTGTTGTTAAATAATGTGAAAGCCTGTTCGTGGCTGCTGGAACTGGTTGGTGCTATGTACAAAAATACCTAACTAGGTACCCAAGTCAGCTATCTTATGATCATTCCCCTGCCTCGCCTATTATTACTTATATATATATTTAGTTATGTATGTATCCTGCCATGGCAGACTGCGCCTGGAGATCTCTTGATGCTCTCATCTTATCTTGACTTGATTCTTTTACACTTACAGCTTTCTCCCATAAGTGTAATACACCCTTTAGGTCTCTCACCCGGTCCGCTTTATGATTTTATGCACCATCATCAAAACTGAGTTTTATGCTTGTACTTGTTCTAAATATCGCATAAAGCACGAAACACATATTGGTCTATGATAATGGTAAAAATGTATATCCAACCATTTACCAAGCATCTTATAGAGTCGCGTTTAAAATAACAACACAGAATTATTTACGTAAGCAACTTACAGCAAATACTTACGTATCTAAATAAATGTCTCCAGATTTAAAACGACAGCTTTCAAATATATCAGCCAATGTGCCTTACTACAATACAATTTGTATTGTTTTTTTCTATATACAGGTACTGATAGTACAAAGTACAATACTAAAAGTACATTACATGCAATGGTGATGCAATGATCATGTCACGTTAAAATATTTGATTTTATTTAAAAGTTTAAATGCTAATTTGGGAAATTGTTATTATGCCCCAGGTCCATTGTACAAAGGGTATGTAAATTAGTGTGTTTTTAAGAATTAATTTTTTACTTCCGATTTTGAGAATAACAAAGATGGACTGGGGCAAAGATGTTATTAGTATTACACTTCGGGGGATCATTGCAATTCTAAAATGATCAATCCCAATAATATGATAGTTAAGATACTCTGTATTTTGAGTGTGTACTACGTAGTACATAAAAGGTAAATCCATGTATAGTGTCTAGTTAGTATCATTGGTGACTATTCAGAATGGTGATTTAGTGTTGGGCGATACAGAGAAATAAGTTGGAGGAAAGTATCCATAAATTCTTTTAGTACATTTGATATAACAATGCTATTTTGTGTTCGCAGGCCACGAAGGTACTTTCGTTTTAGTAACAAACAAACTATTCAAAAAGCTAAGTGTATTAAATATACATAGTATATGTGTCAGTATAAGATATATAATAGAGATTGGATGTAAGTTAAGACTTGTGCTTTCCTTTCAATTTAATACAAGGAGTTCATCCTTATAGAATATAACTTAAACTGTCTTTTACTTGTGAATTTACTAGGGTTTCTCTCCACTAAATAGTCTTCTGATACTAAATATACGTAGCCAATAGAAAAATGTCTTAGCTACACAGAATTCATTCACATCTCTCCACATAGCACTTTGGTCAAGTGTGTATTTCAGTATTTCACGCCGGTAGTCCTCTTAACGTTTCCAAAGGCTCACTTAGCTATTGTATTTATAGGGAAGCCAAAGCCAAGTTTTAGTCCAGTTTCCTTAGTCATTTATTTTCGTCGTCTTTATGTGTATAGTGGAGGAAGGGATAAAAGAGGTATAGGAGGAGAAAGTAGTAGTGGCTGGACGGTTGTAGTGGTAGAGAGTCAGGGCATCTACTATTACTGTCAGAAAAGCCAAGTTAAGCTATGCGAGTAGGGTAAGAAGAAGTGCTGCTGGTTCTCTACTGCTGTGATGGGATGTTGGCTTGACTGTATGTGAGATATTATTGATTGTGCCCCTATCAAATCACTTCACATCCGCCCCGTCATCTTCAACACCTTTTCTTTTCTATACACACATTCCCGTCCAAAGCTTAAGTATACTAATGTTCATTTTTGTTTTATTGACATCCTGTCTGTCTGTCATCATGTGTCATGTTCGATAATATTCTACCACATAGTCAAGTACTACCCGTGTCACTACCTACACATCCTAAGGAGAAAGTCGTTAAAGATGCTTTCACTCTTCCTGTCCCTACTCTAATCATACATGACTAAATGAACCTCCTATGAATTTAGTCACTCCTCATCTTTCAACAATGACGACCTATTATATTTAAATTTCACACTCTCTGCCGTTTCATAGAAATCGTGTTTATTATGATGGATTTTATATAGTAGACATTTTGAGATATTTATTAAGTAATCTCATTAGCATTATTATTTCCGAAAAAGTCAAATATTAATGTTGAAAACATGTTAAACATTTTTAAAACTATTACTACCTACTCAATATGCAAATGATATTGTATTCGTCAATGTGTATGTAAAAAATGTTAAATATAATGAATTTTAATTATTGATTTGTTTTGTTGCAGGGAAGCGGGTTGATTGTGCGATGCTTTGGGTGGGCGGCTTGGTGGCGGCATGCCTCCGCCGCAGCAGTTGCTTTCATCCGGTGTGTCGTCAATCAGGTGGCTCAATGCTCGATGTCAAAGTAGTGTGGTCGTCCTGGTATTTTTTATTTTGCTCGTGTCTCTGCCGCTAAGATCCTCTTCGCCGTCGTCATCCTCATTGTCACCGTCCACCGACGCCCCGTCAGCATCAGAGTCGGATCCTATTGAGCCATGTCCCGCGGCCCAGGAATGGATCGATTTGCATGGCTTCTTTTGTTTCACTCTTATGAACTCGACCTATCTCAAGAACAGTACCGAACTTCGCCTCCGCGAACCAAGGGCTATTCGAATGTTCTGCGAGATGGATCGTATTCTAGAAAAAATCGACTGCGATCAGCCCTTCTCTGTCAATGTCGACCGCAATCAATGCAAACTTTGTCGCGTAAGTTTTATATAGTAAAATCTAATTTCTATATTCATGCAAATATCTAAGATTTAATTTTGATATGTTGGAAATGGATTACAGGAAGCATTCCGGGACTGGTCCTGCAGTATGCTTACCGACACGACACAAGAAGGGCTGATAGACTGTGTGACATCGTTGATGCCCTGCCCTAGCTGTGCCTCAATTTGCCACCGTGTAATGCGACTATGTCCTTACTTGTCACCAGATCGTGTCCAGGGGGAACGTGACGGGAAGCCGAATCAACCACACGTGTCACAGTACGGTGGTCATCCAGCATTCTACTGCCCTGAAGAAACGATTCATCCTTCTGACCCTGCTTATCCCTCTTATTCGCCATTTAATACCTGTTACGATCCATCGCACTACTATTATTCTCACGACCATTTAAATCATGATCACAACCATTATCTCTCTGTTTGCCACGACCCCCATCCGGAGGAGTATAATCATTACAAACGCCACGCAGACTTGGGTATGTATGAGTTCGACAGTCCTCAGAGAAACGTCATCCTGGATGAAAACACCAACGAGAATGACCCTTACCTTCATCATAACGGTCCTGAAAAGTACTACACATCTTGTTGTTGGGCATATGCCCCTGGATCAGCACTGGAAGATTCTAGCAGTGATTTTATTAGTACCTCGTCACTGAAAGCTGAAGAACCAGATTGGTCAGCTCACGTTTCTGCCTATGACACACCCAGCTACAAGAACTCAAACGAACCCTCCAGCTCCAGCAAAGAAAAACAGCGACAAAGTGACACTCGTGTGATTCTCAACTGTTGTGACGGCAATGGTGACTGCAAAGTGAGCGATAGGGATATTACTAGCAGCCAACAAAGCCACCGCCAAAAATTAGATAATGATGATGATGAAGATAATAAGCCGCATCTAGAGAAAATTAAAAAAGGTAGAACTAGTCGAAGTAGAAGCAGTAATATTGATACTTATGGTAGTGATACTAGGTATAGGGAAAGGGTAAGCAACAGCATTGACGAAAATGAAGATGGAGAGAGAGACGGGAGGGATAATGATTTGTTGTTTTTGGGCGGAGCAGCAGCAGAGCCGCTGTCATCTCCCCGAAGACCACAATCAGATGTTCATGGTGCGCGGGAGGAGGAGGAAGAGGAAGAAAAAAGGCACCCTGTGCCCACGACTTCAATAGACTACGAAGATGAGCTACTCTTAGATACGGACTCTGATATTGACTCTGACTCTGACAATGAAATCGAAGGAGGGAGCAGTAGTAGCACTGAATCCGAGGATCTTCTGACAACGGATTTAGAGCTGGACGATGGAGACGACTATCATCGCCACTCCAGAAGAAGTAACATTGACATAAACGGGCGCTCAGTTATAATTAGTTCTTCCTCAGCCACAAACACAAAACATAAAACTTCGTTGCATAAAAATAATATAATTGCTCCGTCAGGAACGACAGCCAACTCGAGGAGTCACACTAGTAACTACAATTCTAGACAACAGAGTAACAATTACTTGAGTAGTCTCCAGCAACATAGCAGTAATGTAAATATAAATACTAGGTTTCAAAATAACGATTATAAAATTCACCACAGTCAAAAAGATGAGTTCATGAGCCTTGTGATGGGGGATCGTCGAGTGTCTCCATTTAAATCCGACCCGAGTGGTCTCATGACAAATGCCGCCCTTCGACCTGTTCGTGCTGCTGCAAAGTCTGGCAAGTTGGAGACAACCGATGGCGTCAAGGTGTCCTCTGATGCTGGAACATCATCGACATTCATGACAATGGCCTTCGCATCGAATGTTTACCCAGCAGCCCCGAGCTACAAATGGGGCACCAGCTATTTGAGTCAGTCACAGCAATGGTCGAGAAACTCCGTACTGCTTAGTCTGCCAATGAAGACATTTTCAACTGCGTCCTCCTCAGCTCCCAGTCACACCATCCACCATGATTGTTGTTCTTCTTTGTTGTTCTTGTTGCTACTACTGATATTTACGACGACAAATTTCCTGCCAATATATTATGTATTAGGGTTTTCAACAACAGACACTTGTGCAACTATAAGTTCAAGAAAAGAGTTGAGGCGGAAGACTAAGTGCAAAGCGGCGGCAGCGGCGCAAAATGAAACGGACAATGAAGACGCCAAAAATGTTGATACTAAATCTATAGCTACAAAAAATACTTTAGATTACTATCTGTATAGGGCTAGTCGGGATCGGGAGTCGACAGACATGGAGGAGGAAAGTGCAAGTGAAAGCAGAAGCACAAAGTCAGAATTCGTTCGAAAGTTACTCGCTTGTTATTTGACAGAAGAAAGTCAAAATACATTTGCATTATCTTTACAAAAATTACAAGGACACTCTGTAATGAATTTAAGACTCCAGTTGATATGGACATTAAAAAGTAGTCGTCAACTAGTTCTATATAAATTCCTGAGGATAACACTCAAAGTAAGAAGACCGACAGTGTCTACATTTGTCGGGGAGAATTTGTTGTGTCCTTTACCGTTACAGTTGCTACAGAATAAATTATTATTACATCTCTTAGTAGTTTTCCTAGATTTAAAAAAGAGCGACAAAATATTAAGTGTCGGAACATATTATAAAGAGATTCCCATTACAAGGACTTTGAGACATATAAGCGACAAGAAAACGAGTAGGCGCAATTGTAGGATATTATTAGTTGTACTGGTATTATCATTATTATTTCTAAGACGAAAACGAAGGAATATGAGACAAAAACAATACCACACTGAGTTTTACTATAATTATTATCTAAAACTTAAGACCTCTACAATAAGTGACGATTATTCTAAGTTAAGTCAGTTCATAACAAACTATAAGCAGAACAAAGATCTTATACAGATTGAAACTACTACTAATGTTACTACTACTAATACTAATAATAATAATACTACTACTACTAATAAGCCTATAGGTCAATACGAATACAGATATGAATACTACCAGAAATCAATAGTGTCACTATTGCAATCAGTTCATCTGCTAAAAAATGACTTTAAAAATCCAAAGGGTCTGCTACACTTATTCAATACAGATACTACTACTACTACAACTATTACAACAACTACACATTATAATTATTATGATTATTATTATAATTACAATTATTATTATTCTAACTCTAACTACTTTAACTATTATTATTATAATAGTAATACCATTCACATCCATAACATTGTCGTTCATTATAGTGGTCAAGGTCCAAGTGAAAGTCTACTCCTAGAATTCAACATGACTCTCTGTCCACTTCAACTACTACTGTTGTTATTATTGTTGTTATTGTTAAGGTGTACGTTACGGAGGTGTGAGACAAAGTTCAGATACTATTATGGATGCTCCTGGTACTACAATAAATTTTATTTTTATTCTTATGATTACCTTTACCACTCTATACATTTGTTGTGTATTGCTAAAATAGACGAACCATTTGTAACAAGACAGTATTATCTGTATTATCACTATTGCTACGTTTGTTCTTTAACTCCGTCGAGGAATCATCCCTTTCTTTACATTGTTCAATTACGTGCTGCAGCTCTCACAGTCAAATCCGAGTCTGCAGCACCAACAGGAAATACCCGGACAAGATACCAGAACAACGTGTTTCCGTCACATTTCCATCTTTCTTCAAGGTCAACGTGACAATTAGTCCTCGTTCAGTCAATCAATCAATCGCCGAAAAATAGTCTAAATACATACACATACTATAGGTATACAAATACAAACTGTTATTTACATACTTGAATGTTAAAAACCATACTCTTAAACTCTCTGTATACTTTATTCAGAATTTCTTTTACAAAAGGACAGATATCGGAGCAGTGTAAAGTGTAAGAAAGTATTAAATCTAAAAAAAGCGAAGACGAAGAAACTCGTTACTCGGTGATTCTATCTGTAAGTCAAGTTTTTTCCATAAGATAAGACTAATAACTCTACAAAACTAAGACTGTGTATGGTATGGTGTTTTCATGTAGATACTAAATATTGTAACGAGTGGATTCATTATCTTGTTTCTGTGCAGAGAGAGAGAGAGCATGAACAAGTGTGCATTTTTCTATGTTTACATTTTTTAGACCTTGCCAAGTTATTATTCTATGTGTAAGGATTATCTCCTAGGTCATTTACACGTATTAGCTATGAATTTTTTTTGAAATTAAATTTTTGCTTTCTATTCAGAAGAGAAACAATTAATGTGAACGCTAATGATAACTGCACTGCAGTAAACACATTTTAGATGACCTACTGGATATTGTATACACAGTAAGGTCAGTAGTGATTGCAGACAATCCTATGCCTTCCATAACGAGTGGAATTAATGTGACTATTTAAAAGAGTGTGCTAGTTGGGAAGATAATTGTGTTTTCCTTTATGTGTGTTTGTGTAACTAAACTAACCTTGATGTTATGTTAACTCGCCCTCTATTCTACTGCTATAATACCTTTTTGCATTTTAAAGAAACAGTTATAACGTCACTCATGTTGACTTTTGTCAGAGGGTTTTGTTATCATTACCCCATCACCTGCGTCCGTGGGGTATTAGCTATATAACGCGGACTTGAACAATAGTAACTTTAAGCAGAGTTGTACAAATGCTCAATTAACATTTATGACAATGACAAAAAGTAACATAAATTACTACCTACCTAATTACGTAAGTATTACTGCATACAAAGTACTAATTACGATATATACCACATATAATATACCTTCCTACTCCTCTCCCCAATTATAACAATTGTATATACATATACCCTAAAACAACTACTAGGAATATTGCAATACAATCTCGCTGAAAAGCAATCGATTCCCTAAACTGACTGTGACTATTTCAACTGGTAAAAACAGAAGAAATGACGAAGTCAGCTACTTAAGATATATAAACAAAGCCTCCTAGCTTTGTTCTTTGTTATCAAACAAGATAATCCGTAAATTGCGCTCGCCCTTATGCGCTGGTCGCCGTATAGTTTACTAGAAGTTGCTACTTTTTGAGATCTTCATGTAATTTGTATTACTATAAAAGGATGGTAAAAGTTTCTTAAACATGCTTGCTTTCCGCTAAAACTCAATCCTTAAGAAAGTCATTTCTACTGTGTGTGAATGTCTATTGTGTGAGGTAAATGAATTATAAAAATGTTGATGTTAATGTTAAGAAAACATTTGTGTTCATTTTCAATGGTGAAAGCATCATAATATATATAACTACTTACTAAACCTTTAACTTTCACCTTATACTCTTGCATGTTATGTAAGACTACTAGTTTATTCTACAAGAAATCACCGAGTAACGAAAATGATAACATCCTTGCGTGCTTAAATACAAATCAAAATAAGAATGACGAAAATTTAGCTAGGTATACGAATGAAAAACGCTCACAATAATTCAATACACAAATATTACATACAATAAACTTTCAATTGAATTAGTGGGAAGAATTGCATTTAAAATTAAGAAAAAAGAGTTCAGTCGCATGCTAGTCATAACTGTAACAATGTGGAGACAAACTGATAAAATTGTAACAATTCTACTGTACAGAGTTGACTATTATTTGAAATCCAATGATATTTATGGCTTATATTGTAGTGTATAGAAAAAGTATAGAAAAACCCAAAATACACTCAGAGAAAATAAATGCCTACTTTCTCCAGCTTGGAGAAAGTGAGAATGTATTTTCTGTGCTAAAGACTAGAGATACAAAATTCAACCAGTTTGGAATTCATAGAGACCCGAGACAAATCAAAAGTATTATGATTTCTAAAGGAGCAGTTTGATTTGGTTTATTTTAAATAATAGTCACAATCGAAAATCTAAACATCACGGACAGGTACAATCAGAAATGCAGAATGAATATTACTATATAAAATAATCCGAATTCGAAAATTCATATTTTTGCTCCTATCTTCTGTGAAATTTTATATACCTATAGCAAACGACGACACACACACATAGTAGTTAACAATAGTTAAGACATTTTAGAGCTGTACACACATACATATTTAGAACTAGTTCACTAATCAGATGCTAGTAAATTACATGTAGTACAATGTAGTATGTCAAAAGGAACCCTTCTGTAGATAACAGGCAGATGTACACATGAACTGTGTTGTTAGTAAACGTATCAGTATGTAAATACATATATTCCTTATTACTAGATGACAATGGAATATATACGAATATTTATATCTCTAATAACCTGTACAATTTAAGGATTTAATTTGAATGGAGAAGGGATTGATTGATTGACTGACTGGTGGATGGTTAATTAACAATTAAAGTTTGAACTACCTAATTTATTGACAACAGTTGAAACCAAGAGTGCTTGGTTTTAATTGTGGTTCAAATGGGTTGAGCAAAAACCTTCCTATTATCATAGACTTTACTACTATAGGTTATAACAAAATGGTTTGCCTATTGATCTGTATGTACACTACTATTTATTGTGAATACTAATTAATTACATGATGTAACGACTTATTGACTATACCTATGTACTATTAGTATGATTATGGAGAAGATTACTTAGTTCAGTTACCCAACCTTACCATTAAAATCAAATTAATAATAACATACTAATACTATAATAATTGTTAAAGAGTTGATGCAAACTAACTGAAGAAATGAATTGAATACGTATGTACCTACGCGTAAAATAAATAACTACATAAATACGAAATAAACAAACACTCAAAGAAAGTTTACTTTCTTTTGTATCTGGCACCAGTTACCTTTGACAGACTTATAAGAGGTTTACTATATTAATTTGATGCTATCCTTTCGATGAATCTACTTCCTAATTATAGTAATCTCAGTAAATAGTAAACTCAATCAAGCTAACATCCACCACTGTATCTCAGTAGTCCAAATTTTGGATTTTTGATACCTATCTTGGACTCCAATATCAAAATGTTCTGAACCTCAAAAAATATATCCTAAGTAATACAGATAGTTGATTGGACTTAAAATATTCATAATTTTACCATTTACATACCTAAATAGTTTAAAAATTATCTCTTTGCTGACGACTTCATGAAAATTCGATTCAAAAGATGAGAGAATAGAAATTATCAAGCAAAACTCAATTTATTTTGCATAAATTAGTCCATAGAGTAGTCTATTTCCAGTATAAGGTCTAATTGAGACCATATACTGAAAACCTGCGTTTGAGTCTCAAGAGGGATAATTCCACCAATGTATAATGGTTAATGAAATCACATAATGGGAAGAATTCTCTACTTCCAACTAGCATTTCTTAAATAATTCAATGGCGACTTTCTTTTATGGCCATTTGTAGGAATGAATTGAATCACAAACCGTCACTTCGTAGTAGTCCACGTTAATTATCCATCACGAGGTAATACTCCAATGACGATTGGAACAGTCACGCATAACGTTGAGGATTTGCGAAATTGTACTTCCATCTGTATTAATATTCATTAGCATGTCTAAATAGCTTAAGATTTAATCTTTCTCACATTAGTCAATTACAGGAACAATGAAGTAAATCATTTACCGTCACTTCGTAGTCCACGTCAATTAATTTACAGTATCCTCCCAACTTGCTCGGGGGAACATCAACTGGAATTTGGAGGTGTTCATCTCGCCAATTATGACTGTCTCCACGACGTAAAGGTAAACCTGATGTTAAAATGAGTTCAGCGATTTTTCTTACTGACGTCTGAATCTTGTTAATATCATTGGGATGGTAAATAGCTCGCTGAATACATCGACATAAAATTTAAAGCTACTTCAATTACTCTGCAAGTTAAATGATTTGCATTGGACATTTTTGGCAAACGAAAACATACTTGAAAAATCATAAGCTTACAGCCATTAACTCTTGTTTTGCTTGAATTATAGACTGTAGCTTCAAATGACGTATATTCCCCAGGAAAATATCCCACTCGGTCCATTTCAAAGGTAAGTTTAATTGGACCACCCTTGCAGCGAATACAACAAAAAGTTTTGCATTTCGTAATGCATACAGGATTCGATGTATATCTCATGCTTAGGTCATAGGACGCGATATTCACTCGAAATTCTTCACTGGACTCAAGATCATATCCTAAACAGTCTACGTTTCTACTCCGTCTTATAGTAACTTTTACTTCATATCTCACAAAGCCATAGACTGCTGCAAACGAGCAAGGAATTTGTAACGGCAGGGTATATGAAAATGGGTATGTAGTGCGGCCTTTATTCAGGACTGTCCCATCGGTTCCTGTTTAAACAGATACTCCTGAAGAACAATTTTAATTTTAAAAACCATTGGTTGAAAATTTATTTAGTTAAGGAGAAATTAACGAGTTGCTAAATAGCCTCCAAATTTCATGTTAACTGTAGTAGGATGCAACGATGAGGGATATTCCATCAACGTTAAATAACTCGTCTAATAAACAACAAATGGACAAAAAGAGTAAGTACCATGAATCAAAAACGACAAATAGTTTTCTTCCGCATTGTGAGCTGCAGTTCTTGTGACTTTCTTTGATCTTATTGTACTGGACATTTCATCGACGAAATACTTTTTCTTCACCTCCTTCTCTGTAAAATCTACCGTCGCCCCTCCTACTATTTCTATTTTCACTCCTAGATAATTGCACACTCCAACTTACTATTCATACGTAGTTTTATTACATGAAATATCAGTTAGCATGTTATGAATTATAAAAAGAAGTCTTTCTTACAAAACTTAACACGTCTTACCATGTGTGATTTCATCATCCCCACAATCTATAAAAACTGAACCAGTGACGGTTTCACCAGGCTCATATATTTTAGTTGGGTTGTCCAGTTTTATAGATGTTTCAAACCTCATTTTGAAATATAACGAATAATAGTAAACAGTATTATTCCAATTTCAGCTTCCAATCGAATAAAATCTCATATCCCATACTATACCATTTTTAGTTTCATCACACTGCTTCAATCCGTGTGTCACTGTGTGCATTTATGTAGTATGTGTGTTAATGTTTGTTTATAATAGTGACATAGCAGTCCCACAGAAAAGTAACTATAGAATCCTTGATGTATTTTTGTGCATAAGTCGAGTTTTTGTGACGTGTACAATAATAAAATTGTAATACTATTTCTAACTTGTGTACAGGATGCCCTTGTAAAGAATGAAGAAGGATGAATTTATTAGAGAATTCTTTCAGGTGTAGTAAGCTCCTAAACAGAAAGCTCTCTATACAGTATATATTCAAAAATATAATAGCCATTTTAACGCTATGATAATAACTCAAATTCATTGAATCTAGTTGGAGCCATTTAGTAAAGCGATGGTAATCTGTGCAATTAATGATCTAAAATTCTTAAAGGAATAGTTCCAATAATGATCGGAGCATTCACACGTAATGCAAAGTACCCTCTGATTTCTACCTCCATCTAAAATAAAGTATCATTTCGTAAGAGATATAAAAATGTAAAAACTTTCTCCGAATGAATTTGATCAAGTTATTCAAATGTAGGGAAAAGAGGTAAATTATTCACCGTCACTTGGTATTCAACGTCGATTATTCTGCAATATCCTCCAAATTTGCTAATTGGGGTGACTGGAATTCGCAGGCAGTCTTCTTGCCAAACATGACTAGCTCCAGAAAGTAAAGGTAATCCTGATGTTAAAAAGGCACTAGCGATTTGCTTAGAAGACGTTCTATAACGCATTTGGGCGTAGTAAGTTGATCGCTAAAAATTCATCATAAATATTTTATAACTTTGTTTCTATTTTTATGACAATTTTGGGAAACTTTTTGAGAAAACATACTTGAAAGAGCATAAGCGTACAACCAGTAACTTCTGAGTAGCTTGAATTTCTCACTGTGGCCTTAAATGAAAGATATTCTCCAGGAACATAACCCATTCGATGCATTTCAAAAGTAAGTGTAATTGGGTCACTCTCACACCACAAACAACAGATAGTTTTCTCTTTGGTGATGTTGACAGGGGTCGGTGCTAAACTCACATTGTTCAGGTCAGAGGGCATGCTGTTTACTCTAAATTCCTTACTGAATCTATCATTAAATTGGAAGATGGAGCGTATTATATTGACTTTTACTTCGTATTTCACATAGCCATAGAGTCCTCTAAATGAGCTTGGAATATGTAAAGGTAGTGTTGTTGAAAAAGGAAAAGTATTACGGCCTGAATGTAGTGTTGTCCCATCGTTTTCTGTTCGAAGAGTGAATTATTAGGTGAAAAATTACAGACAACAAAAGCAATTTATCAAGTACCATGTATTATAACGGAAGAGATATATTTTTCTTCAGAAGTCCGGGGTACCGTTGTTTCTCTTTTCTTCCCTCTACAGTATGTTGTATATTTCTCAGTAAAATACACATATGCTCTTCCTACTATTTTGATTATTAGTCCTGGAAAATTATAACATCCCAACCAATGAGATGATGTTATTCAGTTCTTTTTACTGTGCTTGTCTTTGTCATATCTTACCATGTGTTCTATCTTCTTCCTCACAATCTATAAAAACTGATCCAGCAACGATTTGGCCAGGATCATAAGTTTCACTTGGATTATTCAAATGTACAGATATCACAGGCCTCATGATGAAATGTAACGATAATTTTGTAAACGTTGGTGTTTGATATCTTAGTTGTTGTTTTGGTAGGTTTTGGTGTTTTGGTAGGTAGGTAGGAATTATAGTTGGAAATGATCTTTAAAATTTAGTAGCCGAAAGAATAAAATCCTATTTAGTATTTGAATTGCATAATAAACTAAATTAAAATAAAAACGTCTGATTCCAATCTTCAATATGTGAATGTAATTTGTAGATTATAGACAAAGTCAACCTCTTGTGTTAAGGTGGCTGTTCCTCTTTTATTTCGAAATTCGAAATTTTGAAATATTTCAAAATTCAAATTAAAATATGCTTCTAACGGTAGCCGAAACCCATAGCCCTACTAACCGAAAAACTAACTGGAGATAACCACACAATCGCAGTATTCGACGCTGGGCAGCATAATAGTGCAATACTTCAAAATAACAAAATGAAAAGTTCCCAAGGAAGTTCCTAATTTTGAATGGTATGTAGTTATTTAACACAGGGAGCCAATAGCAACAGCAATCTGCACTGCAAATTCATCCAATGTGCCCAAGAATTTGTTCATGCCATGAACTGGCTACATTTGAATGTAGAGGCACATTTGCATTTCCACACATTATTATTTCGATTGCACTGCTATCCCTTGGGTGGGACATCAGTAACCATGGGATCGAATTACTACTGACTGTGATAAAGCATGAAAATTATGACACCATCAGCGTTGGCATAGAGAAAAAGCTCTATGCTCTAGCTCATGTCAAGTTGACATCAGTCCATTGCTTCAATGTCGGATATTCTATGACTTGCACATCCGGTCAAGCATCAGCTAGCTTACATTTTACACTTTTTCATTAAACTCTCTTTGCCATTTTTGATATTTTGTCCAGAGTTCTAACCAGACTTTCTTGTGTAGTACAGATTTGAAATGGCAAATTCATTGGCTTTAATTTGGATCGGGTGCATTTTTGATATTGTTCCCCGTTTGCATACATTTTAATTTCAATTTTGAAAGTTTGACAAAAAATCGGCCAAAAAGTTCAACCATTGATAATGTTAGATAACCTACTAATATCAAAAAAGCACCCGATCCAAATCCAAGCCAATGCATTTGCCATTCCAAATCTGTATTACACAAGCAAATCTAGATAGAACTCTGGACAAAATAGCAAAAATGGCAAAAAATTTTAACATGTATTTTGATAGTCAATTGAAATTTCCAAAACTGAGTCACACGTGCCTTAAATTGATTGATTTGTTTTGTTGTTCAATTTTACATAAACAACTTAGCAACTATAGGCCACAGAGCATAGGAATTGGGAATGGAAAATGAATAGTGTTCACATGAAATTTAAAATGATGAGATTCAGTGTCACAATTGGCCCTTTCAAATCACTTTTCATTTAGAGTAGAATTTATTTCAATGATCTCAATAACAATCATCATCAATCTCATAGTATCATCGACTAGGTTAGTATTTGGCAGAGTTAACTGCAGGCTTGCAAGTGGACTGAAATGCTGATAAACACAAGGTTTCAGTTATTCATTCTCAACTATTGACAAACATTACCAAACGCATTTTAAAGATTTAAATATTCATAGCCATATTCAAATTATCTTTTAATGCAACTTAAAAACTGCTTTAACATGATAAATTAATATTGAATACACAGAAAGGCATTTTGTATCTACTTATTGTCACAAACCCTCAACATAATGTACAACAGTTTCACAATTTACCCCAACTAAACAAACATTCATTCATAGGAATGTGAAAAACCCTACACATTATATTATATACGATAAAATTGACCACCTACTACGAGTTATTCGCAACTAAATTGAATTGTACATCACATTAATTCTATATTAATGTGATATATATATATATTCACACATATATATATATTCACATAAGATCAATTTTTCAGTGTGTTTGGATTTGAGCAATGCATATATAGTAATAAATTGTAATCAGAAAGTGGTAACTCTGATCCATTATATCACATTGGAATTGTAATTTACAGGATGAATATCCTATTCATCTGGAGGTTTCAAAGGAATAGTTCCAATAATGATGGGGGCATTCACACGTAACGCCCTAGATCCACTAATCCGTACTTCCAACTACAATAGTATGGTTATATTTTAATTGCACAATAGGAGTAAAAAAATAAAATCTTTCTCTGAATTCTTGGTTTACTTAATTTTTTTTTCATTTTTCACGTAGAAAAATGAATCATTCACCGTCACTTGGTATTCCACGTCGATTATATTGCAAAATCCTCCCAATTTGCTTATGGGGACAGTTGGAATTTGTAGACAATCTTCCTCCCAACAATAACTAGCTCCAGAAAGTAAAGGTAACCCTGATGTTAAATTAGCACTAGCAACTTCTCTAGATGATACCCTTGAACGCATTTCGGCGTAGTTAGTGGCTCGCTAAAGATAGGTCATAAATTATATAATTAAGCTGCTTGGAAAAACATGTTTAGGGCAGTTTGGAAATAGTTTTGAGAAAACTTACTTGAAATAGTGCAAGCTTACAGCCAACAACTGTAGAGTTGCTTGAATTTTTCACTTCGGCCTTAAATGAAAGATATTCCCCAGGGATATAGCCCATTCGTCGGATGTCAAAGATAACTGTAATGGGTTCACTCTTACAACAACAGCAACATATAGTTTTGTCTTTCGAGATGTATACATGATTGGTTGCAGAGCTCAGAGTATTGAGGTCACAGGGCATGCTATTCACTTGAAATTCTTTTTTGAACCTATCATTAAACCGAAAGATGGAACGTTTTATATTAACTTTCACTTCGTATTTCACAGCGCCATGTGGCCCTTTAAACGAGCCTGGAATATTTAAAGGCAGTGTTTTTGCAAAGGGATAAGTATTTCGCCCTTTACGCAGAGTTGTCCCTTTGGCTCCTATTTAAATAGTATGGAGAAGTTTTATTCACAATTAATTTGAAAATTTATTTAATCAGTAGTAGATATGAAGTTGTAGTAGTTAAAGTACCATGAAAAATCACAGACCAAAAATATTTTTCTGCCGCAGTGCGTGGCACGGTTTCCGTTGTTTCTTCTTTTTGAAAGGAAGATATCTTTTCCCCTCTCCAGCGCACAAAAGCTCCTCCTATTATTTCGATTTCCATTCCTGGTTAATTACAAAATTCAAACCAAACATTTATATGCGGTCACATTACATATTATCAGTTTGTTTTAATTATATTTGTAGTATTACAAATACCAAATAAGTTTGGGCCCATTATTTAGGTGAAGAGGTGCACTGCGTGACAGAGAACAATAGAGACCTGCCGATGGAACGAAGAGCGTCCATTGTATTCTGTCACGAACGGCATTGTTTCGCCCAAACAATGGGCCCAAACTTATTTGGTATAGTTGTAACACTCACGAATTCAGTTTTCTTAACAAGATTACATCTTACCATTTGTTCTGTCATCTTTCTCACAATCTATGAAAACTCGACCGGAGATGCTTTGACCAGGGTCGTACAATTCAGTTGGATTATCCAACTCGACATTTATTTTTGGCTTCATTTTGACAAGACGACAATAAACCTTACATTAGAAATTAGCAATGATCGCCAAAGATTGGTGGTCAATGAAACAATCTCCGAACATCACTTTGAATGCGTGCAATAATTTACAATATCGTTCAAAGACCCTTTGAAATATCAATTGCACAGTAACTATAGAATCCTTGATATGACTCAAAAGAGCTACTTCTTTGGAATACTTTTATTGTAAAAGTTGTGTTCATCTGTTCATATGGATGGGTGCAAGGTGAGTGAAATTGTCATGGTAATAGGCTTCTGAATAAAGGTGAGGAAAATTTGAAATCCTGTGAAATAGGCCACGGGAACGGGGTCTTATGGGGCACGGGAACAGGAGAGGAATGAGGGGATGAGTGCCGGAGATACAGACAAAATAAATGTGATTAAAACGCTTTAAACTTAGATCTGTAGAGTTTTGCACTGAGGAGGTGTGTAACTGAAATCATTGTGATCCAATTGTTCGACTATTTCTAACTAATAGCTAGCATAATCCCATGTTTAAGCTAAACTCATGACAGTTTCAACGATAATGGGAAGGAGGTGTGCAGTGCAGGGTTGTAGTAATTCCGGAGCTCTCAAGATACTATTCACTTGATCCCGAAAGAGGACAAAAAGGTGGAAACACGAAAATCATAGATTGAATTCATTTCAGTTGATCAACCTAGCAGAAATTTAATTAACTATGGCATATGTAGTTTGCATTTCAGATATTGATTACAAACAGACCGGGAATAAAAAGAAGCTACACCAGTTTGTAGTTCCTACAATAAGAGATATTGCGTAGACACCCGAGGTTGCAACATCTGTCGTTATACGGTTGCATTTTGGCAAGCATATCAACAGTTTTTGTGGTGATCTCCTCCATGTTTTATCTGACATTTCTAGCAATATTCACAAGAACAACATAATTATGGCACGAATAAAACGTTGCGACAATGAAGAACGCGATCAATTGAAACTATTAAATTCTTCGAACAAGGCGCCCGTAAAGCCCATGGAACTAAAGTACCATCCGCTAATTCGCAACAAAGTCGCTCCCGATCTCGGCCAATCTCGGGTCCAGTTCCGGATCGCACAAGAAATCACACATTATCTGCTGACATGGAAAATGTAGAGTACAATTGCGAGGAACAATGTTACATTAAAAATATCGGCAAGAAATCTCATCATAATAAAGGGTCGTTAAAATCCAAAAGTTGTCCGCAGGAAATTGACAAACAAAACAGTCGTCTGAACACCACGATGAAAAGTGAAAAACGGGAAGCTTTACTTTTACTCTCAACTCGTAGTCTTCCGAAACAAAAACAGCAAATCTCGAATTGTTTTGTTAACATGTTTTGACCGTTTTTAGTCAATTTTTAGGGGATGTTGGGCCTCTTTGGGTGCATTTCAGACTCGTGTTAGCCTATTTTCGAGGCCGGCCAGACCCCGTGTTGGACCAACCTGACCGGCCTGGTGGAAATGTCTGACTGCATCTGTACGGTCTAACAATGACGGAGAATTTCTAAGCGATTATAGGGATTATAGAGAAAATCTGGATTTTCCGTCATTCAAATCATATGAAAATCTATTTCTCAACTTGATCGACGATATACTATAGCTCTAGAAGAATGAGCAAATATGCTTCTAACACCATACCATCAGTACGGATTTCCAAGAGGTGGTTCTCATTCCAAGAGTCCTGACTAGAAAATGATAGGAATATGTAGGTAATACAGTATTGTTCTAGTCATCTCTCATAATTTCCGAGTCGCGAAAACTAAACCTAAATTGAGAATTAGATGCACCACACTTAGGCTCATACTCTGAACTCTGACTTGAGACCACTCCAAAGCTTATGAGTGACTTAAGATCACCTTTCCTCAAAATCGGTACCACGATATCCCCATCTCAAGACAATCTTATAGCAATATCTTTTGTCCATCTTATCGGTACCATGATCATCGTCTTATGACTTAAGATCGTAAAATAACAATCTTAAGTTCGTCTTTCCCAAGACCCCGATTTTGTCGTCTTGAGACGATCTTTCGTCCTTTTTGGTAGGTATTTTCCTCAATAAAACGAATGTCCCTTGTGTTGGCTTTATCTCACATCAACAATTTACGAGAACTGTTGCCATAGTTTTCTGGATGAGAATACGAGAGTAGGGAGTGTCAATAGGGGGGTAATTGGATTGTTGATGAAAATTCAAGTATCCGTAGTAACCCCACCGATTTTGTCTAAAATTTTGGTCTGACGAGATCGTAAGATGGACTTGAGATGAACTTTCCTTGATTTTATGAAAGACGGGACTCAAGTCAGTCTTGTGTAAGACGATGTTGTCACAATGATCGTGGTACCGATTTTCAATAAGATCTTCGCTGGTATTAAGATGATCTTACATAATATAATCTTAAGATGGTCTTATGACGGAGGTTGGTAGTACCAGCATTAGTAGAACTGGATAAGCCTTCGTTCCCGTAGCCTATTTTAAGCTTATGCTAGGGAGTATTCAAAATTAACATCACCTTTATAGAAGCCAGTCCCCATAACAATTTCACTCACCTATATTATATCTATGGGTGCATAATATTATATCAATGAATGTAATCCACACATTATTCAGTCTACAAAAATTTTACTCGTTACCAGTACTGTATTTAGAAATCGATTTCGATGGGGGCTATGATATCATAGGACAATATCTATTAGGCATAATCGCGCGAAGCGCGAAAATTTTTGGCTTATTTTGTCTAAAATGAGTCAAAAATAGCCTAAAAATCACATAAAATCGCGCGAAGCGCGAAATTTTTTGGTATTTTGAAAAAAATTTTCCTTTTTTCTTGGATTTCGGGGGGGGGGGCTTTAGCCCCCAAAGCCCACCCCCTCAATACAGCCTTGCTCGTTACGTAATAGAAAACATGAATTCACATTACATTTCAAAATTATCCGATACTACGATTTTGCAATAAATTGGTTAGGATTAGCAATAGTTAATAGTAATGAGTAACTCTAATACATAGGAACAAAATACGTTTATGTATAGTAATTTAGGTTTGTATTAATACTATGTATGATATAGTGATAAACCATATGTACATGCAGGTGACATTCTATTCTGCCCAGATAAAGATTTCAAAGGAATAGTTCCAATAATGATGGGAGCATCCAAACGTAACGCCTTAGATCCGATCTGTACCTCGACCTAAGAAGAATTAAGTAATATTTATTTGCATACTATAATTTCTTCAAAAATAAAATTCTAAATCATTCACCATCAATTGGTAATCCACTTCGATTATTTTGCAATATCCTCCCAATTTGCTCGTTGGGACGATTGGAATTTGCAGACATTCTTCTTCCCAAATATGGCTAGTTCCAGGAAGTAATGGTAATCCTGATGTTAAAAGAACACTAGCAACTTCTTTAGATGATGTCTTGGAATGCCCTTCGGCATAGTTAGTAGCTTGCTAAAGATATAATAGATATTTTAATCCGTTTTCCATGGGCTTGTAAAAAAATTTTTTTTGTTTCTTTTAAAGGTTGAGAATTAAATCATACTTGTAAGAGTGCAAGCTTAAAGCCAGAAACTTTTGATTTACTTGAATTTATCACTTCGGCTTTAATTGAAAGATATTCCCCAGGAACATAGCCCATTCGATGCATTTCAAAAGTAAGTGTAATTGGGCCACTCTTACAGCAACAACAACAGAAAGTTTTGTCTTTCGTTAAATATACGGGATTGGATGCTGAACTCAGAGTATTCAGGTCACAGGGCATGCTATTCACTTGAAATTCTTTACTGAATCTATCATTAGCTTTGAGAAAGGAGCGTTTTATATTGACTGTTACTTCGTATTTCACAGAGCCATGGGGTCCGCTAAATGAGCATGGAATATTTAAAGGCAGTTTTACTGAAAAGGGAAAAGTATTGCGACCTCTACCAAGGGTTGTCCCTTTGCTTCCTCTTTGGACAGTAATTAGGGGGAACAATGTTTCATTTTTTAAAGTGGGGCATATTAACAATTGATATTATAGAATAGAGGCTGCAAACTTTGATAATAAAAAAATAATTGTTTCAGTGTTTGGAGTACCATTAAAAATCAATGACCCAAAATACTTTTCTGAC
Source organism: Tomocerus qinae (assembly GCA_020055645.1). NCBI lineage: Eukaryota > Metazoa > Arthropoda > Collembola > Entomobryomorpha > Tomoceridae > Tomocerus > Tomocerus qinae. The sequence goes on along the minus strand of CM034546.1, from coordinate 103,542,783 downwards.
GAACTGAAATAGTGGTAAACGTCTTTTTCTTCTCGGGTAAACAGGTCCGTTTCTCTCTCCATTACCACCAACTGTACAAAGGCAGCTCCCAATACTTCAATTTCCAATCCTGGATGAAGACAAATATACGTTTGTAAATAGTGTGCATTTAATTATTAGGAAGTGAGAAAAAGAGTATCATACTTTACCATGAGTTCTGTCATCTTTCTCACAATCTATGAAAACTCGACCGGAGATGCTTTGACCAGGGTCGTACAATTCAGTTGGATTATCCAACTCGACATTTATTTTTGGCTTCATTTTGACAAGAAGACGACAATAAACCTTACATTAGAAATTAGCAATGATCGCAAAAGATTGGCTTCTTTGGAAGACTTTTATTGTAAAAGTTGTGTTCATCTGCTCCTACGGATGGGTGCATAATATATCAATGAATGTAAGCCACACATTATTTAGTCTACAAAAATTTTACCCGTTACGTAATAGAAAACATAAATTCACATTATATTTCAAAATTATCCGATACTACGATTTTGTTTAAGGACGCTGTTTACGTTGGTTGCTAACGAAAAAAATATAATTTCCAAAATTTAACCCGTCAATTGTCACATCCGAAACCCCATAGTTAACCTACCCGGCCATTCCACTACCTCAAGGGGAAGTTTTGGCAGTGCAATATTGATAAACAAGATGCTATCAAGTCAATAACAAAATGAATTCCATGCGACATAAACGGCCGTCTTATGGTATAATATTTGTAAATCTATTGGTTAGTACTTTGGTTAGTACTATATCACTATGACTACGGCGTCAATGCTTGTACTTGATGGCCGTTTATGTCACATGGACAATAGACATCCTTGATAGTAGTTATAACAACCATGGTTATAACTTAAACTTACAAGTATGAATGCATTGAAGCAAGATGCAAACAAAAAAGATTTTTGTACTAAAGTAATAACATTGCCAATGACGACAGGTGGAAATGCTACTATACAAGTCAGTATAGAAATCTTTATAATATAATACACTTCCCCGTTTCCTAGAAACTAATTTTTTGGAATTGCATTGACTTATGCCCTCGGTATTCCATCATCAGCAATTCGGGTCAACCTCCATGCATTTAAAATTCATCATAATATCTTTACATCGACTGTTATAACTTCCGGAGGATCAGTCTGATTTTTATGGGACCTACATTTTGGAACCGTGGACTATCAAGGAACAAAAGTTACCATTCGGAATTTTGATATAGTTGTTTTAAATGCATTTAAAAAAATCAAATTCCCAAAAAAATGAGTCATTTTTAGTTTTTTATAAAACGTTGATGTTTTTGGTCCATTTAAAGCAACTATATCAAAATTCCGAATGCTAACTTTTGTTCCTTGATAGTCCACGGTTCCAAAAATGTAGGTCCCATAAAAATCAGACTGATCCTCCGGAAGTTATAATAGTCGATGTAAAAGATTTTTTAACATGCATTTTGATAGTCCCCTGTGGTTGCTATGCAGGGCCAAAGTGTAACCTTAATAGTAATGAACATACATAGGAACAAAATACTTTTACTGTTTGTTCCATGGTAGTTTGGTATTACCAAGGTGGGCTTAATTTCTATAGCAATATATTTATTGTAAATACACAGGTGAGGAAAGGACTCTATATGAGCTTGTAACTGGAAAAACGTCCTATAATTCGTTGCAAAAAATAAATATAAATGTAACTAAGGACTTTTATTAGAAATCTAAACAATTTTTAACCCTTACACACTCGGATGTTAGGGCCAACATAGGCGCTTTGGGATTTGAGTACAATACACAATTTCAAACTTTGACTTCAGTAGTATGAAATCACCAGCGCCGAGTTGACATTCAATCCAAATGGTAAATAATTGAACAGTTCTAGCTAACACTTTCGAACAGTTCCGAAAGTCTTGGAATGTCTTCCGTAGACAAATTCCTAGGAATATACCCATCTTTCGTACGGGATTGACTAATCCACAAATAGATACAAGACTAAGACTATTAAAACGCGTATATGCAGTTTCAAATACTTATGATATCTATATTATCGAATATTTTAAAATACTTTTTCGAATAGTTTTGCAAGTAATATTCAGCATTCTAATCCACAAATTTGTTAAAATAATGACTAACAAATATTATAAATATTAATATTAAAATATTGCATTAACAAATACGTTTAAAAAATTCCAAACAATTCAAAATTATTCCTTGATACCAAAAACTATTAGAAATTCCTAAAATATATTTTACAAAATGTTTCAAGCAGAAAATTTTAAACCTTCGGAAAGGATTTGGGCAACTTGAGTATACACTTCGTGTGTATTACTTAGGATTAGAGTATAACCTGTATTTATTTACCAAAATTTCCAAAATGTGGCAGAAGGTGAATAGCTCGGACTTTCAGGAAAATTTCTAATTAGTTTTAAATTAAAGCGTTGGCGAAAAATCATGTTTTACCGCTAACGCTACAATTCAAAACGTGTTACATTTTTCGGAGCCACAAGTCCGAGTATTTACCTTCCGCCACCTTGTGGAAATTTTGAAGAATTTTGGTAAATAAATACAGGCTAGGTTGCCCCGCTATTAGCCTCCCTTAATTAACTCAACATCCGTCAAAGTACTTCTAAAATGCTAAAATTATGCGTATGCGAAGGTATTGAAAAGCTGACGAAGTAATTCTAAAATGTTCGATACTACTCCAAAGGTATTCAGAAGTACTTCGAATAACTGGCGTAGCGTTTTAGTTTACTCGGCATTGCTCGAAAATTTTAAAATGAATTCTAAAACATTCGAAAATTTTAAAAATGCATTCTAAAATATTCGAAAATTTTATAAATGCATTCTTAATATTCGAAAATTTTAAAAATACGTTATAAAATTATCAAAAATTTTAAAATGAATACTAAAATTTTCGAAAATTATCTAAGAAATTTTTAAGTCACCGGCAACGTAACGGAAATTATTTGGAAGTATTAAAGAATTTCAAAAAAAGCGTTAAAAAATTTCCGAAGAAAGGTTAGTAGCTGTTGGGTATACCAATGACCAATAGGGAGCAATATTGGCTATTGGGCGGGTAAATTGATGGGTGGCTAGAGCTCAAAAGGGGTAAAAGTCAAAAATTGGTGTATAGGTTTGAAGTTTCAGTATTTTGCTCGTTTAGCTCACTACCTACCCTTACCGGTCCCTTTGTCCTTCTAAACTCCTTAGCTTGTTTTGAATCGAATGTCAATTTATTTATAATTTAACGATTTCATGTGTAACTGTGTATGGTACACAACACAATTCCCAAAGGGCCTATGCTAATCCTAACATCCGAGTGTAAGGGTTAAAAATTGTTTAGATTTCTAATAAAAGTCCTTAGTTACATTTTTATTTATTTTTGGCAACAAATTATAGGACGTTTTTCGACTGACAAGCTCATATTACTATTGAAATGATAAGGACAAACTCTGGGACGGATCGTCCCAGCTCATGGTACCAATCTAAATTCAGTTAGGAACTTATTTTCATTCGAATGATCATAGAGATTGCCATACGAATTGATAGTCATTTAGTTTCCAATTAATTTGAAGTACTTAATACCAATGTATCGAGATTAACGTAAAATTTTCAACAAATTACACTCCCGATGCAATCTATGCAATGGAACACGCAACAATTGCGATCACCGAAATCTGTAATCCCTTTGCAAAATGCATCCACCAATGAAAAGAGACTTTAACCTCGTTTTTTGACAATTTCAAGTACCTATATGCTAAAGTACGAATATATAGAGGTGGAAATTCTGAGAGCTTAACTGTAATTTGTTTTCAGAAATAATTAAATAAACAGTGAAATTCTCGTTCCCTACTTGTCCTCGTCCATACTCCACTCCACGCTCTCCAACTCGAGCCTCACTGGGCAGCGGGGCAAGTGCTAAAGTTTTATAATCCACTGTACAACTTGGCCCGACTCAGCCTGACTCATTGGCCCCCTAACCCACAGGCGTGAGTTAAACGAAATTCCTGAGGAATTTCATTCTGAAATCGACACTATTAATATACTCAATGTACATTTCAACCGGCCGGTCATTTTATATAGTCACTGGTTATCAAGGATTTTCAACCGGAGTCCATACTCCAGCCTCAGCTCCGGGGCAATGGGAAGTTGCTTAGATCATGATCCTCAATCTCACTCTCAGTTCCTCCAAACTCATTGACCTGACCCCATGTGAACCTCAGAGATTGAGTGTGCAGCGAACTTCTTGAGGAAGTTCAATCTGAAATAGGCACTTTTTAAATTATAAATGCGACACCTAAATAAGTAATCAGCGAATCCATTAACTGAAAAGCCTAGGATATATTTGACTGAGGAAGTTTCACGAAAAAATGTTTTAGCCGGGAGCCACCGCAATCACGGAATAATAAAATAATGTATATAGAAAATACAATTTACAGACGCCAAAATTAGCGAGGTTCGCTTTAAAAACTCCACAACAAAGCACAAAATCCAACCATGCATTCTTCCTGTACGCTTGGAAAATAAAATACTGTAGCAGAAGGGCTACCTTTTAAATTTGTGCAACACTTGACAGCACACCGCCTAACCATCGCTAATTCCAACAATGGACAATAGACGCCTGTCAATATGAGAAATACGCATACTAGGAATTACTAGAAATAAGATGGGGACGGGACTGCTGGGACAAAAATTCATATTTTTGTCCCAGAGTTTGTCCACCGATATAAAGGTCCTTTCCCCACCTGTCTATAAGCAAAACAAGCGTCACTATAGAAATTTAGCCCGCCTTGGGTATTACCCATTGCGGAGTGGCACTTGGATACGCATTCTGATTGGCTGAAATTTTTTGAAATCCAGCCTTCTGATTGGCTATTGCTATAACGAATATTTTATAGATTCCCCAGATGGGGGAATTTTAGCAACACTTTACAATTTACTACAAATTACAATGCACTGCATGAATATTATACACAGGATGCACACAAAGATTATAACTTTGCAAGGTACAACAACGGAATCATTCTCATTCTACTATTATGAATCATTTACCGCGTATAGTAATTGAAAATCATGATGTTGAAGTGTGAAATGTGAATTATTGATAAACTGCCTCCGATTGGGACAGATGACACATTCGGTTTTATTTTACTTATTTTACTTTTACTTATTTTATTTTTTTAGTTCAATGGGTAATACCAAACTAACATGGAACAAACAGTATGTATAGTAATTTAGGTTTGTATTAATACTATGTATGATACAGTGATAAACCATATGCACATGCAGGTGACATTCTATTCTGCCCAGATAAAGATTTCAAAGGAATAGTTCCAATAATGATGGGAGCATCCAAACGTAACGCCTTAGATCCGATCTGTACCTCGACCTAAGAAGAATTAAGTAATATTTATTTGCATACTATAATTTCTTAAATACAAATTATAAATCATTCACCATCAATTGGTAATCCACGTCGATTATTTTGCAATATCCTCCCAATTTGCTCGTTGGGACGATTGGAATTTGCAAACATTTTTCTTCCCAAATATGACTAGTTCCAGGAAGTAATGGTAATCCTGATGTTAAAAGAACACTAGCAACTTCTTTAGATGATGTGATTGAATGCCCTTCGGCATAGTTAGTAGCTTGCTAAAGATATTTTAACCGTTTTCTATGGGCTTGCAAAATTATTTTTTTGACATTTCTATTAAAGGTTGAGAAAACATACTTGTAAGAGTGCAAGCTTAAAGCCAGAAACTTTTGAGTTACTTGAATTGATCACTTCGGCTTTAAATGAAAGATACTCTCCAGGAACATAGCCCATTCGATGCATTTCAAAAGTAAGTGTAATTGGGCCACTCTTACAGCAACAACAACAGAAAGTTTTGTCTTTCGTTAAATATACGGGATTGGATGCTGAACTCAGAGTATTCAGGTCACAAGGCATGCTATTTACTTGAAATTCTTTACTAAATGTAACATTAGCTTTGAGAAAGGAGCGTTTTATATTGACTGTTACTTCGTATTTCACAGAGCCATGGGGTCCGCTAAATGAGCATGGAATATTTAAAGGCAGTTTTGTAGAAAAGGGAAAAGTATTGCGGCCTCTACTAAGGGTTATCCCTTTGTTTCCTGTTTGAACCAGTTGAACATTAATTAAGGGAGAACAGTGTTTGTTTTTCAAAGAGGAGCATTTTAAAAATTAATATATAGATACGCCACAAACATTGATTGACAAGAATATTGTTTCAGTGTTCTGAGTACCTTTAAACATCAAAGAACCAATATACTTTTCTGACGAAGAGCGATTTACATATTCTCTCTTTTCACTTGACACTTGCTTTTGTTCCCTCCACTTTACCCAGGTTCCTCCCAATATTCCAATTTCCAATTCTGGATAATGGCAAATATATGTTTGTAAATAGTATGCAATTGATTATAAAGAAGTGAGAAAAAGTATCATATTTGACCATTTATTTTGTCTTCGTCCTCACAATCAATGAAAACTCGACCAGAGACGATTTGACCAGGGTCATAAGTTTCAGTTGGATTATCAAACTCCACATTAAAATTTGGCTTCATTTTTAAAATAAGTCGTTAATTTAATAAACCTTACAAGAGTACTGATCGGCAAAAGCATGCCAATGTTTAATGGAATGGAAGGTCAATAGAATGGAACAAAAATCTCATTATTATTATGAATGTATTCGTTATTTAGTACAATAGTAATGGTAGTAAAAGAAACCTGACTACTATACTTACTTCGAGCATCTCTTTGAATGCATGCAAACAATATTGTTTCTAAACAGCCTGTGAAATATCAATTTACACAGTATAGAATAGTAACAGTAGTAACTATAGAGTCATTGATGTCAGGCATAGGACATGTATGATGCAAAGTGCAAATGAAATACAACTTTTTAGTCAAAGAATACAAGAGCTATTTCTTTTCTACTCAAAAATTATTGTGCTCAATGTACAGTAGTCTAGATACATTACAAGGATAATAGAAGTATCTATTCTATATTATAATTTACAATTGTCTGTTTGTATCTTTGTCCATCCCTAATTATAGCATGTTGAATCCCTATTAGACCATGTTGAATCCCTATTAGACCATGTTGAATCTCTATTAGACCATGTTGAATCCCTATTAGACCATGTTGAATCCTTATTAGACCATATTGAGACTCTATTTTATATTATTTTATATTATTTTATATTATTTTATATTATTTTATATTTTTTTTATTTTATTTTATATTATTTTATATTATTTTATATTATTTTATATTATTTTATATATTTTTTATTTTATTTTATATTATTTTATATTATTTTATATTATTTTATTTTATTTTATATTATTTTATATTATTTTATATTATTTTATTTTATTTTATATTATTTTATATTATTTTATCTGTTTATCCCTTTTTAGAGCATGTTGAAATCCTATTCGAGCATCTTTAATTTTGCTAATATGTAAAACAGTGCCCTGTCGTAGGACGGGTTAACCAGTTAGTTAATACATATTACATGTAATTAATGTTCTGTAATTTCGCTACTAAATATAATGTGCATTTAATTATACAGCTTTCCTAAGGTACTTAGCTTTGGCAGTATAAAAATGTGTTACGTATTTTATTAATAGCTGCATGAAACTAAAAAAGCAAATAACTATACACAACGATTTTAATAAATACAGTGGGTTTAGATTTGGCAGATAGTGGAGTATGCAATATTAGTAATGAGTAAAGCCAATTATAGAATCCTATTGGAACCATATTACATAGGAAGTAAATTCTGGGCAGGTAAATCATTTACAGGTGACATATCATTCTGCGGCGCAGTTAAAGAATTCAAAGGAATAGTTCCAATAACGATGGGAGAAGTCAAACGTAACGACCTGGATCCCCTGATCTGTACCTCCATCTGCAATGAAATAATATTCATTTGTATGTAACCTGATAAACACTTTCTCCAAAATAATTTATGGCCGAGTTTTTCAAGCTTAAGAAAATTCTGAATTATTCACCATCGCTAGGTATTCCACGTCGATTATTTTGCAATACCCTGCCAATTTGCTGGGTGGGCCGATTGGAATTTGCAGGCAGTCTTCTTCCCAAACATAACTAGTTCCAGGAAGTAAAGGCAATCCTGTTTTTAAAAGAACACTAGCAACTTCTTTAGATGATGTCTTGGAATACCCTTCGGCATAGTTAATAGCTTGCTAAAGATTAATAGGTAAGTATTTTAATAAGCTTACTTCGGTGGCTGTAAAATATATTTTTGGACATTTCTGTTAAAGGTTGAGAAATCATACTTGTAAGAGTGCAAGTTTACAGCCCGATACTTGCGACTTGCTAAAATTTCTCACTGTGGTTTTAAAAGCGAGATATTCTCCAGGAACATAGCCCATTCGGTGCAATTCGAATACAAGCCTAACTGGGCCACTCTTACAACAAAAACAACAAACAGTTTTGTCTTTCGTTGAATATAAGGGTTTGGCTGCAAAACTCAGAATATTCAGGTCACAGGGCATGGTAGTCACTTGAAACTCTTTACTGAATCTGTTATCAGATTTGAAAAGGGGACGTTTGATATGGACTTTTACTTCGTATTTTACAGAGCCATGGGGTCCACTAAATGAGCATGGAATATTTAAAGGCAGTGTTACTGAAAAGGGATAAGTAGTGCGGCCTTTACTAAGGATTGTCCCATCGTTACCTATTTGAACGGTAGAACAGTAAGTTTAGTAAGCTACAAAAAAGAATAAATTATTGTTTCAGTGTTTGGAGTACCATTAAAAATCAAAGACCAAAAATACTTTTCTGACGAAATGCGAAGCACCGTTTTTGTGTTTTCGTCTGACCTTCTGCTTTCTGTTTCTCCCGTCCATTGTACAAAAGCTTCTCCCAATATTACAATTTCCAATCCTAGATAAAATATTATTGTACATATTATGCATTGAATTGGACTTAAGTATGAGAAAAGTGTATCGTTTCTGACCATTTGTTCTGTCGTCTTCCTCACAATCTATGAAAACTCGACCGGAGACGATTTGACCAGGGTCATACGTTTCAGTCGGGTTATCTAATTCAACATTTATTCTAGGACGCATTTAAAAATAAGACAAAGATTGGTGGCCAATAAAACAATAATTTTATCTTCGAACATCTCTTTGAATCATCTTTGAATGCATGCATTACAATATTGTTCTCAAAGCCTTTAAAATATCAATTGCACAGTAACTATAGAATCCTTGATGTGACTCAAACTATTTATGCTATGTAATCAAGACTTTTATTTAGCTATGTACTTCTTTCGAATACTTTTTGTAAAAGTTGTAATATGTTCATTGGGTACATGACAAGGATTATAGAAGTATGTATTATAATAATATGCAATTACTAATGTTCTGTAATTTCGCATAAATATGCGGTTTGGTTTTGGATTGGTAGCCGCTAATTGCAACGAATAACTCAAATACATAGAATTTTATTGTGACTATATAAATATTACATAGGAAGTAAATTCTCCACAGCTAAAGAATTCAAAGGAATAGTTCCAATAATGATGGGAGCATTCCAATGTAACGAACTATATCCGATCTTTACCTCCATCTAAGTACAATTAAATATTTATTTGTATTTCTCCAAAATAATTTCAATTCTTCAAAAAGAAAATTATAAATCATTCACCATCAATTGGTAATCCACGTCGATTATTTTGCAATATCCTCCCAATTTGCTCGTTGGGACGATTGGAATTTGGAAACATTTTTCTTCCCAAATATGACTAGTTCCAGGAAGTAATGGTAATCCTGATGTTAAAAGAACACTAGCAACTTCTTTAGATGATGTCTTGAATTGCCCTTCGGCATAGTAAGTAGCTTGCTAAACATATAATAGATATTTTAATCCGTTTTCTATGGGCTTGTAAAACTATTTTTTTTACATTTTTGAAAACGATTGATAAGACATACTTGTAAGAGTGCAAGCTTAAAGCCAGAAACGTTTGAGTTACTTGAATTTCTCACTTCGGCTTTAAATGAAAGATATTCCCCAGGAACATAACCCATTCGATGCATTTCAAATGTAAGTGTAATTGGACCACTCTTACAGCAACAACAACAGACAGTTTTGTCTTTCGTTAAATATACGGGATTAGATGCACAACTCAGAATATTCAGGTCACAGGGCATACTATTTACTTGAAATTCTTTACTGAATCTATCATTAGCTGATAAAAGAGAGCGTTTTATATTAACTTTTACTTTGTATTTTACAGAGCCATGGGGTCCGCTAAATGAGCATGGAATATTTAAAGGTAGTTTTGTTGAAAACGGAAAAGTATTGCGACCTCTACCAAGGGTTGTCCCTTTACTTCCTGTTTGGACAGTAATTTTATTAAGGTAGAACAGTGTTTGTTTTTTAAAGTGGAGAACATTGATAAACAATAATAGTTGTTTCAGTATCTGGAATACCTTCAAAAATCAACGACCCAACATACATTTCTGACGAAAAGCGATCTACATAATCTGTTGCTCCTTTTCCCACATCTGCTCCCGTCCTTGTTTCACTCCATTTTACAAGTCCTTTCCCCAATATTTCAATTTCCAATCCTGGATGACGCAAATAAGTCAAGTAAAAGTTAAAAGTCTTGATTACATAGCAGGTTGTCCAGGACTCCTAAAAGACTTTACTCCTAAAGGATTCCTAAAAAATTCTTCGTTCTCCTATGCCAGATTTTTACTGATTGTTTTTAACTATTTTAGAGTTGGCCTTTTACCGCATCTAATCGTGACTATTCGATTGGTTGTTTACTTGGTTGTTTAAAAATCACGAATCAGTTTAATTTTCAACAAATTTAATGCTAGTTAAATGTAAGGCAATCTGATATTGCATGAAGAAGCTACACTACACATAATATTAACTGTCATTTGGAATCCTTTAGGAGTAAAGTGTTTTTGATTCCCTCGAATTTCCATGTAACCCATAGTAGGCATTTAATTATTAGGAAGTATGAGAAAGGTATATCGTAAATGACCATGTGTTTTGTCTTCGTCCTCACAATCAATGAAAACTCGACCAGAGACGATTTGACCAGGGTCATAAGTTTCAGTTGGATTATCAAACTCCACGTTTATTTTTGGCTTCATTTTGAAAGAATACAAGTTATAAACCTTACTGTATGAAATGATCGCCAAAGATTAGCAGCCAACTCAATGGAGTAAAAATCTCATGTCTCATCCTGTTTCTCTATCTCTTTGCTTGTATGCAAGACTTGTGTATAGAACAAAATGAGATAGCCCTATATAGCAGTAGGTGAGTAACTATAGAATCCTTATTTAATCCTTATGGTTCTACACAGTACCTAGTAATAGCGAGGCGAAGAGTTAGATAGCCATTATTAACATAAATAAATAAATGAGACTTATTCTGAAGCATGAACTCCATATTACACAACTTGAAAGTCTAGTCCATTTATGTAAGCCACACATTATTTCAGTCTACAAATATTTGGCCATTTATACGTTTGGAAAATAAGAATTGATTGACAATGCATTGCAAAATGCACTATGGTATTGTAATAAATATGGGGTTTCGGATTAGTCGTTAATAGTAATCTATAATAAGTAACTCAATTACATTTAATTTTATTGTAACTACATATTATTACATAGGAAGTAAATTCTTCACGGGTATAGAATTCAAAGGAATAGTTCCAATAATGATGGGAGCATTCAAATGCAACGAACTAGATCCGATCTGTACCTCCATCTAAGTACAATTAAATATTTATTTGCATTTCTCCAAGATAAATTAATTTCTTCAAAAAGAAAATTATGAATCGTTCACCATCAATTGGTAATCCACGTCGATTATTTTGCAATATCCTCCCAATTTGCTCGTTGGGACGACTGGAATTTGCAGACACGCTTCCCAAATATGACTTGCTCCAGGAAGTAATGGTAATCCTGATGTTAAAAGAACACTAGCAACTTCTTTAGATGATGTGATTGAATGCGCTTGGGCGTAGTTGGTAGCATACTAAAATATAATAGATATTTTAATTCGTTTGATCTGTGTGTTTAAAAAGCTTCTTGCACATTTCTGAAAAAGATTTGAGAAGACATACTTGCCATAGTGCTAGCTTTAAGCCAGAAACTTCTGAGTTGCTTGAATTTTTCACTTCGGCTTTAAATGAAAGATATTCCCCAGGAACATAGCCCATTCGATGCATTTCAAAGATAAGTGTAATAGGGCCACTCTTACAGCAACAACACCAGAAGGTTTTGTCTTTTGTTAAATATACGGGATTGGCTGCTGAACTCAGAGTATTCAGGTTACAGGGCATACTATTTACTTGAAATTCTTTACTGAATCTATCATTAGCTGATAAAAGAGAGCGTTTTATATTGACTTTTACTTCGTATTTTACAGAGCCATGGGGTCCGCTAAATGAGCATGGAATATTTGAAGGTAGTTTTGTTGAAAACGGAAAAGTATTGCGACCTCTACCAAGGGTTGTCCCTTTACTTCCTGTTTGAACAGTAATTAAGATAGAAGTGTTTGTTTTTCAAAGTGGAGAACATTGATACACAATAATAGTTGTTTCAGTATCTTGAATACCATCAAAAATCAATGACCCAAAATACTTTTCTGACGAAAAGCGTTGCACCCAATCGGTTAGTCCTTTTCCCTCTTCTAGTCCCCTCCTTCTTTCCGTCCATTGGACATAGGCTTCCCCCAATATTTCAATTTCCAATCCTGGATGATGGCAAATATATATAGGCAAATGGTAGGCATTTAATTATAAGGAAGTATGAGAAAGTTATAAATGACCATGTGTTTTGTCTTCGTCCTCACAATCAATGAAAACTCGACCAGAGACGATTTGACCAGGGTCATAAGTTTCAGTTGGATTATCAAACTCCACGTTTATTTTTGGCTTCATTTTGAAAGAATACGACAAGTTATAAACCTTACGGTAAGAAATGATCGCCAAAAATTAGCAGCCAACTCAATGGAATAAAAATCTCATGTCTCATTCTCATCCTGTTTCTCTATCTCTTTACTCTTTGCTTGTATGCAAGGCTTGTTAATAAGATAATAGCTGAGTAACTATAGAATCCTTATGGAGTAATAACCTAGCAATTAGCGAGTCTATACCCCGGGCCGGTCACACTTTGCATGCTAATAACTAAAATGCTATTGCAATACATATTTGACCTTGGGTAAAACTTGTTCTTCTGAAGCATGAATTCCATGTTACATAACTTGGAAGTTGTTATTTTCAATGCCTAAAAGCTCAAACACTAGGACCGGGTTGTACAATTGACTGAAACTGATGAGGTAAATAACTGCAGAGAAGGTCAGGTCACTATAAAATAACTGATTTTATTGACTGACAACAAAACACTCTACAAACCACTCACGCAGCCAGTCACACAGTAGAAATTAGCAGCACGCTTCTCTCGGCGTCTCCGAGACAAGACTAACGGACAACAACCGCTCTGCACTGCAACTGAATTGCAACTCTCAATTCTCTAAACTGAACTGAGCTGAACTAAAATGCTCAACGAGCTTGCCTTATTGCACTAACAAACAAAAAGCAAATCAAGTGGGTTCTAAATCCAACATACTCCCACCATTAAGTTCGTAACAAAATAGAACTTAATCCAAAATTAAAAATAAACTCTTAACAAGTAAATAATGAATTACAATTTCATGTGCTCAAAAGACACGCATAAGCGCTTACCAGACACAACATAATACATACAGGAAATATTTCATTAATCAAATAACACGCCGCAGCGCTTAACAAACACATCATTCAATCATATAATAAAAATCATGAACTAATCATCAATGCCAAATCGTTTTGGCGTCTTCACTTTACGGCCACCACGCGTAAACACTTCCGGTTTCGCTTCTGCCGCATCTTCGATGAGATTCTTCCGCTGATCAACAGGAACTTCAAGTGGGTAAAGCCGCTGGACTGGGCGAGTCAAATCCCCTTTCGCTGTTCTCACACGAGCAACGCGAACCACTCCATCTCGACCTGGGAAAACTGCTTCGACTTTGGCCAAATTCCAATCCAATCTCTTCTGATTGTCATCACCAATCAAAACAATATCTCCAGGTTGAATGCTTTCCCACTTCTGCTTTCCTCTACTTGATCCAGTGAGCATCCCCAGATACTCCAATCGGAAACGCTTCCGCAAATCACCTCTCAGCTGCTGCAAGTAAGTAACTCTTCTATTGAGGCCCCGACCATCAAGAACATCCAAATCGGCGACTCCAACCTCCTTGACCTCTTGCAGGAACATAGCCGGTGTTAACGAAACGAGATCATCTACATCGTCAGAAATATATGTCAAAGGGCGACTGTTTATCACGCTCTCACAATCGCATAACACAGTGAGCAGCTCTTCATATCTTAAAGCAGCTCTTCCCAGGACTCTCTTCAAAATTCTTTTCACAGATTGAATAAGCCGCTCCCAAAAACCACCCCACCAAGCCCCAGTGGGTGGTATGAATCTCCACTGGATTCTTCTCAGGGCAGCAACTTCCTCAACAATCTTCCAGTCTAAACTCTGGAACAAATTAACGGCCCCTACAAAATTAGTACCATTGTCACTGTACATGGTACTGGGTCGTCCTCTTCTAGCAACAAATCTTCGGAGCGCTTGCAAAAATGCCTCCGTTGACAGAGAAGTGATAAGTTCCAAGTGCACTGCACGATATACAGCACACGTGAACAACACGATCCAGGCCTTCTCTTTTCCCTTTAAATACAGGGGTCCTGCCAAATCGACTCCTGTTATCTCAAATACAGCTGCATCTCTCACACGATCCATAGGCAGAGGTGCCGGTGCTGTCTCCACATGTGGGGCATCAAACTTGCGACATTTCACACACTTACGAATGACCCCTTTTATCGTCTTCTTGGCTCTCACGATCCAAAAATTTTCTCTTAATGCACATTGAACCGTCTGCACACCAGCATGATTCATTTTCTTGTGCGTCTCTTCAATCAACATCTGAACAATCTTATGCTGCGGCGGGAGAACGATCGGACATTTAAAGTTCTGGAAATCTTCTCTATTTTGAAGCTTCGTCTTCACACGGAAAATCCCAGCATTGTCCACAAAGACCCTCAGTCCATAAATAACCTCCTTTTCTTTTCCAAAAGCTTCTCTTTGGATAAGCCGCACTAAAGTCATCTCAGCCTCTTCTATTTCTCGAACTAGTAGAGACCCCATTGTTCTCTCTGATGCTATCTTCTTACAATTGGATGAGAAACGGAGAATAAACGCCACAGTCTTGAGCAATTCCGAATAGGTATTTAAATATTTCAGTAACTCTTCTGAAAAACTACCACGAATAGGAAATCCCAAGTGAGCAGCAACAACCGTCTTCCTCTTCTCCAAATTTACGACATCTTCGTCAGGAATAATCACTCCTTTAGGCCACGAACTCTCCGGCCCCTTAAGCCACTCTGGTCCCTCCCACCATGCCGACTCCAACAACTGACTGGAACTGCATCCTCTGGAAGGCAAGTCCGCAGGATTAAGGGCACCTGGAACATGACTCCACATTTTGCTATCGCTTAGCATCCGGATTTCTTTTACTCTATTGGCAACGAAGGTAGCCCATTGCTCGTCCTTCCGAATCCAATACAGAGCGTTTGCCGAATCCGTCCAATATCTCGTGGGAAAATCGCTATTCCCTACAATCTTCTTTACTGAGTCTGCAAGGCGGGCTCCTATACAGCAGGCCAACAATTCCAAACGCGGGATCGACACGGTCTTGACTGGAGCCACTCTCGTCTTCGCTAAAACTAGCTGCACGGACACTCCCTCCACCGACTCTCCCCTCAGGAATACACAGGCCGCATAGGCATCTTTGCTCGCGTCAACAAATACATGCAGGCTCTTCATTTCCTCGGCACATTCGAATCCAAGTAACCACCGAGGTATCTTTACTTTCTGCAGAACTGGTAGCATCGCAACCCAAACCCGGAACTTGGTGGAGATATTATCAGGTACATCCTCATCCCACCCTAACTTAAGTTCCCAGACTTGCTGCAGTAATTTCTTCGGAAATAATGTCACTGGGCTAGTAAATCCAATCGGATCAAACACACTATGCGCAGCTGACAGAATTCTTCGCTTTGTTACGGGTACATCTACTTCAGGGGAAATGGCTCTCATATCACAGCACAAACTATCCCCAACTAAATCCCAAGTAAGACCCAACACAGGAAATGACTGTCTCTCACAGTCTAAACTGGTCATCCATCCTCTTAAATCGAACTTCGCTGTCGACATTAATTTCGTGGACTCCCTTACAAACTTTTGGACTTCTTCTTGACTTCCAAGACTCGTCACACAATTATCCACATAAAACGAGGACTTCAATTTCTTAGCTGTATCTTGAAATTCTTCAGGTGCCTTCTCTAAATGGAAATTGATTGTAGCCCCCAACAGAAACGGACTGGAAGATACCCCGAACACAACACGTCTATGGCGGTACTCCTTAATTCTTCCTTCCTGTGGAACTACACCACTGGCTCCAGACTGCATCAATTTTCCATCTTTTCCCGAACCCTCCCACCAGAGAAATCGAAGATAATTCCTATCTTCCGATCTAACACTGATTTGAAGAAAAGCCTTCTTAATATCCGCCACCACACCTATTTTCTCCAACCGGAATCGGGTCACTACATCTGGAATCAGCTCCAGCAAATTCGGCCCTTTTTCCAAACAATCATTTAAAGATGGAGAAAATTTCTCTTTGGCAGAGGCATCAAAAACCGGCCGAACCGGCGTCGTCTCACTATTTGCTTTCAAGACAGCTCGATGAGGTAGATAGTGTCCAAACGCACTAACCTCTTCTGGAGGAACTTCTTCAATGATTCCTTCTTCCTCCCAATCGTCAAAAATCTTCTGATAGGATTCCATCACTCCTTCAGAACGAATTTTCTTGGTGGCAGACCGTAACCGCTTCTCCGCCAAGATCTTATTGCTCGGTAAATCTCTATGACCAGCAATCCATGGAAGACTAACTTCATATCTTCCGTCAGCATCTTTCTTCACAGTATCCAAAAAATAATCCATAGCTGCCTGCTGCAGCTCTTCTCTTGATTTATTTTCGGCGGGGTCGGTAATGCCTATTGTGTCCAATCTCCACAAGTCTTGCACCTCCGCCTCCCGAACAAATAGATTTGTAACTAGTAGAGAACTGTCGTGTTTCGATTCTTGTCCCATAGCTTTACCACAGAGTGTCCATCCAAGGCGAGTCTCAACCGCTGACGGACCACAAACAAAATCAAACTTTTGACCAGTCTCTAATCTTTTACAAACGTCAACACCAATCAGGAGCTGAATGTCACGACGATCACTTCCACAATCAGTAATTGGAATTCCCAGTCGTTTCACTTCATCCATCCACGGTCCCGATCTGGCTACTGGTAAATTACCACAGATGCTTTCTTCATCTAATACCAGGAAATTGCAAATATATTTCTTATCCATACTTGCTACACGAATCTGGTACTTCTGGTGAACTCGAACATCAGACTTCGACCCACCGAACAAACTATGTCGAACTCTTTCTTCACCCACACTGGAGTAGCCTATAGCCCTAGCTGCATCTTCACGAAGATATGAACGCTGTGACCCTGAATCCAAAACTGCACGGACGACGAGCTCCTTATCATTATGAAGTAATCTCACCAACAAGGTTTGCATGAGTACTTCCGCCATACAGGACTCGCTCACTAGGTTTTCTTCCGTAGTCACCTTCTTACTATCGCCTCCGCAGCTCTCTCCTTTTGAGTGTTCAACTTTTCGACACATCACTTCATAATGTCTGTTATTACATTTCTTGCATTTAATGTTGGCATCGCAATCCCGTGATCGATGACCAAACTTCAAACAATCAAAACAGCATTTCTTACTGCCAGCACACTTGGTCTTTTCGTCAATAGACATATTTCTTGCCTTAAAACAGTTATGGCTCATATGGTTATTTTTCCCACAAAATATACAACAAGGCTTCTTTTTCTGCTCCTTGTTTCCCACAAATAGACCGGCTGCAGTAGGAATCTCATCTGAAATCTCATCAACTTTTGATTTCATTTTCTTTACTCTGTCTTCTTTCTCAATGCCAAAACCTTTGCGGGCCATTGAGATTCTTTCTTCTCCTTCAACTTCTGTTTGGAGAAATGACATTAGCAATGTCAACTGGTTAACTGAAGTAACTCCTCCCAAAGTAGTAGCACTGGTTAATTGCACTCTGCTTCTCTCCCAGGCTCGCATCACATCTTCAGGCAGGCAGGACTCCACCAAAGGATACAACATAGCGGCGTACTTGTCACACGTGACATTCAGACTTTCTAAAGCTCTTAAGTACGTCTCTAATTTATCATACAAACTTGATAAAATCACTTTTTGCTTACTGTTCATGGCATTTTGAAGCACAAGACGTAACAGCTCCCTTACGTATATTTCAACCAAAATGTCATCTCTGCCGAAACGATTTTTGAGGCTCTCAATGGCTCTGGGATAACACGACGCACTAGGTGGGAAACTCCCAACCAACTCACCAGCTCTCGATCCCTTCTCCACGGCCTGCAACAAATACTGAAACTTATCGGCGTTTTCAATGCTGGCATCTTCGTCTATCTTTGAAAATTGCCCCCAAAATCCCAGCCAATCTTTGGGGTCTCCAGAAAATGTCTTCCACTCCAGCTTCGGTAGTTTAAACTTCCTCTTCAAACTGGGGGATCCCATCTGACTCACCGACACATCGACGTCTTCGGTAGTCTTACTCGCATTGATGACACTATGTTCTACTAGAACTCTGCATCTGTCCATACGGTCACGATCATCTTCTGCCTGGTTGAACTCTGATTCATATGCTTGCTCATCCTGATCCCCTTCGATCTCCAGTGCAGCAATAATCTTATCGTTCAGCTTGTCAAGTTTGACGAATCTCCTCTCCATCTGGGCGAACTTGGCTTTAACGTCTAGGATCACGTATCCTTCCTTGGCCAACTCGTCAACTATGGTTAGAGCCAATGTCACGAACTTCGACCTTACCAGGTCACGATCCCGTATTAATTTCTCCATCGTCGATCTCCAAAATCCCAATTCAAATGGACGCAACGAACGATGGCACAATAAACAATTCAGTTTTTCAACAAAAACTATCTTGATCTGCGATCACTTTTCTACTGTTGACTACGTCAATTGTCCCAAAAAACCCGCGTCCTAACCAGGGGCGCCAGAAATGTTATTTTCAATGCCTAAAAGCTCAAACACTAGGACCGGGTTGTACAATTGACTGAAACTGATGAGGTAAATAACTGCAGAGAAGGTCAGGTCACTATAAAATAACTGATTTTATTGACTGACAACAAAACACTCTACAAACCACTCACGCAGCCAGTCACACAGTAGAAATTAGCAGCACGCTTCTCTCGGCGTCTCCGAGACAAGACTAACGGACAACAACCGCTCTGCACTGCAACTGAATTGCAACTCTCAATTCTCTAAACTGAACTGAGCTGAACTAAAATGCTCAACGAGCTTGCCTTATTGCACTAACAAACAAAAAGCAAATCAAGTGGGTTCTAAATCCAACAGAAGTCTAGCCCATATGGTTTGGCTCCCCAATTGGTGCTTTTTGACCAATTTATAGTCTCAAGAACAAATGTGTGCCATTTAATAATCTCCTATTTACTTCAGTAACGAAACGTAAATGTTGACTACAACGGATGTAGTCCAATTCACTACACAAGCTTGCAAATGGATGTAGATAAACAAAATTTTTCATTTATTATTCATTTTAAATGCAAACAATAATAAACTTATTCAATAGTTTAATTAAAGCAATCACTAAGTCTAATTTCATCACAGTAGTACAAGAGTATATCGTTTAAATCTAATTCGTCCATTCTTATAACAATAACAATATTTTATCTAAACAGTAGTACCTAAATTCTTAAAATGCTCTGTTCATGTCTTTAGTTTAAGCTCACAATTTGTTACCACTGCATTTATGTAATTTAATTTCACATTCATTATGCTACATAATACTAAAATAAATTATCATGTTTTGAGCCCGTGTTAAATCAAAGTAAGACATTTTTGACATAAAAACTTTTGATGGTGCCAAAATACACAGTTTTGAAAAGTAGGTCAATCACGTTGAGTTATCATCAAGTGGAATGTGTGGAGATTCCCTCATGACGTAGTCAAAATACCTGTAATGTAAGAACACAATAAATGAATGTTATTTCCCATTAGTTTGCTTTAATGTTTTACGAGGAAGGAAGGTTTAATGTAACTCACAAAAACAAAAGAAATACAATGCCATTGAATCCAGCCGTTATGAAATACATTGCTCCAGGAAAGGAGTTTATCGTCAGTTGAAATACAGAGCTGTACAAGGCAGTTGCCAACAATGGCATAGCAGCTTCACCACATGCAACAAAAGTATACACTTTTGCCAATTCTTCTTTTGCCACACACTTCGATAGCATAGAACGGATTACTATTGTCGTCAATCCGCAAAACATTTGTATAGCAGCTCCTGAGAATAGAAACAATTAGGAATTAAAATATTGTAATTGGAATAATTGAAAATAATATTTTTTTATCATAATATGGACAGTTATTTCTTATGCATATGCATTTAGTATGAGTACACAGTTTGAAAATGCAGTCTCACGTACCCAAGTACATCATCCATCCAGCAGACGCAAAGGCGAAGACCACGGCTGATAAACTATAGCCGAGAGAACTGAAAATTCCAATTGTTGTATCCCTCAATTTAAATATTTTCATAGTAAAAAACATCATAATCCAGCCTCCTGTAATTTTCCAAAAGCAATTTCCATCAATTCGGTTATATTTTTGTCTATTTAAGTTGTTTTAATAGATATACTGCTAGCGTTTTACCAAATATTTGTATAAGGGTATCCAATGTGGAGAAAGTTGTAAATTCTTGATAATCCCAATGTAGTTGTTTACGGACAAACAAGAACGTGACATTTGCAGCACCGAACATTGTAAAGATTTTCATACATATTGTAAGGATTAGCAAAAGAATCAACCTAAATGAAAATCACAGTTAACATTAGATTCTTATATTCCTGAAAATTCAGCTTTTAAGTGTATATATTGTTATAAGTAAATTGTTTACGATCGCGTAGATCCATTTCTTGGCCGAAAGATAGTGGCAAATATATCTCTTACAGCTTCTATATTAAATATGTCTAAAAAGATGCGTTTTTTAGAGGCGATTTCTGTGCTGGCATTAGATTTTCCTTCCGTGACAAATATCCAAGTGTAGATAAAAGAAATTGTATAGAGACTTGTAGAAGTTATAAAAACGCCTGGATATCCAAATTTTTTAAAAATCTACAAAAAAGGCCAGAATTGCAGTTTCTTTTGAGTCAGCGATTGAAAAATAATTAACAAGATGTATACCAATCCTCCTGACGTAAGGCCAATGGGAATTCCAAAAAACCAACATAATTCTAAGACTGCAATTCTGTAGCTTCTGCTTTCCGTATCTGTACATTTGGCTAAGAAACTGAAGACTGATAAGACAAGGGCCACCATCCCACCTGAAAGGGCAATCGGGACGGAGCAAAGAAGGAAATAATGAGGATGTAGATCTGGAAGGAAGGCAAATGTAATATAAAGGCCACCTGACAACATGTACCCGAATATTGGAAGGAGCATTGATGGTTTGGTGCTGTGTTTATCTGTCCATGGACCGAGGAACAATGAAAATAAAATTGGGAATCCTGTTTCAATGGTCTGTCTGTATATCGTGTAATTTGCAGCAGATTTGTCCACGATTGACTCTAAATAAATAAGTTATACATTTTTTAAGAGTCCATTCGATTTCATTAAGATTTTATCCAATGAGAAATGGTATAAATTAAATGTATTAGTATATAGGTACCGTAGTAGACGTTAGCTTCATCAGTTAGATTTAAGCAGACAGTCTCATTGAATCCCTCCCTTACTCTACAGATTCTATCGATGTACAATTGCTGTAAAATCACCGAAGAACATGTCATTGCAACCATGTGGAAAAACATCATTGGCTCCACAGAAATATTGTCTTTGAGACCTTTAATAAATGCAACACTTCTTGAAGATGATCTTTCGAAGGATAATAATTCATCTTCATCTTCTTCAATTGAAGAACGAGAACGATTCACGGAAGTTTCTTCTTGACTTAGAAGTGCCATTTTGAACAATGCCTAAAATTCAGAAACAACATTGATATTAACATTGAGACTCCAAATAAGTAAAAAAGTGCAAAACGCATACTAGAATTAGAAAAAGTAGTTTACTCACACTGTCTCACTTTAAAATCTTGTGAAATGTAAAATGGGATTTGATATAAATCTATTTAACAATTATTTGGTCCGTTTTGTGTCGTCTGTCATAATCAGCTTTATGACAATTCAACTTTAATAGTCTCAACTATGCACTACAATAATAACTCCCTCTGCTACCTAAGTTAAACAGAAGTTAGTGGGCCAAGTTTCTCCTAAATAACAGTCAGCTGTGGCAATTTGGCATCCTAATTTATGTCTTCTAGTGTACAGATAGACTAAAATGTATCTACTCTTTCAACTTATATCACTTTTACTAGTTGTAAGCACATAACGATATCTTACCACTTTTCTGATTCATAATACAAGCAAAATGAGATAAAACTTTTATACGTATGTATGGAATCAACAGTTGCAGTCAGGTGCTCACGAAAGAGAATAAATCCTACATACATTTTTAGGGGCAGTTAAGGTAAATAAGACAATAAAGAGAATTTGTCGCATGATGATGATTAGTCTGTGTGCTTTATGCAATGATAGTGTATGTAATACTTTGCTATTTATTAACACAACTTAAGCACACATGTAAAATGTTGACTTTATCATATGCTCTTCTATTCAATTCAAGCATGTGCATCAGTCATGTGAGTTTGCTTTTCCTATTTACGTGACTTATGTGTATGATTGTATGATACGTAGTGCCTTCTACAACTACATAGTATCATATGGTAAGTATATTTATCTTTAGTGGTTTAAATGACATGGGTTAACTGTGTATGACAAACGAAACCTTCACTCCTATATATAGATACTGACCGATAAAATAAGTATACCAGAAAAATAATTAGAAATAAACTTACATTAAATCCCCATACAATCCACGACGTTTTCTATCCAATATTATCTCCAGTTCTTGGGCTATTTCTGCAAAGTTATTAATACTAACACTCAAAAGAGTATGTCAGGGTGATACTTAAAAAATATTGGTATATCTTATTACATTTAGTTGGAGTGCATACATACTTATACATTCGTGTACAAGTATAATAAGATTGGTCCAGTACAAGCATGCAATTTTTTTAGTAGATGAAGGACGTTTAGAGGAGGTATACAAGGATAGATACAAAGTGAATCTATTTCTAAATGAACGGTAAGATTGGCTCATGCGAAATACAAACTACCCATACAATTCCTTCTTCCTAAATATCAAGAACAAAGGATTCCTATTCTATTCGTGTTGCGATATGTAGGTAGCTTTACGTATTGTTTCAGAAGCATTCCACAATTTAATATTACTATACATTCCAGTCGTCCAAAGCTATTCAGTAATTTTTGAGCTAGAAAGAATACAATTAAGACAATGTTATGTAGATTATAATAGTTGGTGATAAAAATGCATGTTGTAATTTAGATACTTGGACTTTGGAATATGCACAAAATATCTATTAAATAAAACTGCAAGGAAGAAACTGGATTTGGACATTTAAATTGTACTTTGACTTTATTTAATTTCAGCAATAGTACATTACTTCGTTCCAATTCATCAAGACCGACCATTACGATAAATGAGTAAGGGTAGTAACTGATAATGCTACAGAAATATTCATGTTACCACAAACTACCATTACTGACATTGACTGAAAACACAAGTGTTGACATTATTTGTTCTCGAGTACGCAAGATTATTAAGTAAATTACTATTGAAATACATGTGAGAATCTCATAATAGGAGCATGATGAACAAAATAAGTTCTAATGTACAAAACAAGTGTTATTATTTGTTACACTAACACAGTTAACTTATAGAAAAGCTGGTTTTCCACGTTTAATGCAATAGGAAAGTTTGGAGCTATCTCGCTATATTTCATTTCTATTACATGTGAGATGGAGTGATAGAGTAACTGTCAGTACAGAAATTGCAAAGTATAAATTAAAGATAACTCAAGCTATTAGCTAGGGTTCATTAACAGATTGCTACACTTCACAGCATACTCCCAACATAGCAGTTTAAGAAACTTTAAATGAAACTGTAAACCATAGTAAAGGTAATATCTTAATAATTACTACAATAGATCGGAATTGGACTGACTAATATGCGTGTAATCTTGGATATAAGTTTATAACTACGCTGAGTACTTGCTTGTGTATAAGATGTATTGTTTCTCTTTATGTATCTTTAAGGAAACATAATTTTATTGCTTAGCGAATCAATTACATTACAATCAGTAAATCAGTGACATTAAATAGAATCTAATGATAATAAACCCCTTTGTCGCACACTCAAGTTGCAACAAACGAAATTGGCAGTTTCGTCTCAATTCTAAGAACTAGATATCTATCTATCATTCATAATAATAATACATTTATAATTATCCTAGACATAATTCATTAAAGAACGATGGAGAGAAATGAAAGTAGAAAAGCATAACATATTAACAACAACTATCTATTTACTCATACAATAAACTAAATATATTATTCCCTACGTACATAAGTTTAATAATCTTCAAGACAATAGTTATTCTTACGTAAGTATTATTTTTAATTAGTACATATTAGTAATAACATTATTAACTAACATAATACAGACACAGCCTGCTTTATATCAGAATTAATTATCTACCCAATTCATTATCTAATTTAATAACAATAGAAAAATGGAAATCTGGATATGATTTCATATTGTATCTAATACTAGTCGTACTTGTAATCAATTTTCCTAATATTTAGTCATCTAATTTAGTGGTAAAGAAACTGAAAAACTAACTAAAGAAAAAATCTCTCCGTATAAATAAACATAAATCCTATAATAGTACTAATTATAAGTAGATAGATATTATAATTTATCTAATTGCTATTATTGTACACAAATTACCCTTCGGAGCCCGGCACTTTTCATCTTTCTCTTCCTCCCTACCTAAATTTCCTAAATTATTAAATGTACTTTATGTACAAACTAAATTAACTAATAATAATGATATACAATGCAACTTAACAAATAGTGGAATTTAGGCTATTTTTTGTTTGAATAGCTGCTTTTTCTAAAAAGACTAAGGTACTTATACAAAATACAAACACAACAAACAAAAGACTTTTTCCAAAATGGTAAAAGTAGCTGAGATACTAGTACATAAGTACATGTGGTAAGTTAAACCAATAGGCAAATAAAAACAATTTAGATCCTTTTATAAATTCATTCTACGCTATCCTGACACTTTTTATCTTTTCACGATCATATCAAAACCATATCCATGAAAGTTACTCATATTATGAGTAAGCACAACATTAAAAGACACTCTTACCTACAAGACTTGTACTTTGGTGTAAAAGTCGTGTCACAGTAATTCATTTGTTTCACAATAACAAGGCAATTTTTCACGTTTAGTACTTGTGTTTTCTCATTTCATTATACTGCTAATTCTCGTTAACATAAATAATGTGGTCTATCTTTATATCATCATTGGTTAGTAACTACTAAGACATTAGTGACAGGAAAAGGCAATTGATTATACAATATTCTGTTTCATATATAAGTATTGTGTAGTACTTATAAGGAGGTAAGTTTTAGGATGTATAAATTCCACTTTAGGAGGTTTATAAGCTGTAATATAAGGCGGATCGGAAGGCACTTTTAGTCAGATCGATAAGATAAACTCTATCTCTATCTTACGTATCTAATTAGTTATTATTACATAATAAAGGTTATAATATATTTATTCTATTTATACTACTGCTAACGCCCACTTCAGTGGTTTGGTAATCGTAATGCGGCTATATTCTAATTGCCTAAGCATTATTTGTACAAGTACAAAACTTTGTTAAGTGTTTGACTTTAGAGTGATTCGAATTAATTTTCTGTATAAAAATGTAACAATGAGGTAATCATCTATTTTCTCATTTGCATAATACTTATTAGTAGAAATATAACTTTTCCCAGGCTCTCTTTTGCACACACTAAATATATATATATGGTACAAAGGAGAACTAGACACCATCCTAATTAATCTAAATTTAATAATTGTCACCAAAAATCATCCGATAATCGCTAATTCGGATAAATACATCTCGTAATGTCCTTTTATACATTTTCAATATTTGTATGTACTCAATTAGGTTAGTGTTGTAAATATTAAATTGGTATTATTTGACTCTGTTAAAAGGATTCTACTGTTAGGGTATTCATCCTCTCTCTCTCTTATGTTAGTCGTCTGCCCTAGCCTCTAGTCATACCATACGGTAAAAGGACTTATGTAGGATATGAGTGGAAAGGTAGGCAGTATAGAATATATTGTGTGTGGTTTGTAAAGTAATATTGTTTTGTAGTTGATAGTAGGACTCCGGCTTTCCCAAGTTATTGAGAGCGGGTCAGGAGATCGCGGTGGAATTGTGAGATATGTCGACGGATGGAGTCTTTGTTTTCGAAAGGCTCGCCGCAGAAACAGCAAGAGAAGTCTTCTTTGCCACCAGGCACTGCGGGATCGGTACTGTTTGAATCGGATGTATTGCCACCAGTAGCAGTTGCTGTAGCTGCTTTATTTCCTGCGTTTTTTCCGGCTCCTTTCCCCTTGTTTTCCTGGTAGCGATGTACTGAGCTTATGTGCTTGATTAAGTGAGCCTGGAAAAAAGCATAAAACAGTTAACATCAACATCCATAACCTCTAAGCATGTCTCAACGCAAACATTTGTAAATAATAGAGATTTATGTACTTTTTGGCGGAAGGAGCCTTTGCAGAAAAAACACGTGAATGGTTTTTCTCCGGTATGAGTGCGAAGATGAGCAATGAGGTTCCATTTGATGAAAAATCCCTTTCCACAATACTGACAGGAGAAATTTGGCTGATGGACTTTCTCGTGCTTCTTGTAGTCATCATAGGATGCACATTCATAGTGACACATGGAACAGCGCAAGACCCCGGATTCTGGTATAATCTGCAAATGAGGAGTCTTGGTTCGAGTGTTGGTAATCTTCGTACCTACTTTAGCCAGAATTGCTACCTACAATTCATAATAACATGCAATATATTAGTAAAAGAGAAAACTTATCTGGTAGGTAGCACTCATTAAATGTTAATGTTAGCGAAAGCGTATTTACAGAGTTTCCTGGCGATCCACCGCTGCCCTTTTCACCACTTTCATTGGCTCCAGCGTTCAAAGAACTACTGCTACTATTGCTGTTATGATTGTTCTGATTAGCGATGGCATTGGTGTGCGAGCGAGT
This sequence comes from Tomocerus qinae, assembly GCA_020055645.1. Taxonomy (NCBI): domain Eukaryota; kingdom Metazoa; phylum Arthropoda; class Collembola; order Entomobryomorpha; family Tomoceridae; genus Tomocerus; species Tomocerus qinae. The sequence goes on along the minus strand of CM034546.1, from coordinate 103,515,165 downwards.
TCTCTTCGGTGGAGGATGAGCACTTTTTTCATTATTGTTATTGTTACTCACATTATTGTTCAAAGGCACGGATGAGGCTGATAGATTGAAAGGGCGCTTGCTCCGACTTCCAGCACCTGTGATCCGACCCACGCTTGCTCCAATGCTTCCATTCCGACCACCACTTCGACCTCCCCCAACCACACTGTTGCCCCCAACAGTGGAAAATCTTCCACCATGCAATTCTGAATCTTGTTCTAAGCCCATGCTGCTCATCAGGTCTCTTTGCTCCCGCTTCGAAATTCGTCTCGACGGCTTCTCTTCTCGCTGGAGTTGTTCTTCTTCTTGGTCCACATCACCGTCAACATCCACTTCTGGCTCGTCACCTTCAACATCCACGTCCGCATCTTGTTCTGAATTCAAGTGAGAGTCGGTAATGCGAATAGCTGAGTTTACACCGAGTCCAGATCCGATTGTCTCATCATGATTCACTGACATTAAGGCTGAGGAAGACAAAGGCCCATCTGTATTTGAATTTGTCATCAGTTCCATAGGTTCCGGGAGTTCTGCTGTCACAGGTGTCAGTTGGGTAAACTCTAGCTCCGATTTAACACGGATTTCAGTAGACGCCAGAGAAAGGTCTTCTGGTTTGGGACTGGAATCTCTGATATCACCCATTGGATCTTCTGATTCGTCATGATGATCCACATGGACAACTCTGCTATCCTGTATATAAAAAAATATTATTAGTACATTTATATTCATACATGAATACTAGAAATCACTTTTCATATACAGGACAGGGAATGCTGGCATCAATGTTTAGGGTGCAATAATACGCTTAGTAGATAGTATATTATATTAAGTACTAAACAAAGCAAGCATAAAGAGAAAGGTACAATATTTTTGAAGTTTCATTATGCAAAAAAGGATGAACTCCATAAACACGATAGACAATAAAAACAAGGTGATTGCAAAACATGCGTCTACTATGATTCTTGAGCTTATTTTCTCTAACAAACAAAAACTAATCAAACCACTTTTACTTTAGTGCTTGTTTGATGGCAAATAATTGCAAGGATGGCATAACTCAGCTAATGCTTAACATGCAAAATAAATCTATAGCATTCATTTACTGGGAGGACGAGGTCTAGAGTCACACTATCAGCCACACGATTTTGTTGTAGTTCAAGAAAATGACCAATATTTACAAGGTGAAATGAATATTCCTTTGATTCCTTTTGAATGCCATGAGATTGGTTATGCTAACTTTTGGAGCGTAATAAGTCAATAAATATTTATATTCTAAAAATTCCGTTACATATACACTATTTCGATCAGTTATTGCAATGTGATGGGCAGAAAAGAGTTAGTGTGGCAATAGCCATAGGTACTTAAGTAAATTAGTAAAACCTACACAAACTAGTATAGCTAATGGCTAATATACATATGCATAGAATAGATGAATCTGCATGAGCATCCATTCTCATCACTCTGCATTCCAATTCTCATTTTCAACTTTCTCTTTTTGCACAACTTGACTATTTCTGCATTCCAAACACAAATCGACTATACGTGGTTGGCCTAATTAACTCTTTGAATGCATACATGAGAATGGTGACTTGCGAGGATCCTTTTTGTTCTCTTCTTTCATCCGTTATCTATTTGTAATGCTATCTTATGAGATGAGCTAACAATCGGGTAAGTAAATAAGCCCCACATATTTTAAGATCGACTTTTCATTATCACTTAGCAATCAAGTGCACAACTTACTTCGTTTCTCTTCTCTCGTTATCATCATTATACGATTTGTATTGCAAATGTCTGTACTTTCTATTTACCTTCCCTAATACGAGACGTATTTTTAACCCCATCAGTTAACACTCCATTAAGTCTTCCCTCTTAACTTGTACTTCTTATCTCACTCTCAATAGATTAGCATAGTATATCTATAAGTGTACGATAACAATAGGCTGTCTAATGATCATTATAGAATCAGTCAGTGTCGGAAATTTCAAATCAAAAATATTTATATTACAGACAAGTTATTGCCATAAATTGAGGGTCAATATTTGAAATCATTTAAAAATGCAGAATGTAACATCAAATTAAAATGGTAAAAGGAATACATTCAGAAGGAAATCCCCACTCTTAAGATCTTGAGATCCATCCATTATATAGAGCATTGTGTTCACAACCGCAATAGCAGGACAAAACAATAAGTTCTTCATTTATTAAATAAATTGCACCCGCTACATATACTTTGTAGGCAGCACAGCTAGAGCCTAACGGGCATTCAGAAAAGATAAATCAGAACGGATATGACGGCAAGCAACGAATAGAAAATCTTTTAGAAGACTGAGCTGTGCTGACTGTGCAATCTGTAGAGATTGTCTTACCGCGTGACGAACTACTTTCTAGTGCTCATCTTGCACATCTCTTCGCATAGGTTTACCTTTACACTTTAGCTATGTAAAAGGTAGATTTAGGTAATAGCAGTATTATCTAGAAATGGCAGCACATACTGTACTGTAAAACGTAGTACATACATGAATTTTAGAATGATTATCACTCAAGTAGAACATCTCGAATAGAAACCTGTACATTAAACGAAAACATAAATAACGCTGGCTGAACTGAATAAAGGAAAGAAAATTCTGTTCTCCTACATAAGTATACCATAAGTTTCTACATTAGATTCAGAGTACAGAAAAGCATAACACAGAATAAAGACATACTATATATTATGTACCACAAATACAATACATTGTAAGTTTATACACAATGCAATACGTATACATACTGATACACTTACACACACTAGTCCCTATTGTTATATTAAATAGTTAAAAAAGGCCATATAAAACGTACATCATTCATTACAGTACATTGTAATGTAGTCGCCGTGTACATTTGCCTTGTTTTGTCTTACAGTTGAAAGCCAAACTGTAGAGGAAGCCAAGCGAGACAGAAATTTGAAGTGAACCAAGTAAGAAAGAGAGGAAGGAAAAAGAGTCGGCGACATGGCAAAAGAGAAAATAACATTTTAAAGGAAGTCATGTAAAGCCAAGACAAAGTGAACTCGAGCTTAAGTAACTTAAGCTTGTTCAGCGTGCATACAGAATATAGACACCCTAACTCCTTTTACATACATATAGTTAAAGCGTAATATACAGCGCAATAGTACAGTATAGAATAAACTGGGTAAATCAAGTGAGCTGACTGAACTCAAGCACAACTGTGCAATGCAATGCTAAAAGCGTTAAACATGGCTCTCTCACTGAAATCATCTAGCATATAGCCATAGATATCAAACACACATTTTAAGTACCATAAAGAACCACAGGAGCAGAGTAGAGCAGAGGAAAGAAAATTCTACAGAACATTCACAGTAGAAGGGACGGACGGAGACGGAAGGCAGGAGGACATAGACAAGAGATAACAAGTCTCAAGTCAAGTCAACAAAATGAAATGAAAGGTCTGTTCTCTCCTTTCTAGCCACTGCTCTCTGCACTCTCCATTAAATAAAACCAAGCAAGAAGGGATAAGTTTCAATTCTTCTAACTGAAGTATAAGTTGGAGCAAAAGGAATAACTTTCGAAGCAGGCAGGGCAGGAGGAAACTACTACTCAGTAACCATGCATTAGACACAGGCAGGCACCAGATTCTGGATGAGCCATACCAAGCACCAGCTCTTGAAAATCACAAGAAGACATCCAAGTAAGACGAGACAAGGACCACGTCTTCGACTAGCCAGTCAACTAAACTCACAATCAGCCAAGCAAGACCCGTATGCATGCAATGCAATTCAATCCACACACATTGCATTGCTTCACCACTAGTTATAATACCTTCTCTTGCTTACCGTTTAGACATATTATAGAAAGAGGAGGTAGTCAGTCTGTGCTTAACTCCTTATCTACTATATATACTCTTACGAAGAATATAGAATAAGAAAAGGCTGTGTGAGCCAAGAAAGACGCAAGTTTTTCTTTTTTCCTTCCTCCTCTCTGACACTCTTCTCCTTCTTTTCTATTCATTTCCTTGCCTGAGGCTCTTTGCTCACTCATCTCTCCTCTAAGGAAACCAACCAACCCACCACCACCGAGCCAACTCTAACTACAGCTAAGTCAGAGAACTCCTACTACCAACTCATCGTTTCCTTACCAAGAAAGAAATCTTAAAACGAAACTCTTGTCATACACCACTCAAGTAGTAAGCAAAAGAAAAGAGCACAAAGTAAGAATAAGAAAGGAAGGGGCAATTCCTTCATTCTCCACTCTCTACACATTATTATATCTACATACACTCTTCACAGTCCTCCTTCCTATGTGCGCATTAATGAATACTCGATATTTATTTTATGAGAACATCTCTCTCTCTCTCCTTCCCTCCCATACTTATACGTCCAATATTATACTCTTTTCTTTACCATTACATGCTTACTTATATATACTATACTACTTATAGAGTTTTGTCGTTTTTGCATGTATCTCGCTACTCTGCTTATCTATCTCCTTACAGTCCTTTCGCACACAAGGAAAACTACAAATCAACCACTATAGTTAATACAACTTTTATCGTTTCTTACCTTATATGCTTTTATTTATTGCTCACTTCCTACTCCTATACGCTAAAGTTACCTTCATTTCCAACATTACCTATAATATTACCTACCGCTACTTATTACTTTTATATCTTCCTAGCTACATTTACAAAGGTACTCAACTAAAGAGACCATAACATCACATAGACCATGCTATATAATATTATTTCTCCTTCCTGCTAATCTTTAGTACACAGACTTAGATTTGTATTTCCTGTGAAATAGCTATCCCACACAGATGTGAGTACCACTTACTTGCTACTTTACTATAATATACTGTAATTGAATATTATCATTAAAAGCAATAAGCTATAAAGGTAAACTACAAGACGAAAAGAAAGGCTATTAATATGCACAGTAAAGTATCAATATTACTATGCAGTGAGTGTGGTTTAGTCATACCCTAGTTGAATTCTAATAGACAATCTTGATAATGAGTTCTGGAGAAATTGCTCTTGGTATAAGTAGTAGTGGATCGAGATAAGATTGCTTTATTGCTAAGTTACTACGTAGAATGACGACGTTGCAAGTTGGAAGGAAAAGGGATTTAGAAGGTGGCACAGTAAAGTGGAGTAAAGAAGCAAACACGTACTGGGTATACTCGTCGGCTAGAAGGAACATCCTCCTTTTCTTCTGCGATCTTATCCTACTTACTGATTTCTATAGATAAGCCATTATATTGCAATAACACAAAGGATTTGAAAGGCAAAAGGTTTGTTGCAAAGTAATCCATGGATATAGATACCCGTTGTCGTTGTCACATCACACACTACTTTTCTTAGTGCGTGTAAGCTATGGATTCAAGAGAACAGAAAGGAAGAAAACGGTACTTGACTTGTCTTACTCTGTTCTGGTTAGTACACATAACATAACATACTAGATAGCAAGAGAGCATAGAAAAGAAACTACATTCTATCACATTTAGTTGAAACTTTTGGTAGCTTTGCTTGCTTACTCTATTCTCCTGCATACTTGAAAGTACAGTACGATCTAAAAATAGTTTTCAAGACAGAGGAGACATGACTCGCTCAGCTATTCGCTTTCCAATGGATATTACAGTAATGCAAAGAGTAAAGTACTCTCAAAGGCCTTTTACATTACTGCATGTATACAGAAGTGCCAGAGGTCTATCTCTAATCTATTCCTTCGTAAGTAAAGAAAGGATATCAGGAACATTGGGAAGCAAGCGCATCTACCGAAACCTAAAACCTCAAATGAAACCAACTGGATCCCCCTTAGACTCATCACAACATATTTCCCAAGGAGTTGTTATATTATCCAGCAACTGCTTGCTTCCTATCACATTTCCTTTAAAATCTCTCTCTCCAATGCACGAAAGAGGTATTAGCTATGCATGGCCCACAATGTTAATAATGTGAATATCACAGCAAAGCAAAGTACTTTTTACTCAGGCTCAACAAGTAAAAAATGAACATTTCTCTCGTGAAGAAGAAGGATGAATTCAAGTTGAAAGTAGAGTAAGTAAATTTTTGTTGTTCGTACTACTAGCTAGCATACGTAGTACATTAGCCGTGCCAGCATAAGTGAGTGTTAAAACAAACTTGCTTTTCAGTGTAAGCAAGTGCTATGTATTTATGTTGAATTTTTCCTTAGGTACATACACTCACATATTATGGAGGACCCACACACGTGTTAATTTAAGCTAAGAAGAGCAAACCAAAGAAATCCTTTCGCTGCAAGCTCTTCTTTATACTTTAGGAAAAGTTATAACGCAGGTTAGATAAAAGCACGGATAGGAATTACAATCTACTTTCAAACTAAATCCAAACCAGACTTGCCTGAAAAACGGGATTAGAAAGAAAAGCTGCTCTGCTGGTTAGCTCAGCTTTGCTTTTGGGAGCATATCAGATGTGAGTGAGAAGAAATATAACTATAACAGCTACTCGAGTTATAGACAAACTTCGGTATTTCAAGAAATTGTTTTTGTAGTGTTTGCTTCTGCCTACCTATACAAAGCTATCTCGCATACTCGTTCTGCTCAATTCTACTTTTCAGCGCTTATACGAAAAAGCTGGTTTTATCCTTATCCTTGCCTAGCCCACCATTCTTTAGAAAGATGAGAAAGACAGAGTGAGAGCAGTGAAGAGAGAGCAAAGAAACGCATTTTTTATGTTCCTTTTCAAATGGAGGGCTTGAAGGTGTTCACAAAGCTTTGGAATGTCTTTTATGAAAAACTAAAATGTGTTTATCACAGTTTTATGATACTACCCACTGCCTTAGTGTACTGTACCTTCATCGTCCCCCACATTTCATTTTTCATGACCATTATATTTCATTGGCAGAAAGTAGGACTGATTTAATATCATTTCTAGTATCTTCAACCGTTTATGTGTAGACTGGACTAGAAAATAACATCATGTCATTTATGAGAGTACACTTTGGCATAAATTACTCTGAAACTGAAATAACTTCATTTCAAAAAATAATCAAAAATCTCATGAATTAAATACGTGTACATAAAGTACAACTGCTAGTCATTCGCTTCAAAAAAGCCAACTCCACATGCTATGCAAGATCTACCTATTATAAATGGTATAATGGGAACCTGACTCACAAGAATAATAGAATGGAATAGCTAACCTAATCTTAATTTTTCTGTAATGAATATCATAGTGCTTGAGTTGGGAATCTTTATCATAAGTAAAAGCAGTAATTTCATACTTTCAGAGAAATAAAATGACTTAAGGAAGACACGAGAATTATTAATATTTACATGAGATTCTTTTTGATGGTGAATGTGAAAAGTAGATCGCTAAAACATAGATAGGGCAGGGAAGGATGACGATGACAAAAAGAGACACATCATTCATGCTGTATAAGTTAGTCAAAATAACTGTGAGACGGAGCACACACGGCGTCAGTTTATTTTAGATCTAGGTAGTGAAGCTGAAAATAGAGAAAAGCGGAAGGAGAAAATCGGTTTTCATCGTGTTTTTCTCAATGAACTGCAACCATGAGCAGAGTAAAGTCGGAGCCAGGATTCGGTTATGTGTAAATTGTAGGGCGACGTAGCAGTGTAAGTATACCAGGAGCATGAAAATCGCACCCGAAGCGGTGCCAGAGAGTGAGAGTTAAAGAAAGAACATCGGAGAGAGAGGAAGCTGTTCCGCATTTAGAATCCGAGATGTGCACTCCCTTCCCTACTTTACTCCACATTATCACATCAGCCACTCCTTTCTTTCTATACACACCACACCAATAGTACATTTAGGACGGCTAGCAAAATAGTGCAAGCAGGCATATCAGGGGAAACATTCAGATTCGGAGACAGAAATCACATATAGAAGATGAACTTACATGAATGGGCAACGGGCCAATGTCAGGTTCGCTAATGGATACAGACGAAGCTACTCCAGAAGTACTAGGGCTGACAATAGGCACTTGCATTGCAAGCGGCACAGGGACGGGCGGTGGTCCCACCACGGTGACGGTTGTAGTCACCCCAGCTCCTGCTAAGGCAACACTTTTATCCTGAATGTTCTCAATGACAAACTTGCCATTGACATGACCTGGGTCGAGTTGGAGCAACTGAATTAAATCTTGGAGGGTTCCCAATTGCTTCAAAGGCACTGTTACTTCTCCGCCGTATATAAATCGGACTAAGAGAAGCATGTCATTATATTTCACATCTGGCATGAGGATTGTATACAGCTCTCCAGTTGGATACACCTCTTCAAACACCTGAAATTAAATTCATAAAAATTTATTTAAACTTAACATTCTGCAATGCATACTTAGCAAGTACTAAGTACTGAGAGTATGCATCTCTTAAGTTGATAAGATGTGTTATTCATTATTCATGTTCATTAATTCACACAAACTGATAAGAGAAAGTCGGAAGTCGAAGGAACAATGGCAAATGGATAGAAACTCGTATCTCTTATAAAGTATACATTCTAACTATAATGGATTTTCTTTTACAACTGGTTTGTCAGCAAATTGCTTATTATGCATCTTAGCTAACAATTGTTTGGCGAGATTAATAACGTTGGTCTTTCAACAAAAATTGAAAATGTTAAAAAATGGTTATGCAACCACATCTTTCCATAAATACATGTCTTCACTCCACCAACCAAAGCTGTACATTTATGGTTATAATAATATGTCTCATTCCATTTTCTATAACATTATATTGCCGTCTAGTAAGAAAGGCACATAGTACAGACGTTGACAAACCTATTATGAAATCCAAACTAAACACAAAACATTTTTTCCTTTCATACGACAAACAAAAAAAAATGATGTGACTAATGTGACATGATATGATAGCATAAACATATTTTGCACATTTATATTGCTACTCCCCATTTCATTGCACCCTGAATGAAAAATGCAAACACATTAAATTTAATGCAGAGTAATGCTCAGTCATTACATAGTTACTCACTACACGTAAGTATTTATTACCTTAAGAACAGATAGTGTAAGTGGTGTCATATTTATATTATTTCCGAGTACTGTGTCTCCTGCCGGATTTGTATTTTCTTTCGACTTTACATCCTGATTCTACAATCGTTCATTTGGGTACCTACAATTCACGCCATTTATAACTGCGGTGTAAGTTCATTTGACTTGATTCCGAGTATGAGTAATGTAAAAACAATCGGACATTGCTGGCGTATTATATTTCGCTTTTCAGACAGTAATTTCTAGTAGACATACTAATACTACTCGTTGCCCTTTGCCCTACCCAGTTGCACCGTCATCGTCGTGTTGTTATTATTTTCTATTTCTGCCTGTTTGTGTCTGAGACAACTAGCTAGACTATGTTCGTAAATCTACAGCGAAACACAGAATTGTTTACCACTTATAGCACTGTCTATCTGATGTGCATATCTGTATATTTATTTCTATTTGGCAAAGCTTACATTACTTCGTTAGAGTTGTTATGATATTAGCATGCATCACTTTACACTTTACTTGGACTTGGATAGCCATTTGTGCTGTGCGGAGTATCACATTACTACACATTATTACGTCCGCTCACTCAAACATCAACATCATCATATTATTATCATGGTTTGGCATTAGGATGCATGATTCACGGACTCACATCAGTCAGACTACAATAAAAGTACGTGAATGACAACACAACGAAACTCAGGAACATAACAACGCCAACACTTAACTTTACCTACGCCGTAGCCAGCGTACATAGTACATACACACATACGTAGTCCAAAGGCAAGGCAAAGGAAAGGCATTGGAGACGACGATGATAGCATGAGCTTGTCATGTCATGGTACACGGTACAAGAGAACGAGCCTTCATGAGCTACCTATCACTAACCAAACCAACAAATAAGAGTAAAGTAAGAGTACTCGTACGTACATTACATTACATACACATAGGAATGGCAATGGGAATTCAACTACGACTTCATTACTTTGCTTAGCTTTGCATTACTTGATGTTACCATTACCATACTTTTCCACATCCCCGTGGCCCATAGGATAGAATGGCGTTGCTTTAGCTTTACTTCAGTAGAATATGCTATTACGAGAGAATTTTTCCTTGTGCCATCCATGCTATTACGCTATGCATGCAACGAAGCTCATCCAGCTCATTCTACATATATAAATATATATACCATAATATACCATGAGAGATCACCAGACCAAACCAGACCACTTCTACTACTACTTGACGACTTGAATTCATCGTCAGCAACAACTAAGATATGTATTGGTATTGCAAGGAAAATATTGCTCTGTACTTATACTTCTTAAGTTGGTTTACTCACTTTAAAACTTTATACATTACTTTACTGTTGTGTAGTAAGCCAAGCCTAAATTTCCTTTTTCCAAACACGTTGCCAACTTTCACCTCCAAAGAGCTGTGGAGTTTATGAGGATTTCAAACCAACTAACGAGCTATGATCAACATGGGAAGGTATTGTGGCTTTGTCTATTCAGCCCATTCCTATGCATAATATTTTTACCATCACTCTACCATACATGACATGACAGCAGTAAGAGTACAGCTCAAGCTCTCTCCTCGCTCTTTTAAGTCTTTTACAGCTTTAACACTACATACAAAATATAAACCTATACTGTACTAGTACTAGGGATAATAATATTGTGTATAAGGAGGAGAGAGCGTTTCTACTTATTTAGCTAGTTTAGTCAATGAAATGAAAATACGAAGGGAAGGGTCCCTTTCCTCTGCTTTCAGTCCTCGGCTTTCCATTCCATCCCTTCACTCAACTCCCTTCTCCGAATTCTATTGAAATACAAAACAGAATGCAACATGTCTGGTCTGGCCCTGGCCATCATCATCATAGCAGCCTATTCCTTCACTTCTCTTCTCGCCCTGTTTGCTTTCTGGCTTGGATGGATGGATGGCTGGTATACGTCACTATACACTTAAACATCATCCATTCTCAGTAAGCGTATTATTATTATTACACGCAGTTGGTAACTTAAATATATCTATATGTACCTATATGTCATTATTGTACTTGCTATATACTAAAGCCTTGTACATTGGTACTTCATTGGGGTTTCGTATTTACCTTTCCTTTCCCATTGCTACCTGATCTCATGGACGCCTATGTAGACACATACATATACACTCGCCTCTGTGACGACGGCATCATCATAATGCATACCACGCACTGGTGTACTAACTAAAGTAAGGATGGGGATTCTGCGGATGCATGGCTGGAGCCTAAAGTGTAAAGGTCCAAAAGGAAATTCATCTTTATACACAATAAACTACAGAAAGTTCCCCTAATATCTCCTTTTACGAAAGAAAACTGGCATGCCTTACCATCGCATGGTCTATGGCTTCGTCTAGCACGGATGGTCCTCGTAAATAGATAATAATAATATAATACAAACCACTTATATATATTTCTCTGTGAATATATTATATTGGAAAAGTACATTTACTCCAGGTCTTATAGATAGATTTCACAGAACGGTTTTCTATGTTGAATGACCCATTCGAACAAAACAAGTTGATAGCACTTGGGAATGAGAGACAGCTTTAACTTCGGCCTACTATCACCTTTCCATCAGACGTCCCTTTCTGAACTTGAGTTTACACTTTGGGCTGGCCTGCCTGCTCATATTTTTAGCCTAGATAACGGAAATCCCTTTCAGCCTTCTTATGAACTTGAGTAATAACCTCCAGGAAATGAATGCGTAGGATCCTTGCTTACTTTGCTGTCCTTTCTTAAGAAAACTTGCAAGTAACAACTTATCATAAAAGTTTCGAAACACTGTCTATATTCTATATGCTTTATGACTTATCCTAATCTACTCCTATTAATACAATTTTACTGCCCCCTGAAATAGCGTACTTATAACTATCAGGTAATGAAATAGGAATACTACTATAGAGTTATCACATACTCCAAGACTTTTAAAGTTTACAAAATATTAGCCTGTGTAAATATTTGTCTTGATTCTAGCTTTTCTCAGAGAAACATGACGTTGCATGCACAATGAATGCATGGCCCAATTATTAATTACTGAATAATGTCTACCTACTTACAATATGGAAAGGATAATGCAATGGAGCTAGCAGTGAAATGATACAGAATGCCAGTATAGTATAATACTACCAACTATTAATGGCAATGTGGTGGTAATTAGTAATATGACATCCTACCCTATATATAGTTAACTGTAAGTTAAGACAATACACAATACAAGTGTCCATCCTTGGTCCAGCCAAGTGTATTTCATTTAAACTACACTAAATTTCAAAATATTATTATGAATAATATTGATAAATAGCATTTCACTATATTGCCTAATTACATTTACCCTATTACTACACCTTGAAATACTGACACTATAGTATACCCCATGCTATACATGGCCTTTGGTAATTTGTACCGAATTTTGTCGTTTATGAGTTGTGATATAGTCAATAAATTTTTAAGATGTGGATGTGCATATTGCTGTGAAAGAACTTCTTGAATAGAATATTTTCCCTTGATACCATTTAAAAACTATCACCTATTATTACTTTCTCAAACCGAATTTCACCCGAATTTTCACTTTGGTTCAGAATTACAGATGACGTAATATTGAAATGATTTTGAAAGTTGACACTTTCACCATTGTTCCTCCGGGGTTTAAAACTTTCATAAATTAAAAAATTATGTAATTAAAATAAAAAAATAAAAATCTTTACCGTTTTAAGCCATGGACTTGCTGAAGCCAAAATAAGACGGTGAACATTAATGGATCCTCCTTCACAGACAATTTTGGCGTCCGCACAGGATTCATCTTTGAAAGAATTTCTGACTTCTTCTCCAATAACGTTTAAGTGTTTATTGTATTGAAGAAAGAGCCAAGCTGCGGCTCCAGGTGCAGCCATCATTTTGAGAAAATAGAGAAATTAAAGTCAACTGAAAAAACAACGTTCTGGAAAAGTCTTGCCACTAGTCATATATATTGTTTGTTGCACTTCACCAGTCAAAATAAAAAAAAGCAGTTCACCTAAAATCTAAGGAACTGCACAATATTGCGGACGGATGAAGAACGAAACTTTCACTTCAAAAAGTGACACAAATTCAGGGTAAAAAATATTAAACTGTTAACTTTCACCAAAAACGTGGTGAATTCGGTTGAAACGATTCTTGAATGGTTGGATGAAAAAGTAAATGAATCCACGTCAGCAAATGTAAAGACACGCCACGAGCAGCAGGCACTTCCTGTAAAGTAGTATAAAGAAAACAAAAAGATTTTAGAATAGAAAGAACGCGTCTGGAACTAATTCACCTCCACTACTCAGAAATCCCTCCATCAAAGGAAACTTTCGCAGGAAACAACCGAACCTGAGGAACACGGAACGTGAAAAGGTGACTTTTCCCCGAAATTTTCACCTAGTAATTTCTATTTTTCTTACCTGTTGCTTCTATGCTTTGAGGAAGAGTGGCACTTATTAGTGTCTCTCTGACGAGACGCTGGCAAAGAATCAACGCAAGGAGGGAATTTGTGTGGAGAGGATTTTAGCCCGCTTGTCTCGCAGGGAGAAAACCCGGGAGTATTTTTAGCTCTCGTTGTGGAATTTTTTCTTGTGAAAGGAAGGCAGGGAAGGACTGCCTAGGAGAAGAGGGTACACAACCTAACCAAAGTGTAAAGTAAATGGAGATGAAAACGGAGAGAGTCGTAGTATAAGTAAAGCTGTGTATGTATGTGATAATGTTCCTCCTATATTCCGGTCCACACAATCCTTGTGTATTTCCAGACCTTGCTTCACATACAGATTCACATAGGGCTAACGTGTATGCAATAATGCCGTAGGTAAAGTAAATGCTTTCGAGTTTCTCTTTGGTTGGTTGCTCTCCTCTATGCTCTATGCATGTTGCTGCTGTAGTAGATTTGCTTTGCCCAGGATGATGGAGGGGAGAGACAGAGAGAAGGTTCATTCCATACACTTTGCTACATTTCTACATTCACTTACTTACATTCATACAATACTACTTACTAAATAACCTATCCTTCCTTTCAAAAGGGACGATTTCCATATAATATGGGAACAGAACAACAACGTTACGTTGTTCTCTGATACTCCTGATAAGACTTTAGTTTCCTTTGCTTCTAATGAAATCTTAAACTTAACTTACTTTAGTTATGGCTAATTAAGTCAATAGGACAAGAAAATTCCGATTCTCTACTGTGGCTATCAAGTATTCATAAATGATGCCCGTTTTAGGCATATTATCATCCCGATTTCATGCATGATTTTCTTTAGGAAGCTAATTATCAAAGATAGATTTTCACTGATAAGCTATCAATATGGAATTTTATCTATCTTTTTGTCCAGTCCATTAGACAACGAGACATTCCAAACTAAACATTATTGAAACATTCTTTTAATTTTACTTCTATGCCTATTTACTGTTGGAAGTACTACTGCGTAGTTCACCAGCACATTCACAGTTCAGAATCTACCTAAAATGTAACTAATATGTATATCCATAAAATTACCATGTCCTCAATCATAACATATAATATGTACATCTAACGAAATTCAAAAGAAAATTTACTCCATTGTTTCTTCACTCTTCTTCAAACTAAAAATGCAGTCAAATATGCTGCTATAAGGAATTACAATAATATTTTAACATTTTCATGGATATTGGATATCCATTCAACGGTAAGTAAAAATATATTATACGATGTAGCCTTACATTATATGGAAACAATTTTTGATACGTTTGAACACAATCAACACGATGTAATGAAGCTTTCGGTATTCATGTTCATGGTATGAAAATTCGAAATAGAAGTTTCCTACATAATTTTGTGAGCACAGAGTACTACAACGGTTCGTTTCACTACATTTCTTAATATTGTAAATAATAATCAGAAATGTACTGTTTGAAATGGGCCAATTCCTGAAGTGATTACAGTTTCACTTTTCGAGTTACCAGTTTACATAATTGTTGTACGTATTATACCATGACCGAAATATGTACCTTTAATTGTCTAAAGAAGGACATTAATGATGTAAAATAGTCACGAAATCATTATATAGATCAATCCTTGCTTTCTCTAGTGTACAGTATTGCATTATAGGTATACCATGTGAAGATACCAAATTAGTAGTACTGCTAATCAATTAAAGAAATATTAAAAATTGAAAATAGTGAGTGCTGGTAAGTGCATTGGAAATAGGAGTTGATTTTATTATTGCACATGTTTGAGAACAGTACCACCTTCATGATGGATATGGTTCGTTTCCTTTCATTTGGTGAATATGATCTTATGTATTGTGAGCAAAGTACGTAAAGTGAAGGTTTTAAAGGTACCTATGAGTATTGTAACTATAAGTGCTAGGTAGCTATATAACGTAAGAAGAATAGAAAGACAGAGAGCATGAGGATAAGAAGACAAGGCAAACTGTAAGAAGGCGATTGAAAACAACCTTTACTTTACTTAAGGGTTGTCCACGGGGGTTGGATGTTGAGTTGTGTGAATGTTGGAGGAATGGAAATGTCTGTAGAAATCTATCTACGTAGTACTTACATACATTCTCTCGAAGATTATCCTACATACATCGACTACACTGCCTTATTCCTCATGAGTCAAGTGAAGGCAAGTCAGGAGAGCCAAAGCAAAGTAAGTAAATAAGTGAAGTAATGTCTGTATACGTAAGCGATTGCATTGGGAAAATTTTCAAGGGAAAATCTTTTGAAAGACAAGCATACTGTTGAATGTTAAAAGGAGAGGAGAGGAGAAGGCAATCTAGAGGGAATGACATTACATTTGTTCTATGTACTTGCCATGTACTTATGTAGGTAGTAGATTCACATTCAGATTCACTTCGTTTCGTTTCGTTACTCTATGTAGAATGTACTGCAAAAAATTTCCCCATGCAATCCTCTTCTTCCTCGACGATTTTACTTTACACTCTGTTAAATACAGCTTGCCTTATCCAAGTGATGTGAGATAGCTCATGATAAGTGTCATACTATATAAACTACACACACTACATATATAGACATTTTTATCCTGTTTTATCACATGCAAAAGTACTGCGGAAAGTTTTATATAAATAAAGTATACCTAAGTGTATAAAACGTGATGTACATTAACTCTTGCTAATACACACATTTACATATTACACTATCAACAAACCAAACCATAATATCTATAAAGCTTCCCTATACCTATCTTCTACATTTTTATACTACTACAATACTATACGTAATGAAATGCATGAGCGCAATTGAAATGAAATGAGCAACAACCTACTTCCTTTCTTTCCCTTCACCATCGCCATTGCTTTTAACACTATGCTCTGTGCCACAAGTAACGATCAGACTAGACGACCAACTTTTATCGTACATACATGTACATAATAAGAATAGCAAAAACTTAGTATCGTGCAAACAATAGTGATGTGCCTACACGTATATACGTTTCCTTTGCATGGAGTCACATTACATGACAACTCTCTGTCCTAGCTTTGCTAGCTTAGTTTGGCTGCTCTCTTGTCACATCCATCTACTTCCAATAGAATCCCAACCACCCTTCACCAACCAACAAGTGTCGGTATTCAATAGACGTTTCTCACTCTCGCAGTTCTGTGGTCCATATGTCAGCCAAGAGCTCAGCTTTGGGCAACATCATATTTTTATGGCCTGTGGAGCGCTCTTGTCATTAAAACAAGGCCAAGAATTTAAAAAGCATCGTGTTACATTTTTATTAGTCCACAGACCAAGCATGGCTGCGATAATAAATGAAATTTCTCATTTTTCCTTGTTCTGAACTCCTATGTTGTAATACAAGAGCTGTCATAAAATTATAACTATTGCTACAAATGCTGTGGTTATGTAGCTTTTTGAGAATTGTCTATTCATTCCACCTGCTTTTACAGAACCCACCCTCACCCAACCCACCAACACTTTTAGATACCAACATCAGATAGCAAATATTAATGGGCAGGTGAATATATAATAATATTTTTGCTAGCTTTACTAGGTACCGCAGGTACCCTATGCACCTTTACACCAAATTCATTCAACAATTCCAAGGTAAAAGCGGGGACTTTATTAGTGGCCCAAATATTTCGGAGAAAGTCCACCATAAATTAAGGGTCCTAAACTGAAATGACAAAGTTGTATCTGCCATTCTACAGTGCCACAATAAAAGAGAAATTAAAGTAAATAGGATGAGCGCAGTATAAATTGTTTTGCGAATAAAATTCTGGGCCAGAGCCAGATATTGGCAATGCTTTGCAATAATATGACACAACTTTTCTAAGTACTGCATCCACCTACAACGTGTAGACGTGCAGATAAGTAAATAACAATAAAACGTAGTGCAATAGCAAACTATAGTATACATAGGTACACATTGGGATTGTTTTCTTGCGCTGACTTTACTGAATTATCAACTTCATACGCATTGAAATGAACGAAAGAGGTAAGAATAAGTAGTAAGAACTTTACCAGCGTAAAAGGAATGAATTAGGAATGTTTGGTAAGCATAGTAGCTAAAACTCACAATCAGCCATTCATTTCTTTCTGTGTTACATTACGTAATCATAAGATTTACAACTCGCCTTTGTCTTGGCGAAAGGCAGTGTCAGCTTCAGCTTGCTCAGTTAAAAAACTTCTTTGTGATTAGGAACTATGGGTAGGTCTGCTCTGTTGTCTGCTGATGCTTATTTGCCTTCGCAGTCGTGATGTCGCAACCACTGTAAGGTACGATGCTATACGAGTCCTAGATTGCATTCTAACATTCTAAGCATCTGTACTGTAAGCCATACAGTTGTACATAGGCATTACAAGGAAAAGTTGGAACTCAGAACTGTTAAGTAAGCTATTATGGAGATTGCACTATCTTGTTCTTAGCTATAGCTATGTTGTTTGCTATCAACCTTAGAACTAATGTAAAAAAATTCAGAACGACAAGTAAGAACAAGTACGGCTAGGTAACACTTTCGTTATTCGCTTGTTGATGCGAGAGAAAGAAATTTATTGTTTACCTCTAGTAGATATTGTTTTTATGTTTACCTCATATTCTACAAGCAGTACACTACGGTAATTTTAACCAGCTAGTCTGCCTCAGTGTAATTAGGTATACATAAGTCTTCCAAATATGATCCTACGGTTATTGTATAAATATTTCTAGAATGCAAAAATCTACGGCTAAGACTACCTGTTTGTTAATTTACATGATAGTCTTATTTTTAACATTAGTCTGTCCAAGATCACACAAAGTATACCGTCTTTGGTATCACCACGTATATATTTATAGGTAGAAAATTACAATACAATTGAGTACACGTGGACAATTGTATGCAAAATTAGTGGTATAGGCAATAACAGTTATTTTCTTAATAGATTGTGTATATATAGATGTCAAGCCTATCGTTTATGTATGTATGCAATATGGAATATTACAATGGTGGAGGTATCTATTAATCATTAGCACGATGCTGACATACCTACTCCTGCATAACAATGACTCAAGGCTTCCATGCATTGTCTCTATGAAAGTTTATCATAACTTGTAACCCTTAAATGCAATACTAAGTAGACATGGAGCAAGAGAATGCTTTTCCATAGCATTAAATATAATTGTAATTAAAGCTTATCGTCTTAGCATGCAATTCATAATAGTAGCATTCACTTGTGTTAGTCATTTACTTAATGAGCATAATGAATACGGCAGGGCATCTACAATTGCTACCTAGTTTAAATGAAGTACAAATATTATAGGTATTAGTATAAACGAAGTATGAACGAAAAGGTATATAATATTTATGCTGTATATAGTTAAATGTACCTCATAGCATTGGCATAGAGTAGCAGCGGCAGAAAAGATCTACTACCTCTATACTAACATAACTACAATTCACATGGACATGGCACATGGATAAAATGAAGTGTCGGCTATGCAATACATAATACATAAGTAAATAGTATCACATGTAAATGGGAGGTAGTAGTATATCTACATCGTTGAGTAAAGGTAA
The DNA here is from genome assembly GCA_020055645.1 of Tomocerus qinae. NCBI lineage: Eukaryota > Metazoa > Arthropoda > Collembola > Entomobryomorpha > Tomoceridae > Tomocerus > Tomocerus qinae. Next base: position 103,496,108 of record CM034546.1, on the reverse strand, counting down.
GGTGAACGATATCAAATTGGCAAGGCTTTCACCCACAAGCCATTCTATTATGATGATGAAAAGCTCTCTAGTTGCGATTGCCTAAATGCATATAGATGGTAGCCCAGAAAATAAAAGACAATATTCAAAGAGGTGTATGAGGAGGGAAGTGAGTGTAAAATATAAGTTTGCAAAGGCAGGACAAAGCAACATGTAGAAATAATAGTACAATGGGAGAGGAATATAAAGTAGAATCACAATCTAGGAGCCACCTCCCCTTCCCCCCTGCCATTTACTTATGGAGTCAGTATGCACTGTACACACAGTGGAAACTGCAAACCAAACACTAACTAAACTAACTAACTATTCTCACATAGCTATACACGGAATATTTTTAGGTCAATGTTCACCTCTCTTCCCTCAAGAGCCAAAGCAATCCAAGCAGAGCCAACAGCCACAGCAGTCCAAAGCAGTGCAATCCAAGTCAGAGCAAACGAAGCAATTCAACAATATAGAATGTGATGTGAGTACAGAGAGAGAGGAGAGAGAGATAGTAAAAGAGAGAACTGAGCAACCACTTGAGAGTTGACTTTATTTCCATGTTTCTCCTCGTGTACAGTTCATCATGTACGCTTTTCGTCCTCCTATATTCTGTTACATGACATTTCCACTTCACACATTATACCTGTCTCTCCCTCACTATATTTACAATGCAGCTTTAAAATGTGTTCTATTTATTATCACTAAATTGAATAAGAAATGCTCTGTACACTTCAAACGTACAGAGAACACGATATTATCCTTAGGAAAACTCAATTGTTATATTCAATTCTCTTGGTCTTACTTTGCTTTAAGCCTTTTATTGTACACTTACGACATGCACAATGTACAACTATTTATATCTCGATTGTACAAAAGTATACAAATACTATATACTAGGGTACGAATAATACATAAAGAAAAATGGAATGCATTTGGATTTGGGAGTTCAAGGGAAAGAAGGCAATATTATATAGTATCTTAAAAACAATGCTTTACATGTACGAAATTGTATTAGTTAGGTTTTATATACTGTACCTTGGAGTTAAATGAAGAAAAGACTTGCATGAAGAACTTATGGATCAGAACATACATTATTACATTATTTTTAATGTATTTTCACTCCAAAAAATTAACTTTTCATATTTCTGAACACTCAAACTTTAGGAGGCATAGTAAGAGTAATTTATTTTCTAGGCATCTTGTGTTGCATCTGTTGACTTCATTTGGCTATTTTCTACTGAAAGCACACGAGCAATTAAAATTGTTAGTAGAAAGCTTTCGTATTCATTATAGGCCAAATCAGTCGAATTTAAACTTTCTTTGAACGCGTAGTTTGTGTAGTACATATTTTTCAAACTTTTTAAGTCTGACAGGACGTAAGGAAGACTGTTTATTAGTAAAATATCTGTAAACGTGAATCTTCATTAGTTTCAGTTTGATCTCACTTTTAACCAAAATTGCTATGTTGCATTGCCCATAATTCCGAACAATGAGTACCTTACGGATAATATAATATTTGTTTCATTTGTTGGCAAGTATAGTAGACAGTAGTTCACAAATGTTTACAATTATTGTACCTACATTATAATTATCTCCATCCGCACATTCAGTACATAGTATTTTATATTATCTCCTTTTCTTATAGCTAGATATATTATATTTTTGATTTGATTTTTTCAATAGTAATACACTAAGTCGAAGGCAAATGAGTCAGGCTTTGTATTGTATTTATCTAAGGCAAGATTTGTTCAGCAACTGATTTGGTTAGTTAGTGCTTTTATCTAGTTTCACATAAGTCACATCAGTATTAGTATCAGTATGTATATAAGAAGAGTCAATATTCAGTACGTTAGATATATAATTAAATCTTTAGTTATCATTCGATTATCCATTGTGCTTGTAAGAGTAAGCACATCCTTCAATATCTTAAATGTATAACTGTAGTTTACGTTCAGTAGTAAGCGTCCTGTCCTGCTTATATATTCTCAGTATAAGTATTCCATTATGTTATTAGTATTTATTATGGCAAAGTTAGATTAGTTGGAGGGAAAACTGTGGGAATGAAAGCCAAAGGCCAAGCTTGGCTGGGGAAAGATGTAATGTGAAACGAATATTTTTTTACTTGGTCCTCTTCCTGCGCTAGACGAACAACAAGACAGGATAACATCTGGTTCTGTCTTGCCTTCACTTGGATACATATAGATAGATGATAGAGTCTTCTTACGCATAGTTACGTACAACACAATGCTAAAGTAAGTTTTAGTAAGTTGTGGGAGAGAATAACGAGGAAACTTAAGTAAAGAGTTTTCTTTCTTGGGGTCACACACAGCCAGTGTGCACTGTTCACGAGAAGGCTAATACACTGCAGATAACATTCAACTATTTTCTATATATCCTTATAAGTACTTAAAGTTCTACCCAAGTTAATACTTTAGTGTAAATGTTTGTTCCTTGACAATATTCTATACATACGCGGTAATACAATAATGTATATGGAGCAATTTTACCATATATATTATACTAAGGTATATCCCCTTTTCACAAAATCCTTATGTATATAGTTGTATAACAGACACCGCGATATGTCATGCATGGCTACTTGTACACTACTACGGGTGGGAAAAGGTACCTTATTGAGAAAGATGCGTACATGTACAAAATACACGTAACATATTATAACAATTACATATATAAGTATATACAATACCTTTTCCCATATGTACTATCACACCGAAGTTAGCGTATCTAGTATGTTTCTAAAGGTAAAAAGTAAGTTCCATCAGAGGTTGAAAGAATTTCGACTACTGCGTAACTCTACGCTCTTTTTGATACTTTCGGCATAACAGTGAAGCTAGTCGCTTACTCTGAGATGTAATGTAGTGCAGCATTGAATCCAATTTCGTCTGATTTGCCGTACAGTGGCTCACAATTCAGTTAAGTAGCATATACAATACAGCATGTCAGTGAACGCGGCTTTAGTATAGCGGAACGTAGACCTGTATTTTATATGTCTATCTAATTCCGAAAGAAGTGAGAGAAAAACACGAATATCGGGATCGGTAGCCGGAAAGACCCTAGTAGGTAGTTTCCGAAGTACAGAAGTAATGCTTTACATTGGCATTCATGGGAGCCTTTGCTTACGCATAGTAGAGGGAGAAAGCTCTGATTTCCCAACCTTTTCGGTGTTTCGGACTTTTCTCATTACTTATTGCAGTATATCTAGATCCTGTCTAACGGAGAAAGGTAAATGTCCATATTAAGGAGAAAATGCAATGAATTCTGAACATCAATTGACTACATTTTCACAGTGGTGTCCAGACTAAGGTGGTTTCCTGAGAATAATGTATTAAATTATATCTCAAGAGAAAAAATACACTAATAATAGAATTTGTGGATGAATACATTTAGACATTTAAGAGAAAGCTCTCGTTTAGATAAACAGTTCTTTTTATTCTGAAAAATTCATACATAGCTTAAACATTCATGCTTATCTATACAGTTAAAAATTAGATATATTACAATAGGATAGGATTTTACATAAATTTTCAGCTCTAGAGGAGTCGATGCTTATTTATCATTTCACATTATGTAATGTGAATAATTTATTAAACATTGGTACGTAATAACGATAACGATACTGGTATCTATAACTTTCCTAATGTCAATTCAACATGATTACAGACTTTCTTCGTTATTTTCGCTGAGCCAAACTCAGAATTGTGTGAATGAACAACTTGTACTAATCTGTTAAGAAATAATGACATGACAAACTTTAAAAACATGCTTAATTATGTCGCCATTAGAATACTATTGGATTATTTACAGTTCTATCTATCGTAACAAAAAACATAAAAACAAAACAACAATTTTAACAATTTGTTTACAGATAACAATGTGATGTATTAATTAACCTATGACAATAATGACAAAGTATACTTTTTACATAGTTTAGATACTGAGTGAATTGGCTACGATAAATACACTAAGGAAAATCTGGTTTTGTAATGTTAAAAGTTATGTAGGGTAGGGAGAGCAACAATACGTTAACATATTGGTACTAGAATTTTATCCTGTTCACAAATCTGAATCGTCGAGAAACGTAAAGTTGCTTCGATCACATAAATCATTAAATGCATAGATAAGTTACTTAATCCGAACGAATACTATTGAAACAAAATTTAGCTGAAGTAAAAACACAAGTAAAATCAACTAGGTAAGAGATTACTTCACTTTTAAATTACTTTCCATGATTTCTAACACTTTGGGTTCATAATACTTTAACTACTTAAATATTATGTACTTACTTACTCCATAGCATAGCGTTCCATGATTAGACTTAAAAGATAACCAGCATTTAACCAAGTATTACGTATCACTACTGAAGTTCAGTTGGCTGAAGTGAAGTCAATTTGTCACAAGTCAAGTAAAAACAATAGAAGGAAATGCTATCGTTTATGCTTAGAGTGTCTGTGACGACGACTCGGTGATCTGGATCTGGATTTCGAACGGGATCGCCTCGTAGCTCTCCGGCTAGGAGGGCTTCGACTTCGACTTTTTGACCTGAAGCCATTTTAATAAGAAGAGAAAACACATACAATTAATACGGCTCAGTAAGTTAATTAACCGTTATTGCACAATCCGTACCCATAAAAGCTAATTCTACATTACTGAAGCCAACCATTACCCTGCACAGTTAGATTAAGAAACATCGGGTTGAAACGAGAATCATTTGGTCAATAATTATATTATAACCTGGATCCCTTAATGTCATTAGGTATTTTAAAAAGGCATAGTGGAAAACAATCATACCTATGCTGATATGAGCGACGAAGTGGTGACCTGGACTCACTTGGACTTCGTTGCTTCCTACTAGATTTCCCAGAAGACCTGCTTTCACACGCCAGTTACTTATTAATCTTATATTATCAAATGGTTTGAGAACAACTTAACGAGGCATGAGGCAACATACTAATGCAACTTGTAACTATTATACTGCTTGTTTTTCAAAGACACAGATAACGACTGTACCAATGAACATCACTAAACAAAACTGCCAACTGTCGTAAATACGACTGCAGGCTTCATTGTTATTGGCCTTCAATCAGTCTCGACACAATCAATGATAGAACGAACCTAGCACTTGGCGGCGATCTCTCCGCACGTGAACTACTGTAGTCTCCCCGGTCCTTTTCTCGGTTGTCACGCTCACGTCCCTTGTCTCGGTCACGGTCCCGCTCTCTGTCCCTATCACGACTACTATGGTCGTATGGAGCAACACTGGGGGATGGTGAACGACCCTTTCGTGAACTTTTCGATTCGCGGTTAGACCTCCGGCTGCCTCGCGAACTTTTGTCGTCGTTTTCATAACTATAGTCGTCTTCCAGAGATAAGTATTCAGACTTATCACCTCGCTCTTTTTCAGTCTATGGAATAATAGTCACTCAGATAAATCCTAATTTCAATTAGCATTAGCCAATGATATAAAACTATTTAAAATTATTAGTGCTGTTACCTTCTTTAGAAGTTTTGCTCTATAATGCTGCACCATTTCTTGAACACTATTCCCATGCTTGCTGCTTCGTCTTCCCGATTCAAGTTCATCTTGATAAGCTAGAACTTTCATTTCTATTTCCCTAAGTTTTATTCTTCTTTCTTGAGATGTATCGTCTTCATAAGTAATTCCGAGTTTCCCTGATGAACTAATGTTAAAACTACGATTCAAACCATCCAAATTGTTGTCATTTCCATTATAATCATCATCTTCCATGGGCATCGGGGTACCATCTAAATCTTCTTCACCATATTCTACTAAACTACTTAATCCTTTATGGATTAAGTCTTTACTTGCCGCACTACCTCCTCGTCCATGTATATCCTCTTTACCAGAATTTGACCCCGAATCTTCGAAAAGATCCCATTTAGATGTCGTTGTAACAGCTTGCGCCTTCACTTCTTCTGGATCTACCGTTTCCCATTTGGAAGGAAGGAATCCTCCCTTAGAGGACTTTGCTGACAATGACATATCGGGTCCCAACCCAGAAGTTTGTAAATTTGAGGGTTGGAATTCAAACGGTCTTTTCACATCATTCACAATAGACGGATAATCAATTGGTATTTGATTATTGCTTGAAATCATCGGTGTACCGTCTATATCTTCTAAAGGCACCCCATCAAGTTCTTCGCCTCCAGGTTCCACTGATTGTAAGGCTCGGACTAAATTGAGAGCACTTTTTGGTGGCATTTGAGCACGGGGAGGAGATTTTCTTCGCTTTTTTAATACTTCTTCATCGTTATCTACTTCCAGACCTTCAAATATTTTCTCTTCTTCTTCCTAAAATTATCAAAACGTTGGATTAGATGACGGTTGTTTATGTTGCATTGAATTGCAAAATTCACTGGTAATTTCATTATATTGTTAAATATTGATACTTAAAACTTACTCTTGAATTGGCAGTTAAAAGACCTAAAAATATATTTTGCAGTCGAATAAGAAATTCGTTAGGGTAAATGCCCCATTCGTCCCACGCTCTAAAGCATGCCATGACTCGCTGCTTGAAACTTTCAGCTGTCGAACCTATTCCTTCAGAACAAGCCGTTTGGTAGGCGTAATGAACTTCTTGAAAAATAGATGGGAGGTGGATTTTGAAACATTTTCGATAGCAGAGTGCATTCATTCCTTTTAGTGTACAATTGTGTAGAACATCTGATATCACATAAAGCCTAGCAACTTTTTTTGTCAAGGGAGTTTTAGGGTTTGACAAAGACTCTTTTAAACACTGGCATATTTCTTCAGCTGATTCAGCATGTTCGATAGAAAATATCATTACTTCGGCTACTTTGAATCGTTCTGGTGTGATGTTTCTTAACATACGCTCATAACGTTCCCGTTGACTAAATTACACAACACACGTCTTAAACATTTTTTAAAGATATACAGGGTATACATAAAATACCTGCCAATGCCAATTATAATCATGGCTTTGACAGTCAAGAATGCAGAAATGGCTACCAATATCTTTTACGCAAAAAAATCTTATATAAACTGCTCTTACGCATTGGATAATGTTCCTTTCCGAATCTCTCTTTCTTCTTCAGGTATTAGTTCATCAGGCATCCCCTGTGTAAACGGATTTAGATTGGGAGGTCGCCATATCGATCCATCTTTGAACATTCGGAAATCTTCTGTTCTCCATCGCTGAGTTGCATCACCTTGTAAAATAGAAAATAGTTTCCACCGGTAGTATATATGAGCCGGACTCTGATTTTCGAAAAGGAACCTAAGGTTAAGCACAAAAATAATTTAATGAGATATTTGATTTAACCTTAAAATATTAGTATAAATTCCCACATTAATTTTAGAAGTACTTTATTTAGTAATACAACTAACCTGTACTGAGGGTTACTTATTTCTCTGTTCATAATCATAGCTTCAAACATCGGACCTTCTCTCGTTACAAATTCCACCATTCGATGAATAAGGGCGATAAGAGTCCTGTCTGTTGGCACAACCACTTTAACCACTGCATTATGCAGTACCTGTTATTCAAAGAGATGATGCAGATGAAACATAAGCACATTGAAATTTATTACATAAAATTACAAAAGCTAACTATTTATTTCCGTTTTCTTACTCTTTCGAATTCTTCTTTTCCTTTCGGATCAGTAGGGTAAGGCGTTCCTATTGGTGGTATCTGAAATTAAAAAAAAACATTTTGATCAACTATTAAAAGCGCATGAACAATGTAAATAAATAAAAGGAAAGAAAGCAAACCTTGTGTCGGTCTCGTTTATCCGGTTGAGCATTAAAAGGAAGTCCTGAGAGGGGTGGTGGCATCGTTAACTCCATCATTGTTGGCGGAATGTAAATTGGGTAAGCAGGAATTGGCACAGCCTTTCCCCATCCTAACTTAATCTCTGTATTAAGAATCTCTTTCCCAGCTAAATGTCTTAGGGCACGCTCTCCATCACGCCGTGACATGAAAGCTACAAAGCCTGACAATCGATTTCTTTGTTTCTCTTCATCTGTTCGAGGCCACATTACTTTGACACTAGCAAGTGGACCATATTTGCCAAAAATTTCCATCAGATGTTGCTCAGATATCTGTAGGACAAGCCAAACAAAACAACTAAATTGTTCCAAAAAATAGTGGAAATAAGCGGTTCAACAAACAATGCCAAAGTAAAAACAATACAAAGATTAATGCGCAATTTTACACAATTTCAAGCCATTATTTGTCAAGAAAATACTTTTACCAGTATTTTGCTACCCATGAGATAGCAAAAAATAAATAAGTTATTCATACTTTACTATCCGAACAAATCGAATCCATTTACTGTAAACAAGGTGGTTTAATTATCGAAAAAATGATTTAAATTAATATTAGATAAAAACAGGCAAGCAATTAACTCTCACCTTTGTAGGAAGATTTCCCAGGTAGATATTGGTCGTATTAGGATCCCCATCATCGATGGATCCCATCCTAACATCGTCTAAAGTAACAATTGGTGATTTTCACAAAGAAACGGACCATTAATAATCAAAATACAAATCCACGTCTCTCCAAGGAAGATTTTGGTGATTTAAGAAGTTTGAGCGTGTAATCGAGAATAAGAGAAGGAGTGGAAAAGAAGGAAGTAACAGCGTTTTGGGATTTACAATTCTTAGTTTACATACTTTGTTAGGTTATTGGACATAAGGTTAAATTAATCTAATATTGTACACAATACAATAAAACGTGGTTTCGTGACGTCCCACTATCTTAGATTTTATAGAGAAAGCTTGCAAAGAACGTGTGAGATTTCTCTGCTGTCTCTCCTAATGAACAGATTTTCCCTGCATTTGCAATTTTAGGAAGTAGTATTGACAACAAAGCGTATTAACCGAGTTCAAGAGATAGTGATGCTCGCAGATCGTCCCCTGGCTTTGGAGGCAGCTTGATTACTTCTTGAAGTCCCAGCATAGTTTTAAGACGGTGGCGTTCTTCTCTTTCTTCTTGAATTCTAAGAAACATTAAAAAATTGTCAGCTTCAAACAATTATTTAACATCAAAAAACGTTATTATTGCATGTCCATAGACATGACTAAAAATTCTTCAGGACTCTTACATTTTCAGTTCCTCTTTAAAGATTTCCAAATTACTTTTCTTTTTCTCTTTCTCGCCGCGTTTCTTCCCCAGCCTTTCTGGACGATTGTCATCAAATGTAAGAATAGGCTCCGGCTTTGGAATTTCTTTTTCAAAACGAGAAGTTGGTTTATACAACTTTCCCTTGTCCTTTGTGTCTTCATCTATGATCCACAAACAGAACCAGTCATTTTAACTATATGATAAAGAAAAAGTCCAATAAATTTGAAAAATTTGATAAATCCTCACGTTTTTTCCCTGCTTCGTAAGTGCCAGCTTTGATCCATACTTTACTAGATGGCTTTCCGCTGGAATTTTCTTGAAATACAGCCACATACTCTTCAAATGCCTGTGCTGCCGCTTGTTCATCCTGCTTCTTCCTATGATCTTCAGACTCTTTCTTAGACATCACCTTTTTCCCCGTCGGGGGGAATTGAAAAGCTTTCATTTTTTCAAGTACTGCATAAACATATGAAGAAAAAATTATTTTTGACATTTATACAATCTAAGCCACAGCACAATGAAATTAAAGTTTCGTAAATGAAACGCACCTGTTAATTTGCAAATCTAGTGGAACCACGCACACCCAACCCAGACACCAGACCTCAGGCCAGATTTAAGGATTATGTAGTTGACTTCAGCATTTAGGATTATTCGAAAAAACAAACATCACACCTTGAACGTTTCCCCTCTTCATCAAAACCGATAATATATTTCTCTTCTGGTTCTGTTGCAGATTTTGTCCCTTTTACAAATTACAATCAGTCACGTAAAGTGATAAAAAATACTATACAAAACACAGTATCACTAATTCAAAAATTAGTGCGTATTCTGATTGTGATTAAGTGTAGCACTGCTGTGTGTAAAAGAGTCAATCAGAGAGAGAGAGCAATGAAAATGAAGTGCCTTTGCCTTTGCATCTCTTTCAGTCGGATCGTCGTGTGTGTGTGGTGCGGTCAGTTTTTAAGTTATTTGCACACAGGTTAGGTAGGCAACTGCACACAGCAGAGATATAATACATATGTAGGTATTTGTAACACAACTCGTCGCTGTAGCATAGCACAGTATAGTGTTAACGTATCTTTCTATATCTATTGTGCCGAGTGCCGACACAACGCAATTATAGACTAGCTCCTAATCATTTTTCACAGATTAGCACTAATAGGTACGTTATTCTAAACGTGGGGTATAATATGAAATTTGTACACATAACCAGAGAGGGAGGACCCTGAATCTGAATGTGAATAGTATATAGCACGAACGTAAGACTTTAGTAAGGTATATAGTCACCGCCACAACTGCCACAAGTCACATAATAATATTATTATAGTCAATAGTCAGTGGCAAACTTTAGTCATTGGCTTGTATTATGATTTGGCACCTCCCAAGAGCGCTCAGGCTGTAGCCCGCTTATTTTTTGAAGACCCAGGCCGGGTTGTTGTTGTTGAGATTTGTTTTGAGAAACATTTCATCTGATTTTTTGACATCGAAACATCTTAGAACATTTGGAGAGCTAACATTTAACATTTTCAAAAAAATCCAGCCACCAAGAAGTGTTTATATTATGGGCATTTTTGATTCCCCTTCAACATTAAGTATCAGGTAAGACTTTATCTAATTATTCATTAGCCTCGCTCTTGTGACTAGGAATGAAAGCAATTCGGAAATGCGATAGCACAAAATCTGCCTAGCTATGGTTTATAATATCCCAGCCAGATTGTTTGACGTAATCTTTTTTATAACGAACTATTTAAGAGATTTTGATTTCCCTACTAACTACGTGCAAAAAGGGTGCCAACAAAAAATTAAAATCTCTCGTTTGGGGTCTGTCAGCACTCTGGTTCCTTCTTTATTTGGAAAAGAATGAGTTCATCTATACCTGAGCAAAAACTCAACTTCATATTTCTTTGACATCCCTACTTTAAGATAGGGCCAAATATTGAGTGACTGTGTGGATTTGGTCCTTTAAACTAATTCGTATAGAATATGTTGGTAGCACAAAACATCAAACATGGGTGTTTTTGTAGGCACCATATTCACTCTCTTTTCTAATTTCCATCATTAAATCTCCGGATTTTTGTTTTTTTGTAGCATATTTTAAGAAGGAACTTTGTCATAAAAGGATTGAAGATGGCTGCACGAGAAATTAGTACAAAAGAGAAGTTACTTGCTCTAATTGATGATGTGGAAACAATTTCAAAGTAAGTCATAAGTGTTAGACTGTTGAATTAAAATAATTCCCGTTATGCCTCCGCTACTCGGCTTACTAATGTTAAGTTTTTTTCTAGGGAATTGCTTGAAACTACGATTGCTCCTAAGCATGAGAAACTATCACACGGAGAACAGACTCAGCTCATTCAATTAATGATGACAAAAAATGACGACTTAAAAGACACTCTACAGGTCAGTCATTATAGTTCTTACGCGTTGAATTTATTCAAATATACTTATTTTATCCAATTAATCCAATGCGAGTATTCAATCACGCAAGTTAAAAATAGCCTATAAAAACCTAAGTATTTATGTTTAAACATTTTAAGATTAAATTTATTTTAATTTCAAAATGTATGATGCAGTTGGCACAAGATCAAGCAGAAATTGATCAAAAAATGATTGAGCTGCAGGCCGAAGTATCGCGACATGACCAAGATATTCAAATGCTACAGAAACATTTAAAGGAAGCCGAAACTTTGTTATCCACGGCTTTGTACCAGGCAAGACAAAAAATGGATCAGATTTCTAAAGCCCAAAGTCACTCAATAGGATCAGAAGACTTAATTAGGTTTGCACATCGCATTTCATCTACAAATGCTGTCGCCGCTCCTGCAAATTGGCAGCCTGGAGATCAAAGAAAACCGTACCCTACCGATTTTGAAATGCGTATGGGGCTTTTGGCTCGCTTAAATGATGCCCCTATCCATCAATTATTGGATTCAATGCCAAGAGAAAATATGAACAGCAATGCTAATAATTTAGGAAACCCTTTCCCTCCTTGGCACCCACATTCTCACCATTCCTCTGGGCAAACTCCTGATCACTCTTCCTCAGCAACAGGAATATTTCATCCACCACCTCATTCGTCGTCTCCAGCCATGGGAATTGATCCCTCCACGAGAAATCATGAAGATGTTGAAGTCATGAGCACCGATTCTTCCAGCTCCAGTTCAAGTGATTCTCAGTAACTTTCGCTAGCTATGTATTTGAAAGATCTTTTCCAAAAAGAGATAATTTCCTATCTTTTGTTAACGGAAATTTATTACTATACCGATACCGAAGCTGTGATGCTCATATTTCAGCTTGGTAAATTTACGAAATCACTTGATTGCCAAGAAACAGTGGGCATGGGTATGTAATAACATTCCTTTTCCTTCCTATGTGCGACGACGATGACGATACTAATATTAACCCCTTTGAGCCCTACTACATTTACTTTGCTGTGAAGTAAAAGGAAGTTGCAGTATGAAACTAATATGATGGTTCGGTATTCGGTATATTGGTAACTGCAACTGTAATGTTTTGAGACATGGTGTGTTCCGTTTGTGTTATAATAAAATACAAAATAGTAAAAATCTTATATTCACTTTCGTTATGTTTTTCAAAAACACAAAATACACGCAAATGGCAGCTTTCTCTGAAGAGAACGATTGGACAGTACTCAAAAATACCAAAACGTCAAGCCCTGTTATTTTTGAACTTTTACCACGGCCATGTCCATCGAGTCTAATTGCCGAGGTTATTGTGTATAGGTAGAAATTTATTATTTTGCTAATCTTTTACATGTGACACGAATTTAGTCTTTTAAGGATTTGGCAAACAGCACATAAAAGAATAGTTGACAGACATAATTTGAGAACTTTGTTTTAATTACTTTTCTTTTGATGGCATGCAGATTTTATCATGGGCTTTGCCTAGGCAGAATCCAAAATAGGAAGCTTGAGCACATGGACTAGGCTTAGATAGTTTTTCTGAAATAATATAGGGGATTATTAAAATCAATTCAGAACTGAATTACTAGAGTAGTTAATTTTAGTTATTTTTTATTTAAAGTTACTGTATCTGTATACCTGCTTCATCGAGGCACTTGTTAGTGATCTCAACTATCTTTGCTACAAATTTCGTGTCTTTCTTGTCAAGAATCGATTCTTCGGCATCTTTCAATATAAATGTTCTGTTTAATTTATCACCTTTCATCTATAACCATTTTATTGTTATTTTGAATTAGACTTTAAATTAGTTACACTAATTATTTTTAAAACTGTATTTTGATGGAACTACAAGCAGTAGCAAACAAATGATAATGTCAGAATACGTCTAAAAAAGCTTACGTAGTTCATTTTCTCCAATATACACTTGGTTAGGCACTGTAATGAATACATATATAGGTATGTTAAATATCATGGACAAAAATTATTGATTTATGCGTTATTATTATTTGAAAAAGTATTATCTAACCTTGTCATCGTAGCTGCTGTCAAAGATTTGATCTGATAGTAGATCCTCCTCCTTTAATTCTTGAAGGTTAAGTTCTTTTCTACAGTTATCTGCTGTATCATTGAACTCCTTATCATCATTTGGACTAACAGGTATCTTCATTGTACAGTCGAATAATTCTTCCCCAAAGCAAAGGACTACAACTGCCAAAAGCCCGACAATTTTGACCAGGGTGTTCATTTTAGAAGTCAGTATTATATGATTTCACAGTTCCGAAGTGAAAGATGTGCTTTTCTAGTGAGTGAATTTTATAGTAATTTACTTGTGAAGTTTTCGTCTCTTATATGTAGTCCTCTTCGCGGACAATTGCCAAAGCACTTCGACACGGCATATTGCTCAAATTATAATAAATTGTGTCTCCCATCCCCACATTTAGGAAATCCCTTAACTAAATAGTAATGAGCACCGACATTAATTAGACCATTATGAGATGAGTCATTCACACTGATGCGGGCGGATTATTGTTACGCTTAATTTCTTCCGATTTTGTCAACTGCCCATTCACCATTGGGATCGTGATGACGAAATGAAAGAGGCCTCGTTGGAGTCTGTCTGGAGATTGAAGATGAAAACGGCACATTGTTGTGAAGTGGGGGTGACAGTTCTTGGCTAAGCCCCCTGTGTGTATGTCTCTTTGCAGTATACATTATTTTTGATTGAAAAATGAGGATTGCTATTTCGTAAAATTAAACAAATGGAATTGCTAACCATGACCCTGTTTGTTATCAAATGGAAATCTGATTGAGTTGCCGACACTGTGGACGATCTGGAGGAATATTGAGGGATAACCACTGAAATACTTGCATCTTAGTGAGGAAGGAGACTAGAAAAATGGCAATTTATGTGAAGCGGGGGTGAATGGTCTAGGCATTCCCCCCTGTGCGTATGTACCAATTCATACGTATCTTTTATTTTTTTCAACGCATTCATTGATTTAGCGGGCGTAATTGTCTAACGTAATGTAACTGTAATTTTTTCATGATCATCGTTACTGAAAAAAAATACTACTACAATGGACGTGTGCAATAAATGTTCCGGGGAACCTGGGAAAAGACACAAGATCACCTGCCTGAACTGCGGAAATTGGACTCATCGTACGTGCTTGGATATTCGAATACCAAACGCTCAGTTTCGCCAATTTTGTGCCACGTTTATCTGTTGTTCTGATTGTACCATCCCTAATGAAGACACAACTCTCAGAACTCTCTCATCTAATACTGCATCTGCGCAACTTCACTTCAATAACTGCAATCAATCAATTCGACTATCTGAATATCTATTTCAAAATTCGGCGGAGGAAGTGGTTAGTCATGAGTCTCAAGCTCAAAGTGCAATACTAAGTATAATTCAAAATGAATGTAATAGTGATATGTGTAATGGTAATGATAGTCAAGATGATAATCTAGTTGATGCAAATATCAATGTTAATGTAAACCTAAACTTACCGTTTAAGAATTGTTCGGTGCTAGATAATAGTGAAGTAGAGGTAGGGTATAATAATATGAGTGATGTTAGTAGACATAACTATATCAGTAGATTAAGAAAAGGTTTAAAGTTTGTACATGCTAATGCTAATGGTATAAAAAGTAGAATCTCGGAATTAAGGAATTTTTGCTAAATGAAAAAGGGATAGCAGTATGTAGTATCACTGAAAGTAAGCTGTTTGATTATGATGATACTAAAACATTTAACATCAATGGCTATTATTGTTATAGGGTAGATAGAACTGCTAATAATGGTGGTGGTATGTTAATTTACATTAATAATTCATTTACGTTTCATGTTGTAGAGTTACCAAAATCTTTTTTTAAGAATAGCTACATTGAAATCAATTCGATAATAATTTACAGAAAAGGACTACCAAAAATATTGGTTACCACTATCTATAATACACCTCCAAGCAAAATTAACAAAAATCACAAGTCATTATTTATTGATACGATTCAAAATGTAATCAGCTATTTAAAACAATACAAGTTAGAACATATAATATATGGAGATTTTAACATAGATTTATTGGAGCAAACAAGATTTAGTGCTGAATTGTTTAGAATAACAACAGAATTTGATTTGCATCAGATTATACGTAAAGCTACTCGAGTTACGGAAAACTCTGAATCCTTACTGGATCATATATATGTGAATAGTGCTTTGTATTCTGAATGCGATCACTTTCCATTTGGTGGATCTGATCATGATCTAACATATGTAGTGAGAAAAGATAAAAAATTCAAAAACGATGGTATTCTTGTGGAAAGTCGTAACTACAGTAAAGTTGTATGGAATGATTTTAATGAACTGTTTATGGCGTTAGATTTTTCCTACCTTAAGAATTTAGATGTGAATGCTAGTTTATTCAGATTTGAAATGGAGACGCTAAATGTTTTAGATAAATTTGCTCCAGTGACTAGAAAGAAATGTAAGGTTAGGAATGTGCCATGGTTCTCAAATGAGATTTCGAAGCAATGTAAGACTAGAGATAACTTAAAGAAAATTGCTGTAAAAAGCAAAAGTAAATGTGATTGGAGAGTATTTAAGAAACATCGGTGTTTTGTGAAAAATCTATTGAATAGATCGAAGCGTGAGTATTACACAAAGAAATTTGAAAATTTTGAATCGTCAAATGTGTGGAATTTAGTTGATGATATAACAGGTTTTAGAAGTAAATGTACAACCCCGATATCAAAGCTCATAGCTAGCAATGGAGATGTAATTGAGGGCAATGAAGATATTTGTAATGAGTTAGCTGATATTTTTATAATCAAAAAAGATTGTACTTATACAGAGAGCGAGTTAAATGCTAAAATTGAATCATATTGTAGAAATTTTAATGACAATGATGAATCAGTAAGGTTAATAGAGAGTGTATCCGAGGCTGAGGTACTTAAAGCTATAAAAGGAGTGGACAAAGGTACCAATCAAAAAGATCATATTCCAAAGCGTGTATTTAAGGAAATTGCAGATGTAATTGTAATCCCACTAGCGGTATTCTTTACATGTATTTTTAATTGCTGTATAGTTCCGTCACATTTCAAGTCCGCTACGGTATCTGCGTTATATAAAGGAAAAGGACCAAAATTAGGTGCTAGGAGTTACAGATCGATTGCTTGTGTAACATTTATCTGTAAAGTCTTTGAAAAGGTAATATTTGAGCGGCTTACCTGTATGGTGGAACCAGATTTTGACATGCACCAATTCGGTTTTAGGAGGAATAGGGGTGTGACAATGCACTTTTTAATTTTACACAAAGTGTGAATGACAGTATTAGTAAACCGAATGGTAGAACCGTTGCGGTATTTGTTGATTTGAAATCTGCATTCTACAGTGTGCAGATAGATTTGTTATTAGTAAAAATGATAGAACAATTTAAGGTGAAGCCATATTTGTTAAGGCTATTAAAGAGTCATTTAGAAGGTAGAAAAGTTAGATTAAAGAATGGAGCGTTTTATTCTAAAGAGTATAACTTAGATACAGGTACTGGGGCCGGGTCAGCGTTAGGACCTTTGCTCTTTAGCATATTTATTAATGATGTTGGTAGTGTTTTTAATGTGGACTATGCTCTTTATGCCGATGATCTGGTATTTTGGGTTGCTAAGAATAATGTTAATGAGGCAATTAGTTTATTAAATGTTAATTTAGAAAAGTTTAATTTATGGTGTGTTAAAAATAAATTAGAATTAAATGTTGAAAAAACAAAGTATATGATCTTTCACAAAGGTGGCGATTATAATATAAAAATTCTGTATATGATAGTGTTAAATTTAATGGTGATACTATAGAAAGAGTTTTCAAATTTAAATACCTAGGTGTATGGATTGATTCCACTTTGACATTTAAAAGCCATTTAGAATATGTAGATAAAAGAGTTAGAGTTGCATTAGCTAAGTTATATTCTTTAAAAAGGCTAGTGACAGTGAAAGTCATGGGTATGCTATTACATTGCTATGTAATCTCAATATATGACAACGCAATTAGTGTATGGGCAGTGCAAACGAAGTTACAATTACAACCGATACAGGATAAGATAAATAGATTCATTGTTAATTTCTTTTTTCCTCGAAGTTACAAGTTTAATGGTAAGGGTATAAAGCGATTAAAGTATATGGGTAACAGGTTGAATATTAGCAAATTGCTATCAATGTTACAAATTCACACCATTTTTGAAAGGCGTGAAATTAGTTTAGTAAAATTAGTGTGGAAAAATTTAAACAATAGGTTACCAGGCACAGAAAATTGGTTTTCTGTGGGAAACAATTATAGTTACTCGTTCCCTAGAGTTAAATGTGAAAATTCTAGACTAACATCAGTAAAACATAGTGCAGCTGTGGCTTGGAATAAATTACCACGCAAATGGGTATATAAGGATTTATCGCTGGAAAAGCTGGTTGATACTTTGAAACAGTTATTGGAATCCAAAAGAAATGATTTATATGTTATTTATTAGAAATTAGTATTGTATTAGTATTGTTTTAGATAAGATATAATTAATAAGATGGTGACTCTTGGTGAAAAGAGGTAGTTGTTATTTGTAACTTCTTACTTAATTCAATTCGTGTAATTGATGGGCCTGTGTTGTCACTTGAATAAAGCTGAACTATGAACTATGAACTATGACGTGTTCACAAATCGCTTTCTGCTGATAACAATCCCTATTTACATTGTTTAACGTGAAGTACACTAATGACATTCATAATACACAGAATTAGCCCTGTTTAACAAAAGTTATATATAGTCTTACGTACCTTATAATAGCCTATAGCAAGACCTATAAGTTTACTGGAATGAAAACATTAATGGAAAATAATGATAATTACTAGAAAACCATTACCTATTGTACTTGTAAGGTCGGTCCAGAAAGAAATATAAGACTCAAAGTGGACAAGCCACAATAGTTTATTAAAGTCTACTATAAAATATCTCTGGACCTAGGCTTTCATGCATTCTTTAAGGAAGGATCCGAAAAAATTGCAGAATATATTTATGTAATTAGTTTTATCTTTCTGCAAAGAAATGTGTAAGTAAGAACATAGTAACGCAAATTACTGTTCAAGTCAAAATAGAAGACCCCTGGCAATTCTGACTAGGTTATGAGAAATGGCAAATTGTAATTCGTATCTATGAAGAAATAAATTTTTTAGCAAACTTCTGAACTGTGGCTCCAGAAGCTGGTACTTTAGATGAACGATAATTGTCGCCTTGGCATTTTACTAATAAATTTGATGAAAGTTTCAGAAAACGTTGCATTATTCGTCAATGTAATTTTTGGCTCCCAGGGGTCTTCTATTTTGACTTGAACAGTAATTGTGTATGAAATTCAAAGGAAGGCGTATTCACATAAAATGTTATTTGATTTCGTTTATTCGATATAATACGTAATGTTATTATATACACACACTATAAATAGTGTCCCAATAATAGTATCAAGTTAGCATTCTTGAATGAGAATATCATAATTTACAGTATAATCATGTATAATTAATTAGAAACTCCGAGAGAAGTGATATTGAGTGATATTGTAAGCGTATGCAATTACGATAGATATAATAGGTTTATCGAAGGAGGAGGTACAATATTATACTAATAGAGTTTAGAGTTTGGTAAGTATACTTGGGCATTGATGAGATTGAGAATATTTACACAGAAAGTCATGCATGAAGGAAGAAGGATTAAAAGTTTTAAAAGTTACCTATATTTTACCTATAGGTAGAAGCCTAGAAACTAATATTTTACATGTGCCAATCAAGAAATGATTTAAAACATAAAGATACGGGAAACAATACAGAAAGTACAATAGAAGGAATATTTAACAAAAGAAAGAACTTAAGTTTGTGATATTTAATTTATTTACATTGCTTTTGGTGGCATGCAGATTTTTTCTTGAGCTTTGCCAACGCAGAATCCAAAATAAGAAGCTTGAGCACATGGAGTAGGCTTAGATAATTTTTCTGAAATAGTTCATAAAATGGATAATTAATATTTAATTACAATACAACAATATTGATTTAAATCTGCAGAGTTTTTAAAGCTACAGTGTACCTGCTTCATCAATGCACTTGCCGGTGATCTCGGCAATCTTCGCTACAAATTTTTCGTCTTTCTTGTCAAGGATCATGTTGTCAGCGTCTTTCAATATAGCTGCTCTGTTTAGCTTGTCACCCTCCATCTATAGCCATTACGTTAAAGTTTAGAATTTACATACAGTTTAAATAATATTACTTTACTACACCCACCTGTGGATGCATATATTATGTCAATTTGCCTCTTTACATAAGTGTATAGCTAAAATATTTTTTATAATATTCTAAACTAAAAGGATACATTCTAGCAACCCTAAAAATCTTTAAAAGGACTAAAATTTCGTGTAGTTCTAATTATAGTATCAAAATGCTTACCAGCTTCATTTTCTCCAAGGTACACTTTGTAATGCACTGTAATGAATACAAATAATTTATCCAATAATTAAGTAATTTTGTAAATTGTATCCATGTATTATTTGTGATAGACACATTAAAATGGCTAAATATTCGATGCTAGGGAAAATGAATATCGAACCTTGTCATCGTAGTTGCTAGCAATAAATTCTTCCTCCGATGATGGGCCTCCAGCAGCCTTTTGATCTCCGAGGTTAAGTTCCTTGTGGCACTTCTCGATGTTGTCTTTATGTTCCTTATCCTCAGTTGGCTTAGTGAACTTAGTTGCGCAATCGAATAAATCATCTCCAAAGCAGACAGCAACAAGAGCCAAAAGCCCGACAATTTTGACTAGGGTGTTCATTTTTGGTATTATTTGATATACTTCGGAACAAAGATGTGAGATATGAAAGTGGAAGCTGTGCTCTTCAAGTGAGTGAACCTGTGAGTGATTTACTTGGCCAGTTTCCGTCTCTTATATAGGTCCCTTCGCAGTAATTGTCAAAGTACTGTGTAAACTACTTAATTACGCCTTTCCGTCCCAAATTTAGGATCTTTGGTCACTAATTAGGTCATTAGTTTTATTTAGATCATCACTAGGTGAGTCACTTAGATGGGATGTAAATATAATATAAACGTTCGATTTCAATTCACAACAATGCGCAAACAACTTTCTGTTGGAAACCTAATTAGTTTAAGTGCACTACAGTAATTAATTACATTTAGTATACTGAACTCTGAACTGTCTGTGCTGCTGCTGACTCCATAATCCATATTGCATGAAAATAAATAATGTCACATAATGCGAATGTTATTGATAAATGCTTGATATAATTCCGTCCTATGTGGTAACAGTAGGGTATATATAAGCAGAATGATGTATGAATGCCTAAAATTGTGCATATTGCTTTAAATGTTATTTAAATCTCATTTTTGGTAATTAGTATTTACTGATGGGAATAACAGCAATACAAAAATGTTACCATCATATTATGAGAAGTAAGTAAGTACTAAGTACATGTCATAATAATATTATACCTAGTTTCCTAGTATAATACTTTGGTGTGAAGTGAAATATGCCATAAATTCGATGAAGGAAGATGATGCATAAGTACTTCGGTATTTGACCTTGTTGACATACGATGATTATGAAATGAGAGCTGAGATAGTGAGACTGTGTGCTAATGCTAATTATATAATTAGCATTATGTTATGTAATAATATGCAATTTTCAAAAATGGGCTGATGAAACTATGAGACAATGTGAGACGACCCTACATCTATCAGCTATGGTATTATGTATAGGTGTGTAAAGTAGAAAATATTATACCCATAATAATATTATATTATACCAATATAGTACTTGTGGCATAAATAAGAGTTTCTCAACCCTTATTTTTCATATTATTTCTAATCCAGAATTTGTAATTGCATTTGAGTAAATTAAACGTGATTGCTAAGATTAAATGTCTTAAAATATAAGAGAAGTACCTTATTAGCTCGACAGCCAGATTATAAACATAATTCATCTAAAATCTTTATTTGTAATTAGCTAAATCACTCTGTATTGAATCATTTACATCCAAACTGTTTCTAATAATTTTTTTAAGTACCAGAACTGAATTTTTATCATGTGAAGCAGAAATTGGAACAATGTTGTCGAATTTCATTATTGTCTCTGGCCGGAATTCTTTTGGTAACGATGTTATAAAGTGTTGGTATCTGTCTTCATCATTCAGTACATCTCTGATTTCGTTGATAATTGGATAAGAATTTGGTATATCCGATTTATTCAAAGCTAGTATAGCTGGTTTTTCAGTCAAGTCGGATAAATACAGTTCAAGTTCTTTATTGAGGAGCACAATTGTTTCTAGAGCACTTCTAAGAGGATATTTAGGGCCTAATTGAAATCCATGAATATCTACCACAAAAAGAAGGATTAAGGTTCTCTCCACATGCTTTAAAAATTTGTGGCCCATCCCCACATTTGCATGAGCTCCTTCGATAAGTCCAGGTAGGTCGGCTAGTGATATCCGTCTTGAATCTGAAAACTCCATTACTCCAACATTAGGTCGTATGGTTGTGAACGGATATCCGGCGATTTTGGGTTTAGCTCTAGATATTGCTTTAAGCAAAGTGGACTTTCCTGCATTTGGGAACCCGACAAAACCAACATCAGCAATGAGTTTTAGGTCCAAAGTAATGACGTGGGCTTGACCTTTTTGGGCAGAATAACCGTTAATTTCACTACCCCCATCTCCTCCTCTAGCAACTAAAACACGCTCGTCAGGTTCGTTAATTTCTCCAATTTTATGTCCTTCCTGGGATATAACAGAAACTCCAAGAGGGACAGGAACAACTACATTTTTTCCTACATCTCCAAAAGGGCAAAACAATCTTGCATCAGAACCTGGACCCGCTGTAAAACGACGAGATGGAAACTTTGTAGCCAAATCTTTAAGAGTCATTTCTTTAGTACCAACGGCAAATACATCCCCTCCTTTGCCTCCTATTCCACCTTTTTGAGGGAATCCTTGTCCTCCGGGACCACCTTTCACGTGAATTCGCAAACTATCAAAAAAATATGACAGATGCTTGCGGAGAGGTTTTCTTGCTTTGCCAGAGGTTGATTCAAACCGATACTGTGTCAAAAAACTGGCACTTTTCAAAACTTTGTGAAAAGAAGTACTCGATTTCAGAATAGTCACATACAATGTCAAAATGGCCATTTTTAGGTTCGCACTTTTGCAGCCCTGTAGTTAGCATTCAGCATATTTAACCTACAGATTTCCAAAACAACAATGAAAGCATTTAAGTCTAGCTCTTTAAACCTATTTATTACTCCTCTTAAATAATCGTTCTTTTACCAACGTACCCATGTCAGAATCCAGAATCAGAGTTTGTGAGTTACTGCTGCATAGTGTAGTCAAGTATTGTGTCCAATCCAAGAACCTAAAAATAAATACTGAATGCTGGACAAAATTTCACGGCACTGTCCTGCCTGCCAAGAGAGTCCACTTCCACTTATCTTCACTTCGACATAATAACCCGTAATCCGAATAGACCGGAGAGAAAAGTGAATAATCCCACGAATTCATTGAAATGCAAGGATATCTAATGAATATACAGAGCTTCGATTACACAGTCCAGGGTCCAGCAGAAGACATTCCACTAGTCAAATTACTTTCTCCCTGGCTTTCACGGTGGAGAAAGCACGTTACATAAGAAATCGGGAAGTTTTATGAACAAATATTATGTTCTACATAAAATAATGTAATATTTTATGCATATTTAATTTATATCAACTTAAAAGATGAAAATCTTCATATCATTATTGTAAAATGTACCGGTACTGAATGGCTTACAATGAACTGTAAATGTAAATTGTGTTATCTATGTTAATAAAAGTTAATCCAGGTATTATAATGTACATTGCTTTTTCTTGAATATTTATTGCTGTTCTTAAACTTGAGTCAAATAAAAAATAAAGACTGTTATCAACTTTAATCTATTTTTACATTAATATCAGCCAAATAAATATATCTTTCCGTCTTTTCTCACGTTACCCACATTTGGCAATTACTAATACATTGTTAACTGTTAGTTATAGTTATATTATACTAGAGACACAGATACGTTGACTTAGGTAAACTGCTATATTTATGTGATCATGTTCATTCCTTTTTAATATGAATTCAGTGTATATGTACGCGTATGATAACATTCACAGATAGACCAGGATATATTGTCCATTAATCCGATCCAATCTATTACCCTTGTAAATCAATATGCCTCATAAATCCGTAACACTAGTCAACACCAACCAATACAGGTAGGTCAAAGTAAAATAACAGACTTGACTTGTTAGTGTTAGTCATTGGCAGTATGAAAGCTAAAAATTAACGACTTTTACCAGACAGACAGGATGTAATTTTTTACTATTCTTTATTATGGGCATGACATTTAATGTAGTTTATGCAAAGACGATTTTTCATATTATATATATATTACTACTCTATACAAGTTAGTATCTGTATACAAACAGAACGTACAAATACATAAATTACACATCGTAGCTTTAGCTATCAATTGACTTAAATCTAGAGGTGTTCATTTTCCGAATACATACAAATCTCTCCCAAAATATTTTCCCTACTTAAATTCAATTAGTTCCATTCAATTATGTAAAATCCAAGTCCTACTTTGTACTTACAAAAGAAGATTATGTAAATTCTAAATATTTAAGAAATGAGTCGAGGGCAAACGAGGGCCTTTTAATTTACGTGTATTGGGGAAATAAACAGAAAATTCAAGAGAATTGAGGAAAAGAAAAATTTTGGATTTAAGCAATTTGGCCAGTAAGGTCTTGATGTATTTATAGGTAGTCACTTATTTGTATATCCAGGAATAGCCGAGTAGTAGTGAAGATATATTTACACATACGAATACTACAAAGTTGTAGTAGAACCGACAGTTACGCCGATATTCCCGTTTCCATACACTTTCCAAAGCAAGCTTTGTTCGATACGTCAATGCACGAAGACAATGAGTTCTAGAGCTTATCGGCATAGATAGAAGTAACTCTATTCATATGCAGGCCAAAATACTCCAGGAAAATATTAGCCTAACCCAGAATACATGTTTTGCGTGCTTTTCCTGTAGACGCTAGCCTTCTGTTGTTCTGCATGCTCGTCCGTTACTTGTCTTAATAATATGCTCT
This sequence comes from Tomocerus qinae, assembly GCA_020055645.1. Taxonomy (NCBI): domain Eukaryota; kingdom Metazoa; phylum Arthropoda; class Collembola; order Entomobryomorpha; family Tomoceridae; genus Tomocerus; species Tomocerus qinae. The sequence goes on along the minus strand of CM034546.1, from coordinate 103,471,344 downwards.
ACATAGAGTTAGCAGAGCTATATAATTTAAGTCCAAACACAGGGGATCTTAAACCTTGAAGTTTGTCCTTGTACTTGTCTGCTAGTAGTTCTTCCACATAATATAGGCATATATAGGTAGTATATGATAACGCGAAATTCATTGTGACTTTTTTGATAGATCTACTATTGCACAGAATGTTGGTGCTAGACTACAACTGGGCTGCCTAAGTATACATAGATAGTTTGTCTGATTATAGTGTGTCTCTCGTAAATGTCAAATAGTCATGCCCTGCTAATAATCCTGTACACTTTCCTCCATACAACCTTCATCATACGACAAATCACGACAACAGAGTTCCAAAGGTAAGTTCCCTTTTCTGTCTTTTATTATTTGCGTATTACTTTTCTAAGGGTGTTTTTACATTTTATTAATAAAAAATGTTTATTGAGATAAATTCTTACCATTGCAAAAACACGCATACATAGTAAAATCGTAAAAAATAACCTAATCTTATTTTTTAGTGCAAGAACAGCGCATTGACGCTTTTTAGCAATGTAAATACAGCAGTAGAGTAGTTTGTTCGACTGTGCTCTGTGATTATGCCGTAATTTTCAATATATCAGAAGTTGGTAGTATAGTACTACTTGGAACGAACGAATCGATATTTTCCTGTCCTTTTCGTATCTCAGAGATTAACTCTTGATTCCATTTGTTACCAGTTATATGCTGTACTTTGCATAGAATTACAGAATACTAATAGAGTACGAAACTTATGGAAAGGGCAAGGGTATTTTCGACTTGACTACGCCCTATCCGGTCCAGCACTCTGCATTATGTCATTTCTTTAGTTCTCCGGAATACAATTAAGATATTCGTTATGTAGAACCTCAGTGCAAAGGGACAAGCCACTCTGTTCACATTATCAGATCCAACAAGCCATTCGATAATCTATTCTGTGATACACCCCAGATTACATTTTACTTCTTCATGAATCTTGTAAGATTTAATCTGTATTTCACTCAACTTGGTTGCACATTGCAAAAACATTCTCTTTGATCTGTTCCACAGATGTTCATCAAAACAGTTTTGTATTCAAACAAGGCCTGCAATGTGCAATCTCTTTCGTATTTCATACTGCTGTAGTCATTCATGTAGCTATACTTTATCTTAACTCCCTGTCCACATTATATTCAAATATTTTAGCATTTATATACCAGCGTATGTAATTGCGCATGATATTTTTCATATATAATAATCTAATGTATTGTATTTAGCTTTACATTATAACTGGACGTTTGGCCAACTGATTAGAACAACAATAGCGTTATAAATTCGTTAATATACATTTTCCATCAAATCTGGGAACCCCATATCAACAATACGTTGATGTTGGAAAATGAAGGTACTTATTAATTCTTCGTTTTTAAAAATTAATTGTTTTAACTTGAGAATCGGAGACAGTTACCTTTAACTGCATGTGGCATGCATTGTACAATTTTTTTTACCCAACACTTGCAATTACAATCAACAGTTACTTGATACTTGGCTACATTAAATTACGTATTACTCTACCTTAATACAGCATATTGCGTTGCCCCATTAAACCATTATATCCAACAAATTATAGTTTATTTCTGTTTTTCATTTTGTGTGTGAAGCTGAATAATTTTGGGTGTCATTGACATTTTGATCTTTGAAATGTCAGGTTGCAAGATGGCAGTATTAGAGAAAGGTGAATGCTTCGACTCGGCCTATTTGAACTTGACTCGTTTACCAGAATCCTTTCAGTCAATGGAAACGTGCTTTACTTCGTTTGATCGTGACGGGGACGGTTGCTTGAACAATTCAGAGTTTGCAGTTCTTTGCAGAGCTTTGTTTCGAAACGATCAAGACAAACCCTACCAAATCGAAGCAAAAAAGGTTCAGTTTCTCTTTGATGCTTTTGATGTAAATAAGGATGGCCTAATTGACGAGAAGGAATTCGAGCTATGTTGGCATAAGTGGATTAAGACTATTGTTCGTCCTGTAAGCGCCCTTGTCGTCGTTGATGTGCAGAATGATTTCATCAGTGGCTCTTTGGCCATTTCTAACTGCCCTGCCGGTCATCACGGGGAGGATGTTTTAGAGCCTATAAACACACTTCTAGATTCCGTGGAATTTGACGCTGTCTTTTACAGTCTTGACTGGCATCCAGAAGATCATGTTTCTTTCGTTGATAATGTTTCCACCAGAAAACTACATGAGACAAGTAAAATCCAAGATCCGAAAGATGCTGCTGTGTACGACACCGTGGTCTTCGAAGGGCCGCCAATAATGGAACAGAGACTTTGGCCTAGACATTGCGTACAGAATTCATGGGGAGCTAAACTTCAGGAAAATCTGAAGATCTTGGAAGGGAGTCCTTTCATTTACAAAGGAACAAATCCAGCTGTGGACTCTTACTCGGCCTTCTTCGACAATCACAAACTGTCCAAAACAAAGCTGGACGAGGAGCTAAGGAAAAAAGGGGTTACTGATGTTTATGTCTGTGGAATTGCTTACGACGTTTGCGTCGCTTGGACAGCTCTAAATGCAATCGAGCTGGGATACCGCACAATCTTGATTGATGATGCTTCAAGAGGAATTTCTTTAGAAGATATTGAAGATACAAAGAGGCAAATGATTGATCAGTTCGGTGCAGTAATCCAGTCAAATCAGGTAAAATTGATGGTACAAGGAAGAGATAGAAAACCCGAGCTGGGCATCAAACTAGCCATTGAGATAAAGAAACAGCTCAAAATGAAAGAAATTGAAGAGATGAACAAGTAAAATCATTTGTTAAAGATGGAATAGATAAACACTAGCAGTTGTACAATGTACAGAGAAATCACTATCAATACACGCAGCTAAATTCACAAAATGCCTTCGTTACCTTACAACATGCGGAGATTTAGATACAAAATACATAGAGTATCCTAATATCTAAGTTATCTTTAATGACAAATACATTGAATTAGGAAAATATTGTTACTGCAATAATATCATGCATAATACAGTTATATTTACATGTAAAATATCCAATTAGCTTGCATTTATCTTTTTCATTACACATAGTGAAGATGAAATGATATGCATTTTTCTTTGAGAATGTTCAGCAGAAATTGTTTTGTCAAACTTAAAAGTAGGAGCTGACACACCACCATATTATTATTAACAATGAAGAATTTTGAGAAGAATGATACTTTGGGTAGTTAAATTAAGGATAGGCTTATACTTTGTACTAGATATTTGTTCCTTTTTTAATAATCGCGAAACAGTTTTCTTAGAAAACAAACAGTTTGATATGAACATTCAGCAATATGCGTTAACTTTCGTCAAAAACTAAACTTTTTAAGCAAGCGAACTGATTTTGTATATTTTTACACTATCCTATACTTTTCTTCACCTCAATTCATTACATTTTGTAATAGTGATATAAAAGGTTGATATTCTTCTCTTCACGATACCAGTGCTCTGATCTCTTTATTCCAAGTTTACAAAATAAGTCTCAAAACAAATTGCACAATGTAAAAAACAAAGATAATCTCATATTTGAACTTTGAACTGCGTGTCATTTGCATTGCACTATAATAGTTCAATGTGGAACGTGCCTTTGTTAATTGTAATATTTGAACTCATGGTGTTAAGTAACCGCAGACAGCACAAATACCAGTAAATACATAACAATAGGTATATCATTCAAAAGTATAGTTTTATTATTTTTAGTCTTTATTTCTAAGATAGGTATACCCGCAAACAGCACAAGTGAATACAGGAGGACCCTTACATATGGTCAACACAGCACATTTAGTCTGTAATGTCAAATTACATTACAAATTATCCATTCTTACTTTGCATTGAGGTTTACACTTAGCAGTAGGTATTTTACTATTTACTAGACTGCTACTTATGCGGGTAAAATAACGGCCTGTAAAATTCATTTTGGGCAAATAACATTACGTTAGGCCATTACTACCACAATGTTCACTCAGACACATAAATTACTTAAATAGTAAATAGGTGATACATATTAGAACTCATAGACTACTTACTTTGTTTATGCCAGCGAATGGAAATTCATAGCGAGTATAAGTAATAAAATGACATTCCATTAATCAAGCAATAATAAATATTGGCTGTTAGCACAATGTACTTAGGAGTAGGCATGGATGTATGGTGTAAGGTAACGATATTCGGAGAGAAAATTGCAAAGAAAAAATGCCTTAACTTAAACTGTATCGTACAATCACTGATTACTATAAACGATGATAAAGTCGTCAGTAGGTAAGGTGTAATAGGTAAGGTACCGACTATAAACTAGGTAACTATTAACATAGCAAACCAGTCTGTATTAGTGCATTACACAAAAATGAAGTTTATTAAGCATCACAGTATTGACTAACAGTATCAAAATCAACTTCCAAATTCATAAATGTCGCATACATAGTTAGGTACTATGTATGTAATGGTGTATACTAACATGTAAAGTATTGAGATAACCCATAAGGACTCAAATGGTTACCTGTAATGAAATTCACTCAAGCAGTAAGTTGTCGCCTTCCTGAAATCCGTCCTTCAAAATAAAAGATACTCATCGACAGCAATCAGTATTCGTAATTTCATAACACAGCGTATAGGAAAATTGATTCAATTTAAGCCCAATGAAAAACTCAATAGTGTATGCGATTTCTGTTACTATTATGAAACTTTATGGCTTCCCGTTTGAAATTATTTTGAAATGATTTTCAAAAGTATTAGCTTCCAGAAAGTAGTAGAAAGTGTAGAAAGTAGTATCGTCTACTTACCTGTACAAGTCAGCTATACATAATAATAATAATATGGAGATAATAAATTTGATTTACACACGGTGAAACATGTTTATCAAGTTGGGGAAAAATGACATTTAGGGGTAAAGGAGAAATTCCATTTACATGGTGAAAGTGGGGCGAAAGCTCTATAGCTGAAGATCACACTGTTATATAATGTAGTTTGTGTTATAACTATGTTCATTTTCTAATTTTCCTTGTACCTGTTCAGTAGTATTTAATGAATAATGTACTGAAATCAAATTAATGAGCAAATAGAATCTGTATAACCACTTACGCATTGTGAGATAATATTTACTTGAAAAGCTGCAATATTGCTCTGCTACCTAACTATATGCGAAAAATTGCGAGTACAATTTGCTCTTAGAAACACTGACAGACTTATGATTATGATTCCGTCCAGCCAGCTACAAGTTGTGGTAGGTAAAGGTAACAGTATATTATACGATAAGAAACTGCAACCTATAAATCCGTCCTTCAAATGCCGGCCTAATAAAACCGGTGATCGTTTAGGAATCAACCGAAAAGTATTCATGCACCCGAACAAAAGGATTAATCATACAATGTTGTGTAATGTAATAAATAATGGTATTTTGTTTCCTCATGTGCGGGCTTCACAAAATTCTTTTGTTATATGAATACATGTACTCATACTAGTATTTTGCTAAGTGCATGATTAGTGTATACTAAAATATACGCCCCTATATTATTGCCTATATGTTCGGTTGGATAAAAGATCTATATTATTAGAGATTACTAAATACAAACTAATTTCTTTAAACTCTTCTATGTTTATATCGCTATTCATTTTTGTACAATGTATAATCTGTGTTGTCATTTTTACTTTTCCCTTCTGTAACTGTATATACTCAACCAGACGTAGACGTTCCTATAATATTAGTATTATAATTGTAATTATGTAGTTACTAAAGATAAAGTCATAGTACATACAACTTAATTGTTACTTTTAATACAAAGAAAATTTATTTTGAGATTCGTGCATATGTAAGTGTTGTACTAACAGCAGATTACCCTGTAGATGTTGTAGAAAAGAGTACTTATGTAGAATCCTATGCTTTATAGCCTACCTTATACGTTGTACCTTACCTACTACGCATTTTGTTAGTGAATAAGAGAAATAAATAGCAAGGAATGCACCTGCAGAGCAATAATTAGATTTGAAGTTTCTAATACTGATTTGAATGCATCTAATCAACACAGAACATTGCTACAAAATATGTAGTTTCGAACATTTCGAGACTAATATTTAAAGCATAAATATCAGCAATAACCACACAATCATCACTACAACATACATGACAGTAGTTAACAAGCAATCTGTAAATTGCGAGGAAGCAAACTTCTAACTACATTTCATTACAATGTTTGGCATTGATCAGCCGTGTAGCAATGGAGAACCTGCTATTTAAAATTTGTTTCTATTGTTTTGTTACATGAAAATAATTTAAGTAGCCAATTCTAAATACATTTAATTAAATAAATCAAATTAGAAAAGGCAATAATGTGTACGTATACGTGTACATGTTATGTAGCTATTCAAGCTGTTTTTTTTTATTAAAATACAGTGATAAAACATTTATAGGGAATTCCCTGTATACTATTTTGTCTGTAAATTGTGTATACCAAATAACTTACATCTATAACAATAACTATTTAAAACGGAAATCCTCACATTGTGGCTTTGTACACATCAAAATCTCACATAAAAGTGAACTTTGACATCTAAGACTGATCTACATTAGACATTTTTGGGAAAGGATTTTGCTTTGCTACTACAAGTACTTGATGTTGGTGAGAAATATAACCACGAATCTGTCCATCAAATATTAGATTGGCAACAATACAATGTGTCTCGTCTAAATCAATTGCATCATACCCTGACCACCGCAGAGCACTTTCCAAGACTTTAATAGGAACTTGATGATTCCCATACAATAGACATCTAAAAAGATAAAGTAATACACAATTAGTAGTTTTTAACTCTTCGTAATTGTTACTGTAGTATTTTAAAAGCATACTCACACTTTTTTAAACAGATTTCTATAGACTGCTGTGTGCAACTTTTCCAAAATGAGATACACGCCTGCTTTTATAAATTTTGCTTCACTTCGAAGAAGAGCATCTCTAAATCTTCTTACGTTGCCGTCTTTGAGAGCATTGGCCACGTCGGAAAATTCCAATAGTTCATACCTTCTCAGGGCTTCATCTGTTGGCAACCAACCCTAGATATCCATTACAATTCATGTGTGTTAACATGTCTATGATTAGATAAACATAACGAACTAAACTATCCAAATATTCACATAATATTCACAAATGGTGTGTTAAACTAACCAAAAACATCTTTACAGGAATAAGGTATGTAAGAATCTTGCGTCTGTTTTCTAATGATTTAGCAGTTGATGCATTACAGAAGGCGTAGGTTAAACATTCTGCAGCTGCAATAATTAAAACATAAAATACCAGCTTTAGCCACATTAAAATTACTACTAAAACATGACACGTCAACTAAATTACTAGGAAACATAAACTCGTAATTACTTATCTTTTCAATCAAATTTTTGATTTAAAGAAGGGTATCAACGGAGCAATTGATAATTTAAATATGATATATTGTTTCTCAATAAAATAAATAGGTTTTCAGGAATTTATCCATTTAATTTTAATTCGATTGTAATTTTTTACCTTCTTTAAACTCAGAGTCAAACATTGCTTTTCGTCCAACATAATATTTATAAGTTACTAATTGTTCACGAGGGAATCGGTCTCTAAAAATTTGTGCTTCTATTGCCCGAATCAATGGTTTACATAAATGAAGTCTGTTGATCCGAAAATAGATTTTGAATAAATGGTTTACTAGAATAAGCATCCCCCATCGCTTCGTTTCCTGCTCTTGAGTTCTCCTATGAGAAACAGCAAAATTGTAAGTCTCTTTTATGCTACCAAAATCAAAATCCACTAATAACATTCGGTGATTTACGTGTCACTAGCGCAAACTCTAAAAAGTGCCATGATAACATCTGCAGCTTTTTCCATCCCTGTTGGAGCGTTTTCTTCAGTAGATCTGGTTACTGAATCGTCGCTATTAGTTGTGAGCGAAATCTTCCTCAAATCTTGACAAATAGCTTCCATCACATCAATACCCCAATTTTCATCTTTTTGAGATTGTAATACTTTACAGAAAAATTGCCCTAGTTGGCACTGAATACTTAGAGCCTGAGCATAATTTCTTTCGTTGACATGCTTCAAAACACTGTTGACAATAAATTTAAGCTTAACATGTGTTCTTATGGCATATGAGCAAACAAGTACAAATAAATATTATATAGTAGATTTACTTGAGGTGGAAAGAAACCATTTCGGCAATAGGCGACAACAGAGTATCTTGTATAATATTCAAGTAATCACCACTTAGAAGTCTTGAGCTTAGGACATGTGGGTCGTTTAAAGAAAGCAATTCCTAAATACACGGATAAGTTAAAATTATTAATGTCACATGAATTTGGCCAATTTGTTCATTGTTCTATCTACTATTTACATTTTTATGCGATAAGCTATGTATGAATGATACCATAATTAAAATGTATAGGAAGGAATTTATATCATTGTAATAGATTTACCGCAACTCTGCCTCCTCTGCTTTCATCCCATGCAGTGTACACCTGGTTAAAATATGTAGTTAATATAGTTTTCTTTAAATGAAACATGCATGTATTTTATTTAGTAAAAATGATACCTGGTGCAAGTATGAATTTAATGTAATATTTGCCATCCTTTATAGTCTCAAAGAAATTCAATCAAACTATAATATGATTATTATATGATTATATGACCGGCATGTGCGAGACAACAAAAATGGTCCTGTCTGGTCCGTATATGTATGTCAAAATGTCAATCTTATTTTGACAGTATGTAGTTTATAGCTCTTTTTCGTAATTTTGAAAAAAATGAGACCAACTGCGAGTCGAGATGTGGACGTTTTAAAACGATGTGGTATCAAAACTTTCAAACAGATAACAATAATACCAATTTGTATCAGAATAAGCTCCCCGCGCACCAAATTGAGAATCCACTCCACACTCTTTCACACTGACTCCACAAAGTTCCATGGCCAATCGAATCCTATCCAAAAATCCAAACCAAGTTCACTCTTTTACCATCTTTTATCTTTAGTGCTCACGGTTCGCGGTGGTCTTCAAATACGCCCTACTTTCAATCTTTAGTTGCTTACGAATTTTTGCCTTATTCTCAAAATTCACATAGTTCGTGTAAAGAGCAAGTTTTAAGCGTTTACATAATATAGGCATTAGGTATATTAGTATATTTATAGTATATTTTTATTTGTAAATCGTTTATAAATTGAATTATCTTTTTGCTGTCTTCACTGTAGTGCGCTTCTGCATCTTGCATTACATATATACACAAATGACAAACCTACAAACTACAAGCCATCATATAACCCTTTCTCCTAGTTATCAGATTGTCATCTTTGTACGATAATTGTCAGACAGACAGACTACACAAGTACACACACGCACGCAGTCCCACCTACACTACTTTTAAGAGGAGGTCAACTTGAATCTTGGACATTTATGTTAACATACTACAAACATTTACTAAAGTGAAGTGTACTTTCATTCAACATTCACCCATTCACTTAGTTCATCGTCTTAATAAATATATTAGTACATTAAGAATCTGCAACTATAAATATTCTTTACTTTACATAATATTATGGTTTAATTCAAGTCTAAAAATAACCAATTTTAAAGGTCAACTAAGGATTTATCTATGTAATATGTAATTGTATTGTAACGGTAAAAAATTTATCATTCAAATCAAAATTAAATGTAATCGCTACTCACAGCAAATATTACAAAGAAAAACTTCATAACACGAGAAGCTATGCCTTAGTACACATAGACACCTAATTTTATGTCAGAAAACTTAAATGGTTTGTGATAAGTCAAATTCGTCTTGTAAATTAGTTAAATCAAGAATATGGAACCCCATATTATTATAAGCCCTGAAGATGATTGTCTTTGTATCTCTTATGTACCAATATCAAACTATGACCCATTGGAAGTTTCGCTTTGTTGTTCTGTTTTATTAGTTGAAGATGTCGAAAAGAAATGTTAGTCTTGGTTAAAAATTGTAACCTTCCCCCACTCATGGTTTAATGAAACAAAGACTTTTTAGCTATATAGTGTGTATAGAAAGAGAGGAAACTCTAACTGCCAATCTTGTGCCAAAGTCAAATAACTCTTTGCTGATACCCTCGTAAAACATAAATTCACATTTCTTACTAGAATGTCTAATAAACAAGCAGGAGAAAAGCCAATTTTGGTGAAAGTTATACACGCATACTCTCCGGCTAATAATGATGAGGTGAGATTTATGGCAATTATATACGATAGTTATATTTGTATAATTTTATATGCTGTGTCTAGTGCCTGGCTCATTTACAAAGCGATATATTCTTAAATTCTTTAGACATAAATATATTCACTTTTCTTTTGACCTTATTTTAAATGTGAAGGTTCTATATTATGGCATTTGGATTTTTTCATGCACAATTTTGCATGTACATGCAAATATTTTAGGGTCATAATGAATTGAAGCTTTACTTTATATGAAATATGAACCTATTCTGTATTCAGTCTATGTAGTATTAATGTCAAAGTATTTAATTTTTAGCATTTAGCACTGTTCTCATCGCTCCTGAAATGGGGAAGACTGACAGTGGCATATAAAATATCATTGTACAAAAATTGTTGTTTTCTTTTTCTTTATTAACTTTATATAATATAAATAGCTGAAGCTGGACAAAGGTGATGTCATTACTGTGACCCAAAAAGAAGAAGGCGGTTGGTGGGAGGGAACTCTTTCCGGAAAAACTGGGTGGTTTCCATCAAATTATGTGGAAGATTACATCCCATCGACTATTCCTGGAGCTGATGCTGTAAATGGAAAGAAGCCATCTGTTCTTGTCGTTGATACCGCTTTGACTGCTCAACAAGCGGAATATCGAAGAATTGTTTTAGCCGACCTAATTGAATCTGAAACCGCTTATTTGGCAGATTTACAAGGAATGTTTGACAATTTTCTTCAGCCTTTGGGAAAAGCAGATTTGTAATTTAATTCAATATCTAATTATTTTTAACCTGTATAAACGATATTGCTACTTAGTTTTCACGAAAATGTTACTACCTTACAGACACTCATGTTTTATTGTATGCCATTTATATCAGGTTGACGTCTACAGAGTACAAAATTCTCATTGGCAATCTACCGGATGTAATTCAATGTCATACAACAAGCCTTCTAAGTTCACTTAAAGCAGAACAGGCTAAACCTCCTAAAGAGCAACGCGTGGGTAAAATATTTTTAGAAAATGCTCCACGAATGGAATCCTTTCACAAGACTTATTGCGGAAATCACCCGAAGGCAGTTCAAGTTGTTGAAAAGCATAAAGAAGCATTAGCAGCTTTCATAGAAGGGAAAGGTGGTCGGAGTCCTGGGGTCCTTGTCCTTATTGTAGCTCTGAGTCAACCATTTCGTCGGTTAGAGAAATATCCAGCTATGTTACAGGAATTGGAAAGACATGTGGAAGAATTTCATAAGGACCGTGGGGATTTGCAGCGTTCTATTGAGTATTATAAAGAAATTGATGTAAATGTTATTTCTAAAGTATATATAACCCAAGAACAATAAATGCATGGAGAGTAATATTTAAGCAAAATATTTGAAATTTTCAGAAATCATGTTGTGCCTTAAGGAAGCAGAAAGAAATGGAGCTAGAAGTCTTAAGTGGAGCAATTAAAGATTGGGAAGGATCAGATGTAGCGCAATTAGGCGAAATTCTTTACATGAATATGGTTTACTTAGGTATTTATTATTACAAAACGTGATTTTTTTCAAATGTGTGATCTGATTAATTATGTATGTATGTATATTAATTAAGAAACCTTATTTTTAGGATACGACCGGCAACCAAGATATTTCGTATTATTCCCAAATACACTTTTAATTCTCAGTTACAACCCCGAAAACAATTCTCTGGTGTATGAAGGAAAAATTCCTGTTAGTGGGATAACATTGACACCCCTTGTGGACAAAGATGCATTGTCCAATGCATTTGAAATTGCTGGTAAATATGATTTGATATGGGTTCCTTTTTTAGACTCCTTCGTTTTTTTATCATTAAATTCTAAAGTTATGTAATACTGTTTCAAATCTTGCTGGTTGTAATAGGACCCATGATTGACCAGATTCTGGTAAGCTGCTCATCAAAACAATCAAAGGATACCTGGCTGCAGCATTTGAACAAAATTCTGAAATCCAATCGTTTCCCATCTTTTGGATCATCTCCTCAGCAGGTACAGACTTTCTTCTTGCAGAAGACCACCCATAATGCCCAACTCTCCCGTCCAGAGAAATGCACACAGACCTCTCGAAGTGATTCGATTTATTCTAGTGGAAACAATGAAAATGACTACCTCCCGTCTAAAACTCCGCCTTATATAGAATTAGTAGAGTATTTCAGAAAGTTATATCAAGCAGGAAAAATTCAAAGTAAAAGTGTTGAAGTTATAGAACTATTAGGTATTGATCCCTACATTTTAGAAAGTAAGAAACGACAGCAAAAAGACAGCTCTTCTTCAGGAGGTGGGCCTCCCGCTTTGGACAAACCCAAAAGACGCAAGTTTCTCACTATAAATCCATGTATCGGATTTAGTCCTACTTTAGAGGTGTCCTGCGACTCAGACTGTAGCAGTAAATCCAGCAAAGGTTCCCCTAATGAGAACGATGGACACTGTCAGTTTGACAAGTTATCTCCTCTCTCTCCAGTTGCAGATAATTTTCGCAAATGGAGATGGGGGATGTCTAACTTATGTGTGGAAAAGCTGAAGAGCCCTTCAAAGTTTCTAACGACTCCGTCAAGGGAAGTACCTTTGAATAGGAAAAGTGTGGATATCCACAACTGTTTAGAATCGGAACGTTCCAGGTCGATAACTTTTGGTGATAGCAAGCTTTATTGGAATATGAAAGGGACTTTTTCTAGTTTTCTTAATCGCACGCAGTCCTTACCTGTGATAAAGATTACGTTTCAAGATTATAATACCGAAACAGTAGGTTTAACTTCTCTTTCGGGAAACGGGGTGCATCAGGAAGGTTTTGTGCGGGGTCGACTTGTTCGACAGAACGCTTTTGATTTCGGTGGTGAGGATCCTAACCTTCCTGATGAAAATCAGAATTTCAATTTCAGAGATAATTCGGTAGCTAGTTTTGATTCGGGACTTGGCGAATTCTCCAGCTCCAGTAGAACTACTCAGACTAACTTTTATGAGGAAATCTCTTTTGAGATAAGTAACAATAGTTCTGAAAATGAGCCTGGAGCTTCTAACTCAACGAATACAGCCGAATCTTTTGATATTTCTAACACCACCACTTTCTATAGATCTAATTTATATGCACACTGGTTACTCAAGTTTGAATCTACTCCATAGTTTACATTTTAGATAGGTACCTACTAAAGTCCTATCTTATCCTAAAATATTACATCGAACCAATAAACTGGAAAGTTAGTTATTGTCTTTCTTAGATCTCTAGGCCAAAGTAACTAAATAAAATGTTCAACCATTCAGTTCATTGAACAGATTCAAGTGTCAAAAATTCAGCATTTATGACTTTTTACGAGACATGAAAAACTTTCGAATTGGAAAGCCAAAATAGATCTTCTCTGGAAAACTTTTCAGGACCTATTACAGCCCTTAAGTATTATTGGGCCATATTTCAAAAAATTATCAGGAGTTTTTGTAAAATAAACAATGCACCTTATGACCGTACAGTCTAGTTATACAATTTAACTCTATGTGGAATTATTGATATTTGTACTACCACAATGAAATGCAATGTCTTAGGTATATAGTATACCAGCTTACATCATACTACTTAGAGTTGTAAGACAGCAACTTTACATATTTTTAAGATTTGAAAATTTGTTTCCTACACATGTATTTTAAAGGAATGATATACCTGTAGATCTATTATAACAGTCTTAAGTTGATGATACCTCGCCACTTTGAAACAGAATGTATTACACAAACTTAGGAGATTTTATCTATATAGTATTAAATCTAAAATTCACATTTGTGTAAAAACAGTTGCACCTATTTTAGAAATCGCACTGTTATTACATATTTCTATGGATCTACAGCAATACCCGTCGACTGGACGTATAGAACTAACCATTTAACCACATAAGCGCACTTACTATTATTTATTATCCTTAAAAAAACTTATCCCAATAAGCAACGATGAATAAAGCAAATATTTATGTCAATCCATTTCTATAAGATTCGTGTGCTTTCTTTCCATGCATTTTCTATTTGCTTAATACTGTTTCTGATGTGTCCGTAACTACTTTCCACTTCATTGATCGACTCACTTCACTAGCGTGGTTGTTTAGATTTTACTTCCATAAACTCTATACTATAGCTTATCCTATTTCTTTTAGGCAACTTTAGCTTTCAATTTTTTAATTTCTTTAATTAAACACAAAAATGGTGTGATTGAATGAATTGCTAGATTGTATTATTTGATAATCTGGTATACCAGTAAGTAGCTTAGAAAGCCAATCACATTTGAGCTGAGGTATGGCAAAAATTTTATTTATGCACTTATTAATTTTGATTTTGGTTATTTTTTGGTACTCGTTAGTCTTTTGGTCATCTAACCCCGCCGGTTCAAGCGTGGAATATTGCCAGACTGAGACCGGCACCACCTTTTAACCCGTTTTTGGCTGAGTACCTCCAGGCAGCTTCTCTGGCTCAGAAGTCACACACGGGCAATAGTAGTTCATCTGCAGGAATCTCTTCCACCTCACATTCGCACGATCAAAATCAAACCAATAGTCACTTTAGTCCTAGCAGCAATTCTAGCTCGTCTAAAAGTAAAGTATCTAGCTTGATCTCGGTCTCCTCCTTACAAAATGGCACTTCTGGATCTCCAACCCTAATTAATTATCCGAGTCCTGTGAGCAATGAAGATGACTTTGCCGTTCTGGCCATCGTGGATGCATTCTGTGCAAAAAATCGCCAGCTCTCTGGTATAAACTTTTACTTTCCAAGATAGGCTTATTTTTATTTTACGCTGCCTCGTTTGCCTATTTAAGCTTTTTTGTATTTTGTTCTGTTCCTGTTAACTTTGTTAACTCTGTGGTGATCTGAAATTGTATTACCTAATAACAGTAATAACTAATACTAATAAGTAATTTATTCATATCTTTTCTTAGATTTTTTAATTTTATAATATACCTAATTTTGGTAATTGAGTTTATACTTAGTACAATTGTTAAAGTAAGCTATAAGCATAGATCAAAGGTACTATGCAAAAAATGGTTAGTTATTTGACCTATCAAATCAGTTTCGTTGCTGAAAATGGCATAAAGCCTGATTTTATGTCTCTATGTGAGCTTGAGTAATTCAATGTTACTTTTTTGCATTCATATCTAAGATGCTAACACAATAAATGTTAACCCTTTCTAACAGTATTATTGTCGCTTATTTTTCTTACACTGAATTCCTTGCAGGTATTATTGCAAAACAGCAGAATGTAGCATGCTTTCTCTGTAATCTTAAAAGAAAGCGGTGAAAGTTTATGATCAAAGAATTGTTAACTGGACAAATGGTGAATTCATTTCATATATAAGCTTTCCTCAACAGTTGGTACATGAATACTTATGAGATGTTTAATTTCCTATGTCTAATTTCCATGATTTTCGCATAAAAATGGCTTGCTGCCTTCATTTCTACTCCTTCATTTAGAAATCATAAATTACTAATTGCCTCTTGTATTACTGTCTTTCCTTCTCGCATGCTTCACTACTTGGCTCTCTGTGCTCTCAAATGGCCAAACTGTGGACATCATGGATGATCTTCAAACAAATATGATCTCTATATGTAACGATGTAGTACATGGAAATCAAGATTTGAATCTAAATCTGAATTTTGAACCACTAAAGAGAAGAGGATGTTCCACTTGGTGCTGTGGAATGTCTCATAATAAGCCATTTGAATGTTAAAAGCAAACAAGCAAACAGTACCTAATTGTTTCAGTTTTGTCTGGTATGTGTATCATCTGCTTAGAAACGCAGCATCTGCTTTGGGGAGTTTACCAAATGATGTAATGAAACAATATTTATTTTAGTCAATGGATGTACCTACATTAGGTATTAAATTGCTAAATTGTGAAAACTATTTTTAGTCTCCCTCGGATCGACCAATTCTCCTCCGAAACCCAATAGTGTGGTTCCTGAGAAATTACCCAGGTTAGAATTCACATTAAACACAAATTAGTGTTACAAGGTTGAGTAGTTAACTTACTACCAATTATTCCCGCTTTGCAAAGCAAAAATTATTTAAATCCATCATTAAATACAGGACTTTAGCCCAATTGGTGATGCTACTACGAGACGAAGTTACGACCCTGAAGTCCACAATGGTTAACGTCTCTGTCCAACTAGAAGAAGAGCGAAAAGCAAGAAAAGCTTTACAGAATTTTGTCCACAGTCACATTTCTCCATTAATGAATGGAAACGGAGGAAATGTCTCCAGTACTGCATCAATTAGTGTGGACTAATTAATAATCTAAACAGTTCTCGTTACAATCAAAAATGCAATCAATCATACTATTGTTACTACACAAGTTGCCTTACATTAGATTATAGTACTTGCTATGTAAATCATCGCATTTGTCAATCATGAAACGTGTTGTACCGGATAGCGTAACCTTTTTTAGCTACTTTTTTCTCATGATTTTCGTTCAGCTCACTTTACATTTGTCTTTAATTGAACCACATGGTCAAAGCTCTACCTAAATATTTTTTGGGCCACAATTTTAAAACCAAGCGTGCTCGAGGATTCGTTTTATGTTTACTAATTTAAGTTAAGTACTAGATAATGTTACGTTATAACAATTACCGAGGTCCAATAATAATACGCAAATTTTTTAGAGGTCTATTGAAAAATATTACTCTGTGCATGGTGTCTTTATTTCATATACAAGTTCATATGCATCTTCTTTGGAATATTATTGCCAAGAACAAGTTTATATATTTGGTTCGTATAGGTATCCCGTCTCAAAAGCATCTAATATACTAAAGGTACAATTGTAATTATGAGTGTGGAATTCAATTGTAATTTTTGACTGTGCTCCGAATACGAAGTTGAGTATTTGCTAACAACCACTACAATAACCTAGCACTAGCACCCGTTTTTTAACTTTTGACAAAATAGGTGTGTTTTGGTTACATGTTTTACTAAACAATTAAAAACGGATGAACCTTAAGTATGCAAGAAAACTATTATTCATTAGACAATTAGGTATTCTAATTTCTATAATTAATTAACTAGATAGGAAAATCACAAGTCTCCCCAAACTACTCTTGGTTGATATTTTCGAACATCATTTGTAAAGACTAAAGGAATTGTACCAATGTAGATTCTACTTCTCTTATAGTAAACCCCAAATATGTTTTAAACTAGTGGATCTATCTTTATTCTTCAGTACTATGACCACTGAATATTTTTTCTCTGGCTAAAAACTCTTCATGTTCCTTTTGTTTTCCTCCCATATATTCGTATTGAACAAACCGAGCTCCTTGTGTTAATTGAGCACATTCATTCGTGAAATGACAGGCTAAAAGTAGAAGATTTCTAGGTTGAACTTTCCAAGCAAAACGCATAAATATCAACGAATAGAGGCATAGGGCAACTGTCATTTTACCTGCAAGGTATAAGTAAAGACATTCCGTTATTATTGACAATTTAATATCTCATAAATAATTGTATTTTGCACAAACTAACCACTAATGAACTTTGGATGTTTCTTTGTATCAGCAATAGCGGCGATTGGAATCCCCCAATTGGCAACAGGTCCCCAAAAGTGCGTGCTAGACAAACAAATTCCTAGCTTTAATTTAACTTTAAGAAGTGAATAGTCAAAGCCAAAGATGCATATTAAAGATTGGGTAACAAAAAGCATTATATCCAAGTTTTTCAAATACAGACCGACAGGACATAAATAATTATTTATTATATTACATTGCTTGGTTAAAGTAAGTAATAATCCTTCCACTACAATACTCGTTTTGAATATATATTTTGTAATCATAATTAATACGTGTGACATGGGTGCATTTCTCGAAGTTGGTAATATTTAACAATCTTTTTTTCTATTTACATCTCAAAATGAAGCTACAATTGCAATCCACTTTAGTCTTAGTACATATCGGTCTTTGTACCTATGCAATATATATACTTAATAACTGCTGCACTGTCTAAAAAATTAGAAAAAAAAGATCACGACGGATCAACCAAATTCTTATCAGTTAACTATGACCCTCGCCAAACACACGAAGATTATAATTACATTTAATCTATACCATTTACACAGGAATATATAATGATAAACAAATTAAAGCATACCCTCATCATAAGAATTTATTATCGTCAATGTTGTACTGTTTAGCAGATAATAAATTAAAATCTGTATGCATCACTTCAAAAAGTGACTGAATAATACATGAAAACATGCATTCAAAACGCTCGTTGTCCTAACTTATTTAAACACTTGTGAAAAGATGTGCTAACAGTCCATCCATATTGTTATCACACCTGCCAAGCCTGCCATATACACATACTCGTAGTGTAGTGTAACCTTTAATGACATATTATTTATTATGTTAACTAATTCTGCATTTGAAATTTCCCATTCGATGAACTATACTTCATAAAAGTAACCATTATCTTTTTTATATAATATGGTTATTACTTTATCTGTATAACTATACTACAATATTATACCTAAATACCTAGTACCACAAGTGATAAATAAATAAGATAATGCTGTTCAATTTCGCATTTTGGAAAAGGGTTTAAAATTAATTGGAGGAGTATATAGACTGCAATGTAGACCATTATTTATGAGTGAGGAACAGAAAACCGTGGCCTTCAAAACAGAAATTAAGTCACTGTAACATTAACCCTCCATATTCAATATTATTTCAAAATCCAATTAAAAATCCTTGGACGTTTGCTAGTGAATCGGACAAATCAGCCCAAAATTCTTTAAAAATAAAAATATTCGTACGTACAAGCACAAAGCAGTCAATTTAGGTGTAGATGTTAGATCAGTTACAGCGCACAGATACAGAAAGATGTTACAATAAATTGTATTTCGCTTAATTTATGACCCCCAGACACCAGATCTCAAAGATACCATGGCGGAATAATAAATTACGGAATTTAATTTACCTCATAAGATAGTCACGCATTTCCTTCGACTTGAGAGAGTTCATCCCTTTCTTCAGTAAACTTGCCATATTTGAGTTGAGTTTTTAAGTAATGACTCGAATGTTATATCTGAAAATTGTTAACAGGATGTTTGATCAAAAATAACACTTCGCTTGGTTTTAAAAAACATAATTAAAATTAAATCTAATTATATCAAAAATCAACAAAAGAGGCTTGAGGCTACACTCTTCGCGTAATTAATTTTTACAAACAGGCTATTCAGTGCAAATTACAATACGACCTACGGAATAATAAGGTTGATCTCTCGCCCAAACATGAATTATGAAATGTTATAATAGGTGATAGGAAATGACTTACAAAAAGAATACTTCTGAATGTCCTGGAATAATTCTGGAAATATGGTTGGGCACCTTTTTGAGTATTGAGAGTTTTTCCAGCAAAAGTAACAATTACATGCAATTTTTTCAAGTTCCTACAACATTCAAATCTATATCTATTTACCTTCCCGTTTCATCATGTGTCTTGTTGAACAGCAAAATATAGAAGTATGAGAGAACTTGGTGAACATGCGATTGAGATCTTTTGTGTGTGCAAAATGAACACCGAACGAGTGAGTGCGCCTACTAGCAAGTAGAGAGATTGCATAATGGTTTAGTTTAGGTTTAGTATACTTAACCTACCTAGCAATGCAATGATGTTAGTCCCATGTAAAAGCAGCTTAATTGGTATTAACTTTAAACTACTTTTAGTAATAGTAGTAATTACAGCTTAATACTATACTTGCCATGCATCCACTAAATACATATACAGGGTAGCCGACAACGGTAATTGCTTTGCATCATTAATTACACATCATCAGTTACCCACGCATTCCGTCCGTTTGTATATGGTCATCTAACATCTATGGTTTATGTATGATAGATTGACATAATCAATTTCTACTTAGTTTTATTATTTAAATACATTATTTCAATGCAATTGCTCTTCTGTATTTTTTGAAAGACAAAATGCAACGAAAAATAAGTTCATTATCTTTACGCTACCGTATGACAAGGCAAGATCAGGAGTCAGAGTCGGCAGGATTATAAATCGTTATTAACTTTTATGCAAGAATAACGCATCAATTATTGTGATTCTCGTTCTCGTATAGTTTCACCTCAAAGAAAGGTAAAAAAATAAATGGATTTGGCAAAAGAAATTTTAATTTTTGTATTTTCCTGGAGGAACTTCCTCTGAATATGCCATAATTCTACTAATTTATTCGTTATTACGAGGGTAATAACGAATAAGGTAGTTAAAAATAGTAGCCTCACAAAAGCTCTGAACAAAACTAAGAGTATCCCAATATTGCAGGGCATTTACATGGTAATTTTATAATACATGAAAAGAATTTTATATAATTGCTTTGCACTTCATGTTATACCTATTACAGATAAAACTTTCTTGAGTTTGTATGCAAATCGCATTTTAGACATTGACAATGAGTTAATAGTGGATCATATAAATAATTATAAAACTATGCCATTATTTTCAAGTTCCTATCTGTGCGTGATAAATTGTTACTTCAAAATTCCAATGCATTCCCGATCCATCCATAGAAAAGAAATATGTATTTTGCATCAGGAGGATAATAATCGGAGTAAAAGGTATTTTCCGGAACCAATGTAATCGGTTTTTTCCTTGGTAGAGCAGGAAATATTATAAGATATTACAGAATAGAAATGCTTGAAGGGCAAAAGAAATAGGCACACAACTTGTTAACTTAATTGTGACTGGTCATCTACAGTAGGCGCCTACTCTATAATTCATGGAAATATACTTACGTGAGAAATTATTGATAAGTTCCATGTTAGCTATAAGGTAATTGGTCCATTGAGGTGGGCCAACACGCAAACAAATTCGTGTCCATCTCGATCAAACTTAAATATAAATAACCTTAACTTACAAAACGAAATTGAGAACGGGCAGAAATGTTTATACACCCAACTACTAGAGTTAGTATACGTGTATACGTGTATTACATGGATTTTAACATGAAATGACCACTCAAAATCGATCTTATTGATTCAAAGAAATTACCACACACAATTTATGTCCATGTAGACATGTATTTTTATGACATATTTATTAGACAGTTGGTATAGTTGTAGCTTTACCAGCGACTTGAAAAGTAGTTAGGTTTAAATACAATTTTAGGTCTATAAGCTCGTCTCTAATAGACTAACCTCTGCAATTTATCAGTAGTTATAATGTTCGTGATTTTGATCGCTTAGTCATTTTCATTTGAATTAATAGTGACCTTTTTGATCTTTTGGGTGTCTAAATTAATATGCTTTGCTTTAGTGTATAGGAACTAGTATGATAGGCAAAACTTATTGCAACAGGATTAATTAGACATAGAGATATGTATCAAAATTCGAAACTATCCAATTGGAGCATAGATCCTTTGTACGCTGCATCTGTAAATAACAATACTAAAATGACTGGGAGCGGAGGGACAAAGATAAGTGTCTTACATCGGGATAGCAGCGCTGAAAGGGTAAAAACGCCTTCATATTCTGTAGGCCATAGTGTTAGTAAGACTTATTGGAAATGGACATTTGTAATTACCTTGTTGCCATTTTACCTCTGGGGAATACCAGTGCATCTCCTGTTTGGAAAGCGTAGAATCACCACCACAAAAGACTGGCTCAAAAATCTATTTTCCTTCTGGCCAAATCCCTGTTCTGGAATTATAACAGCATTTCTCCTGGTAGCGACAATGTTCGAGAATGGGTTTATTCTGTATCGTCTAGGCCTTGTATTTAATCAGTTGGTGATCACAGCTGACCCAGACGAGAAATTTCTACCATATCTGTATTTCCTGTATCAGATGGTGCCCATTATGGTCCCTGTCAATTACGTTTGGTTGTATGGTTACAAAATTCGAAATCTAATATCTGCGTTCGATAAAATCGTCGTTCCCGTCAGCAGAGAGTATTACTCCGAAATTCCAAAAGTCTCATCGTCACCTTCGGGAAGATTCAAGCTATTGATTATGTACATCATGATAATAGCGGTCCACACAATCCACGAATTTCTCTTCGAGTACAGAGAGCACAGTTTCAATTCAAATGATTTTGAAGATTGGTCCGTTTATATATTGGGCGTAGTTATGTATTCGCTGTTGCTCCCCATTTATGCTACACTTTGTTGGGCAGTAACCTACGAATTTCAAGTCCTTGCATCATACATTGGAATCCTCATGGAAGATAATCAACCAGCAAAAATAGAACTCCTTGATGACTTCAAGAGAGCTTACAAGCGCACAGCGGACCATGTCCTCCAGATAAATCAGCTTTGCTCTCTCTACATGTCATGGGTGTTCCCCCTCTTAGGGTTGAGTTTGTATTTGGAAGTTTTGAGCATAGGGGAAGAGTTCATTGTATTGCTGGGCGATGTCCCAAAAACCGAGGCTATTAGAGTTCTCGTTGGAAATTTTGCCGTCATTATCATCCAAGCTCTTCTGGGATTCTTCACATTATGGCAAGCTGTCAAAGCTAACGACGAAGCTCGCTATCTTCATGTATGGCTCAATGATTTTGTGACAACCCCGGAAGCAAACTTGAACGAAGGAACCTACATGGCGGTAACTAGATCTAATTTTTGTCTTTCATTATTTAACCCCTTAAACAATGCAAACAGAGAAGTTTGCTAATTAAGTGCCTTAATATTGTATTGTTATTTTCAGTTTCGAATGCTGAAGTACTACGTACACAGTCGAATGGAACAGCCCAAGCCGGCTTTGTTGTACATAACATTTTTGTCATTGGTTCCATTCATGAAAAACAGAATGCTAACCTACAATGTTCGTCACTAGCCTATGTCAATACACACCTCCACGATATTGTATTGAAATGCTATAAAAATAAAGTATTTTAAATGTATAATATGATAATGTGATTGATAAGCTCACAAGATATTTATTATAGTATGTAAGATTTAAAAATGTCATAAAATGCTTTATAAATGTGCATAACAATTTACTTTTCAATAACATTACTTGTGACTAATTATTTCTATGCAATTGTGTCCAATGTGTAAAGTGTTTCATAACAATCAGTATCAGTGTATTCAGTTTCAATCTTTGAAGTAACATTACAAAAACAGAAGGAACCAAAACTCGTTTTACCCTTTGTCATCTGAACGTAATCTTAAGATGAAAATAAATAACAGCAAGATTATATTTTAAAGATTGGAGTTAATCAGAGAGACGGGAATGTGTTTGTAATTGTGTATTCATTTATCATAGTGCTACAAAAACAAAAATATTGTCTATATTAAAGTAAATTGAGCTGTCTCAATGGTTGTTGCGAGATGTAGCATGGAGCTTAGAATCATGCACCAAATCAGTTTGTTTTCCTGAAGGATTTGCTACAAATTATCTGTCATGTCATGGCTTGCATAGAATCACATTGAAAATTAATCTTGCCATTCCCCATGGATGCAACTAAAGTTATGTAGAAACACGATTTTGCTGTAGATAGACAGCTTTGTATGTACATACAAATAAAAGTAGTATCCAGTAAAGAGTAGTATTAGTATTAATAGGGTTGACTGTTATTTAAGTTCGGGTTTATGTATGCGCCACATTACTTGGGAACTGGTTGTATGTGCTTATGTGAATGCAAAGCAGTATATCCTTGTGAGTAAGATAGGAATAGTAGCTGAAGAAAGGATAAACTAAAGCAGAGCAAGGTACACAAATTCTGGTTTCGTAGAAAAATCGATAGCAGAACAGCGTATTAAGTGTCTAGCCCTATTACACTAGCGCAGGAAATTATAAACAGCAGATAGAAATCCGCACCTTTGTATGGTGAAAGTCACAACTGTCACACCAATTCCAAAATACACTCGAGAAATATACAAATTCATGTATTTCAACTAATTATTTTAAACTATTTTCACGAATCTACTGTACAATTTCTAGAATGAGCAATTCTACATACGGAATCATCGAAGATGATGACGAAGACATAAACAACATTCCTTTGGCAGACGATGACCCGCAAGGTAACTGCATTTCCTTGATACTTTTAAATCCGCATATACAACAATTATCATTATACCTGTAGATATACCGGAAGAATTTGTAAATGAGTCAAGTTGTATTAATTTTATTTATTTTTCAAATCATTTTCCGCAGTAGTAGAAATAAATATTGCTTTATAATGAAAGTAAAATTCGTGAAATGATAAAAATGATGACATAAGGATGAAAAATAACTAAAAATTTTTAAGGAAAGTATAAAATAAATAGAAATAGAAAGGTATTTAGAAATATTTGATTGTTATTTTGTCCAGCTGTAATACCTGAGGGAGACGATTCAACTTCACAAGCAACAGATCCGACCACAACGGGACTCACACGGAGTTTTGACTCATTTCCTTCAACTTTTACCAACGATAGCTTATCCAGTGCCGGTCCTAATAGTAATTTCTAACTCTAGTTGCAAGCGTACTACTTATAAATTTACGAAACGGTTATGGGGTTTGTTTTGTTTGTGCTAGGTCTAGATCCGGATATTAGTCAAGATGAGCAAGAAGAAAAAGCAAGCAGAATCGCACAGGTTTTGGAATTGCAGAATACATTAGACGGTATTCCTAATTCAGTAGTGTGAATAAAGTTAAAATGTTTCTGTATTGGGATTGATTATTAATTTGATCTTGGTATTTGCAGATTTATCTCAAAGGGTTGACAGTGTGAAAGAGGAGAATCTAAAATTGCGCTCAGAGAACCAAGTGCTTGGCCAGTACATAGAGAGTCTCATGTCCGCCTCCAGCGTTTTCCAACCAACATCACCGAAAAGCAAGAGAAAGTAATTTCAATTATCCTTAGCTACTTAATGCATATGATTATTATTATTACTGTAACGCAAAGGATGTAAGCTAACTTGTTCACTAATTGATGACGTGCCGATGAATACTTATGACTCTTTGCTTATTATTAATAGCTGACCTTGTGAATCTTGTCTGTCAGTATAATATTGTGAATTCATGCAAAAGAAGAGCAATATTTTCGTTATATTAAATAGATTTAACCTTGCACTGCACTGATATGAACATTTTTACTAATTAAACATGACCTGACTATGTATGCTTACTAAAAGTGCCTGCTTATACTAAACTACTTGCTATAACATTATATTTCTTATAATACATATTATACTATATGTAATGATGATACTATAGCATCTGACCTAACAAGTATTCAAAACTTCTTTTATGATATTGCACGCTCACTTTTAATTCCCCGATTTGTAAATGCATTGCATTAGTTATTCATTTACGTTTGTGATTAACTAACATAGTTTTCTTTGCCAACCTATGCCATTAATTATCTTCCCATGATCAATCATATATTTAATATTTAATGTAAATTATAAAAAGTAGTGTAAAGTGCTCAATAATCAGAGATAGTCATGTATAACTAGTACAAGTATTATTTGGCCTGGTTTGTCATAGTCATTATTTACTTGTATAGCTAAAGCAGTACAATTAGATGCTTTGCTAATCAAGAAAATTTATGATTATTTTTTAAAAAAAGTAACAAAAAATTGCTCAAGTTTTGTCAAAAATCAATGTTAAGCTAAAGTTACTCTGGTTGCCTTAAAGTTGACTGTTAAAGTTGCTTGAAAAACTTTGTAAATTGAGGACATAAAAATAGATCAATTCTCTTGTGTCTTCAAAAGAAATTGCTTGCTTGTAGTTTGTAGAGATATTTAGTCATTTCGATGTTGTAATAAGTATTAGTTTCTTCTAGCTTATGGTTATAGTGAGTAGTTTTTGGTATGTATTTTATGATTTAGTTATTTTTAAGCTTCTATAAACTGAATTTGTACTATTATGATATAGTTAAAAGCAATTAAAATAGTAAATTACTAGCTTAGCCCTAATTTTCCTAGATTACAATATCAGATTATACGGTATTCCTAGAATGTAATTTAAGTAAAGTAGTAATTTACGAATTTAGTATGGACCATCAAGATTAGTTTGGAACTAGAAAAGTTTTGTTGTTGAATGGTTTTAACAGGGGAGGTAGACATAAGAAGTAGACGCTGTGGGGCGAGCTGGGCTGGGAATGAAATTGAAATGACTTACTTACACAGTATTTTGCAATCGAAAATTGTTTAGTACGAGTTTCTCCACTTGACTTGAATTTAAGTGATTTGAGAATTGTATTACACAAACAAGAGCCAACCACGCCAAATGCTACCTAAACTCGCACTCGTTTTTTCTCTCTGTCCATTAATTGATTCTTTACAATTTACTGTCTTTGTACTAATTGGATTGACTTTGCAAATTTAATGGCAACTGTAGCTGATTAATGAATAATTATGTATACTGTCTGCTGTCTGACTTTGACTGTTGACCTGCCGCTCTCTGCTCACCACTGCCGCTCTTCCTGCTCTGCTGCTTGTAAATTGCATTACTAATTAAATAGTCAACCTTCTGGATTTCTCTCCGAAATATCGCAGTGAATTTAAAAGTAATCTGCAATGTAGTACTTTCAATATCGGTAAATCGCAAGTGATCTTACAAACTCTGACTCAACGCATCCTACCTATAATAAAAACTAGACATATGCACTAATAAAGTTACCTTAATAATACTAAGCACAATTGTTAATTAATTATGATAACAACCATTGCTATATGCAGACTGACTGATCTGATGTTAACATTTAAGACAATGCATTTAAAAAGTATTTATAATTGTTTGATCCAAATCTAAATGCTATATTATAATTATAAATATTAGTAACATATCTGTTCAGTTGCTAAATTAGTTTGCTAACTAATAATGATGATTGTATAAGTCATGCCACTGACCTACTTAAGAGTAAGAGAAATCTAATCAAGATTGAACTACGCATATAGTAATTATCAGTTCACCGTTATATATTTTATGCATACAGACTTAGTAGAGAGACACTACTACGTTGTATTAAATAAAAGATCAATTGAATTCGAGATTTTGATTTGCTAACCTCTGTAGTATGCCACATACTTTCACCAGCATTGATTTCACTCCTTTGTTGACTCAACTTTCTCCAAGATGTACAAAGTTGAGGAGTATCTCGCACAAAGGTATTACGTTTGTATAAGAAACTACAAGTGGAGCGTGAAATTCGATGTGACAACAAAAGAAAACGAGAAAATGTCTAGTCTCCCCTTGTCAACATTATTCTACATCAATAACAATTCTCTACAGTTTTGTTCGCATCAAAGTTGTTAGTTTGCTTGACTTTCCTTTAGGTCAGCTTGATTTACTTTCATCCGAGTTTAGTACGATGAGATCGAGCGGAAAGCAAGGGACACCCCGTAGGCGAAAATCGAAAATACATTCTACTTACTATACGAGTCTACCTCATACATAATATAACTAACCATCTATACATCTTTAACAAAGACGAAAATATTATACAATGTAGTTACCGTGTATTTGTAAGTGTGCCAGTTAAAGAAATCTCTTTCTTGTCATCCTGCGGCGAAAACCCGTTGCCAACTCCAATAGATATTAAATAAATGTATGTAGGCAGTATTGACAGAGAGTTGGGAAAAGCCTAGTGCTTTTGATCCTGAATCAGATTACATATTAAACAAGCCCTTTCCTACCAAGACAAACAACCAAACGAAATAAAATATTGAAATTCAAATGTCATCTGTTCATCCTAAGACTTCTATCTCTAGATCAAATAGTCAGATTTCCCAGAGACAGCCTTTTATCTTATTTATTCTCGTGCAGTAACGACACAATCTCCGAATTATGCTACGAAAACGGGAAACCGTAGTGCTTTATGGCCACAGGGGACATAAATACCACAAATGCTTCATTGATTTCCCGTGAATTGGAATTCTTTTCATAACTACATTTTCATTCCTGTTATCTCTACTCATTTCGGTCATTTGTATTGATATAAGCGACTATTAGCTACTGACTGAGTATATTTTGATAAAGTCTGCAGAGCATCAAGGAGGAATGAAGTGAGGGCCGGGTGAAAATGAAAAGAAAGCGGTCAACGAAGCATAGAGCCGAAAACCGTAACAGTGTTATGTGATAGTGCTTGCTGCAAGTTGCATGAAAAGCTATATTGATCGAAAACATGTAGTATTTGTCTGTACCATGTAAGTATGATGATGTGGAACTGTTGTTGGAAAGTATATATATAACTCCGTCATTGTCGACGCTTGGTGTATATACGGAACCAATTGAATTCTGCACACTAGAGCAGTAGAGAGAGAGAAAATAGGGAAATTGACGCTAGGAAGTAAGGGAAAAGCGCAGAAGTGCACTAGACTCCGGTTTATACATGTTGTCTGTACTACCTCTTCTACTAAATTTGCCCTTGGCCGCAAAAAGATCCTACTACTATCATGATGATCACACACAGCGAGCATGGAAGTAAGGATATTGTAGATATTACGCTGAATGCCTAAAATCCCGAAGTAAATAAGCTACCTTAGTTCCCACCTCACATAACTCACAATCCAAAGTGTTCCTTCACACTTTCATTTTTCTTCGCAATCTATTCTGATTGCCAACGTCTGGATGGCTTATGTTCCGGTCGTTTTGGTCTGTGGGACTCCTTGTCTTGTCCTCTCAGATTTAGACGAATGCACCACTTGATCTTTACAGAGGACAATAAAATATTAAAGTGGTATGACAAATTGAAGTAGCATGCAAAATTCAACGAAGGGGCACGAAGAGCAGAAACAAAAGAAAATCAATGCGCTACCTTCTGTTTTTCGAGAGTTTATTTGTCCAATCTAGAATTCCTCGCGCTAGCCGTTACATAAGATTTAACGTAGCTTGAACTAAATAAGTATGAAGATGGTACAATTTGTATGCATTCAAGTTTTCGACATAGTACATTGCATCCTAGCTGTACTTCCGAATATTTAGGTCTATAAGGAACCATAGTATAAAAGAGTTCGTGGCTCTCGGCTCCCTTCGGAGGAGAAAAGAAGATCGCATCTCTCTTCTCTCCTATGTATGTGATGTGACTGGCTAAAACATTAGATAGAGACGAAACGCTGGCTCGGGCATAAATTCATTCCCGTATAGATCCCAGGATTGCACAGGAGCGAGCAGAGGACACACAACACTAGAAACGTCTTGAAAACTTCTTTCTTGTTGCTCTAAGAACTTGCTACTTCGCGAAACACATTGTTAAGACCAGAATTTCATCTAAACTTTAAGCTGCAACTGCACTCTCCAAGATTCTTTCTTACTTTCACAGCTACTCTTCTCTCGCCAGTTTGTTTAGCGTCCTCCTCTTGGAAAACTCGCTTCTGTTGTGCCAAAGAATATTTTGTGGTGAACTCTCCAGACTCTGTTTACTCAGACACACATGTACGAGTACATACACCAGTTATTACTCTATATACTCTTTTAAGCTTCGTGAACTTACAAATATTCTTTATTGAAGTCCAAGGTGCAACTTAAAAGATTACTTTGTCGCGTGCACACCTAAATTATACCAATTTATCTACCTATACTTAATTATTTACTTTACATTCATCTACTTAACCCGCAGTCATTCTCATTCCAACATATAAAACAATAGTCCCAAATTATACTGCTACGTTTAGCTATTATTACTATTGCTGCACTTGTAGTTGTACCTAGAGGAAAAGTCGATTGCATTTCACCTTTTTATTCCTGTAGTGGTTAAACATTTACAGTTCTTGTCAGGTACAGAAAATTGCATCGTAGCTACAGGCGCTTAAAATGTAAAATACACTAAACCAAATGGAAAGGTAAATTACGTAGGAACAACTCTAACCCAACTCGCAGTAGTACAATCAAACCGCACTCCATTTCAATCCGAAAATATACCTATACAATATACAAGTTGCTTTAATTCCCGTACATAATACATGTAGCTATACATTATACACACCACAGAGGTGTTATTCACAACTATTGCATTGATTCAGCACAGTCTCCTGACAGCAGCCAGTAGAACCTAGCTCCACATTTTTCTCATTCGGAAACTCAATACAAACCACACAGTATCTACAAGTACCTTGGTGTTTTTGACAAAATCTCCTCTCCTGCTCTAATTACATTGCCACAACTACTGCATGGAGAAATCCTATTAGCAACGATCAATATTACGAAATTCAAACCAACTCCACAGATCTCTTACTCTTGCTAATTAACACAACTCTGCAAGGTAAACAAATCTTTAATTATTTCAGGGATTATGTAACCATATTTTATCGTAGTGAAACTTGAACCATTTCTTTCTCTATATACAGCAAAGTACCTGATACAAAATGAGGAGTCTACAAACTGTTGCAGCTTTGACATGCATGAAGACACTTTTGATGCTCTTCAATGTCGTCTTTTGGGTACAGTCAAATCTTCTGTTGATTTATCTACCAGACAGTTTTCTAAATCCACGGATTTTTCTCTGTCATAACTATCATCAATATCTTTAGTTTTCCCATTATTCAACTTTGGAAGTTTTTGGATAGTATTTGTAAGATAGCATTTTTCTATGTCTGCATAATTACATAGCATAGCGCACTTTAGTAATTAAATGAAAAAATCAAACGTATTACTGCATCATAACATTAATAGATATTGAACCCACGCAGTTAGGTCAGAATGATAGTATGTTAGTACATTACTGCGGAAATTAGTTGCCGTAAGCTTACATCGTTTGCACTTAGGCAATAAGAATTTACTCCGCTGTGGATGGGGCAGAGTAGCTATTTGGAGAAAATGCTTTACAAGTTATTGAGTTAAGGAGGAGAGGTATATAAAGAAGGTGTCGTTTGGAAGAACGTCAATAGGGATAAAGCGTAATACCCTTTTCCATACAAGTTGTTAACGTGTAAGTAGGAATCCATCCTTCCTTGAAATTTTCTCCTCAGCGAAAGTTTTCAATTGCCCATTCTTGGGAGACACGCTAGCTCTGTCTATCTTCTGCACATTTTTCTGAACTCACACGAAGTTCCCAATGCATTGAAAACATTCAACCTACTTACATAACATGCAATAATGTAGAAGAGGGATAAACTTGTGCGAAATCGTAAGGAACTTATCCTTCGAAGTTTTACCTTCAGTTTCCGACTATTTGCATATCAACGATAATTTTATTCGCTTATGTAAAAATGGTCTAGGTATATAGTCTCTAGTCGGAAGAGCGGGTACTTCATTTCCCTGACAAGTTTCCACATATCTCTCCTGCCTTTAATTCAAGTCGCACGCTTCGCCCTTGGTGAAAGAAATTCTTTTCAAAATGAGAATAAACAGGAATCGAAGGGGAGAGTTGTGAGAGTTTCTTAATTGAATTCGTTGAAACGTAATTAGATTTGACTTTATAATTCCTCTCCATAATTGCACACAAAGTTTGCCCATCTACAACGAATTAGTGTCAAACTGCTGAACTTAAGTAGAAACTGCTGTAAATAGGTACGATAAAATTGAAATAGTGTGTAAGGAAGCATCTTTCTTTCAACTCCGGAATTTAAGAACTTCCATTACAATTAGTTTCAGTACTGAACAAGTACCAGCAAGTACTATCATGTATGTTTAGATAGATGCTCAGGGCGTTTGGTTTTCTTACAGAAAAGTTGCGCCGAGTGTTTAATGGAAAAGAGGGGCAGAGCATGTCTCCCTTCATTTATCTCTCTGCTTTCACGTAACACTTACTACATAGCGACATTTCTCTGTGACTAGTTTCTTCAAGAAATACTCTATGACAGTATAACCAAACCAGCACAATCGTAAAGGACGCTCTAATAAATGATGTCATGCAATATTTAGTTAGAAGCAGGATGGAAAACTCCCTTAGTGATCCCTCTCACATACTTGCCCTCACAATATTAACAACTACTGCAAAAACAAACAAAACTATCCAGAATAAGATAGCACTAGCGCTTTCCTCATTCAATTCTCCTCTACAAATATCCTTCTACATTTTTAACAACCATAATATACACTCCATTTTCCAAAAATGGAGAGCAAATATCTACTTGTATAATCTCCTCTCCCCTACTACAAGGCATCTTTCCATCAAGAAATTAAATCTTTGTTTTTCCTAGTACATGCTCGTACGTTATGCCCGACAGCTATTCTTAAGTATATAAAACTTTTCAGTATATTTTGAAGTCCCTACTTTATATAGCCAAGCTTTGAGAGATGCTACTACATTACTTACTCTATGAGCGATTGCCCTTGCTTATTAGGCCAGAAGGTCGAGAGATTCTTAGTGTCAGATTTATGGTTCATGCTTCTCTTGCGTTGCATAATGTATAACTGTAGACTGTTTGTGTTTATACATGCCTAAACATCCCTTTAGAAATTTAAGTATGTAGCTTAACTCGAGTTCTACGAAATTTCTTCATACCTTAATTTCCCTTTAAGTGTATAACGTAGGCAAGGCTGAAAGTTATTCTGCCAGTGTAGCGAAAGTTAAGCTCAGATAAGACGAGATAATTCCCTGTTTTCGCAAGCTCATCTCATTACAATTTGTTCAGCTGTCAGGGATCCTGCTCTTGGTGTTGGGCATATATCTAAATTTGGAGCTACACAAATATATGGAACTTTCTCCTGACTTCTCCGCAACGGCTCCTTACGTACTTGTTGGCACTGGACTTCTCATCCTCTTCTTGGCTACTCTCGCCTGCTGCTGCACCGTCAAGGAACAACCCATTCTGCTTTACATCGTAAGATACTTTATCTCATTTATTAACTTCATTTTTCACTAACATCATCATTTTCATTAATCTTTCTAACTCCCAGTTCACTGCAGCTATTTTTCCATTATATTCTAGCATCTAATTCTTCCCTATAGCTTCGATTGTAAGACAATGCGCACAGATAAGTATGCATAAATCAAAATCAATAAAAACTATTGCCTCCAGATATCTATTGATTCCTTTAAATCCAAGTTACCCTACAATATTAATGTTAGGAAACCTACTAGAGCGTTTCTGAATTATCACTATCTCAGAACTCTGAGAAATGAAAATTAATTAGCGTGAATAGAAGACTAGACTTTTCAAAAATTTGTCGTTATCAATAAGTGGGAATTAGTTACCTAGATTTAGGTTGCCTTTTTCCAATTGTAATATTTTATTCAGCCTTACTAATTCTTTTATAACGCATTTCACATTCTTAATACCATTTGAAGGTTTCATTATCCCTACGTACAGCTAACACCGACCATTTTTTCCTGCATTGAAAATATTCCATATAGACGAATGTGTGTATAAAATAGGGAAATATATCCTCTTAAAAACTGAAAATGTCACCTAAAAATATCGATGTTTCGATTCTGGGGATTTGGGATTTTACGGCTATCATTTTCAGACGACATTAGCAAACCTCGTTTGCTAAAGTCGTCTGAAGAAAGAATTGTAACAATTGTATATCATATTTATCTTGAATTCGGAGGAAATTGTGATCATTAGGGCACTGCAGATATTTGATGATGTGGGGAATACGCTGAAAGGCTGGGAATACGGAACTAAAAATCCTTCCAGAAGAGTAGGCTTTGTATGGATTCATAATATAAACACGTTTTGCGATAAACCCATGAGTCAGTTTTGTGACAGGTCTGAAAAAAATCAATCGATATACTGTGTTCGGAATAAAGAACGACAATTTAGAACTGTGTAGACATAAGACTTGAATATAGGTCTGTGTAAGAAAATAAATATCTCAATTTGAACGTGAATTTTTATAGGTTTGTAGCTGGCAATCATTTTAAAGGACAATCAAAGTATCATTTAGGCTCTCGGTGGATGCATAGCCAAAAGTGTCCAAGAGTAGTGTAATTCCCCATAAATAAGCCGGTAACTTGCGACAGCGTAGATTGTAAATGTACATAGTGGAAGATTTATTAGCGTACATTGCGAGTAGTTTTTCCCAAGACTAGACAGTAGATGTTCTTGCAAAGTAAACATTGTAGTTACATATATTACATCGGTACCTACGCAGTTCGACAATAAATCAAAATCTTGGTTTATTTAGTATGGAGCGCAGAGAAGATTTATGAGAGTTTTTTAATTGAAATGTACTTTTGCGTTAAATATTGGAGGGAAAGAATTTTCTAATATCTATATTTCTTAACCTGTCACGTACACAGTACGCAGCGTTTCTGGCGATCGTTTTTGTGGTTGAAGTTGGAGCCTGCATCTCTGGATATGCCTATAGATCAAAATTACGGTCTTCTTTTCAACGAGGCTTAAATAGTTCTCTTGCTGTCTACAATCACGATCATGCACGTACTTCGGCGATCAATTCTCTGCAAACAACTGTATGAATACATTTTTTTCATCCTTTTTTTGCAGTATATACTTAGCCATTACATTAATTTTTATCTTTCCACAAGTCTATTAATGTGTATCAAATAATGGCGCAGTCGGGAAATAATGGCGGCCTTAATAGATGTCAAAAGTGCAACTGCTACCCGTTATAAAATGTGTCTCGAGATATAAAATGTTGCACAATGCAGTGTTTCATTTGTGCGATTAGTTTTTATACTGGTGCAAGCTGTGTGAAATGATAACTGTTTTGTTTTTGCAGCTTCACTGCTGTGGAATTGAAGGCTACTCGGATTGGTATACAACTCCTTATGGAAGAGTACCTGGATCTTGCTGCAAAACTAACATGGGATGCGACACCAAAAACCCTATCTTGATATACAACACCGTAAATGAATAAATGAACATGACAAACATTACCCTATCTTTTACTGGGTGTTACATTGTTTCGTTTTTATTTTGTGTACACAGGGATGCTACGCCTTGGTCACCAACTTTTTAACGACTAAAGTGGGAATCGTTGCAGGGGCGGCGTTGGCATTGGCTTGTTTCCAACTCTTTGGCGTGTTCTTAACTGTCTGTTTGGCTAACTTGTTGCAAAAAACGAAGTACGAGCAGATGACTTGATCGGAAAACATTGAAATGTCCTCGTCTATGAGTGCGATGAATTCTATTCACAGTATATAAGTTTTTTGCGTATTCATTGTTTATTTATCTCGTTGGAGAAACTTATTCAATTTATTGCACCATTTACAAGGACGTATCACCAAACAAATTGTATTTATTGCATTTACCGTTTCCTTTTTCTTGTAATTTTCCGTTTTGTTCCGCAAGGAAAAGTTAGGTTCAACTTATAAAACTTTTATTTCGATTTTCTGAGGTTGAGGCTACGAAAATCTAAAAATTTTACTCATTAAAACCAATTCTCTATGATAATACTCTGCTGCTGTCTTAAACTTAAAAAATACTCCATGTACCTAACATATCAATGTTCGAATGTGTATTTTGACCCAAAACTCTACAAAAGCAAAGTCAGCGAAAATACCAACTCGAAACAAATGTGATGTGAAATGAAGGCTTGTGAAAATGAAATGTTTCTGCTGAGTCTGCAGCAAAGTCATGTCGTATTGTTATGTACACATGAATGTACATTGCCCACTGTGCTAAATAAATCCAATTATCTTGTGTATGTATGGGAAGGTAACCGATATGCGTTCAGATGACGTTTCTGCTCTGGGCACAATTACAGTGAATCTTTGCTGCATTCAGTCGTTCAAGCGAAATATTCCAATCACAAACATGTACATAGTGAGAATCAATCTGCTTCATAGATATTCACGTACCGCCTTCACCATTCAATTCACAGCACAATTGCAGATACTTATTTGCACACTTCTTCACTTCTCCTAATAAATCTATGCATAGAATACAAATAACTATAGAAAATCTAGAGCACAAATTTGCTAGACAAAATCTAGTACACCATGCACCACTCAAAGTTAATAAGTATAATGAAGTTGGCTAACATAATATACATACATTCCACTATCTGTAATTGCTAATTCATTGTATGTTCAATGTACATACATACAAACCCAGAAAACTAGTCCTAAATCTAGATTAGTAATTAAATAAATACTAATAGCACAATTTATGTAATTCTCAAAGGGACACTTTTAATATATGTAATAAATGATGATGAATAATCCTCGTAAGTACAGAAACAATTCTAATGTCTATTTATTCATAGAAACTGCAATTATTACCGCAAAATGTTCATCTACTTACCTAGAACTCTTTACTATTATGCATAACATGGCACAAAATGCCCCATTTGATTCCTATATTATGGATATGCAACTTCCGAATTAAGTTAAAATGGTAGTTTTCAGATTCGATGGCAATTCAATTGTATTACTTATATTACAACAATTGGGTAATAATACTTCCAAGCGTAAGGAAAATAACCCATCCAATAATACGTTATTCTAATTTTTGCAGATTCGAATTCAGTATGTAATCGTTTATTAGTATGATAAAAATTATAATTAATATACTAGGTTATCTATACTTGATTCGATATTAATATTAATCACAGGTGCTTGTGGCTTTTAATGCAGTGACATATTGTATATAACTAGCATATTCAATGTGTAGTACAAATATAATACATTAATATATACGTATTATATAATATATTTATATATCAGTTTCAACTTGATAACGATATCATTTTGTTGAAGATCTATTCTTCTAAATTGTGTACTAAATCCCTTACCAAAGACTTTAATCGTCCTCCTACGAACCGTTTGATCCTCTTATACCAGGGTTTACTTTGATAGTCCGTAATTATTTTCTCGACGACAGCTCTGCCAATATCCTTCTGGTTAGATGCTGTTTTTTCATCCATATAGTCATCATAAGTTCTCCATTTGTACTCACTCCTGAGTTTCCTTCGGTTATACTCATCGACAATGGCAGCATTCCTTTCGGATTTAATTCGGTTATACTCATCCGTGATGGCATATAAATATTCCCAAATATCATCTCGGAACTGTGCTTTTTGAGTATCAGAGAGGCTATCCAATTTATGGTCGACACTCCTTATGAGATTCACATTGAACGTTCGCAAAACTTTGTTGAATCTTGGATAGTCATAGTTGTAATCTGTCTGGTCGTTGTCATATACTACAGCGTTGTAGTTGTAGTAATGTCGGTTCTCCCCGTAGTCCCTGTTAAAATATTGACCATGTCTTCTATCCAACTTTCTTCCCACAATAAGACTTTGCGAGCTGAGGGACAGCAAACATAATACGAGAACCTTATGGCAAGCCATAGAAGATTGAAACCTAATCAGAAGATGTCACAGATAATTCCAAAGATTAATATTTCCCCAAATGAGTTTCTATATACAGTGCAATTCATACTTAAACACGATATAGGCTCTCTAGTTCCTGAATAGAGGCTACTATTAAAATGTAATGACCACCACTGGAAAGAAAATAAAATTTGCAATCGAAGTGAGTATATGAACTATTTAAACGGGTAAGGCCTAACATTAAATTTATTTTGTGTAAAAATTTAGTTAATTTTTAGGTCTAGGCGAATCAGGCCTAGACTTGACTGATAAAATAGTACTCACTTTGATTGCAAATTTTGTGTATATGAATATGAATTGCCCAGTATATGAAATTGTCTGGACATTAAAGTTTCACGCACCTTAGTAGTACTATTTGAGTGAAGTCTCACGAATAATTATGCAACTACAGTCTTCATAAGACTGATTGAAAAAAACGTTAGAAATCTGCTTTATATAGTAACCCATAACTTTGTAGAGTGTCAATAGTCTGTAACCTACTGTGTATAAGGTCCTAATCAACCTCATTTTTCAAAAGTACAACTACATCAATTAAATAATGCATTCTTAGGGCAGTATCCCATCTAGAGCGGATCTCTGTTGCATCGAACTGGTCTTTTGCATGGAAATAGTAGTAATCCCTTGTCTTGTACGAAGTTACATATTCCTATAGCGGTCGACTATATCCGCCACGTAAGTCACCGGAAATCTCAGTAAACACTTAAAATTAACATGTTGGGAACTGTTTTATCATGTAACAGTAGAGTGTACATGCTGTTATATCTGTATTTGTATGCATTTTGCATGTACTACCTGAACTGATTACTGAACAGATGCCGGTAACGAAGCTGAGGAAATAAATGTATATAGCAGGTCAAGTAAAGTGCAAATAATGGAACAAATTAACTATTACGGCTGGGAGTAAGACATATTTTATTATGACTTGTCAAACCTCGTATTTTCCATGCGTTTACTCGTCCATAGTGTATTTTACTTGTTACAATTACTCGTAAGTACAACAACGTGATAAACATTGAATTGATTTGTATTAATAACTCCGGAATCTGAAACGCATTGGTTTTCCTTCTGCTGAAAATCTCTATTTTTAAGTACGTCAAATCCAATGTGATTTTCCTCTATGGTACAGACATACTGTCTGGAAATGAACAAGAGTAAACGAAAATCATAACTAGCTCACACGTAACTAGATACACAAAAACTTTGTTTCACATGACTAGAAATTATTTTTCAAAAATATAGCATCAGTAATGAAAACAAGCTCGACAAAAAGATATCAAATACATACAGATAGAAATACATCCTAAACACACACTTAAAGATTTATGTACAGTACTACATAATAATGTATTTAAGTAAGAACCTCTGAATTACGTATAACAACAGTATGTATCATCAACGTGATATGATTATCTAGTTTAACAATGAACACAGAATACATTAAAAAGCAGTCACTTCACAGTTCATTAACATGTAATAACCTAACTACTCAATAATAATAACGAGACCTCTAATAAGGAACATTTCCCAAATCAGGACCAACCTCCTTATCCTCACTTAACCAACTGTAACAATTCTATTTTCTTAGTTAAGGGCACACTTGACTCTGAATTTGTTGCCTTACATTTAGTAGTAGTAGTAGTAGGTAGTTTCTTTACCGCAATACTTATACATTTGTAATTCACATCAACTACAACTAAATATGCTCATACACAATAACATCATAACAACTACCTACTGCGACTTCCGCAATCGTAACACTATTAGTACAACGATACTTTGTCATTCTACAGAAAACTGTTATGAAAACTTTGGGACTTTAATAACATAGTACTTATGATTGTTACCTGTCTACGATTGTTGGATACAATTAACATACAACTTATGTAGTTATAAACATCTAAACAATCATCCTTAGTACACATTACACATACGACAAACGGACATATTATTCAACATTGAGACATCAAACCAACATCATTTGCACAATAATAATGTGTACCTTATGTAATAAAATTGTGGACTTTTAGTATGTGTCTAAATGTTATATGACAGATGCAATTGCAAAACCTACAAGTATATACGTTTAGGAATAGTCGCTTTATCAAAATAAAATCCATCCTAATTATAATTTGCTAATTTCCGAATAGAGATCATAGTACTATTTGAAATTGCAACATAAAGATCTTGAAATATGATTTTGAGCAATTGGCGAACTTTGATATTGTTTCCCAATTGGAAATTTTGGCATTTAGAAAATTAAAATGACTCGCACATGTCAAACAACATTTTGCTAATAACCATAAGACACCCACTAGCACAACCAAATAAAATGGCACATATCCAATAATAACATGTAATACGATATTGGTTCTTACAGTAGTACAGAGATGACAAATAAAGATGATTAAATGGCAATTTTCAAGATGACACAAAAGAGTCAATTAAATTAAAAAGTTCCTTTGCTTCTTTCTCATTGCTGACAGAACTATAATTTAGCACCTCCAAGTTACACTTCCAACAGAAAATGTTACATTGTCAATTACTGAAAAACAATGTAGAATTTTTTTGACCAATATATTGTCTCTTCCGCATGTGTTATAATATAAATGGGAGATCATACAATTCTAGGTTCTACCTATAACATTTATATCAGCACAGAATTAGTTTTCAGACAAAAATTTGTGTTTTACACGTATTTCACCTTTAAAATGTTAAATTGCAAAGCGATGAATAAACTTCAAATAATCACTCAAGTATTAGTACACATAATGATCTCATATGATAAACATTTTTAAGCATTGAGTCAGCAAAAGTTACAATATAACAGATATAGCCACGAATACTGAATTTACGAATTGCTTTTTCATATAGCGATAATCTATTTCCTATAGGAGTGCGTAATGCATGGCAAACAAAAATGAATTGTTTCAAATTATCCTATTCTTAAAATCTAGAGTAAATAGAACGTAATTAGTCTATGGAGGTTTGTCTATTTGCAAACTGCACTTCTGTATGATAATTCAATGCAGAGGCATCTCTATATTAGTTATTATTAGTGCTATAGAATTACTTAACTCTATAAAGGTGTACTTGACATCTAGTACACAATATCATAGTAATATAGACAAGACAATTAAGTTAACTAACAATAATTGTAGGTAATACTTATCTAATTGACTTAATAAGGACTTGTTTGTTTTCTCTCACAGCTCACAATGATTTGTATGTTTAAAACGATGATTGGATTTGCGGTTTACTATGTTTGGAGAAGTAATGGTCATATTTTAAGTACAAATCTTACAGTTTGTAAGTGAAGAACCGATTCCTGAATTCTGTACACGTTTTAATTGATTGATTTCTTATAGTAAAGCTATTACAGCACCAGTTATCTCGTGTGTCGTACCCATACATTAAAACGTCAGTTTCCGAAATAGATAACAAAGATTTTCTACTTTACATAACACATACAATACAAGTGCCGAAGAATTTCCTTGTAGTAGTTAATTAGTCTCAGACTAATAACACGAGCCTCTTTTAAGTCTTGTCACATTGATCCATAGACTTGGTAAATACTTAAATCTAATTTATTATCTCAAGTAATACAAAGGATTGCAATTAACATAAATAACTACATAAAACTACGAATCTGCAGATGATCTGTATAGTTAGTGATAGAATAACTTCTGAATGAAACGGATTAAATCTGTTAGTAACCCTACTTCATAATAATATAATTCCATCATGATTAGTGACTGAACAAATTACTGATAAATTAAGACTTAAAAATCACAAGGATCTAGATATAATTCACTATTTATACTAGAATTGGTACCAGGACTCACGGTGTTCACGGAATTTTGAGCTTCAGTACTACTTGGAGGTGTTCTGCTATGACCACGTCCCTGACGCTCTTTGTCTCCCTGATGAATACTCCTGAGATGATTTTTCATTTTATCTGGTCGTGAAAACTCCCTGGAACAAACGGGACATGGGAAAACTTTACGCATATTGCCTTCATGGTACAAAAAGGCGTGACGCTGGAAACTATATTTGTTCTTGAAGGTTTTCGGGATGCGCAGCTTTTCACATTCAATGCAACGATAGACACCATCTTCGATAGAAGCGTATTTAAATAAATCCAGCCCTCGGACACTCATTTCCGATAATGGTTCCGAACTGGAAAGATCAGGTGATAGAAACAGATCACCTTCTGGATCTAAATCCGGACTATGTTCGCCATCGGAAATCTTTTCTCGTTTCAGAGGGGGTTGGGATGGGGTTCCAGCATATCGTCGAGGGATCCTTCGCCTAACTCCTTGCCGACCTCCAGATGCTACTGGCTTCAAATCTGGAATTCGTGTTTGCCCTTCTGCGATGCAAACAAAATTAATCATTACTAGTTCCGCATTCTATTTGTATTCAATTGCTACTACGAATCAAAAATTAAATTACTTATAGAAAAGGTAAAAACAGAGTTAATAATAAATACGAGATGTTGGGTTTGATTAGAAAATAAATTGCATCTATCGATCTTACTTGCTCCTGGTATCTTGACTGTCTCGGTGATTTGATTTTCTCCGGGAAGATTCTTTTTTGGCTGCCGTCCCCTTCGTTTTTTGGCAGCTGTTGCTTTCTTATCAGGAGTTGAATTGACAGCAGTCGCCAAACTATTAGAATGTGACCTTTCTTTCGCAGCTTTAGTCTTGTGTCCTTGATGT
The DNA here is from genome assembly GCA_020055645.1 of Tomocerus qinae. Classification (NCBI taxonomy): domain Eukaryota; kingdom Metazoa; phylum Arthropoda; class Collembola; order Entomobryomorpha; family Tomoceridae; genus Tomocerus; species Tomocerus qinae. Next base: position 103,429,258 of record CM034546.1, on the reverse strand, counting down.
CCGTGTCCATGCGAGTGACTATGTGACCCACCTCCTCCTCCGCTTCCATTGACATTGATACTAGATGAATCACAGCTAATGTTGTTGCTATTGGCATTGCTATTTAGTTGATGATACTGATTGTCGCTGATTTGGTTGCTGTTGCTGCTGCTATGACTCGGGTTATTATGACTATTGTTGTTGAAATTCTGAAAATGATGATGGAGATGCCCACTGTTGCTTGGTGGTCCACTTCCATTCGCATTGCTGATTCCATGATTCGAGTTTGTATGACCCTGACTATTACTATGATGACTATTATTCCCACTACTTTGGTGACTGTTAGTATTACTATTATTACTGTTGGCGTTGTTGCTTCCACTGCCATGCTCTGATGATTTCTCCGAGTCTTCGTCATCACTCTCAAAGCTTGATAGCCCCCTGATGGACAAAGCTTCTGCCACTTTAAGTACATCGCTTAGATCTTTCTCGTCAATTGAGATCTCTCCACGATACATGAACTCCAACAGGGTCTTCAAATGTGCAAACTTCATATCGTGAAAAATAAGAATGGGATGCTTCTCTACGGGCGTCTGGTTCACAAACATTGCTTGAAAATAAGGAGAACATGCTGAAAGAACTATTTTATGAGCTTTTAGGAACTTTCCTTCAACGGCCAAAGTGACGTCTACCAAATTTTCCGACTGTAGCAGTGACTCAAATACATTCACCATGTTCGATCGGTGATTGTTCCATTTCAACAGAAAGTGCTGGCTTTGTTGCTGAGAGGAAGATTGAGGAAGCGTCATCTTGATCAATTTCAATCTTCAGTTTACAGATCAGAAAATCCAAAAACTTTCCTGTAAAGTAAAATCAAATTCCAGTTATTCAACTTAATTCTTACAAACTCAACCTCAGGAACAACAAAATATTTATGCTTATACATTCAGACAAAAAGGACACACATAATAGGACACAACACTAGCTAGCAATGGCTATAATGTGACCTATGCAAAGAAACAATTCAACATGTGATTGCATAAAATGCTAATGTTATATTAATCTGTGTCTTGAGGTATTGTAGTGAGTACATATTTTCTAATATTATGACCTTAAAAATGCTCTTTTTGTAAGATATACGATACCATTCAGTTAGTCTCAATAGAAGTAAATATTAAATTATTTAAAAACTTCTTAGATCCCATAGCTTCCATTTTGTTAAAAAATTCACAATTTTTTAGTTAGTGGACTGTTTTTAAACCTCTAGATTTTTTAGTTTATCCACGTACGCGTACGTAACCATAATATTAAAACACTAGATTATCCAGTGTACTTAGTTTGTTAATTGTTATTTACGTTTATGTTGTTAAAATTAAGTTGGAAAATTAGCACCTACCTTCTGTATATAATGTGGTACTTATATTAGCTATGTCAGTGAGATCTAAGTGCTTTTGTTACACATTCAAGTACTCGATAATGTCGATGTTATTATCTGATATAAACTAATAGGGTTGTTTCCTTATGTTTTAACACGTTTACTAAATGTTAATAATCCTATAGCTTTGCGGTGGACACCTTTAGGTGACGTTTCGTTGAACGAGTACTAGCTTAGTTTATTTAAAACTATAAGGGGTTAATATTGCGTGTTGGCTACAAATAATATATGAAATTTCTCCCCCTACAGATACAGATTGTCAGTATATTTATTGCATTATTGTATTCTATACAGTGTCATAAAAATGAGTATGTATCATCTTTCTGCCATCCCTTTGTGTGTAGAATGTCATAGAGCTATGTATCATATAATAGTGTGTGTATATGATTGATGATATGACTTTAAGTATTTTATCAATGTTTCCCCAATGGTTTATCTGTTTTTAGTTGGGGAAACAGAAAGAAACCGAAGCAATTTGTACTCTGTAGTAAATATATTACGTTATCGTCTGTTCCATAATGCATATAAGCATTGCACAAGTAGTATTGGTAAGTAGATAGGTATACTTATTGAACACAAATATATAGTGTCAGCAAAATGGGTATATTATTTACAATAGTTAGTTGAATCGAGTTAAACTTGTGACGGTCACAATAATCCCTCGATAATAATAGTAACTGTTTTATACTTATACAGAAACACACACCACAGAACGGGAACCGCAAGGCAAAAAAATAATCTAATCTACCCCTTCAGTTATTGACATTGTTGACTCAACACATTGGGCCTACTGCGTACAGAACGGTCGTGCCTATTTTAAAGCAATATAATTTATTCAGGACAGCGAAACAACTCTAGCGACAAAAACGACATCATTTCGTCGAACGCAGTTATTGTGCTCCTATTTTGCATCATGTTATCAGTATAAGGCTCGTTAAATCCACCTCTGCTATCATGATCCTTAAATTAGCATGAAAACAGTGATTTAACAATGAAAGTGACAGTAAAGATTTCCAATTTCTACCCATACATGTAACTAGATTTCTCACTGCGATACATTTATGTATAAATTAAACGATTAAGATCTGATGTGATGAATTTGAAATACTCTAAATACACACTCACCCCATTTGTGTAAATATTTATATGTTAGTATGTTATTTTAACGAGTTTAATTTAAGAAAAACTATAGGATTCTGAGAAAAATCATCAAAAATCAATAGATATCTAGGTAATACTGATGTATATCATTTTACAGTGTGTTGTAGCATCAATTAGGTTTATGGTACTTGTTTGAATGTTACGAATAGTTAAGTCGACCTTCACTAACACTGAATGAAATAAACAGCATGCGCATTTCTGAGTAATCATCCTGGACACATACATATGCATTGGGTCTGACAATGTATTAGTGCAGCATGAAAATGAAAAGTTGGCTAATGAAATACGATTTGTTTACAAACGAATCCATACAGACACTTAAATTGGCCTATAAAATATTCAAATGACTTTACCATTTAAATTGCAAAGTGTTTCATACTTATGTACTAAGAAGCATGAGTAAACAATGACACTGACAGCTTTATCCTTCTCACTTTCTGCCCTACTTAATTCACACTAACTATGAAGCAATACTTAATAACTTTTAAAATCTATAATCATTGAGTGGGATCAATTGCCAAATGCAGCATCGAGGAAAACTATTACCAAGTGCAAATCTTATGGCGATAAAAAATTAGTCGTTCCACTTCCTTTCTTTTCCTTCCTCCATAATTCAATTTAATGACATGAGCTCGCCTCGAGAAGCTCTACGTAGTCTGTAAGTGCGAGTTTGTCATTGGCCAGCAGTTTATATCTGTATACGAACGCTGGAGATGGGCAGTTTTGTTCAGCCCAAAGAAAATAGAAGCCTTATTATTCTATTAATTGGGAAACGCTATAAACTCGGGAATACTGGAGGACGTGTGTCTTTACAGCATCTAAAATTGGTATATCCTCGAGTATTTAATAGTGGAAATACGAACGAGGGAGTATGAATCGGTTGTTTTCGTCTTTGTGCGTGCGCAACCTGCCAATATTCTTTTATTCTTTCCTCAACACTCTATATACTCTATTATAACTACAGAACATCTGAAAGGAAAAGTCCTAAACGGCATTACAATTCCTTATGCATTTACTATAGTAGAATGTGACATGTTGCTAGCTTAAATATTTAGAATACCAATCTTACTTAACCCACACTCTCATCAAGATATCTTTTGATCAGTAATTTATAAGACTTTCTTAGTCTGTCTGTGATGAACTGAAATAAAATATTCGTAAATACTACAAGTATTATTGAAAACGATGAGATTGTAAATTCAATGAATACTAGGACCCCTGGTAAAAATTCTTGGCTACCAACTAATATAATCTTATTACAATGTTAATAGATTTAGCGTAGGTTCTTGCTTTGTTTGGAACATTATTGTAACTCTTAAAATCTTGCCTACATCGCTGATAATATCAAGATGAAGAAATAATGTTTACTAAACACAATAACCATAAAAGACAGATATTTGTACTACAAAAGCAGTAAATACACTTATTGAGAAAAATAAATCTGTATACACAAGGATAATAATATTATGATATGATTACTGTATTCTGTGAGTCTGAAGAATCAATGCCAACTTGCTTTGCACCATCTACTATCAATTTATTGGTAATCATGAAGGTAAAAATATTGTCGGTAATAAAAAACTGTAAAAGACATGACTATACCATCAGAGAAATATAAGAATTTTATTGCATACCGAGGCATTTCTATTTCTAATCTCAATATGCTTTTAACAAACCACTGTAAAAGGCTACAACAATAATGTAATCCGTTGTTCACGTTTTTCATCTTCAGTGACGCAGTATAGTCTGAAAACCGAGATGTATCTCATTTCCTTGAATAATCAGATTGAGAAAGAGTTGAAACTAGTTTAGCATAGCTGTATCTATTATGGTAAGTACCATAGAAGTGTATATAGCATCATCATCAAAGGTAAACGAATAAAATGGCAATTCAATCCATCCTGCTTTGTACTACTAATATCTTATTGTGTTACAGCGTTTATAGGATTACTACAACCCACAGGTACTTACAACACAAAGACGTATTTTCATTTCTAGTCTCGAGTTTCTATCGTGTTCCTAATTCCTAACAGACAGAAAACACAATACAACAGGCGAAGGATTAAAATAGACAGCAAACTTAACATTAGCAGAAAAAAATTTTGCATTTCATGGAAATTATAAAGATATAAAAGTAAACACTACACATGCTTCTGAAGTCTCATTGGTTCCACAATTTTATGAAACTCTATGAGAGTCTAATGGCTGTAATAATCAATTTTAGAACACTATACTTACTATCCGCTCGTTTAATATCGGGACTGATTATGAATTTCGCGCAAATTTTTGAGTGTTACTGTTACCAGTTGCTTGCGTTACTATATTTCACTACACAATAGTATATTATAACATCAGGCGGAGTTATTATGACGTCAGAGTATTTATAATTTCCGTTTATACAGTAAGTTTTCCTTTATATATATATCTTTCGATATTGCATATCTGTTATATTACAAACTGTTGGAATCGTAGTGTCTTATAATAAATGGAACCTTGATTGAGACTGAAAAGCTTTACATTAAAATTGCAACGAAATAGAATTGACATAGGAGATAGTTGAAGTCTTTATACTAATTAGAATATTAAACAGTCCAGTTTGTACAGTAAGTCAAACTGAAAGGAGATTTATAATGAATAATAATATTCAAAGGGGTGTATTTTGGATTTATCTGTGACAAATGTTAGGTACTAATGCTTAGAAAGATTTAGTAGTAGACAAGTCCACAATGCGACCGCCACGTATTTTCTCATTCTCTCTATTGTAAAGGTATGGCACACTTTGTTTTGTTCATAGATCTGTAGATACAAGTTATTTAAACAAATACTATATTGCTTCCATTATAAACTAGTACAGAGCAGATGGTTATAAGTTATTATTACAAAGCCCAAGAAGATAATAGTATAGCACTAATGGACACCTTACCCTACTAATAAGCGTCTCTATTCATTCCACCTCAGATTATGAGAGTCATTAATAACTCTTCATGTCTTTCCTATATATCTATATATGCCTGTATATATTTATAGGGTGAATTTGCTAGGTTAATAGGTAACATGAGTACTTAAGTGGATTTACTATGCTGAGATATCTGTTAGTTATTAGTTGGATACATCATGCAGAGCAGTTGTCTTTAAATTACTACACAAACTATTTTAAGCCCACCCTCCTCCTACAATAAATATAAACCCTATATGAATGTTACAGTTTCTAATTAAATCCTATTTATTTCTTCCTCTTCTAAAAGTTTCCCTTATGATCTCCATGCTCGGCCTAACGCCGAATTTAATGAGTTCTGCAAGCATTTCCTCTATATTTACTCCAACTTTTGTAGAATTGCTAAGATTAGCGGTGCATTTTGTGAAACATACTAAAACCATTTCTCGGCTCATTAACTCTATTATCAAACTTACACTTGATCTTCTCAGATGTCATTGTCTTGTCACTTTTAATGCAATACCTCAAGCTGTACAGCATACAGCGTCTCTATGTATTGCATTAAATAATCAGATTTCTAACTACTGTGTTTGTGATCTAATTGTTATCCATGGAATGTTGTTAAAAATGTATTTTAGTGTAGGTTTAGGTATTGTATTATGTAGATATGTATTTGGAGCAGCAATGTCACGTAAATAAACAAAAGTTGTAAAGATAACTTCAGTGCCTTAACTTGGCGGAGCATGTGTATACCTAGCAAGAATACATTTCGATTCTGTAGCATTTTTCTGTATACAATCCTAACTTTATCTGCTACAATGTGTTATAGTTTTTCTTTGCGTAGAGATAGTTGCTAGATTTCCATGTAATTTCATTGCAAGACGATACGGTAAAGGGGAGTAATGCAAGGAGCGTCGATAAAGAACAGACAGAAGAGAAAATGTTTCGTACGCAGCGTAATATAATATTCTGTACACCTCAGCATGTCACAACATATGTATAAAGGTTTATCAGGCAATAGCAAATAGCAACCCTGCTCTGGACTATTTTCTATCACTATACAAATTACCATCTGCCTGGTTACTAATGTTGTCTCTATCTATCGCTGTGTAGTCGGGGAATGATCATATCTCCACATAGTAAATACCGATAGGAATTACCTAGAAGTATAAATTATGCATGGTAAAATGTGATAGAATTTATTTATGCACGTATGTGGATGTTATAATACAACCATGTCCACTACCTACTACATATAAATTACATATACATACGTTTGCCTACGTAATAGAGATATTATACAGATATTTTATACACACGTGTAGAGAAAGGTAAAGTTAATAAACACAAATATGGGTATGTAATGCACTGGATATGAAAAAACTAATGGAAATAGACAGAAGTGGATGTTCTGTGATGTTGTTACGTGGAAAAGTGTATTGCGCCGTGTTCTCCTCTAGTATTTGTATAAATATGCAAATCCGCCCCTTTGAATCCCATTAGCGCACATTTGTAAGATGTAACCTTGCCAAAATCTAACATAAACGTATTTGCATGAGCAAGCAACCTTCTTCCACTGTAAATCCTCGTTAGTTTAACTTTAGTGTTAGTGTGCCACTAGAATAATATACTAAAACAAATACCAGTTCATACACATATGTTCCTACATACATACACCACACAAATCAACTATGATATGCCTAATATATGTAGTCTCCCTGCTTTATGAAATCATTCTCCCTATCTTTTCAATATTACATCACAAAACATCAAGGTAATCATATATACCTAGACAATATTGTGAATACACTCAAAATTTTAGACACAATAGTCTGTGGACACACGACGAGTGGATAAAAACTACAATACTAAGTCAACTTCACACAAGAGACACACTGAAAAGGAACGTGCTATAGAAAATATAGGGCTTTAGTATATCAGCTGCGGTATAACCCTGGGATATAATAGATTCCATGTAGCTATATGTGTCTAGGTTATGTATATCTGTAGGAACCTTTCTTCAAACTACTCTAATTTCATTCTTGCATTTGATCTATGGTAAGATGAGAGGATCTATATATACCTAGTTAGTAAAAAGGATCCGATGTTGTGAATAAAATTGATAGTGAGAAGTAGGTATTAACAAAAGTACCTTTAAGAGAGAGAAAGATAGAGTTACGAAGAGGATTAGCTTTTGTTTCTTGGAAAAACGTGTAAAATCCAAATTTAAATCGTCCCCCGTCTGCGAAACTGGAGCTGCGTCCACGAACACGTTAATTGCTAAGTAGTATAAGTAAGCACTATAGTACGAGCACCTGAAGTTGGGTATCTCCAAGAAGAAACAACTAAAAACAGTTTAAAACGGAGGAAATTGATTGTAAAACGTCGTTTTCCTTAGAAGGCTCGGGTTGGTTGTGAACGGTTGGAATTGAATGCTGACTTCATGGCAGAGATTTGTTAGGCTAAAAGAAGACAATGTATATGTGTGTGTGTCGGAAGAATTGGGGAAAAGGTATTTTCTGAAGAGGAAAGGGAGAGAAAATTGCCTGAAATAGAATTGGATTTTGGCTGTGTGATGTGTTTTGAGATATTATGTACTGCTGCCTGGAAATATCAGAGTGGTTGGTTTCGTCGTGAAGTCAAGTTGTTGGAGTGAGAGCAGGAGCACTGAGAACAGAACAACCCAGTGTGCAGAAGAGAAGTTAGAGAGGGTGAGGAGCCATTGATCGGGTAGTAGGTGGTAGGATCCAGATATGCCAACGCCAAGCATGCCATACCCTGCCAGGTTTATTCTAGCCTGGTTTTGGCCAAGCCAAAAAGAATCAGCAAAAGCACGAGTTCTGTTCGTTCTCAGCTCGAAACTACCAGGCATGCAGTGCAGTCAGTCAGTCGTTGAGGGGGAAGCTCTTTTCGCTTTTGCATTTAGGAACCATAGTCAGAGTTGGAGACCGAGAAGAAGGAGGGCAACCAGCTCTTTTACAGAGAGGACTATTATTTCCATCCACTACTACTTCTACTAAACTCTATGATGCCAGAGAGAGAGAGAGACGAGAAGAGTCGAACGGAATAACGTAACGCACTTGCTACTACAAAGCGTCGTGTTGCTCGGGTCGTCGTGTTATCACATTATGTTATAACGTAATGTTACGTTAACGTAGTAGTGAACCCTCAACTAAGTACAGTAAATGCCCCACTCTAACTATAACGTCAACTTTAGGATAAAATTATCCAGGGAGGAAAGGAAAGGGTGGTGGTACATTTTCTACGTCTACACAACCAGTTCACTTTCAATTCCCATATAGCTCAGCACTACAAATACAATAGTAGTAGTACAGAATTCCTACTATCTCAGGCAGTCGCACACACTCCAACTCGACACACACAACTCAGTATTGCACCACACACACATCTACTACTACTCAATATCACACTACACTTCAAATTCAACCTTATGCTACATCCTACTACAATTATCCTCACTGCACTACCAAATTCACTTTTGCAAACACTACCACCGCACCACCATCAGCCAAAACCAACCCACCTACCTCTGTCCATCTCTTTTACATTTACACTAAACAAACACATCTACACACACCTATCTGCCTACACGCACACTATTAATACTTATTCCTCACAATTATAACAATAGATACAATTTACTACCCTACAATTACATATACTCTCTACCAAAATGACCCTTTATCTAGTATAAAAGAAAATTCCTATTGCGCAAAGATCATTTCTAATTTCTGATGACGTACTAGAGCAATTCCCAAAATATTGTCATTTTTAGCATCTTAAGACAGATAGGCGAAGCATACTTCCATAATTGCGCAGGAAACGGTCAAAACTTTTTACTAATTGGGCGTGGGCAAGGATCTTATTGCATAGGTATTTTTATAACATTGTTACATCATAAGGGTTTTGTATTTTTGAGGATGAGCTACTTTCCTGTCATTATATAACATGGCTTGTATGACATAAGCATAGGAGAGGAAAACAGGTAGTATTAATAATAGCACCATTATATAAGGAATACCCATTATAGGAGAGTGCTGCAGTATCAAAATATCATTAGGATGTTATTTTTGCATATGACAATCCAAATATAATTGGGGACTGTATAAGATTGATCGACAGCAGGAGAGTCAGACAGAAGTAATAAGGGTTTATTATAGCAAGGCATATATAATATTATTAGGGTGAGGGGATTCCCAATAGGGTTTGTGTATAGTTGCTACACCAGGAAATACGGTTAACTAAAATAGTAGTTGGATCAATCCAAGTAGATGAACCTGAAGAAGTAAAGAGACCCGGGGCAGGGCAGACTGCCTGCCATCCGAGTCACAAGTCGAAGCAAACCCTGCGTAGCCTGCCCTGCCTGATTCTTCTCTCCGCTTTTCCTAGTTTAGTTCGTCTTTGCTTTTTGGGTGGATTGTGGATGTTGCCTATGGAGTGGAATTGAGGGCAAAATACTATTCTATGTTTGTGCAAGAATAACATCGCAAAACAAACCCACCCGTTCCTTCCATCCACTGAAATGAATGCAGCCCAATGAGCTTAGTGAAGACCAGACTCACATTAACTAAATATACGTATAAGCAAGTTAAATACTTGGCAAACCTATTCAAAGTCAAAGCCGCTTGGCCTGACTCAGTCAAATACCAAACTCATCTGATCCCTACCCAGAGCTACGTAAAGACATAAACAAAACTCTATATTTTCCCTTACCATATTATATTTGCGAACTCATTTTTCCTATACTCCAACTTCACCAGCTCCTGGACACTAGGGCTTCAGTTCGCACCAAGTTTTTATTTTACTTGTGTGTACTTCATCATTATAGTCCACCCTATATATAATATGTAGTATGTACTAGTATATTATCTAGTACACCACGCTATAACTATAACCCAGGGGCTAATCTACGGCTAATCTTATTTTGCATTGATTTATTTTTAAAGCGAAACAAGATCTAAAATTTCACATATCCCAAAAGATGAAGAAATATATGAGAAAGAACAAAAATAATTTGTATTTTTTTAACTATATACCCAACTTTATTGTTTTTTGACAGCCCTACAGCATAGCACCGTTCATTACAGCTTTGGACTACAATAAACAACAGTTCAAGCTTTTTTTGTTGGTGTAGTTATGAATGAAGTCCATTTGCTAGTTACCAATAGTCTATGGCCTTTGTAATATATCTATATGTATTTTTAATTATGTACATGATCTCACCATACTGTTGATTTTGTTCAAGTAGACATTGAAATACTTGAAATACTTAAGGTTTGTGCAATCCACGTACAAACTATCGTTAAACAAAATTTTTTGTCATTAGAAGCCTATCGAAAGTAATATTCATGCTAATTTAATTTTAATTACCTGAAATAACATAGATGATTTGAACTCCAGTAATCCGAGTACAACTACATGTACATAATTCAAACGCCTATAGTAATAAAAGTAATGAAAGTGCTGATTGTTTTTGAAAATTTTTCATTTGGCTGATAAACTATTTATTACTTGAAACATTTACAAGTTAAACTATTGCATTACCCATAAATGGATTAACTGTTTCAGTTTTATAGTTATAAAAGCTTTTTTCGGGCTCTGATGTTTATATGATCATTTGGTATACCTAAGTATATCATATGGTTGGCCAATTTCAAAAATGTCAATTAACACCCGAAATATCATAGAGCATACTGAGTTAGAGTGCAGTAGTTGATAGACCCTGGATTCTTGTATTCGGAAGACGTCCTATGAATGTAAATGGCCACAAATTACTCTAGCAAGAGTTTCGAATTATTTTAGATAATGTAATTTCCATTATGGCACGAGCGCAGGAAGATTCATAGGGGAGAGCAGAGCATTCATACATCGTCTAATCGTCTAGCCTTCCAACGGTTAATGACTCTATTAGCTCTGTAAATTCCCATCAAATTTCACCATGGTCGTTGATGTGATTGAGGGTTAGAGTTTATTAGTGTAATAATTAATGACAAGACGAGCAATCAACTAAGGCCAAAGCATCCCATAAACCAACATTTCTAATGTTTCATCAATTACTACTGAAGTAGCAGACTATTAAGAAGTTCAAGCATTGCGGTTTTAGTCCTATTGACCGGGGTATGCTTACCTACCATACGATTGACTACTACATCCAAAATGCTTTGAATAAATACATATATTCAATATAGTGCTTATCAAGTCGGGGATTACAACATGGACTGGATATTTGCATATTATGAAATCATTCAGCTCTCCCTACCATACATACATAGGTGGATAAATGTAAAAAGTCTAGGATTATATTATAGATTCACGAATTTCTGTTTCGGCACTTTTCAGTAAATATTCTAGGTTTATGATTAAGCGTATTTTCAAAATTGATGTAGATGAAATGAAAGAAAGCAAACAGTCGAATAAAATGCCTACTAGGCTGCCAACTAAACTAGGTCTTACAAAATTGGTATGAATTTTGAAAGTCGATTGAATGACATTTGAATATTTAATTGGGTTTTTAAAGGTGGGAAGGATGGTGTGATGCTTAGTGAAGTAGATGAATTTGGCGAGATAATGTAGTTCATAATTTAGAGTTGCTGATTAGAGAATGTTTTGTTGTAGTATTTAGTAATAAATGGTTTGTAGTTGACTTAACCTGTTTGGAAGAGAGTGAGTGATGGTTGGTCTGAGGTGAACAAAGTGTTGTATTATGCGAGTTAGAAGAGTTTCATTTATCCATAGTGAAAGAGAAGTTGTGTAAGAAAAGGGAAGTATAAAAGGGAGATCAATGTTAACAAATAAGAACATAAATGTGTAAGATAGCAAGGATAGTTATGTGATATATAGGATACAATAGGATATAATACATCTCTTATGGAGATTTAGCAAGAATTTGGGATCTAGGATGGAGAGAGTAGGACAGGGAAGGAAAGTCCGTGGGATGAGCGAATTCACCCAGAAAAGTATATAATAAAAGGACGAGAGGCTAAGGGAAGCTAAGAGAAAAGAGTATCGGATGGAGGAAAAACATATCATGTAAATTCCAAATACATTTCCTCCCCTTCTTCCAAAAACGGGCATTGCAAAAGTAACGCGTGAATTTGGCCATCCATATGCTTTGTAGATCTACGTCGCAGTTTGGGTTTAGTGCGAGAGTCCACGTAGTCAGTAGATAGAGGCATGCTGAAGACTAACTCACCCACTCCCTTTCCATCCTGCAAATTCAACAGACTTCTTCTCCTCCTGCATGCCTTCCTAGATAATATTCTCTTCTCGGTTAGATTCGGATTTCTGTCTTCCTCCCCTCAAACACACAGAATATATTGCACATTGAGAACGGGTCGATAATCCCACCACCATCATCATTGCCACGCCACCCTCCCACCCACCCGGGTGGCACCCGCACCAAAACTACCCGGCGAACTAAAGAAAAAGGTCGAGGCTGCCGCTTATTTGGAGACAAGAACCGGCTGCCTGTCATGTCCTTCTTTCTTCCTCACCTTATTCTTACCTCAACCATCTCATCTGACCAACTAAATCCTTCATACACCTTCATATACCTCTATACACACTTAGTGTATTAATACAATATTAATATACTTACAACAACTCTAGCACTAATAATATTATAACTACTATATACACCGCTCATCCTAATTCTCTCCTAGCACTCTGAAAAATATTTCTGCCATTTATTATTTAAGACTCAAGAAGAAAATTCTTTAGCAAAGTTAGATTGCTGTTAATGCAAAGAAAAATATTTTAAGTGGAAGAATAACAACTTAATGAGTTAATTAGAATAGCAAACCTAAATTCGCGAAAGGATTATGTTACAGATTCCTTTATTCATGTGCATTCGTTCGGTGTGGTTGTGTTTGAGCTCAAAGCTCTCACAATTCAATGACCTACTGCTACCTAGACTCATGCAAGCAATCTCAGAATGTCGAACTCAAAGGGTTGCATTGTACCTATAGTTGTACCTCACGATGTGTATGAGTCTAGCATGCATTATGCAGTGCAAATAGAAATCAGCTTCAACAAGATCACACCACGTTATTCTACGAGGTACTTTTAGTTCCCACTTGAAGACTTTATTACTGGAATGATTTTCTTTGCTCTTTTGTCAATTGAGTCCTCCAATTGCGACGGGGCGCTTCTAAATTGCCTTTCTACATTCTCAAAATGTTAAATCACACAGATGTAATATGTACTATGGAGCTTATTGCTTATCAAGCAGTATCATTACTTCTAGCAAAACAGACCCACACTCTGTGATTACAATTTCTTTCACAATTCTGCCTGTTACATAGTCATTATAAGTTGGGATGTAAAAACAAGATCAAAGATACAGTAACTAATCTATTCTAATTAAGTAGCATTAGAGGGATTTCTAAGTAGTTCCACAAGAATTTATTATTCTCGGATACTTTAACATTTCCTTGAAGTGGTAGGCTGGCTGATGATGGAGATGAAGGCTTTCATCAATGTTATATAATAAAGAAATTACAGGTTCTGAAATTATGAATCATTCATAAGTAATACTTCAAAAGATCGTCTCCATGTTAAAGTTAAGATAGTTCGACATAACATATATAATCAAGGAGAACTAATACATCTTATAAAACTGGAATCCTACGTAAATGCTGGAAACATTATTTTCATCACCCAGCATGTATTCCTAATTAGATACCAATTAAATATCACTTCAAGGAAATCGTGGGATTTAATAGTAGGAGGTGGTAGCAATATAAACGTAGAATCTGTCTGCATTCAAATAAAAGCAACGTAAATATAAATATCACGTTGTATAAATATTATTCGTTTTTGTTCACTTGTCACTAGCCACTAGTAAGACCCTTTAGACTTCAATTGTTAAAAGAAATTAACTACCAACAAAATATCTCTATTGTAGAAGTAGCATAAAGTATTTAGCCCATGCAGTTTAGCCATCAGACAATTAAACGGATTTCGAGATGAGATTGTCATGAAATGAAGAAACTTTCGTCACACAGTTATTCCAGGTACCAAAACAACATCTGGCAAAAACCCGGGTAACTTGTGTAACTTTAGACCAGTCTACTAGGGAGCTCTGTGTTGGGTTCTGCATTTCTCGGACTTTCTGTCTCATCCAATTTTCATTTGGAACAGAAAGCCGGTATGAGACCGACTTTCACTCCTTGCACAACGAAAACTCAATTTCCTGCTAGTTGGATTCTACTCCTTGAGATTTCGCTACAGAGGAGTAAGGGATTTGAAAGGTTGGATGTTAGATTCATACCCATTCATAAAGTGAATGCGGTTTACACTGTTCTTGTGAATGAGACAAAGGAAGTTAAAAGGAAAAAAAAGACGAGTTATTTTGTTGTACACTTGTACATTCTCGAATATCAATTATCGATTTTTACTAAAGTGTAATTCCATGCACTAGAGAAATAGCTTTAGTTATAAATCTATATCATATAATCTGTAGGTCGGAAAGACAAAAAGTATTCCATTTGAGACAAGTTACCCATTCCAAATATACATATTACGATTAGGAAAGCAAATCTGATGAATCAGTTGGACTATGGATTTATAATTATCTAGAAGGTAAGTGCCACTTTTATCAGAATGATCTAATCTAGTCTAATCATTATGTAATGATTAGACTAGACCATGAAATTCGAATATCGATGGTTTTATATGATTGGAATAATCTATATTATGTTAATGAATAAGCGTCCAATTAAGTGAGATTCTTTGCCTAGTATGAATTAAGATAGTAATTCAAAAATTGTATCCAGAGAGACTTAACAACCCTTAAGCATAAGTATTTACCAATTAAAAATTGATTATGTGTAATCATTATGCTCCGGAGGTAGAGACTGGTTGTGTCTGTATTTCGGCTAAAATTAGAATAGTGTAGTCAATGTGCTTCACTTTCTACCAGAATGAGTACGTACCAATTTGTGTAGAAACCCTTGATTTTGGGAACGATTAAATAAAAATAGGCTACATGGCATAAATAGATAGAAAATGAGTGTAAAGTGAATGAGAGTGAAGTATTGATAGGGACAATGTGTCTAATACACAATGTGCCTTTAGAGTGTAAGTAGTTTTGTCAGTTTCTATGAGTCAAAGTTCTGTCATGTGGCATTGTTTGTGGTCTTGTTTTGTGCAGAGAAAATCAAATTGAACATTTTGTGGAGATATTAGGTTGTTCTTCAATGGTGGGTGTGCCGGAGTTCCCCGGTCATACATTACATAAGTCTGAGTGAGTGAGTGGTGGAGCGATGTTCCATTCCGGATAGAGATAGGTATGCAGATCGTATGCAGTAGTGTGTAAGTAGATTCCACAGCACACGAAGCCATATAATAGGGAGAGACTTGTATGTGTATATTATATTGAATAGGTATATGTCTGTGTATGTGAGTGTTTGAGTTAGTTGGGAAAGTACATAGATCCGTCCTCTAAACTGTTTGATGTGATGTGATGCGAAGTGATGTGGTTTTGTTGAGTTAGCTTAGTCAGTAATCCCAATTCCCAAATGTGATGTAGGAAGGAATGCATTTTCCTGTAACCCGTCTTTCTCTGTTCTAACCGATTATGTGCCTGTGCTAAGCTCTGGAGTGCCTATATCTAAAACAGATTTCCCTCCTACTCCGTTTGGTGAAAACACGAGGAACCTATCTATCTACTTATGTACGGTTAATATACTAATGCAAAGTACGTAAATCTAGATACACTTGTTGTTAGTGTGACTCTCTACAGTTGACTCTGAGCAATGCATATACAATACACACATTATTATGTAACATAAATGTAGCTAGAAGACAGAGATTAAGTTAGATAGGTGAAAGTAAAGTGTCCTCCGATGTATTTATACGCTCTATAGCTACTGACACTAATGTACCCAGGCGTGGTCGTGTCATATCACTTTCTGTGAAACTGATAGGCTCTTTTATATCTCCTTTCTCCCTCCGATAAAATATTATAGCAACCGTCATAATATCCATTATCATCTCTGTACACAATCTTTCTACCCGTATATACAATCCAACTCTACCAACTGTCTTTCTTTTCATCTGTCCAACTCTCACTTCATTACCCTAGACAAATGCATTTTATTTGTATTCAACTAAAATACACAGATAAATCTACCCACTCTACCTATTTCAACCTATTTACTACCATGTCATGTCATATTACCATAAAAGTAAATACTTTGGACCTTTGAGACCTAGGAAATTAGCTACCTACTTACGTATAAATTATTTTTAGCTCCTATCACCATAAGAAGCTATAGTTAGTAATAGTATTTAGAGCTGATACGGGAAATCTCATTAAAATAGAATAGACCTCTCATGTATAATGGATAGTAGAGTTACATATTTTGGTATAGAAAGCTAGCACTCATTAAGACTCAACTTCAACCTTGGGTTCAGAGCACTAATGAAATTACATCGTAAATAGCTAATAAAATAAACAGAGCTGTGTGCAGAGCAAACATAAGATTTACATACATAATAGCATCCTAGTCGGAGGACTCGGCTTAGTGTAGATTGATAACGAGGACTTTTGGTGGATACAGTACTTAAAACCCAATAAACAGCAAGAAGATTGTTTTCCATAGTAAATAAATAGCCACCCTCAAGATCCTCATTTATTAGAGAGGAGTCAACCGGCTATAAATAACTCACATAAAGTGTACACAGAAAGGATATTAGAGAACCTCATCAAAAATACTTTTAGTACAAGCACTACTAACTACCAAACTGGTAATTAATTTCTGTGAAAAGTACCGCTCTGCCCCGATTGAAAACTATCGTATAGAGTCTACATCCATCATAAATTAATATCTACCTACTTAAAAGCAACTTAATGATATGCAACGAACAAGTACACGACTCAAGGACTCACTGCTCAGAAAATTAAAATGTACCTATCCCAAGTGCCTCCCAGCAACACAAAAGAAACCTGCATAATGAAGATTTAAGTGTAGGCTCTCTTTGACTATAAAAACCATAAGCTAGACTCCACTCCACTACTCGCCTGTCAGTCTTTCCCCCTGACAGCTTTTACTTAGGTAATTTCTTTTCTGAAATGTTTTATCCTTTGATTTCTCTACCAGACTCAGCTACTATTTCATCTCATTTCAAAATACAGAAATTACTTTTCTAATCTCCAATTTTCATAACTTTTTGATCTTAGACTATTTCAAATTGTAATTACATACGTGGAATGAAATTCTTATTTTCATATTTCACAAAGGATACCGTTTTACCTTACAAAACTTCCCCAATTGCTCCTACTATTAACATATCCTAGTTACAGCTTCATTTAATCATTCGTATAAAGACGGTTGAGTTGAGATTTAATATAACGTAATAAGTACCTGCTAATTAGAGAAATGTCTTTGTAGTTTTTAATAGTATTATCAAAGCTTACTAAGCCTTTGAAGCAGATATTTAGTACAAAGTAACAATATGAAGGATAATATCTATATGCAAAATATTATAAAACAATGTAGCTTTGTGAATAGTCTACAATTTTATACAATCTATTTTCGTTAATAACCAGCATTGGTTTTGACATCAGCCATAATACTAGTAGTAACACAACACAAAGGTTCTACTTTTCTCGTTTTTCAAAAGATTTTGAATGCGATAAACAGTATTTATGGAAAACAATCCATTTTATTGGTTTTTACGTTTCATCAACACATTATTAAATGGTGTATGGTGTACCATACTGTATAAATTCTACTGATTAATAAGTTTATAGGATTTATACTTGAATTGCATATGTAGGTACATTTAATACTTTCTAAAGCCATACCAAATTCTAATTTATGTATAGTTCTTTCGGTTTCCATAAACATCCGCTTCCATGATTCAGGGAACGAATAATAATACAATAAAGGTCTCTAGGTACATAGTGGAATGCATGAAATATGCAGAACTGAGCTCTGGAAATGCTAAAATTAGCACGAACATCAAAAGCATAAAAATTCCTCACCGTAAATTACAAAGTGCATAGCAGACTGAGAACTTTTTAAATTTGACAATTCTCATAGATGCATAATGTAAAATCAAAGAAATGCATTTCGTGTTCATATTTCAAAAATAGTTACTCATTCTCAGCAAGCATAGAGTGGAGTCCTCAAGGGGTATGTCGCCCTAACTCCAAATTACCTACTGCGACATGAAACATTACAGCTGAGGAAAAGCTTTAATTTTTAATCACAGACAGTCAATGGATATGGTCGGCGTGCTGTGTGGCAGTTCCACAAAGCTATGCAAATTATTTCAGTCATGGAAGTCCAGTTTCTTTCTCTCCGCTTACTTTTGTTTACGCAACTTAAATAACTTGTAGTGGTCTATATCCATAATATAATCTCACTTATCACACTTAAATCTGAAAAATAAATAGTGACAATTGTCTCTACTTATTTTTCAAAATTAAGAAGCAAGTCAGCGAGGAAAAGAGATGCATCAGATAAGGATGCTGGAACATCAGATATATTTGTTAGCTTAGATTCGATGAAAGATTCCGCAAAAATTGTTCTACCGAAAAGACAGAAAGTGACTCCTGTTAAGAAGTGATATAGATAAATTTTTCTTCTATAAGTATACCTTGTTATGATCAATTAAATGCCAAAGTCATAACTAACTTTATGCATTAATATCTTTCACAGTTAGCTGGAAGGACTGAGAGTGACTACTTATCTGTGTTATGACTCGTGTAGAAAACTTGTTGATTGTGAAGGAACACGTTATCATCTAAATAAGTTGTAGAATTAGTTCACTCTGAAAAAATATCCCACATTCAACGCAACTGAAATCATTCTTCAGTCACTCAGGAATATTACTATTCAGCTTATCTGGTTGAATGGATGGGGACTGGAGAACCTGTAATTTAAAATGTAATAATGTCACCTCCTACATCAAAAAAATGGCACGATTGCATTGTCATTAAAACAAAATCAACACTTGAAAAATTCGTAAAATAAAACTGATGTGGCAAATCGAGATTAACTCAAAATAACTCATGTAAATTGATAACTGTAATGACTAATGACTTTCTTACTTTAATGAGTACCGATCACGGTAAAAATTGACTATACCAAATAACATTTATAACGGATACGGTTCTACTCTACTCCAAACCGCTGTAGTCATATACTCAAATGCATAGTCTCGCCCACTACAGGAATTTTGACTCTAACTATTAATACTGTATTAATACTATTAATACTATTGTAACTTTGTAACTATTGTCTTTAAACCTTTTACATTAGACCTTTAATAAATGTAGCAATAATAGTCAAAGTCCTTTTCAAAACTTTTGTAACAAATTGAAATCTATTTATACTGGCATTAGATGAAAAATTCAATTTATATCTCAATGGAATAAATGGGCATTAACATTTGTAGGTAAGCTATAATGGATGACATAGCTATACTTAGTTTTTCCTATTCAGAATTGAGGACATCCATTGATCTACAGTTTTCTAAGTAATTAAAATAATAAATGGTCACCAAAATGTGTAAAAAGGTATTTGGCCCTCTTATTAGTTTAACGGTTGGGTAGATAGGAGATATTTAATGACAATATTGGAGGAGAAGAGTGTAGATAAATGGATAAAGTTTATTTTGTTCTTTCAATAAGGACGAGGGCCATTATAAGTTGGTTCTCCCAGGTGCAATACTAATACAGTCTGTCATCTGCAAAGTTCGATTTTACATTCAAGACTGTTTAAGACAAGACAGGATTCAACTACTGCAACTGCTATAAATGAGACATCTAAAAAGATAATTGCTTTTCTCCTTTAATTTTCATCTCACGTAGCTGCAATACTAATTGAGAAAAGTAGCTCCAACACTACTAAAGACTAACTCGTACTATTCCAACGAACACCCGTTCAGTTCAGTTCTGCAGTAGAAAGCTAAATAACAAGCGGTAAAAGTATTAGAGAAAGTAAGGAGAGACGAAGTTCGCCTGGATGGATTAACTATCACATCAGTAGCTCGTTTCTTCGTGGAGTTACTAAAATAATGGCAGTTATGTAATGTAGTTTCTTTTTATATTACTTACTTCTCCTTTCACTCCATATAACGGCCAGGGTGCTTTTCTTCGACAGAAATAACCTTAGATTATGATTTTATTGCAATTGCTTTACTCTGCTTGGCTTCTCGCGAGCTGAGAAACACTGCGGGACAGGAGCCGTGGGAATTTCGCACGCTGCATTGTCTATTACATCTTTTGTTGTGCGTATTTCATTGTATTGCACGTGGATTATTTCACTGAACATATGGAAGAAAACGTCTGTGAATTGGATAAGATTGGAAAATATTGATTTACCCAATAAGGAACCAACTTGTTCATATCTTCCACTCCGTTATCTCTTAGATCACCATTTTCCTACTGGAGACCTATCTTCATTTCAAAATTACTCCTTTTAAGGTATTGCGGATATATTTTCCTTATTTTAATCTTATCTTTTGTTATTGTAGTGCAATGCTTCGGGACATATTTTGTAATCTTACAAGTTTGCTACTGTTTACTCCGTGTAGAATAGATCCGGTCTCAAGAATGGCCTGTAAAATGCAGCTTTTAACAAGATGAGCACAGTAGGGTTTACTAAACACGTCATTGGGTATGGCGTATGTTGGTTGTGTAAAGGAGGTACTGAAATAATAGTGGTAATAATTGAAATGGTCACTTGGTTATCCCATCCTCCGGTGCACAGCTTGTTTAACCTTACAATGGCTTGGACTGGAGGTCAACGCGACACCTGCAAATTCCAGTTTAGAAATAAAACCTGAGAGAAAATGCTTTAGACTCTATTTTCACTTACTTAAATATATTTCGTACAAAAATTGTTTTGATTTGAAGAATAAATTGTGAGCATCTAGATTAAAATTGCAACTAATTGTAGGTAAGGGGATGATATATTTATACGTTATCTTATGAGATGTACAATCAGAACAGGAAAGGTAATTGGTGTTCACAGCTTTGCTTTATTCTCCCAATAGTAAGGTCCACTCTATTATACAATGTACAGAATACGACTTAGGTTGAGGTAGACACAATATTGTTAATCTAGATTTATCTATTTACATGTTATACTTAAATGCTAAACACAAGCATCAATAACATTAGTATGCACGACCAGGTAACATTCTTTATGTAGGTATACAAAAAACGGATTTTTTGTGGTAACGATAATTAACTGCATGTATAAACTTCTAGAACAATGATGTTGTCAATGTCAATATTTTCAAGTGCTCCATTAGTTGTAGACAGTTAAAATGATTTGGTATTAACAATAGTATTATCATGTCATATTAGATATAGATGATTTTGAAGGCACTTGGACAAGCACCTATCTTCTGCAGACGCTTTTAATCTAGATTAGAGACGCCAGAGAACGCAGATCCGAATAGATAGATAGCTAGTACTTGTAACTTTGATGAATACACAAATATTATCACAGTTGGACACATTCCTCAGAGAATGGGGGGAGGAAACACAAGAAAGCAATTAGCGGGACGATGGCAAGAGGAAGAGGAGTGAAGGGGCGAGAGAGCCTTCGTCTGTTATCAAACTCTCATCTCATCCTCTGCCAAGGAATAATTATTGGCATTATTAGTCTTTCTCTGTCCAAGCGCCTTGGAAGTTAGTACAGGAGTTGTGAATCCGAAATCATCAGAGCTTCCTTGTGCAGCGCTATTAGAGGCAAACTGAAGTATTTGCCCATTCTCAGCTCTGCGAACCATGGCGGATGTCTCATAATCTCCATTAGTGCTGTTATAGCTCCTTTGGCTGGAAGAGTAAAGACGTGTCGAACCTCCCAGCTCCCGATTACTTCGATTAAGGTGTGAGTGTGACAAAGAGCCTGATATCGGCCTTCTGTCGCGTTGGTAGTAGAAAGTTGCGAATATCAAAAGGTTGAGGACCAGCAAGGAGCAACCAATGGCAATTGTAACAGACAGGGCAGTGGAGTATACTTGGAATCCATCCGATTCCTCCGGTGGCAGTGGCGGCGGCTGTTTCCCTCCGCTTCCTAAATTGATATTCATGTCACATCACAAGTTATAGTGCGTTCCGATTTAGAAATTAACTAATTCTCAAGATAAGGCATCGATATGCTATATTTATGGGTAGTGGTGCGTGTGGCTACAGATGGAAATAATTACCTTGTGGGAACTGTCCAGTGTCAGCCTCTGCTTCGTGATTCCAAAACGGTGAGCCTAGCATTTGAATCGTCGACAAAGACGGAGCCGTCGAATTAAAGACTGTAGCTCCTGGAGGAAACATCACAAGACCCGACCGAGGTGGAGCTATTGTGACAGAAGATATTTTCGGTGGTTTCGGTGGGAATGCGCTTGAATTCACTAAATGGTGGGTAAGAGAAGAGCCATAAGCGTTTTTCTGCAAGTCGGGCACTAGGTGAAGCCAAAATGACAGTTTGTGGGCACGATAGTGTTGCTTAATTTTCGGTTTTAAGTCTGTGGAATTAAAACATTATATTTTGTTAGCTACCCACGTAGAATCTCCTATTATGCGGCATTACGCTTCTCTTCGCATACCACTAATTAAACTCCACCTACTGCACGGAGACCACTAAGTAAATCTACCTTACTAATAAAATATTAGAGCACAATACCTACCCACTTAGTAATAATACTCTGTAACTTACCTAATTTATTTCAGCTTAAATTATCACAAATGATTACAATAAAGACCTTATAGCCTCTTCTTATTCTTATCTATAGCCATAGCAGTTAACATCAAGCATATCTATGACACTCTCCCAGTTTCACTTTTATTTTACTTGCAAAACGAATTAAACGGAGATTAGACAACGTACAGCCAGGGAGATTTATTACTATTCTATTTATGCTCGCTATAAACGAAACTTTTCCCCTAATATCTCTATAATACTCCTATATACGGAACACAGCCTTCTGCATTAAAATTACGTCTAGAGATTATCTACATGTAGTAGTAGGCATTTGCACAGTTCAGTAAACGGTTAGTGTGCTTACATAAATGAGACTTGATAGCTGGGACTAGCAAGCCTAAAAAGTCTCAATTATCTAAAATTCAAATATTATTAAAAGTACTTTACAAGTGCCATGGACTACTTGAGGTTCTCATTTCATTAGGAGACGAGCAAGAAATGTCAATAAGTTTATGCCAATTTAAAAAATACTTGAATGATAGTATATTAAGTGCTCATGTAGCAATTTGCTAGGGAGAATATTAAAACTCAAGTTCATAATCTATTGCTAGCGAAATGATCTGATCACATAAGGTTATTGAAGATGGCAGTATAAATGATGAAGTGAGATTAAAATTAGAGATTTAAGTTGGTCTTGCCTATAGTGAAATATTTCTTGAACAGATGGTCGTACGCGGGCCATTCTATCATTTTCGGCTTAAGCAGCTTATCGCTGAATAATCGATTACCACCGATGCCACCGAGATTAATCTCCTTCTCTAAGTGGTGGGCCTCGTCCTGCTCCAAAGTCTCTCCATTTGGATTCCTGCAATAAATTTATTACAAACTTAATTACAACCAGCAGGCGGATGAAGGATTTAGTGAATAATTGCCAAGAAGAGGAAAAATATCCGTTGGATTCGTCTGTCCTCTTCAATCCCTTCTTATACTCCTTTCGCAGAGACTTTACTACGCACTACACACCCTATAAGGATATTAACATATAGACTCTTGTAAAGTCTAAAGCTAAAATGGAGCTATTTATTGCATAAATTTTAATTTGGTAGGGTTATATATATCTGTAGTAAGTTATACCACGTTTTGTCGGGAATAACTGCGTACCACTTCCGTCTCTGAATCAGTTGTTTTATTACAATCAAGTCCCACCAATAAATGCTCTGTCATTCTTTCCTTCCTACAAATCTCTTTGTTTACTAAATAGTAATCACAACTTAAATAATAGGGCACTATATTGCAATATTTATTGTGATACTTACTATACGGTTTAGTTGAAATAATAGAAGCATTTAAACGTACAACAACCACTGCTGTGCACAGTAAACATTTACACAATTGCTAAACTCCGTAGGTATATATTTGAACTACTGAGTTATTATTCATTTATGTGCTGTGACATGGCTTACAATAAGATAGTGCAATTTTGCCCTATATAATGTTAGTGAAGAGCTGTATTTTAGTCTGTGGTATTGACGATGACATTCACTGCATTGCACTGTGTTGTTCTGCAAGTTGAGCAAACCGAATAAGGAGACCATCCGAGGCATGATTCTATTCTTCGACCACCGGATCCCCATTCCTTATGCATAAACTAGAAACTGAAATATTCGTTTTCATCTATTTCCCAATGTGAGTTGGGCTAAGCAGAGCCAAGTACATTTATTCTCACTATATATGCACAATATATTATGAGCTGGAACGAATACTAACAGTTTAACGGCCATAACCTCGTATCTTTTGGTCGTATATATGTAATTTGATGGCAGAGTGTAGATTTTAAAGAGCTATGCAAGGTATGATGAATTGGGAGATGACATAGTGAGTACAATGTAAATAGACTTACATTAGGCATTCATGGTTATGAGAAATTCGTTAAATTCTAAGGGATATAAAGAAATGGCTCCCTCAAGACAATTCGATAACACTGGAAGACACAGTAATATATACAATACATTAAAAATGGCTCTTGCATACTGATAAAGTCAGAGAACTCAGAACTGGGCTAACAGAGACTGGAACGTGGTACAGCGTGCATTACGTAAGACTTGGCTATTTGTGCGAATATGTAAAATGGCTAGAGACATCATCATACTCTCGTCGTCCTCCGTAACGCATAAGAAAAGGAAACTGACTACTCGGTTGTTGGTTGAACCGAAGCCCGACTTAGTGACTTCAACTGGCATTTATTAATTTAATATTTATATAAATGCGACGATCCTTCTGTTCTTTCCTTCAGACATTCCAAGACTCCAGTCCAAGTAAATAAATAGTTTACCGCAGCCGGAGAGAAAGACAGACAGACATTTAAGAAGAAGCGAGACAAAAGAGACACGGATTAAAATAAAATGGAGGACATGACAAGCTTCATAATTAATTCCTGAGCTTTGGCTTTTCTGACGAAGGGAAATTATTTATGCTCGTGTCATACTCCACTTGAGATCCCTCCACTTAATAGCATAACTCTCACTGTAGAGAAATTCCTTTCGTAAGCCTTAATTTAATGTATTGTGCTAGGCAAGCAAACGAAACGTAAAATAATGCAATAATATTATAATTTCGAATAAGAGAGCCAGACTTTGTACATTATTTCACTGTCTGAGTGAACATGCTATATAGATACCTATAAGGTTATGTATTCTAAGATTTGACAATATTTTTATTTGTTATGGGATGCGAAGCAGTTGCTCTTTGTTACACTGCTCACTGCCTTGCTAAATCTAATGTGATGGGCCATACTATAGAGAGAAAGCACACTAATACTATAATTTGTAAGCGTAGAGCAGAGCTAGAGCAATGCCAAGTAGAAAAACATATTGATATACGTAACACAAGAAGTGATGCAGTTCTGGAAACATAATACTTGGAGAAAGAATAGAGTCGGACAGCTTATGGCTTTACGTTTCGCTTCAATGTCCGTTCATGTCAAGGGAGAGGAGCGGAATTCCAGTTTAACTCAAGTCTATTGTATTCTATACACTCGTATCATTATGTATGTACATACAAAACACACATAAGCAGATCTTAGCAAAACATACACAATCACCGTCCTACAGCTCTGTCTGCTGAACTAATCCAAAGAAAATTGTCGTGACATGGCATGGCTAAGAAGAGGAGAGCTGACAAGACAACCTCAATAAATATATCATAATAATAGGAGATGTAATGCAGTAGCCGTAGTGTAACATCACAGATATCACATAACCTAACATACTATCAACATTTCAAAAATATTTATCTGTTATGTCTTATAGACGGATTATAGAGAGCTGATGGGATATTATTATGAGTGTGTGTAGTGTGTGAGTGGAGGAGAGGAGCTAACCCAGTTCGGATGAAATTCGTCCACAGGAGCATAACCATTTG
Source organism: Tomocerus qinae (assembly GCA_020055645.1). Taxonomy (NCBI): domain Eukaryota; kingdom Metazoa; phylum Arthropoda; class Collembola; order Entomobryomorpha; family Tomoceridae; genus Tomocerus; species Tomocerus qinae. The sequence goes on along the minus strand of CM034546.1, from coordinate 103,402,644 downwards.
CGACAGTTGCACTTCATTGCGAGTGAAATTCCCACTGAAAAATCCCAGCAACAACTTCCTCCCTCCAACATCTCTGTTCAGACTTGAAGACTCTTCGCCTGCTGAATGTGGATTTTCGGCTTCTGCAAGTTGCCGGCCGTAGCCGTAGCTGTTACTGTTACTGCTGCTTTGCTCATTCCCATAAAAATAAAGCGGTACTCCAAAAACGTACATTACGTCTTCCCCCATCGTGCAGCCCAGTCTCTACACGAGTGTCAGACAGTTATTTATTGCACCATGTCGTCAACCCACATCAGATCCCGTGTTCAAATTGTCAGTCACGACCACGACACCACATCACACCCAAAACCAAACAGAACAAACTGATTACAATCTAATCTTTCTCTACACCAATCTTACACTATTGAACTATTTTAACAATTTCAATTTGGAATACGCTGACCAATAACCTATTAGAAAATTAAGCAAGGTTAATTTTAATACCATTTCATTAGATAATTCAGATTTTCAAGAATTTGTTCATAAAGCAATATTTGTCTCTGATACCCTATTACAAAATTAAACAGCTGGAACTAATTGCTCATATTACTAAAATCAGATAGAGTAATTGGAAGTTTTCTCATCCAATAGGCAATCATAAGCAACTTACTGTTAATAATTTTAGTATAAAATACATTATAATGATAGTAACGAGGGATGAGAAAAAGTTTTACCTGCTGGTAGTCAGAGACTCTGGACTGGTACTCATGTAGATAAAAGAAAGAGTTTGGATTGGATTGGGAATGTAATCCTCCAACTTTGCTTAAAGGGGCAACTACCTGTAAATGAGTAAACATAAGAAGGAATAGAGAGTGAAGTAATTTCCATGCATAAGGGAGGTACTAGACACTAATTCAAAGATATTACGTATGAATTGACCTAAATCGGTTCTATATTCATTGTTATTTCCCTCGTGCTTTACATTTTTATCACTATTACTACAATTTTGTCTGAAAGTTTTTGGGAAGTGTGCTTTTGATCGAAAGAATGGCTACCTCAATACGAGGGTATTAGCACTCGCTAAATACCTTGAATGTTTATTATATGTAGGATACGCGGTATTTATTTGTTAGTTTAACAGTTGAGGCCGTTTCTGTTGGCACTAAAAGCGCAGTCTAAGGTATGTTATGGGTGGGTGGGTAGAGAATGAAAAATAAGGATTGTATATTATGCAAAGCTGTTTTCAGTGGAGAGCGAGCTGTGATTGGTCCACCCCTTGGATTTCTTTTCCGATCTAATCAAGAAAAGTGGGATTGAATGCGAATGTGCATAATAAAAGGGAGTCTCTGTCTCAGAGTCATTGTTGAGCAATCTGTGCTTAGTGCTGTTGTTGTTTTATGTACACATTACATTAGAGCTACGAGTTACGACAAACGACAAACGACAATAATTTTTCTCAATCTTTCCCTCCGTCTAACTTTAAGCTGACTTTCATTCGAAGCTGTATTTATATGTCGTGTCGTGTCAAGATGAAGTTTTAAGCTTATCGTTAGCTTCCCATTCTAATAATAAACAATGCTATTATGGCACAATAAAGTTATCTCGACCAAGTGGAGTTTCGTGTACTTGTTTCTATGTCCATATATATAAACCACGTGGACATGGATATGGGGTGGCTACAGTCTAATAATAAAAGAGTGTAAATCCTATAGTGGCATGTCATTGCTTACATTTAACTGAAATGTTGTTACGATTTTCGAGCATCGTAGACTATTCTACAATATGTAGCACGGTAATGCAGGAAACATTAAAACTTACCAAAGCATCAGCAAGAGCGTCTAAAGTTTCATCGCGAACACTGGACGGATGTTGCACCGGTCTTTCCCAGTCTGTGTACTCGTGGAGGGCTGCCGCCAGAATTTCATGACGGTGGACACTGAAACACAAATTAAACATCTAGCTCACATCATTCTCACTATAGTAGTAGATAGTAATAGTAATAGACTACATAAAATCCCATTTTACACTCGCAGCGATGCAATGCCCCATTTTAATGCATTGTGTTCCTACGACTCACTATTATTCCATTCTCTAAGTGTACATTTTATGTGCCAATGTTCCGCTCCTACTCTGTAATTCAGTTGATCAAGAGTTTCCGTGCAAATCTTAGCATTACGAGTTTAGGTGCAGCCAGTCAGGATGTTTATATTGTTTTATTTCCATTTTCAATCATCATTTCGTGTTTAATTGTTTTCTCTATTTTATATGTTCACTAGTGTACCTATATGAGTTGTGAATAGTTTATAAATCTATATTACTACTTGCTTGCGGGAGGAAGGAAACTTGTTATGACACACCATATAGCACGAGGAATAACAACTAGACTTGGTGTTGGTGTTAGTGTTTTGTGGAATAAAGTTTGTTCATGTCACGTACCTAAAGTAGCTGTCGATAAAACGCTTGAGCACTTCTCGTCTCTTTTCGATCTCCATGCCAAAAAGTGCATCATGGTCACTGATAGCGTGAAGCATCTCTGCTCTTGCCACACCAAACAAAAGCGGATAGTGAGACAATCTGTCACGAAAGATATTTTCTCGAATCCCATCCTCGATCACAATGTCATCAGCACTCGGCCCGAAAACCGTCCACAGCTGCTCCGTTCCCCACATCCAAACAGACAAACAAATCCCCGTATTAGAATCACATCCTTCCAACACTCCAACATGCCACAACCATTATAAAAGAAAACATTTCAAATTGTTGCCACCTACAAAGACGTGTACCATCATTCGGATTTACCAACTACTTCCTTCAACCACTAAAACTAAACAAACTCAACATCTAATGTATATTAATGTACTCCATATGTACCAACATCACTTTACTATGAAACATACAGTACGTCTCAATCACCCACGTCCGTGGTACTTTCTTTTTTTGTGTGATAACTCCATATAAAACTTTCACCGACACTTTCACCACAGTTTTAACTAATACAAACAAAATTCTGGTGGGGGGTGAAAGTTGGGAAAAGTTTTATACAGAGTTATGATGGGAAAAGAGAAAGTACCTTGAATACCATTGGTTCGGACATACTGTACTTAGTATGAATAGTTTGAAAAAAATGGTGTCTTCGGAAGACACCCACAGTTTTCCGTTAAATTGACGCTCAAAAAGCATTAGTTTGAAGAAGAGGAGAGTTGTTCTAGTTGGAAAATGTTCCTGTAACCCAATAATTGTTTGCTTCGCCGTTCTGTGACATGAATTCGCCCCACTTCGTCTCCTTCGCCCGACTATCTCCACTTTTCTTACTTCACTCCGTAATTTACATTTCTGCTCTAATAGTTACTCACCCAAGACAAGTTTATTACTTGCTTTGCAAGAATATAAAGACAAAGTACTACTTTTGTGGTGTATGGAAAAGAGTATATCACCACAGATAGAAGGGGGACATGGACATATACATCCTACATACACAAGGAGATAGAGAGCGTCTCATTATTATTACTTGTGGAAGTTTAAAGACCACGCGACATAAATCCGCAAAACCTTAAGCCAAAGTCTAGACTAGACGCAAGGAGACTGCATAAGAACCAGACGTGACCATCGCAAACCAAACGAAACGAAACTGTAACATATTACCTCACTGTTGCAATACTATATATGCCACGGTAAATTCTGAGTTAAACTCTAATGTAACAAGAACTAAGAACATAAGTACCAATGAAAAGTGCGCAACGAGAAAAGCCTCGATGAACAACACTTCCTCCATTCCGCTAACTACATGAACACAAGAATTTTCTAATATTATCTTCTCCCAGCTACATTTCAGTCGGATACCATATTTCCACTCCCTACACATAAACACACATCACACATCCTATATTCTTTCATTTCGGATAAGTACAACTCAGAGATACTTTCACTCTTCCCAACATTCTTTCCCATTTCTCCCAGCCTCTTCAATTTATTTCCTTGATTCCTCTCTTTTGTACTTCTTTCAGTTTTCATCACACTTCAATTGACCTAAATGAGATTTACAGAGTGGCTAACAGTTATTCTCGACATATCCTACCACGTATTGACTCCTATTCCTACTTTCCACTCGTATCATACATCAATATGGTTTTCTACACCATCTTTCTCCTTGAAGCATGTTCCCAATAAAATATTTTCTCATATTTCTAAATCAAAACATAATCAAACCCGCGTTGAAAGACTTGCAATGTACACCCAAACCATACCATAATGGCTTAAAACGATTTTTTTTCTACGAAACCCAAACTTATCTGTGGACTAACAAATATCATAAAAACATACATAATGCATTGTGCATAAACAGTTTTACTGGCAAACAAGACCCCATTTCATGTTATCTTGCAATGTATAAACTCAAGATTTTAGATTACAACATGACCAACATGGCGAGATGCCCTTTTTCACTGCTTAGTTTATTTTTCTACTTAAAACTGTAGCTGCTGATGTAATGTAATTATCTTTCTGGAAATATTGACTCAGCCTTTTCATATTATTTATATCTGGTTGTGCCACAATCTGCAGAACTCTAAGATTAACCACAGCTCAATTTAAGTTAACTGTAAACTCTCAGTCAAAAGCAAATTAAAACTACGCTATAAAATGCAACACACGTATATAGTAACGGGCAAAGAGGGAAAACCACCAAAGAGAAAACTAGATTAAAAGCAACGATATAATTACTCGTGAAAAATTACCTACCTCTGTTATGTCAGAGGGAGAGCAATAGATTTGATTTACTGTGATGTGATATGACATCATGATGTTATGGCTTTGTTTGAAGTTTGCTATAACAAATTACGGTAGGTATTCACATAACTATTAACCTTAATACTTAATGCGAACAGTACACCAACTTAGATTAGCTCAGTATGCTTCGTGTTGTTACTGTTGTGTTTGTAACCATTATATTAGTAATTTTACACTTGTTTACTTTACTAAACACTATAACAATTTGACTATTCGACAATGTAGTGATGAAACAAAACTAAATGGCTTTCAATGACAATCTCCCCATGGAAAGCTATAGTTCTATTACTCATCACGAATTTCTACAAAGGATGAGCTCAACTATAGGCAATTTATGCTTTTACATCACATCACTGTGGACTTGACTAATGACAAAAACATACTTCATTCAGAGTATGGACTAACCAAAGACAGATACTTATGGTTTATGTACTGGGCGCTAAGTCTATAGATAGTATAAGTGTTTATCCACCAAGAGAAAGTTTAATAAAAGGTGGCACAATCGACCCATTACTTTCTCCTGGAATTTCCCTATGGGAATCTTGTGTTTTCCCTTCCAGTTTGGGAAGCTGTGTCTTCCTTATGTACATAATATTATACTAGGGCCGGGATGTAGTGCAGTGCAGCTGTTGTATACCTAAGGAATAAAGGGCACAACATGCCTGAAGGTGTATAGCTAATATTTGTGTAACAGTCCAGAACAATTCTATAGCTTTGTATAAATTCTCTTATAACTAACGTACATTACGCACAGGAGAGTAAAGCCCACAACGACTAATATTATTTAGTACGCTAACCAGATTTTACAGCTGGAAAAACCTCTACAGTTACATCTCTAGGTACAGATGTTGAGAGATGAAAGCTTTTCCACTATACTAAATCAACATTATATGTAATGTAACTAAATATTACCAACTACTGAATAACACTGTCACTACATTTACTAAGTACATTACTAAATTGGATTTTCCCTATTTAACTCTCCCTTTCCAAATCGCACAACATTAACACATAGCTAGCACATTCCTTCTTATACACTCTTTAGTTAAAGGTGAACTATTGTAAATCTCCTATAGACTTGTACCGCTCCTTCTTCCTCGGCTGAGATTCGATTTGCTTTTACTTTAACTTTAATCTGCAGTCACACGCTCCTGCCTTGGTTTCAGTCCTTCTGTGGCAAAGCCTCATAGTCACAATGAAATAGATGTTGTAATCCCTAATGAAAGGGAAGGAGTCGGCGGCGGAAGGCATTTAGCTTTCCTACCAACTCACATTACCTATACAGAAGAGACGGGAATCGGTTCCCACAATCCTTTCAGGTCATTTTCGGATAAAAACTAACAATAATACCAATTTCGAATTCCTCATCATCACTCCTAAAATAAAATCACCTAATCAAAATAACCAATGAAAACAAACAACCTGCAATGCTGTAATACTCTAAATAATCACCAATAAACAGGAAAATTTAGCCGGCAAAATGCATACTGCAGGCTAAATATTAGGTATATTAAATGCATTTTATTTCTTCGGGGGAATTACATTTTCAAATGTAATCCGTTAAATAATCTTATAGCGCATCCCACACATGAACAGGGATCAGTAGATGAATATTTTAGGATTACCTATTGTCAATAGTAAAGCATTTCCAAAGATTAAAACTAAAGATGAAAATTTCAACGGAAAATGCTATCACTTTTGTTAAAACATAAAAAACCTTTTCTGAACTTTTTACGGATAGGTTCGGCAGTAATTCATTTGAGGCTTATTGAAAAATAGGTAAATAATCCTGGTTCTTCAGAAACCAATGAATTTAGAACATTGTGCACATCTTGAAGAATATGGCGAAATAAGTTAGTTTATTGGAAACATTTAGGTAAGAAAAGTAGGAAACTACAGCAATTTAACTTGAAGGAAGGAAAAATAACACGGAATAGTATTGGTGAAATGTATCAGCTACTTTTTCTTTAGAGAGTAGGAAAAATTCCACACACCCAGGCTATTATATGACCTGATATATACATCTGCTCTGCATCTACCTATACCTCCCCTATAGGTAAGTGGCTGGTGGATGAAAGTAACGATAAGTACCTAACCTAAGCTGCTATCTAATCGCAAGTAAGTAAGCCAAACCAATTCAATTCACTATGTTGAATGCTTCGTGATTAATCACAATGATTGTTTTTTTCCATCGTCTCAAAGGTAAATTATTCATTCTATTGTAAAGTGCTGGGATACGGAAGGCATTAGGTTCAACTGACTTTCTATTGAATCGTTTATTGCCATTTCCATCTTCAACATAGCATTATAACAGTCACATTCTCCGGATCCCTATCTATCTCTGTCTTTATTTTAGCATCAAAGTTTGTGAGTCACAGTGACAGGAGAGAGCCCGTAAAACTTTCATGCATGTGAGCTTTGTTAATTTCTAAGTGACCCATTTATCAATTCATTAGAGAACTAAATCACTAGAAAAGAGTCAACCTGCCTCAGTCATCATCTGTCTGAAGACAAAAACTCCTTCTGATCCCGAATACATGTTTGCTACTTTACAATCCAATTAGACAACACTATTACAAATGTCTTTAACCCTTTGTTTCTCATATAGAGTCTATCATTGATCAATCCCTATCAATTCGAAATACAAAGGCAGATAAGCAACATACATATAGCACTCTTGCTTATCTGAAACCAAACAAATGTCACAGAAAACTAATTGAAACTTACTGCTTCAACTAATTATGCAAACGCACTGGTTCGTGCACTGGTTGTGAATTTGCGTTAGTTCCGTGTGTGAGGATGATAGATGAACGATAGAGATGACTTGCACTAGATGTGTAAGCTCCAATGCAATAGCAAAAACTGTTGACCGAAAATGGCTAGATTGTTTCTGCAAAGTGTGATGTGTTTTAAATAAATGTGTAATTGGAAAAACTGATATTTCCTACAGCTATTTTATTTAAAACTAGAAAAAACACACAATACAAATAGGGGTCTAGATGACCGAAAATGCCGTAATTTCAGTTACGGAAGAGGTAGCACTAGACACTAGAGACAGGAACAATCCAGGATGAGAAGTGATTAATAATAATAATAATAGTTATGAGCTGCTTATATATAGTAAAGCCAGGAGTGCGGACGTTAGAGCCGTGAGTAAGCTTAACAGCTAATTGCGCCATTGGTCCAATAAAAGGTATTGGGGGCCGTAAAGGGCAAGAAAAATAAGAGGAGCTGTTCCGTTACTCACGACCCCACTACTCACACTACTTCTACTTCCCTACATGGTACGTTTCGTACATTACACCCGGCCTTGAGATACTATCTCAAAAGAGAAGAACATTTAAATGATTGAGTAGGGTGTAGCCAAAGAATAACATTGGTTAAAAGAACATTAAAACTGAATTAATAGCATAAATTAAGTAAGAATGATACTAATATATACTAATATTACGATAATATGATTGAAGTTTATTAATAAAAGTAAGCAAAACTAACACTAGGTGCTAATTATTACATAATACATCAATAAAAGTGAGGGATGATGTCATTACTCAGCACAAACTGCTGCGGAGATTCAGTCCTCAGCACAAAACTGCTGTGGAGATTAACACAAGTGGTGCGGAGATCAGCACAAGTGGTGCGGAGATCAGCTGAAGTGGTGTGGAGTTCAGCTGAAGTGGTGTGGAGTTCAGCTGAAGTGGTGCGGAGTTCAGCTGAAGTGGTGTGGAGTTCAGCTGAAGTGGTGCGGAGTTCAGCTGAAGTGGTGTGGAGTTCAGCTGAAGTGCTGTGGAGTTCAGTTGAAGTGCTGTGGAGTTCAGCTGAAGTGCTGTGGAGATTCAGTCCTCAGCACAAAACTGATGCGGAGATTCAATAGGAAGTGGGCAGAGTTTTGCGATGGGACGAGTGAAGATCTCGTCCGACGTTTTCACAGAAACTGCACGCACTAAATCATCCTTTCCGGGAAATACATCTTGAACACGTCCAAGCTTCCACTTTAATGAAGGGAGGCGTTCATCTTTCAAGAGCACTAGGTCACCGATTTCGATATTCTTCTTTTCAGACCACCATTTCGGCCGCTGCTGCAGGCGAGAGAGGTACTCCGAGCTCCATCGGTTCCAAAAGTGCTGGTAGAGCTGCTGAGTGAGTTGCCAGCGAGTGAGAGTGTTCGTCTTCAGATTCGTGACATCCGGTTCTGGGATGGCCATGAGAGCGTCTCCAACCAGAAAATGTCCAGGAGTTAGAGCTGTCAGGTCATTAGGATCGGCTGACAGGGCTGTGAGAGGTCTTGAGTTGAGGCAAGCTTCAATTTGAGTGAGGACAGTCGTCATTTCCTCCATGGTGAGTGTGTTCTCCGACGATTCTTTTGAGATGATACTTGAAAGACTTGACTCCTGCCTCCCAAAGACCTCCAAAATGGGGGGCAGAGGGAGGATTGAAGTGCCAAGTGATTCCATCTTTGGCTAGAGACTCCTTCAGATGAGTGCCAAGGGTGGAGGACTTAATGTGTTTCTGGTATGTCTTCAATTCTGCACAGGCTCCGACAAAGTTTGTTCCGCAATCCGAGTAAACGTCAGTGCAGAGGCCACGACGGGAGACAAATCTTCGGAAGGCTGCCAGGAATGCTTCACTTGTCAGGTCACTGACAAGCTCCAAATGGATGGCTCGTACGACAAAACAAATGAAGACAGCGACGTAAAACTTTTGAGACTTCTGTCCTCTTCCTCTCTTCAAAAGTACATGAAAGGGGCCAGCAAAATCCACACCACAAGTCTGGAACGGGCGAGTTTGATTCACTCGAGGGGCCGGTAAGTTACCCATCATCTGCTGGGCAGTCTCCGCACGAACACGATGACACGGGATGCACTTGCGGATGAGATGGCGTATGATATCTCTTGCACCTAAGATCCAATATTTTGTTTGGAGAGAGGCCAAGAGTAGCTGATTCCCTGCATGCCCAAGAGACTTGTGATAGTGTTCCACTATAAGAGTAGTAAGGCGACTTTTCTTTGGGAGGAGGATTGGATGCTTCTGATCCGGGGTGAGATTTGAGTTTTGGAGTCGTCCTCCGACTCTCAAAATTCCAGAGTTGTCCAGATAGGGAGATAATCCTTTCAGTTGCTTTCCTGCAGCGGGGATGCTCTCGCCTTTTTTGATAGCAGAGAGAGTTTCCTTGAATGACAGCGTCTGCACCTTCCGGATCCAAAAGTCCAAGGCAGCCTTGAGATCAGGAACGGTGAGTGGGCCAGGAGACTTGAAAGATTTCTGACGAAACGCTCTTAAGAGTAATGCTGTAACTCCTTGTAGTTGCAGCAATGTTGAACATTTGTCCAGGAGGCTAGGGATGGAGCTAATGTGATGGGACATCAGACTTGGCCGTTCTTCTTCCAGAATTGCTGCTTCGGGCGATTCTTCTGGGGTAGAGACCATTGAAGGAAGAGTTGAGGACTGGAGCCACTGAGGTCCATTCCACCACAAGAGATGATCCTTTAATGTCGAGGGGTTGATCCCCCTAGAGGCACAGTCTGCTGGGTTTTCTTCTCCACGGACGTGTTTCCATTGATTGGAAGAGGATACCTCCTGGATTTTCGCCACCCGGTTGGCCACGAAGATTTTCCAGCGAGAGGAGGAAGAGGCGATCCAAGCAAGCACTATGGTAGAATCACTCCAATAAGTGACATTGCTTATTGGCAAGTCCAATGATGCTTTCACTTTCTCCATCAACTTGGAGAGTAGAGCAGCACCGCAGAGCTCGAGACGAGCCACAGACACATAGCTGATAGGGGCTACCTTCGTCTTCGAACAGATGAGACGAATCTGTACTTCATTCGATGTGGTGATAGAGCGGAGGTAGACACAGGCTGCATATGCCACTTGGGAGGCGTCGCAGAAACCGTGGAGCTGATAATCACTTGCTGGCGTTGTAATGCACCGAGGAATAGTCAGCTGGTTGTAGTTGGGAAAGTCCTGTAGATACTCCAACCATTCTTGCTTGTAGTTCGGAGGGATGGGCTCATCCCAGTCTTGTTTTTCCTTCCACAGAGATTGAAGGATGAGCTTGGCTTTGATTGTAGCCTGAGAAAGTAGACCAAGGGGGTCAAACGTCTTGGCGACATCGGACAGGAGGGTCCGCCGAGTGATGGTTTCTCTGGTAGGAGGCATGACCACCGAGATGGAGAACATGTCACTTGCTGGACTCCAAGTGAGTCCAAGAGTCTTGACTGTATCATCTTCATCAATACGGAGGGGAAAGTTGGTTTCACGGAGTTCTGCAGGCAGAGATTCCAAGAAAGCATTAGAGTTGGAAGACCACTTACGGAGTTCCATGTTTCCAGCAGATAGGATGCGAAGAAGTTCATCCTTCTTTTTGATGGCTTCGGTGTCAGAGGGAGACCCAGACATCAAGTCATCAACGTAAAAATCCTTGAGAATGGTGGCAGTTGCAGATTTATCACAATCTTGATCTGTAGCTATTTCATCCAAGGCAAGTTGCTGGAGGCACTTGATGGCGAGATAAGGGGCTGCCGCTGTGCCAAAGGTAGCAGTTGTCAGCCGATAGTCAGAGATGGGCTCTTCAGGGGACTTCCGCCACAGGATCCTCTGAAAGTCGCAATCTTCAGGGTGGAGTTGGACTTGCCGATACATTTTGGCAACGTCGGCGGTGAAAGCCACTTGATGTGTACGGAAACGTACAAGTATGGAAAAAAGATCTTCCTGGAGTTTCGGACCGATGAGGAGGTTTTCATTAAGAGAAACTCCATTGCTAGATTTAGCGGAGGCATCGAAAACAACACGAAGCTTTGTGGTAGTACTGCTGGGCTTGTAGACTGCATGATGAGGTATATAGTAAACCTGGGTGGCTTTCACCACTTCTCGATCAGGCACTTTCTCCATGTGGTTGAGAGCGTGATACTCTTCAAGTACAGCGTTGTACTCATCTTGTTTTGAAGGATGGCTGCTGCGGGAACGTTCTCCAGACTTGAGTCGCCGTAAAGCTTGAGTTCTGCTTTCGCCAATTTCCTTGGCATTTCTCTTGAAGGGAAGGCGGACTACAAAACGACCAGTTGAGTCGCGGATGTGAGTTGAGGCGAAGTGCTGTTCGCATTCTTTCTTCAGGTGTCTGAAGGCGGGTAGAAGGGACTTCTTCCAATTCCCAGAATTTCTGAGGGTAGCATCCAAGTCACTAATAGCATGGTTAGTGACTAAATAGTTGTATGACTGGTGAGGTGAGGGACGAACGGGTCCTCCGAGGATCCAGCCGAGGACTGTTTCTCTGGCGGTTGGAGTTCCTGGAGATCCTTTCATCTTTCTTGATAGTACGAGGTCATCGTAAACATCTCTACCTAGCAAGATATCGATCTTGCCAGGCTCGTAGAACTTGGGATCGGCCAACTGGAGATTTTCCACATGGGGCCAAGTCTGAGGCTGAACAGGGTAGGAAGGCAGATTTCCTGTCAGCTTCTCCTGTAGAAAAGCGTCAACAGAAAAGGACTTACGAGAATTGTGGCAAGAGGTGAACTGGAGCGAAGCACATTGAGTTGTGCGGCCGGCGTCGATCCCTCCAACACCACGAATTTGCACACTTTTGTTCATCTTGTGAAGTCCCAGTCTTGTTGCACATGTAGTAGTAACGAAACTAGCTTGGGACCCGTCATCGAGGAGAGCACGGCACACTTGGAAGTTGTTCTTGGAGTCCTTAACACGGATGAGGGCAGTGGACAAGAGGACTTGAGCTGCAGATCCACTCATGGCAAGAGACGTTGTGAGAGATTGGCACCGATGACTGGAGACAGACGAGCGATGACAACTGACGAAACAACCACAAAAATCCAGTGGTTCCCACGAGGTGAAGGTTCACAAGTATCCGGTGAACTGAAGGACCAAATGGTTCGTGCACTGGTTGTGAATTTGCGTTAGTTCCGTGTGTGAGGATGATAGATGAACGATAGAGATGACTTGCACTAGATGTGTAAGCTCCAATGCAATAGCAAAAACTGTTGACCGAAAATGGCTAGATTGTTTCTGCAAAGTGTGATGTGTTTTAAATAAATGTGTAATTGGAAAAACTGATATTTCCTACAGCTATTTTATTTAAAACTAGAAAAAACACACAATACAAATAGGGGTCTAGATGACCGAAAATGCCGTAATTTCAGTTACGGAAGAGGTAGCACTAGACACTAGAGACAGGAACAATCCAGGATGAGAAGTGATTAATAATAATAATAATAGTTATGAGCTGCTTATATATAGTAAAGCCAGGAGTGCGGACGTTAGAGCCGTGAGTAAGCTTAACAGCTAATTGCGCCATTGGTCCAATAAAAGGTATTGGGGGCCGTAAAGGGCAAGAAAAATAAGAGGAGCTGTTCCGTTACTCACGACCCCACTACTCACACTACTTCTACTTCCCTACATGGTACGTTTCGTACACGCACTAATGAGTTTTCTTCATTCAACACTTGAGAATGCTGCTTTAAATTGGAATTGATTGTTTCTATCCGAGTTGAACATATTTTAGAGACAAGAAAATACGCAATACATTCTAAATACTCAGCCACAGCTGCAAACTAGAAATACATCAAAATCAAAAGTAGGTAACTACTATTTGTATTTACTTATTTATTTAGGAAAACCAATAACCCATAGTAGTAAATGACTTTACACCACATTTCCATTAAGTCTTTGACAGGCTTAAGCTTGGTTTCCTATTTCTAAGAACTGCCTATAGAATACGGCTAAAAAGCATGTAAATTTTAGATGAAAACGACAGAGCAAAATGAGGAAACTTTAGTCAACAAGCGAAACTTGGATTCAAACCTGATCATTCCGACGTCATGATTTCACCCAAGTTTACACACAAGCTAAATGACTTTCTGAATTTGAACTGACAATTTACTGTAAAATTAGTACATACTTTTCACTCTAATAAATTTCACTTATTTTTCACCTAAATCTGTATAAACCAGGAATATATTGTTGGTAAAATCCATATTTTACAGCGTTTAAATAGAGAAAACCAATTTTTCAAGGAGAAGGAATAGAAAAACGTTCTTACCTCTGATTCAACAAAATAGTGGAGGGGGAGCTCGCGAAGGCATTCTAGCATTGTGACCGGAGGTTCATCAGGGCATCTTACTCTAGTAGCAAATTTCTTGGCCAAGGCTTTACCTGAGGTGAGACCGGCTGTTAGAGGAGATAAGGCAGAGCCGGACATCAAAATGACACGATGAAAAAGCAAACCTAGGAGAGAAAAGTATTACAATGATAAATTACATTACAGATCAATATTTTCAACGGGTAAAAAAGACAAAGACTGCTCGCTGTGCTGTGACCGGCTTACGCAAAAATGCTTTTTATATTTCCAGGAAAGGTTTTATATAGCAGTTTTCTCTTTGTTTACAGACTGAGGGGATTATTACTGCTGCGTGAGAAAAGTTGATCAATATAAAAGTTTCATTAAAATCCGAGAAAAGTTATAAAGTATTATGAATACTGTGTTGTAGTAAAAATAAGTAAAAGTTGTTTGTTTGTTTCAAGGAAACCATCTGCTTTCCATCAAACCAACGAAGCGAGCTAGCACGCAAAATAAAGAAAACTACAAAGTCTTTAGTATACATAATACCATAACATGAAAACTTGTTCCTCCTCAAACAATTATTTATGATAGTTGTTTCTGTTGAAAGGGACACAGCGAAAGTTTTCTTTACAAGTTGACTTGCCTTGACATGAATTGACTTGACTGTATACCAAAAACATTTCATGAAATGTGGCAGTGCCTATTCGTATTCTTCACCACTTCCACGTTTAACAGATCCCGTATATAGGGGAAGCAAATTAGCCTAAAATAATTCCATTTCCATTGGAAAACTCCACTTTACTTGTATACATACATGAAAGAGTAGATGAAAAGGGCAGGAGGTAAATCTAATTCGAAGCGAAGATATCTGTAGCAATTGACAAAGGCCCACCCACCCCATCCATTATCCTTTCCTAGATTTCTAGGGTCTACCCAGGTAAAAAAGACCAAACTGTAAAAAAAAACTTGTGTAAACTTCATTTTGGTTCATTTTCACAAGGACTTATTGACTGTGGAAGATAAGTTGAGTCGTGTCACAGATCTTAAGTCTGACTCGGTCGTTTTTCTTTTTTCTTCGTTTCATGGCACTATACGGTGCAATATGGCCTTTTATCCTTCCCTTATTTATCTATAAGTTCCCTAAGCTACTTACTAAGCTACGTAGTCTAAGCTAACACAACAGAGAACTACTTTTCACAGTATTCTAAAGAAATAAAAACAGAGGAATAGCTCCGAACTACTAATGCTGATACATAGGAATACGACAAACAGTCGGTTCAACGGAGCTTATCTTTGACGAACTCAACTCACTTACATCTTTCAGTTCTTCGACTATCACTTTACTAGTACTATTACTACCGTCTTCAAATACATAGTAGGGACTGATAATAGCATCGAGAGGTTGCTAAACGTGAGCAGCCTCCAAATCTCGGTCAAGTCCCAAGCAACCTATCTGCTTTTCTTATATATCCTTCTCCAAATGCTATTAACCATGATATACAAATAATATTATACTCTAAACACACAATATACTCACTATAGTTCAACTAACCTAATATCCCGCATTTTTGGACTAACAGCATGTGTATCTCTATCGTTGTTACTAAATAGGCGTAAAACTATAGTATCTCATATCAGGGCACAATGCACCCTATGATAAAAACAGCTAGATATAGTTACGTACTTGCCAATAGAAAAAAATCGGACGTGACTCTCATTCCTGCGACGGGAAAATATAGACCTTTTCCTTGTCCTCGCACTTTTCGCTCAGTGAAGACAACGTACAAAGAGTGTGACTAGAAAAACCTGACCTCCTGACTTAACTTGACTTCCCCTTGTATTTAGCTTTCGCTATCCGCTCCTTAAACCCACGCTCACGATCTACTCCTTGTTTCAAGTTAACTTGTTCAGCGTTCAACTCTGCTTCTGTCTGCTTCCTTCGCTTTAGTTTCATCTTCTGTTATTTCATTCCTCAGCTACTTACTACTGATATTTCTCTTAATGTCATACTATACATAACTACATTCTCTGTATACTATTCGGAAAGTGTAATTCATTGATATGTGGTACATACAGACTAAGATGCGAGACTAATCGCAAGTAAACCGAGCTACTTCCTTCCCTTTTACACAACTTCTTATATATTAATACCATATCAGTAGGTACTACCATTTGTACTATATTATATAGTAGGTTCAGATATAAATCCCTATTTAGCCAGTTCTATTCTAACAAGTAGTGAAGTCAGAAGTCAAGAGTAAATTCAGCTTACAACTATAGATGAAACGGCGACTGTTTCTTTATCTTTGGCTGTAACTGGATCTAAACGAGGAAAGTTGTCTTGCAACTCATTGTAAGTTCTCAAGGCACCAATTGAATCCTGAATGTACTCCACACGACTCTATTTATCTCTTCTTATTGTTAGTAGCCTTGATCCCAAACCAATCTCCAATCAGTGGACCTGATGGGATGTTTCTAAGGGCATGATACGCTTTCTGTGAAACTATGAGATTCAGACAACGAAAACAGCCGGAGAAAATATTCCTTCCGTTATCTGCATCACTATTATGGGAGAATAGGTACTATTACCTATAGGCAGATATAGGTAGGTATAACTACGTACCTAAACAATAGAGGGTTACAGGGCTCACGAAATTCATTCAAGTGTTTTGTGTATCTTTCTTCTTCAACTATTTAGGTAATGACAACAGTTTCATTGTTGACTGTTGCAAATACGGACAGAATTTAGGATTTGTTAGGAATTGGAACCTGTACAAGAATAACCTACCTATGTCTTTCGTTACTCGGTCTACGTTCGTTGCATATTTCATGCACTCATGCGATATAAAAGGCTCCTTTCCAGCCATAATGTTTCTAAGTGCTGGTAAAAATCTAAAAATAGAGGAAGGATATGAAGAACCCTGTAATCCCTAAGGAGCCCCTTATCTTTTACTCTTTCAGATACTCTGCATTAACCTACTGGTTTTATGTACATAATGTCTGTGTATCTTTCTTAGAGATATTCCCTCTTCCAATACTGACATTTTTGCTGATAGGAAAAGATAGTCTGCGGGTGAGACAGAGAGAATAAGCTAGAATTTATACAATGACTACCTTAAAAAGTAGAAACAGGCTACTTTAGAGGAAACGAGAAAAAAGAACAGAATAGATCAGCAGTTCAGATCAAAACAAACCCAACTTCCGATTTCCTACTGCACATACATATAAATGGAATAGATTGCACTGCATCTTCCAAGTGGGGCGAAAGTGAATGCCAGGCCAAGAAGAGAAACATCTCAAGTGAGCTCACAGCTTTTCCATCTTTCTCCTACTTTCCCTCTTCGTGCAAAATTCATTTCATGCTACGCCACCAATATGATACGCAAAGCCGATTTGTGCTTTCCCATATATCCCACAGCACTGCAATGCATTAAATCCGAGGGCACTACCTTAACACTCCACACCACTTTCCACTATGCACAAACCAATATCCTTAGCAGATACACAATTCTACGTTTACCTTTGCCTTCTTCCTTCCTTGCCCATACGTAAATACAAGCTTCGTTTATTTGCAAAGAATAGAATTGCATTGCATTGCCATTGCGTACTAGATACTTATACTGTCGTTGAATCTTTAAAGTGTAACATTGCCTTTAAACCCTTTCTTACGCGTCTACCTTCGGTTTTGATTTTCCCTTGAGCGTTAGCCAACCCAAACTCCTGTGAATCAAACCTGAACGTTTGTGCAACTGATTTTTATCCTATATATCTTATATTAGCAGTCTTATTCTGAGATTGTACATGCATTCAATTTAATATATGTGTGGCTACAGTACTAATAGTAATATTGAACCACCACGTTGAATTTCAAATCCAATACTGTGTCGTTAATGTTGCACCGCTTGGCTAGGTAATCAAGATATTTCAGTTTCAAAGATGTATGGCCAACGTCAGGTTTGCTAAACAAAGGTATCTGCTCATCTAAATATCTGAATTTGCATTAGATATCGACTTTTGTGGCCTATCTTCCTGAGTTTCCAAGTTTCGGGTACTTTTAGAGTGCACCCTCCAGTCCTAATAGCTCTATCTTTGTCTACTTACTTCTGTATTGTACTTCTAAACCAAACTACAAGCACTAATGTCGACACACAACAGAAACAACTTTCCATATAGTACAACAGCACAACTTACACACGCAACACACAAAATGGCAAAATTCACTTGTTTCAATTCGATATTTGTGTCAGGCTGAGATTGTGGCTGTGGTTTAGTTACGAGGTTTACTTTACTTCCAGTTTTCCACGGATTTCCTCATTCTGAGCTCTACTGCAAATCTAAATCAGTTTTATCTCCTTCCCTTTCTCTTTGTCTCTTCCATTCGGATAATACAACTGAGCTGACTTTTGGCTTTACCCCTTTCCTTCCGTCGACTTCACTTTAGCTAAATACACAAATTTTCCTGACACACTACTCCGCAATGCTCACCTATGCTAACCAATCAACTTCCCTTGTTAATTTTAATTGAGTATCATACAGAGAAAGGCTAATTAATATTATCTCATCCTAAGTAAACCTTCCTCTACTACTTACCTTCTAATTTTAGTAGCATAGGATTAATTAGTGAGGTCTACTACTTACATAATACCATACCTCACTATATATTTTAGTGATCAACTTAAGCTGATTAATTTTACTCTACTTACTTGTACGAATATTTCACGAACATAATAAACGAGGTCTTACAGATATAAAATGCAATAACAAAGTTTAAAAGCCAGAGGAAATTGGGCAATTTTAACCAACAGCTTAGCATTTATTAAATAGCCCCAGGTGAATCATTCATCCAGAAATTTTAATTATGTACAGAAATGTAGTTATTTTTCGTTTACTGCATCAAAAACCCGAAACCAATTTAAAAATATGTCATCAACAACCTACTTTATAGCAATGATTTCAACATTTTATTACCTACATAATATTATTATGATCTTCCTGGTTTTGATGAAATGACGCAATACATTCGAATATTATTTGCAAAAATATTTGCTACATGCTATTTTCGATGTTATTTGATTTATTTTATGTTAAAACAAGTGAAGTAGCTTATTGGCGAAAGGTGCAGGTATTGAAATAGGGATAGTGCATAGAGAGTGAATGTAAATAGAAATGGTAGGTACAGTATACATAAAGCACGTCCTCGAAATGGATATGAAACATTAGGCAAAGCATTAGCCTTAGTGCATGTCATGAGTTTATCATTTCCTTGGCATTTGCCTAGTGCTGCTGATGTGGTTATGTCTCGTCAGTGAGATTGAGACGAAGACTAGTCTAACTCCGGGTTGACACGACGCTCTTTTACTTTAAACAGCCTTAACGTCACATTACACTTACATTAGGTACGTTTCTCTCTCGAGTATCACTCTATCTATCTGTGTATATGGAAATAGGTGTGTTCGTGCTGCGGTGTGTGTGCATGTAATTTATGCTGAGTTGGCGATGAGTTGGAACAGTCAGATGGATGTTTGAACGACAGGGAAGGAGAGTTGGGAGTTATTATTTGTAATGTGAGTTGAGTTTGAGCTAAGAGCTACTGTCAGTTTTGACGGCCTATCATTTCCTATTCCATTTTATCATCCTCATGCTAATTTCCAAAACGGGACCACACCAGTCTAAAGTCTCTAGGGGAAATGTACACACGTAGCGTAGTGCTATATTATATTGCATTGCACAAACCCCAAAGCAAAGTTCTCTCCTTTGTAAATCACATCGTAAAATTTTCGGGAATTGGCTTAAAATATACGCGCTCTGCTCTCTGTATTTGTTTTACTTATTTTCTCTGTAATTCTGCCCAGCACATAAGTAGTTGTGATGTATTGCATAACATAGAAATCAACATTACACCACTAACTACTACTACGTGCTGTATTAGTTCATAGAAGGTTTGTTCTATGCATAATGTATAACTAGCCATGTGTACAGAGTAGTGCTTTGAACAAACAGGAAAACACCTCAATTTCATTTGCAATTAAACTAATGCGTTTTACCTCTGTGCCCTATTACTTGTTTTATGTAGCTTAGATGTAAATCAAGCTGAGGCGACTTGCACAAATGGCATTGTCACTCAGCCAGACTATGATTCACTATAAGCTCCCGTCAAAATTTATGTAAAGTAAAACATTTCAATTCCCGGGATGCCACTTCTATTTATGATAAGAGCTGCTGTTTCTATTATACTAAGAAATGTACAATGTCATTTCCTTATATCCTAAAGAGAGACAGGAGGAAAACATCCCATAATAAGAAAACAAATGGAAACTGTCCACAAATGTAAGTAGATAAAGGAGAACCAAATTTAAAAGAAAGACGCAAATGTTACCATCGAAAATTCATAAACATAATCTCTTAAGACAAACTGTAGACTATCTCCTCGGTTCATCTATACAGTAGATCTAAAGTAGGGTCTTTGTGCTAGTAAGAATGTATTTACTACATTAAATAACACATCAACTGTGAAATGTAGTAAAATGCTTAAAAGCAAGCTTAGTCTTTCAACTTGCCGTACGTTTCAGGCAAAATAATAATAATATATTTATGACATGCATAAAAGGTAAATTCCCCTTGAGTATATACAAAATATATCAGATCAGGTAGTAGACGGAGGGAAGAAAGAGATATATAATGCAGGTGTACGTAAAAAATTATAATAATGTTAGAGCTATTTACAAGAGAAAGTGCTATAGGGGAAAGGGATTCTACATGAAACGAAAGCGGAATACTCAGGCCAGGACATTCTATGAACTGTAACAAAATAAACTATCAAAATTCCTCCCATAAGAGCTTTTCGTGATGTGCAAAACATTTTTCAAAAACCAATTTGAGTTGGACTGACAAGGCTCCGTACAACAAAAGTCAACTGAGTCATGCAAGGAGAAAGCATTGTATGGATGTAAGTATGAGTTAGTAGATAGGAAAAGCTACGCAGAGTGAGTTAGCTTGGCTCTGCGTACCTACATTTTTTATTCCTCACTTTCCCTGCATAACATTTCTCAACGCATCACATTTGATATTGATATTACTCTTTTATATGGAAATTCGTCGGTACTATCTTATCCGACACAAAGGAACTTGGTACAACAAAGTATAGTACAAAGAAGAACAAATCCCTACAGAGGATGCTGGCAACTTGAGTTCTGCTGGGATATGAAGCAGTCAGTGGTCGTCCGACAGAGCTGATCGTCTATACTCAAGAACTGTTAAGGTTGTAGAAGAGTGAAAGGGAGAAAGCCGACTTTCTCTTATTAATTCTGACCACAACATCACAAGTAGTTGTATAAGATCCGACTATACAGCTCATGCATAAGGAATCTAACGAAATGGCCTTGTAATAGATTATGATTAGGATGATGCGGGTGGAAATCCAAGTCAGATATGAGGAAACGTCGCATGAATTTAGAAGCTACCATATTATTATATTTCATGCATGTGCACTTACGACCAAATTCAATGCATCTGACTTTTCTCTTCTAATACCTTGGAATTGTAGCTGATCCAAAAGAATCTAATAGAAAGGGACAGGGTAGGACATAGAAACAGAATAGAAAAGTAGCGTGTGTTCAGCTGTAGAGAGCAAATAATATTATGATATAAAGCCCGCGTTCACTGCATTCAACTCTCTCAGTTCATGAATCATAAAATATTTAGCCATCCCATGCCGTACTTTATACTTATTATTATTATACATACTTTGAGTACAACAATACACAGAATATACTCCCAACCTCTGACTGCAATGCAATAATATCTTTCTTTCTCCTACTCCCATAGAATAACAACGACCAGTGTTCCTGCATTACCTAATAGTTCCCATACCCTTTCCATTTCTACTGTCCAGAGAGACAAGAAACTAGAGCAATCACCTGTCATACCCTCCTCCGAATGTAATCTGCATAGGATTTTTTGTCTCTAGGTGAAAAAGGGATGCATCTGCATAAAATATTCATAGAAGACGAAGACGTAGTGATTTTATGGCTATTTGGCAAATATGGAGCGAAATATTAATACAGAGCCGTGTCAGCACATCACATCAGTCAACTCTACATATACTAGACATATACACAATGCCTCCTTTTAGCACTGTAGCCACTGCTATGTGACTAACACACTTACATTGCATTACACATGCCTCACACATAAGAACCCACGTACACACCCGGAGAAAGCAGGGAAAGCCGATCTGCTCATTCTATTATCCCTTGTCCCTTCTAACTCTAATATATTCCGTCCTAGTGGTCCTGGCCCTGGCACATTCATATACTTACATATAAATATCATCTCATAATACCTACTCAGTGTTCAGGTTTCCTGAATTTCCTTTGTGCATTCATAATGCATGGGGACATGACATGAAATATCCGGATCAACCTTTTGGTCTCTGGCTCTTATCCTTTACGTTGCGTTATGTACTCACTCCATTTCTTTTTCCCCAGCTAGATATAAAACATCTAATATACTTCTATCCCCTCTTTACTCTACAATATTCTATCCTATATCTACATACTATATGGTGTATGTGGTGAAGTGGGACTCTTGCCCCACCACCGGTCCACTAGCACTCCCTACTAGTACTACATAGTTATATAATGTAACTAGTACAGGAATTCCAGATAGTAATATTAAGCAATGAACAGACAGGCGGACAGAAGAGATTCTTCTTGGGCCTTTCTTGACTAGGTTCAGCTTTCAAATGCCCAACTCAAGCCAAGCTAGCAAGTCCATACAATTCACAGTTGTGATGTAAGTTAACTTGACTTTTGGCGAGTCTTCGATTTCCCTGGGATTTTTTTTCTTCCCTCTTCTTCATCTCTTTTCACATGAGTTCACTCGAAGAAAGTCCAGCTTACAAACGACAGAGAGACTCTTGCAGTTTCAACTCCCTCGCTTTTTCCTTTCTCTCTGTACTCCTCTTTTAGTGGGATACGGGCAAGGCAGGGCAACTACGGGATCACTGACTTGACTTCCACAGAATATTGGCTTTTCAGCAAAAATAACGGCTCAAAAGGGGAAAGGAGAGGACGAGATTGAATTGAATTGACGGTAGAAGCCAAATGATCGTATAATAAATGAAAAGAGACTAAACTTCCTCTGCCTTACCTGTCTTACAAGATGAATGATATCTTCAAAGCATCGCAATGTATATATACTTTACAGCACACCATAATACTATAGTTTACCACTTCCCTTTATCCCTAAACATGTACACAAACTCACCGAGTGGAGTGAATCATTGAGATGAGATGCGGGCTGATATTTCTTTCTTCACTCAACCAACCTATCCTTCCCTGCCCTCATTGTCACTGATATTATCTAACAACCAAACTTTGCTATACTTTCACTAATAGCTATCCTCCTCTATAAATTCTTCAATATTCCTACCAAATATAAATAATAAGTATTACTTCACAAGCACGTACACTCCTATAGGATCCCTCCCTAAGTTTTAGTATAATGTAATAACAAGCATAGAGAGAACTTTGTTGTTTTGCCAGAATATTCGAATAGGGTTATTCATCTGGCAGGTACTACCAATAAACAAGAGTCCTTTTATTTACAGACCTTTTTATCTACTTTAAGTAATGTGAGTGACCTGATAAAATGTACATACATATAATCCGATAACGTCACTTCAACTCAGCACTTCTGTGTATTTTAAGTTGATTGACCTAAATCACCCAAGACTCTTCAGATTTTCTTTTACCTATTGCCTTTTACCCTTCACTAATTTCTAAAGGAAGGGTCGCTTAATGTCAGTTATTTACTTAGTTTGTTCGGACAAACAAGGACATTCATCAAATTGGAACGATGTTAGAAAGCATTCCTATTACTGCATTTACATTCTAAATGCAAGTGGATAATTTAATTTTCTGTGCATATGTTGTAACCATTTATATGTATTTTTGACTCTGTACCAATTACTACATAATAACATAAGCAGATATTTCTCAGATGGCTATTTGCAAATAAACAATATCAAATATTAGTAACCCAAGTCTAAAGAAAAAAGAAAAACATGGAAAAAGATTGTCAGGACAGAATTGAACATGTGTGTGAAGACAAAAATGATTGATGATAGATGCATTGAATCAGACTTAATAAAGAGGACAAAGACATGACACTAATAGAGAAACTCACCCGATGGAACAGCACTGGAGATCATAAGAAAATTGACAAACATGGCTCCTTTACCATGTCCCATTAATGTGACATTAGACCGATCTCCGCCAAATGCGCCAATATTCTCCTGAAAATAACGAAAATAAACACAAAGATTAAACCAAGTACTTAAAGGCTTTCCAAGTATATCCTTTAATAGCGTGCGTCAAATGGTCTGAAATAGATACCACTACTTAGTACTGACTATTAACCAAAGGTATGCTGGTATGCACTAAAGCTTTGGGGGATACATAATTTTAAGTTGTACAGGAATTGCTATATTGCCAACCTAGTGTGACCCACTTATAGAGAGTAAAGTTTGAAAACGGGTATTTATCTTTTGATGATAAAAATAAAAGTTCAATTGAGCAAGGGAAGAACAAAGGGTGAACAAAGTAGGTAGATATTACTTGTACTATGTACATATCTCGGAGGAAAGTAGCGGAGGGTACTTGGCTGCTATAATGGGAAACTCAAAAAAGCCGTCTTGTCTTTGATTTCAGTATAGTTTAGGAAAGTTGAGTTTAGTAGTTGAGCTTGAGTTGGGTTCAATTCGTTGTCAGTTGGGTCGAGAGTAGAAGGGCCACTCTATCTATCTACTCCTACACCATGTAAGATCCCACGCCCCACGCGAAGCTAAGTAGAGTACAGAGCCTAGTTAAGTTAACTTTTGGTGCTCCCCTCTGCTTTCACTTTGGCGTGGATCCTAGTGCTGCTATATACGTGCTGTAAGCAGTACATAGGTAGAGAAGAGGAACAGAATGTAAGCAATCCAATTTGAACTCGATTGTCCTATTTCCCATTCGAAGGAGAGAAGACACTGCAATTTACAGAGACTTTCTCATGTAGGCACTACCATATACATAATAAATTAAATTTAGAATCTCTTTCTCTCCTCATCTCTTCTTCGGAAACTAAGTACGCACATACTAGTCGAGCCAACTTAGCTGTAATACAATAATACAAATAGCAAAAGCAAAGGGCAAACTCAGCTTACACAGCAGCCTAACAGTTACCTAAGTAAGAATAAGCCCAAGACTAACCATAGTATAGGAGAAAGTATCTGTAAAATAAACAGGAGTGTGCCTACTTACGTATATTTCAACGCAAGACTAAACATAATACTAACGCCCTGTCCTGCTGCATAATAGAGAAGTATAGGTAGAGACAGGGACACAACAAAAAGATATATACATCTGAAAATGTTAAATAAAGTATAGTTTCTCCCAACAAACAATAATACATAACCGTTTCTCACGTAGTGCCCTAGACTGCACTTTCTCTTTTCATTCTCCAAAAAGGCTAAAGTGGGAAAACAATATTACATTTACAACGTTATGTTCTATTGCGTTATGGTATGTACTAGCGTGAGTGCATTGCACTGTACTGTTTGTTATACAATACTATAATGGAAAACTAAGTAAGCACAGGGACTATAGGGCTCTTAAAGCAATAAAAAATACTAACACAAGATGTGTTCGTATTTCCCTTAGCGAATAAATGCTGTTATAGTAGAAGTGATGATTTACGTGGGTCCTTTCAGCCTTAAACTTTCAACTTTATAAGTTTACAATAGGGAAAGACCCTTTTTGCTTCCCTGGAGTGTGTGGGCTAAGCCTGGTACAAAATATCCATAAGTACGACGAAGTTTAGATGTTTTCTTAGTGCTCAGTTTGTCCCTCCACCTTTCTCATCTTAAATTTACCTATCAACAAAGGTAAATAGTAGGTAGAAAATACATAAGAAGGTATGGTCTTCTTTCAAACTCGTGGATAAATGTAGATTTTAAACCGGGAGCATCCATAAGCTCATAAACTTTTACAGTAAGTCGTTTACGAATCTCAATAAGCAATTGGCAATGGCAGTGTAGTGCTTTTCTATTGCTAAAATGACGGCGTTTCTGATGATACCCAGAAAATGGGAAAGAAAAGCAATTTAAACTCCTATTCTTTAACTTTCAAGTGTATTCTGTTGTTCATAGAGATAATACGGATGTGTGCAGGATAAGACGATCCCGTTTTCTAAGGAGGAAACAAACTTTTATCCGCTTTGTACATTTTCTACATATCTGCTATTACCAGACCACTGTGCCTTTCCTTTGCTATGAGATCTGTATACGAAACAACCAAGGTGCACACTGTCGGTACATTCTATTTGACTTTATTCTCCTTCCAACCGCTTCTTTTCTCCCTCCTTTCCCCAGTAGGTACTAGCGACGTGTGCGAAATAATAGGGAAACTTTATCCTTTAGAAAATAAGAGTTTACTTTGCACAGTACACAATTCTATTTGCACATGGATACCTACCTACCGAGACGAAACCTAAGTACGTACCAAGTACTTTTCACTAAGTAGATTGTTTGCTTTTTTTCTCTTACTAATGTAATGCATAGAATGTGCATTTTGTTGTATTGTATTCATGTAGCGACTAGTAGCGACTCTGTGGACAAAGAGTTCCTCCAGGATTACAAAACTACTTTCACCTACAACGATTTCACTTCCCAAAAAGCATTAGTCGTACCTTACAATGCTTTGAACCTATTTATCTGTACATAATACCTTCTTACGTTTTACGTCCAACCGAACCTTCTTTCAAAGAACAATAGACAAAGTATACAGGCCGAAATAACAAGATATTCTGACAACTGAGTAACACTTGAGATTTAACTGTGGCATAACCGCTATAGATACACTACATAATATACTTCCTTATGATATGATATTCCCATTACACTCCGTAATGAACTCTTGAGAAATTATAGCTATTTATTTATAGCTATATGCATATACATATGAGAATAAGTAATTTGTTGGCTCAAGTACATTCGCAAGTGTATTATGTCAAGATCTTGATTGGATTCTAAAAAGAAAAATTTCCCTGTAAGTTCTACTTTAGCCAGTTAAAGTTGGCTATTTGCATTTTATAAGAGCATATGGCAGGAAATAAACCCGTACTTATGTCTATAGTTAGGTCAGACCTCTTTGATTTGTGTCCTTTTGTTGAGTTTACGACCAATAAAAGGAACAGCATCATTTCTCCATGTATTCGGAGTTGAGAAAGGCACAATAGGCACGGTATGCAGTATAAATGCGGTATAGAAGAAGAATCGAGTTATAGATTGCAGATAGAGTCAACTGCTCATTTCTTTAAAGTATACTACTGAGTCGACTAGAGAATGTTACACACATGGAACTGAATGCCAAAGAAGAAATTTCCTTCCAAACTCTTATAGAACGCAAAACAGGAGTATCAGATTGGGAAGGGTCTAGTGCATTATGAAGAAGCAATCTAATAAATATGATGTATTTGGTATGATTGCAACAGAAAAGTACATTTTATGCCATTAGGACCTCCATTAAGTTAACTTAATTAAGAATAATGTGTTTTCACAAGAAAATAAAAACATGCTTATTGTTCAACTCACAACGATGAACAAAGTGTTTGCTAACAGTGCAGTTCCCAGTTCAATTCAGTTAACAGCCTATCAGTTTTCCCTTTTGTGCTCTAGCAACTATTCAAATTCAAAGTCATGGAGAGAGAGAGACTATACACTTAGTTCAATTTTAACTCTTCCATCTCTCCCGATAGGGACTACGACAAGCTACATGCATAATCAAGCGAAGCTTATTTATACAAATAGAGACTAGAATCTATTCTATATATAGGAGTTCACTAATGAATTCTAATTAAGTGATTTACTTACTTGGACCCAATGAAGTGCCGCAATTTGATCCAACAGAGCAAAGTTTGCTGGAGACTTGAAATGTCCCTCGGCATTTGCATTAAGAAACCCTGCAAACACACAAAGAATTGTCACGGAAACACTTTACACTGCTACACTTTTAACCAATTTCGTTCAAAATCACACAACCGAATTTTTAAAATGATATAATTTCATAATATCTAGTGTAATGAAATTCAGTCTTTATGTCTATCTACTTGTGTATCTGTATATTGTCAGTTGTAAATATAAAGAATTGGAAATCGAATTAAATTAAGTAGTCAATCCGAATATGACAGTTTCTTAGTTAAAAATAAGAAATCTTTTAATAATTAGGACCTAAATTATTATCAATCAAAATCTTAAATAGAATTGAAGCAAAAAGATACAATAATGTATGAAGAAAGAAAACCAACAAAAGGTATAACGGGGAATGGAGGGACGAATAAAACACCACCTACTGCAAGCAGTAAAAATGTTACAGTAGAAACACCAAGAGCTTCTGTATCCTTAGAAGATCTTCTTAGTGAAAGACCAAGCATAGCCAGAAGAAGTACTGGCAAAAAATATAGCTTCAATAAGCGAGGAATCCGGCTTAGGCTGAATCAATCAGATTCAACTGAAAAACCTACCTTAATAACTGAGTACGTTATAATTTATACATATCAATCCTTTGTCTTAAGCGAAAACAAGTCAAAAAGTACTCGGGTACCTCACTAATGATGGATGAATTTAATACAATTATGCTTGCAGAGTGGATTCTCCGTTTGCTGTAAAAAATCGTCTAATGAATCTGATGGGGACAAACAAAGTAAAATTGATGAAAAGAAGCTACAACAAGACACTGTACCGTAGACTAAGTAGTTATGAAGAAAATAAGATTCAAAAGCGTATAGAGAATCGAGAAATGAAAGAGAATAATAGACTTCGAGAATTAGTTATCGGAGGAGAGCTGGAGCCTGATAAAGAAATGCTATCTCATCCTGTAGTTCGGTAAATCAATTAAAACATCATTTCCAAGAATTATTAGCATCTTAATTTGATTTGCTCACACATTGAACATGCTAATTTCATTGTATAATAGAGTAATTTGAAATGATAGTGCATTAATTCCTTTTCTGACAGAGTAAATCAAACTATTCAAAGGCTAGATGCTATTAACAAAAGATTTTTTGAATTGGGTACAGCATACGCTAAAGTACCTCCGATAACTCCAGTCGAGCCTTTAATAAATGATCCATCCGGGAAAATTTTCAAAAGTTACCCCTCGCACATAGCATATAGAAAAGGTGTTAAACATACTCAAACACATTCTAATGAATTATAATATTTGAGACAAATGGGATCTGATTCATTTTATATCTATTATTAGCTGGATTTGGATTCAAAGTGACTACGACTAATGAGAAGACTAGTGAGACAATTCTAGAAGAAGATGACGAAGAGGAAATGGAAATACTTTACACGATAGACGATAACTTAATTGAAAACAAGAAAATTGAACCGGAAATAACAGATTCAAATGAAGCTCCATCAGAAGTAGATTCTGCAGAATCTGTACAATCTTCGATGGCAAATGAAGAGAATACAAGTTCAATAGCCAAACCTCTACCTTCGAAACAAATTCTGACTAATTCTATCGCTACTCTTCTAGATTCGAACATTTACTTGACAAAATCCTTGCAAAATTTAGTCCATGAATTCAACAATGCCATTACTCTGGACGAGAAAAGTCGGAAAGAGTTTTCAGTCTTAGTTCACTCAGCAAATTATAAAGATTCTTTCGTACAACAGCTAGAGTCTGCAGAGGTAAGTTTGTATTTGGAATTCGTTAACAAAGTGTTCACCTTATTTCATAGATAGTTGTTTTCCCCTTTGTTCCTTCATGTTTCATCCTGTAAAAACTATTCTTTGTTTGAAAACTAGTTAAGACAAACTTTTATTTCATGAACTATAAGTTACGTCTACATTAGTTGTGCGAGTGTGTGTATTTTATTGTTTGTCTTTTCTACAGCCGGATCAACCTGAGATATTCCAGTTAGGCAACAAAATCACCAAACTCTATGAAAGAAAGCAGAAAGCTGCAGAAGACAAAATAAAGAAAGTTGCAGTTGGAGATATCTATGGTAGAGGAAGCATGTAGAAAAAAGTCAACAAAAAAACTTGCGTTGTTGCGTTAATTAGATCAAAACTAAATCATTCAGCTAAATTGGAAATCATGGTCATGATAATTAGAAAAATATGTAAAAATTACAAGCTAATAATTCCCATCTGTGAGACAAAAATTATCAATGTTTTATTGCTACAGAATCAATTGTAAAATCACTTGTCTTCAAATATATTGAGGTACATTATAGTACATACAATTAGTTTCTTCTTCATTTATCCCGAATTTGATTAGATTTACAATTTTATCAGTTGCATCATTAAACTTACCTAAAATTCCAAGGCGGTAATTCATTGTAACAACAATGATATTGCCAAAACTCGTAAGCATAGATGGATCGTAGGGGTATCCAGCACCCCAGCCAAAATCATCTCCATGCACGAACACAAGGACCGGTAAGTCAGTCATAACTTCTCCTTTTAAAACTGCAATAAAAATAAGACAACATTTCAGTTTTTATATTTTTCGCTTTCCTTCCTACATCTAACCGAATTGAAAATATTTAATTAGTATTACATATACACCAGTGCCAAATTATAGAAACCACATATGAACTTATATAAGATGATAGGAATAGCAGATTATTAATTATTCAACATTGATTGGTCTTTCAGCTTCCTATCAAAAAGGGGCAAATGATTGTCTTTAGAAGATTTTGTCAATAATAATATGTAATTAGTGTACCATTTTAATACTGAAGAGATTTTGGAAATGTATTATTGTGATTATTTAAGCGCATGTGGATTATGGAGACTTTTTGCATAAAATCACTAACCTGATTAAATACAATGCCGTGTGCAGTTCATGACCTCCATGAGGCCAGACCGATCTTATTAAATACAAACTAGAAAGAGTTTAGAATATGGAGAGGAGGTCTTTTAGACGGGTGGCCACATGGTGAAAGTAATCTTATACTTGTCATTAAAAATTCAATAAAGCATGCGAAACGTGTGCAAAAGTATCAAGCATTAGAAATAATTTATGACTACGGAATTTCCATATCCATAAAGCCTTAAATTCATGATGCAATTTATCACAGCAATGTAAATCAATAAATAATCAGTTATCAATTGGGAATTTAGGTCTTATTGGGTAAAGGCAGCTTCTGTTTCAGTGGCCGCACTTATGTGGGTAAGTATTACAGAGTAATGTATGGCGATTGCTCCCCAGCAGCGTACTTAACGTAATGTTATGTCGGTTATTGGTAAGTAATAGGAGTCTAGTGCTTACTCATATGAATAGTTTGACTGGTAGACTATAAGCTGATGCATAGGTAGTGGTGTTTAGAAAAGAGACCATTTGGGCAATTGAGTCCGCTGTGAGTATTCCTCTTGGTGAACTTTAGTTTGAGTCTTGAGCCTCCCGAAGCTGAGACAGGACAAGACATTTTCAAATATTTTCCTATTTTATTTGCAAAGAAATATGCACTTGAACTAATTTATGAGTTTTGCTCGCAAACAGTCTTTTGCGGTAAGACGAGGCCATAGCCAACCAAACTAACGCAAAGTTAGTAACGCAATGTGTCGTTCCCTCCATCCACACAGCAAACACTAGTAGATTTTTCCACGGGAATGACTTGCAAAAAGAGAAGAGACTCTAGGAACAAGAAGCTGAAATTCTCCGCCATAAAAGAACAATAACTGCCATCCCAAAACGGAACAAGAGTTGTTACTTGGAAAATTATGTGTGTGAGTAACTCGAGAGCTTAGATGTGTACATTGTACAGTATAACGTGCTTTATTACTATTCCCCATTCACTGCACTAACAACCAAACCAACCCCGTTGCTTTCCCTGCCCATTCTCCTATCTATACACTTTTCTTTTACTATCGTAATAATGCGTCTTTTTACAGAACTTTTTGACTAACGTTTCATATCTTATAATTCCTAAGTAATCTATAGTTTCCTATATAACTACCTACATAAAGTCATTACCATATAGTAGTGCTCACATACATTCACAGACTTTCTTACAGGGTAGTGGCATAACAATGCTAGTGCAATTTTGCAACTTAAACTAATATTATGTAATAAATCCACAACTTTTTTTCCTAATAATAAGCATAAAAAGTAAAATTACAAAGAGAAAATCCTGAGGAGGAAGATTTTTCCCATACTAGGCTTTTCTTTGTGATTGAGATGCCAGGAATGTGACTCTTATCTCCCACTGTGGCAGCAATATGGAAAATATTCTCCAAAACTGCAAATCAAGCAAAGTGAAAGTAAAATAAGATTGGCACAAGCTCTATTTTTCTTCTACCCTGAACAGTCTGGAATTATTTGTACTTTCTCAGTTCGCAAAATATTGCAAGACTTATTCTTTCCTTAACCTTTAGTAGTTAAGTTAAGTGTGTCTGTCTGTCTGTCCTGTGAAAGTCAGTATGTATTCCGAATACAGAATGCGTATAACCCGGGTGAAAGTTGAAGGAAGGAGCGAACCACTTCACTCGTCTCCTTAACCCAACTTAAGTTGACTAAAAAGAACATAAGAGAAGCTCTCGAGAGAACGAGTTCTGCCTTGCAATGCAATCTCCTTTCTTCTCGTAAAAGCAAACTAGTAAATGTAAGCAATGGCACATTTACACATGACCTAGGCGACACAACGAACAGCTTAAAATTCTACAAATACATTCCTAAGTACTTACGTTTACGTGCTTTGTACATGCCTCCTTGTAAATGGTAGCCAATAGCCAACTTAAAAAGCGGAACACTCAGCACTACTCATATGAATCGTGAAATTGCAGGGTGAAAGGCAAGGGAAAGCCAGTCTCATGTGCTCCTTTAACTTTCTTCACATCCGCTCAGATCACAAATACCAACTGCATCTGCAATACTACAGACTCAGACTCCTTTTCTACTGTTATGGGTGACACATAGCTTATATAATGTCAACTATCCATTTACCACACACAGGATACATATTATTAGTACTAGAGTTAGACAGAAAGCCCTAGTACCTCACTAGGAGAAAAGGAAAATTGGAGAATGGTCCATATAAGACTGTTAGGTACTGCGAGTAAGTACTACTTTCACCACACAACTTTCTCCAGCTCCTACCCTCAATTCAATGAATTTACAGATCAGAAACCATAACTTAGAAAGCAGTTCATTTTGTGCAGTACATTACTTTGCGTACCATTTCATTTGGTGACGACTTTCTCTTATTATGTCATATTACATAATACGAGTGTAGTCAGTCGTGCTACATAACACACACCCTACACTTCACTAAATACAACGAAATAATATGGACTTAGCTCACACTCCACATACTACATACATTATATGTGACACACATAGAGTGTGACTGAATTAAAGCACTACTTTAGACTAGGCCAAAACCACTCAACTCAACTCAACTCGATTGTGTTTCCAATAGAATAGAATAGGGACCCAAATGGAAGTGAATAGAAGTGAAGACATTACATTATTGTAACAAAACCACAAGGCTACTAGCGTAGCGCACTCCAACTACTACCACCATTACTGCTCTTAAAGTTGAATAGTGAATGCTCAACCTAGTTTTAGAATCTTATATAATATGTCGTGTTTATATGCATATAAGAGAGGAACGAATGGAATTGTCTGGCCATTGCAATTGTCACGACACGACAGGAAAGGCTCCACACAGCTATGAACAACTGCACTTCACCGAAACGAACTTTGTCTCATTTCGGGTAACTAAAAATCATTTATATTACTACGTACGGCTACGTACAAGAATCTGCGTTGACTCTACTATTGCTTTCTCCCATTCATCGTAAATAGAGTAGAAGGAAAACTAGAGTCACCAACGGAGCAAACCACACTCGAATTTCTGAGCGTTATGTATGATTTTGGAAGAAAGAAGAGCTTTCAATTTCCACTTCTATCCTGCTGCTAGTGGCTTCATATCCAGAAGAAGTACATGTAGAATAGTCACTCAGTCAGTCAGGTCTAAATAGTAGAGAACAGCTGAACCTGTATAGGAAGGAACATTATAGCAGACTTATCCCACCATAAGATAACAATTCCTATGGATAGGCTTGGTCGGCTTTCCCTTCTAAGGTATAATATATTTCTATAAGCTATGCGCTTTTCTTTCTTCTAAGAATTCTAGTTATTCTTTCTAAGAATTGTTGAAGACTCTTATTCTTTCTTTTTGTTGCTTCACTGAGTTAGTTTGGTTTGGTTGGTGACTTGACTTGAGTTGACTTCACTTGACGAGACTCGACTTTTCTTATATTATTATCTCCCTACTTTGAGCAAACTTATTCTTCTCTTGTCTTGTCTACATTCAGATACTCTCCGTCTTTTATTCTCTAGTTATCTTACTACATAATATTATTATTACTATAGATAGACTCTATAATATCAAAATATGAGTATGTATACGCTCTTATCTTTTGTTCAAGTCAAAGCAAGACAGACTACGGAAAGAAAATCATATCCGAAGTCGAAGTACTATTAATACGGAAAGAAAAACCAGAATAAGTCAGCCAAACGAAACCACATGCAGGCCCAGTGCTGTTAAGAATCAAGACAGTCTGTCAATTCAAACAGAATCCAAGAAACCCATATAGGAAAGGCATGTCAAGACAATACGCTCCATCTTCCTCCACATTTTCGTTTTAATGTTCTTATAGATATCTGCTTACTTTTATTGCTATAACCATAACAGAGTGGATTCCGGTGTGCGTGTGGTCTGGCTTGGCTTAAAGTACTTGAGAAAGACTTAAGATTGCTTTGCCATGCTTTGGTTTCCTTCAATTGCGTTGAGTTGCTGCCTGAAAATGTTCAAACTGTCTCTTCTCCCTGCAAAAGTCATTTTTAACTTTAACATACTTAATGCAACTTAAGTTAACTGCTTTGCTCCTTCTCTCTCTCCTCATCGTCAACTCTGCCCGTGATGTGGAATCCACTCAGATGGAAAACTTTCCCTACCACTTCTTTACTTTCCTCTACTTAAAGAAATTTTCAACTTATGAGCCCTTCGCTCGGCACTCTACTCTTAGTCAAACCAAACGGTGCCAACCAAACGTCATCTCAACTTAACTCAAACTACTAACTTAACGCTTCTAGCGATTCATTCATGAGTTCACTTCTCTGTCACTATCCGGCTTTTATTGATTTCAATCGCATCTTTTCCCAACAATAAATGGCTAGGTATTGTAACGCATGCATGAACTAAATTCCACCAACACAGAGGTTACTCCACTCACGCCCAGCCACCACCACACATATGCTTTTTCTTCTTCCTTGCTCACATATGCTTGTTCTCTCTTTTTTATAACTTTTTTGTCAAGAACTATTTCATATCAACAGCTCGTGTCGTCTGCTCATCCTCATCTCTAGATTAGAATACTCTACTCCACTAGAAGAAAAAAAAAACCAAAGCCTGTGGCTACATTTCTTCTACAAAAACTACTTTCATTTGCTTTCTCTTTGTCAAACTTCTTTCCCTACTCTAAGACGACAACGACCACTCATTTTTACGGCATGTTAGATTGCGATTTTATTTACGACTTAGAATAACTTACTAAAACTT
Source organism: Tomocerus qinae (assembly GCA_020055645.1). Lineage (NCBI taxonomy): Eukaryota > Metazoa > Arthropoda > Collembola > Entomobryomorpha > Tomoceridae > Tomocerus > Tomocerus qinae. The sequence continues at coordinate 103,367,183 of CM034546.1, read as the reverse complement.
GGATGACGTGCTATGGCTTACTACACTACTTAAAAGAATCTGCCCAAACTTTCTCGGAAAATAAGCCAAGTCTTGTTTAACGCTTGAATTGCTGTACTTATTTTGTCGTATTCACTGTAGCATACTAGTATTACTACACTGTTAATGTATTCATATAATTAATATTACGACCTTTTGTATGCTATTATTTGTAACAGATGTCAGGTTATCCTTGCAAATAATAATTCTGATACATTTTATGAACTGTTATGTACGTTTACATTATTAAATCATCTTACAAACTACAGCACAGCAGTAACCTATTGTTAGAGACGATGATTAATTTTGATTGAAATTGGTTCTTTTTGTTCTAGAGGCAATATTTATACCAGGATTACATAAAACTATATGATAATGTCTGCTTATAAATCTGCAAACTGGCAATGGTAAGTATAAGAGGGAGACGTTCAATATTCCTTGTTAAGCTTAATTAATAAGCAAATGTAATGTCACTGCCAGTGTATAACTCTGTGAACCAACCTCAGAATTTTAATATTGTATTAGTTGAGCTGGCAGTGGGCTTTGGTTTTGTGTGCAAAAAGGCATAGGGTTGAGGTTTCCTTTTGTTCAGCTCAAGTCAAGTGAAGACAAGTCAAGAGCTCCCATGGTTCTCGCTAACGTGAGTGGTAAGTATTCTACAAATTTTAGTTTAAGTTACCAGTTTAGATTATTTATGATTATGAGACGCTTTGAGTGAGCGCTAAGTCGAGGGAGACTCCAATCTTATTAGTTAAATTTCAAGATGTTCATCCTTGAGCGTCGCTTTTGGATCCCACTTCGAATAGTTACCCTGGGGCTGAATAAAATAAAAGGCTTGGCATGCTCTACTACTCTACTTCTACTTATTGTTAGCCAGTCTATCCAAATCTACACACTAAAATACTATTATATTGTAGACTACTCTGCCCTCATTCCTATTCTCCCACCAAACTCATGAGGAATCTTTAACTGATGTGAACGACTGAATGAGGACGAAACCAACCATGGTTGTTACTACTAAACGCAGATTGTAGATAAAACTATTACACACAAACTATCCAAAATAAACTTTCCTTATAACAAACCATCACTGGACTTGCCCTTATCATTGCATTACAGCCTTCTATTTCCTAAGTACTTGCCAAATAATATGCATGCATATGCATCGAAAATCAATTAACTTCAAGATGGCTATAACGATAAGGTACTAATACCAATTCTATTACAGCAATAAAATATTGGTATATTTTTTGAAAACATTTTTATACAAGTGCTACTTAAGGGAATCAGAAAATTAAACTTAAAATTAAATGCAAGGAGCAATTAAAATATTCCCCATACATAAAAATTAATTTTTCACCACTACTCTAGTCCCTTTCAGCTTGAAGCAGACCTCTGTGGTGGGATTTAAATATCTATTCACAATGTGATTGAATGATATTTTTGGGAATGAAGCATTTATAGACTGGCATAATATAATATTACCAGTTGGGGACATTTATACCAATCAAATTGCTCCATTTCAAAAAATCATCTCGTGTTGGCCTAAGTAATAACCAACTGATTACAACCATTTATATAGATTCCGTAATAATATTCAAGTACATCGGTTTCCTGAAATCAGTATATTTTGTAACGTAATCTGTATTAACTATCTTTGAGTATAAAATAAATGTCTGTATTGTTTTTAATCGCCGTCGCAGTTATATTCTAAGATATTCTGTAAATAAAAAAAATCATTGCAGCATGCAAAAATCATTCGGGGAATTCAATTTCTAGGAATTTCTCAAGGAAAAAGGTTGGGACAGTAGTAGTAAGCTGGTTGTGCTAAAGCAATTACCTTACACAGTGGCATAGTCGGTTCTTATCAATAATAAAAGCTATCCTACATTGCAGAAATAAACAATTAAATTACACCAGACTATTTCCCATGTAGTCACCATTTCCAGCTGTGGGTAAATGAAATTAACTGACCACTAAAGAGACGTAGTACTCAAAAGCGATATCAAATGTCGAGGTCACACTGGCAATTACGATTCAACACACAGAACACAATCATGGAAACATGATGCATATAGGAGGATTGTGAGAGTAGAAATCAAAATGCCGCAAAGGTACCTTAGGCTGTACTTACTATTATTTGAGGAGGGGATTTGGTACAATAGTTCTAACGTAGGAGGAAGTACTTAAGTCTGCAAATATTAGTATTTGTTGCTGCTGCTGGCTCCTTTTGGTTGATTTAACCCACTTAAGAATTACATGGGTAGTACTAATGATAGGGGTAGCATAGGAAGGAGGCAGAGTAGAGGCAGCCAAATCACACAGACTTATTTATTGTCAAACCCACATGGATCTATGGCCAAAAGTGTTGTACTACGTGTATACGCAGAGAAAGGGAGAGAATGGAGTAGGTAGGTGATAGTTGTATAGGTAGGTAGTTTAGAAAGCAAGGAAAATAAACTCATTCGAAAAGTACACATTATTAGTATTATCATCATAGTATCAGAGGCTGTCTTGTCCTGAACGGAACTACACACATAAACCAACTGCATTACATCACACTGCTCTAACTGACTACCTAAAACTGCACAGCAGTCTGTGCACTACAATAGTAAACCCAAGTTGATTCCATCCATCCCATCTTATGCGCATTATATAAACAAGTTTTCCCATAAACGAAACTTTTCGATGGGAACCTAAGCTAACGTACCTAAATAAGGCTTCAGCTTACTAAAGAAAAGGGAAAGCAGAGCCAAAAAGCAAATGCTATTTAGACATGTAGTTTTGTATTAGTATTGCTTCTGCATTCCAGTTACTACTAAGTACTACTTAACTATTGATATAATTTGACTATACAAACTACAGAAGAGAAGTGTAAATAGCTACGCATGCTATATAACTATACTAATAAATGTAATTTAGATGCATTTAGCAGAAAAGACAGATCAGTAAGTTTTCGGGATCTTACATACATATATATTGCAGAAATGCCATTATCAAAGAAACATGTATGCAATAATATATAAAATACTATTACTAAGTACCTTAGGGACTGTGTGTGTATAATACTAGTAGTGGAGTGAAGCCGAGTTCAGTAATTACCTTCTACAAGTTTGTTTGTGAGTCGATTAAAGTGGTTGCTGGATATCATGAGAGGAGAGAGAGAGAAGGAAGTTAGCTGGAGGGAGCTCATCATTTCACTTCACGTTCTATCACATCACATCACTTGAGCTCACAGTCAGAGCAGACCCTCTTGTTAATAAACTTCTAAGATTATCATTTGATAATGGAGTTTTGCCTCTCATTTGTCGCCTCGCTGAAGTATACTTACACTGCACTATATCTGCATGCATAATGCATGGATTCTAACTAATGTGCTTTCTCTCTCTGCGTACTGCGAACCTGGACTGTCCCAAATAAAAGATGTACTATGCAGTATTTATGTCTAAAAGTATCTACTCCTATATAACTATAGGTAGTAGTATTTTGTCAGCAGGTAGTATACAGTCCGATGATGCTATAGGACATAGATTTATAATTGTATGTCAGACCAAAGCATATCGTCAGGATTTTCCTCTAAGCTCACCGTCATCACTTTGTTAATGAAAGGGACATTTACCACGGAAGCAAGCGAGAGATAGGAATTAAATACCATTTACTGAAATGTTCACACACGGAGGAGGCAGACAGGGAGCAACCAACTAACTCACTCCCTCAGTCAACTCTACTAACGCCTTTTAACTAACTTATAGTAGATAATGCTAACACACAGTTGATTGCTCTCCTAAGTTAGGCACGTATCGTATGATGATAATATTAGGGATATCCCGTTACAGCCCATAAACAATTATAAATTGCTTTCACCTTTGACAATGACAGAGATAATGATATCAATTCCGAGAGCCCTACACAGCTATAAAAGAGGACACACAATAGACTAGTCTCGTGTCGTGTCATGCGTGTCCCTAATGTACCCGCTCTCACCAACAGTTATAAATACGTGCAGACCGTCACCAGCTAAAGAAAACCTACTAACTAACTAATAAGTGCCTAAATTGTAGTCTAAACCGTCCCCTGGACATGCATAACTTAGCAATATTATATTATCCTCAATTTAGGCATCGTATGTACTTAACTATATACTTTTTCTATACTTACTTATCTACTTTGAAAGCTCCTTTATACTATACACTATAGTTCTGCATGGTAGAGAAGATACCTAAGGATATTTTGTTGCTACTATCATCTTTCAAAGGCTAACAGACCATTTACCTAGTATTTCATCATTTACAAACTCAAGGATACTATCAACGTACATTGAACCTTTCTCTAGTATTTATTTGTAATATGATTTTCTGGCAAAAAGCTTTTTGTTTAATGGTGTACATGGTACAAAGACTATAAATACTAGTTAAACATAGGAATCACTATGTACTCAAGTACATTTAAGGGTGACATGAATAATTTAGCTACATAGAACTACAGTCATTAACCTGAGTAAAGGAAAAGTCATTTTTGAGTCGTTTAAAAATGTAGTAATGTTTCCCTGGAAAATGAGTTTAGGCATGCTATCATCCAGGTAAGATAAAAATTCATAACTAAAAATGAATCACAAAAGTCGGTGCCAGCTAAGCACTACTAAACCTGCCTAGATATGCATGTTCTATTTCATCCTTTAAATTACATGTGCTACGCTGTATACCTATGTATGTGTTGTTGCAAGTTTCTGGTTTCAATCTCAATGCGTTAACCCTTTCCCTCAGGCAACATAACAATGGATATCCAAAATTACCATTTTTGGGATAGTACTAAGCTCCTGCATCCTCACTCAACTCTGAAACTGTCGAGTAACACAATGAAACAATATTTGTGATATGTTTGTGATACGCTATCCAATATGATATCTGTCGTTTCCGTAATTTTAGATTTGGGATTTAAAATTCCAGTCTTTTCCATACTGGTAAAAGGAATGTGAAACTTACGTTTGCTATAAGTACCTACGTAAAATTTCATTGATAGTTCTACTCCAAAATTTAGAGTTCAATAAATGATCCCAATAAGTAGTACAAAAAGCATATTGCTATTCAAAGATAATCTATGTACAAGGGCCCAAAAGCGATGACAATTTGGCCTCTGGGCCACCGAAATTGTGGCTGATGTCGCCAGAGTCGAAAAAATATGTAAATTACATACAAAAAGGAGGGGGAAACATTTACGTGTAATTTCGCAAAATATACAATGCGCATCGTTTTAGTGTTCTGATTTCGAGCCTTCCATAGTACAAGCTCAAATAGAAAGCGTAAATCAAAGCGTTTTGGTAGTTATCCTTGGGAAGTTGATATATTTCGATTTTTAAAGAACGACATTGTGTCCATATGAATCACGACGAGATTAGAGGGACAACCAGTTCGTTATTTTGCAAGGAAACAGGAAATCGCTATGTACAGAGACCTTGTGAATTCATTCTACAGAGAAATTGTTTAGCTGTCTTTATATATCATTGAAAATCAATGATCAATTGCACAATAAATTGAGAATAGTAGTCAGCAGTGTAGGATTGGTAAGTTTGGGATTTGATTAAATTAAATTTAGGATTGTCGGTGTTTGATTCACATTTTGTTTGGCATAGTCTATCCTTTGTTCAGGAAGGAGGAGAGGAAATGGATAATGTTACATGGCAGGCTCTCCTGTCGTAGGTGTAGGTACATGTAAGTGTTTGGAGGAAAGGAAATTGAGTTGAATTGAGAATAGATTGAGGAGACGACAGCATTCATTTCCAATAAAGTGACGCTAAGTAGCAATATTAGTGAAGCATTACTGCTCTGGCGCTGAGCGAGATCTAAATTGAAAGTTAACGTAATAAAAAAGGCTATTATAACTTAATTGAAAGACATTTCTGTTCATAATGAGTAATGAGCTATGTAATTCGAAACAAGGGCAATTTCTCTTTCTACAAAAGGAAAAGTTAAATTTGAGTTTAGAGCCTACACTTTACATTAAACAGTACATAGGGTGTGGATGAGTGGTTCGTCTAAGTATAGAGTGGTAGTTAAATAGAGTCATATTTAGTAGCATAGGTATGTAGATGGGTAGATGGAGAGGAACACACGGGAACAATAAGGGAAACTGGTGGAATCTATAAGGACGCAACGAGGCGAAGGGAATCAAGACAGACAACACAAAAGAGCTTAATTGCCTGCCTCTCACTGACTGACTATGGAAAATCCCGGAGAGAGCTCCCACGGTTTAATATGCAAATGTGCCACAGTACTTTTTCCTATCCGCATTTCATTTCATTCGAGTTTCACTGCCAAGCCAACAATAAAATGCCTCATGTCACCACTCACCACGTCACGTCGTCAGCCATTTTATGGCTTAAGCTAACTACACGAAAATTTCCCTTTCTCTCCTACTTTCTCCAATTCAGGACTTTCTCTGAATTATATCCCCCAATATACTATGGTTAACTATCCCTGCTATTATCTAATATCGTGGAATATAATATTTCAGAGATCTACTTATACTTTGCAAGTTTACTGATGTACTTAATGCGAAGACAGGGAAGTGAGAGCGGCAAGGCAAAGAACTGAAACCCGACTATTTAGATCCGCGAGTAAGTGCCTAAACGAAAGAAAGTCGACTCACTTGACTAAAACTACTACAAATACAACACTACTAAGTACTACTACTCCTCCTCTCTCTGTCCCCCTCTCTAAGTAGGCATCTTATCTTTATATTATTAAACTCATACACATAGTTATGCTCAGGATCTGTTTAGTGTTTAAATAGACATACAATAAGTACCTACAATATGTATGTATGTAATCCGCATACATATTTTTGTATATATATGACTCCAACTTTCTCCCTTTGGACTGGATATGCTTTACATTACAGATCCTCTGCATCTCCAAAGCTAAGTAATTACGATTTTGGAGATTTGCCAGGTTGAAAAAATTACCGAGACTTTAGTTCTTTTCCCATTGTTCTCTCTTCACTTTCTATTCCTCGAATACTACAATACACACACACACACACTCAGTAGTCCTACTACTACTATTTACAATAGCTTTGTTTGTACTCGTAGCTATTATAGTAGACAAGTACCGACAAACTTGCATATACAGTTCACAGAAAACAAGAACTTGACTCGAGGCAAAGCCAGGGAACCAAATCTCTAACAGAAAGTGCCACTCTTTACTTTATGGCAATCTTTCTATCATCTTGTTTACTGTTTACAATATTACAGCCTTTACTTACTCCACATCTATATGTACCACTTTAACATACTTGACATTTTTGTTTCCATTTTGTTTTATGGCTTTCCTCCTTTGTAATGAAACTTTTTCATCTAAATACTACTTACATATTTACATAACGAACACATTAACAAAGCGTTTCTTGTGATACCCACATTGCCATTAAAATTGATAGCAGCATTTCTATGGAAAATTCTTGATGCATATACATTCTCATTTTTTTCAATTATGTGTATTTTAACTAAGGAGTTTGCACAATTCTCATTCCATTTCCCCCACCATTTCAAACGTCGGTTATGAAACAATGGAAGATTCAATTTTATTCTGTAATAAATTACAACCAACTCGTACCTTTTTCTTTGTGACATTTACTTCTCTTGCTATTTCCCTCTCAACTGTGTGATATACTTACAAAAGCGCCCCTACTCTACTTTACTTTGACTAACGATAAGTAAGAGTGAAGCTGGAAGGAGTAAACTATGCACATTCAACTCTACTGAATTTTAATATATTCTCTTTGAAAGACAAAAAACACTTTCCTATTTTACCGTCTACAACTTTGTGCTTACAGAATAATACTATCACGACCTACTCTTACATGTTGCCGAAACTAGGGAAAACTCTTGCTCTTTCATTTAAATTGAACGTAGGATGAGAGTTAGGACATCCGAATGCTCCAGTTGCTCAAAGAAAGGTAACAGTGACAGACCAAACTACCTTTAGCCGTGCCTGCATCTCAGATCTATGTAGCAACACCCAAATTGAGACAGAGACACATGTGATACTCGGACTTGAAATAATTTAGGGTTTCACTTAGATTAGGCTCAGGTGTCCTTACAAATACTGCCAGTATTGGACAGTCACTAGGAAAGACACTTTAACTGACACTGCAGAAATCATTCAAACTCCATGTGGCACTATTTAATTATTGACCATTTTTGTAATTGTGTATGCATCTAGTAGAATTCATTATTAATTCAAAGAGACTAGATAGCTATTGTATACATACTTTAACTGATTGTCACAAAATTGTTATGTCATCCTCTACAGGGCTTATTGCTTACAACCTACAACATGGGCAATACTTAATGTATTAATAATCATCATCTATAAATAATACTGGTTCCTATGTCGCATGTGGGTATCTACGCCATGGATGTTGAAGCTTTTTGTTGAAATTGTTTCCAACTGAATAATCGTATAAATTATCAAATAACATCATTTACGACGAAAACAGGATTAATAAATATTATGTGCTTCATATATAAAGTTTAATGACGTATGAGATTGGCTCGAATATTACATCTAGATCCATGGTCATCACCCATCTGAAAAGAGCATCATCATATGCGACACATGTATAATAAGTCATATGATCATAAGCGACAATTTTAATGTTTTCCCAATAGTATATCTGTCAAACATTACATCATTGTTTGAAACCATAAAATTGCATTGCTAGAGGTGTCTTTTAATTTTTCAAATATAATGGATTACTATGAAAATGACTTTCAGATTTATATACATATCAAAAGCATTGTACATGATATGCGCAGATAGCCCTTTAATTACAATTATAGCTATAATTTAGCCAAACAACTACCTATGTCAATATGGGTTATATCGAAAATAGGTAAGCCAACTACCTATATACTGAAATATTTAAAGTCTTTACTTTCCATACAGTACTTAAGAAATGAGGAAACTACATGAAAATTAAAATTGTCGCTTATGATAAAATAACCTCAATTCATTTTAAAAAGTGGCGTTTATAATGATATGGCCCTCGAATTTCGACCCCTAAAAGAAATACTTTCCGTGTACCTACATTGACAAGACGTGTACCGTTTGAAAGCCCGTTTAGATGACTATCAATTAACATCATAAAACATGACATTTTCAAGCCAAAACCGGAATGAGATAATTTCTTGCGACCCATGTCTAAAATTGATTCATTTAAACATTATAAATCACAAATTGTGATTTTTGTCTAATATTATTTTACAAGGACTTCGTTTGTATCGTTTATCCATAGACTATGACGTGTAGCTTTCGACAAAAATCCGTACTGTGGTCCCAGAAGACTCAGGCCTATATCACTTTGAATAAATTGCTTCAATTCGTCACAAATGGTGTCGTTTATGATGACTTGACCCCTCAATTTCCGAACCCTAAAATAAATACTTGAAACGTAGGTACATTAAGAAGACTTACACCATTTAAAAGGTCGTCTTAATGACTATGAAACATAACCTAAATATTGTAAACGCTGAACCCATCTGTAAAATGGTAGAGTTTTAAGTCAAGTCATAAGTTTATTAATTTTGAATTTATGAATTACAAAATGTGATTTCATGTTAATATTGTTTTACATTACAGAAGACGCATCTATAGTATTATAACATGCACTGTATTTAGAGAGATCGACTTTCTTTTTTGCATACGTTGAGTTAATGCCATAAATACAAAGATTGCTTATAAATCTTATTGTAAATGGTGGAATATAATTTACTCCTTTAATGAAGTTGGCGTTGGCTTCATTCTAAAAGATTTGCTTGAAAGTAGTCCCAACGAAATGGGCTGAAAACATGAAAAACTGGCTTTTGCAACATTAAAATATAGTAGAAACTCCTGCAAATGTCAATTGGTTGAAAAACATTAGCTGAAACTAGAATTAACACATTCAGAAATACCGAAATAGATTTTCGGAGATTTTTCTAAATCTTTTCATGTAATATTGCCGAGTGTAACTTTTAACAAACTTTAGAAAGGCTTATGCCACTTGGCAGTTTTACATCCAGAAATTGCACTCCCGGCTCTTCAAATACATCTGCTCATTACAGCCTGTACTTAGTTAAATATACGATTTATATAACACAAGTTCATTACAAAATATTCCATTTACCATCTTAGTAACTTATTTCAATTTCTCTTTCATCTCAGCTTGCCTGTTATTTTATTTTATGATGCATGCAAACACTTGCACCATCACGTTATATAATAGTAATACACTAGCATAATTTGTACTTCGAGAACAAAGATAATAATTTTGGCAGAGTCTTAAATCTTAAATTCATGTCTTAGCTCTCAAGTGTGCACCATAAAGGTAGGCATAATTTTAACTTTTAGTCTAAAGCTGGTTGTATGAATTTAGTGCGAACGACGATATGTATTAAGAATGCTGGTTTTACACCGGAATTCTGGGAACGGTATTCAAAGTACAGTACTGCATTATCCAAATGCAAGTTTTATATCTCTGCTTTTAAGTAGAAGCGAGAGAGATGTCACATAATTGCTATTGCTAGTCTCCTGTATCTCGACGAATATAAATCATTTCATTTTGCATTAAGGAAATTGATTCTATCTACTTACATTTGCTAGATGTAGGTAGGTACTAAGTAATAGGTTCTATTGCGGTATATATATCTTGGCATATAAAATCACCCGACGAGGTAACTATTTGTACTGGGCATGTGGGCATTATAAATGGAGCCAATCTATAAGTATAAATCAGGTTGATTTACTAGTATAGTACCTAGCCATATAGAATTTAAAGCCTTCCTAGCAAATCAATGTTACTTTCTCTAGTTTCTCTTGACTTTCGTTGGAATTATTGGTACAAATGCACCCTTGTCGCAGATGGTACTCAAAATGTTACTTTTTCTATAATAAATGTAATGTAACAAAGTATATGCAACGATATACAAATACTAAAGGTAAAAAACAACAAGAAAGAACCATATTCCTGGTACTCTATACATTTTACTACAACATGATTTTTTATATTCCTGTAAATACTTAGAATTACATGTTTCCTCCATTTCCTTCGGCCGTTAGCCTCCACTCTACAGAGGCAGATGACTTGTTTTAGTGTACACTTACAAAAGACACAAACTGTAATACAATCCTATAGGCCCTATTATTAATATCACACTGTTAACAATGCGCAATATAATATTAGTAAAGTGGTATAGTGTGGAGGAATTGTATAACTTTCTAGTGATTATTGAGTGACAAATAGTAACTGTAGAATAGCACTTAAAAGAACTGATGGTATACAATAATACTCAGAATCTATAATGTCAATAGAATCTTGGTTACCATTATCCTGCAAAAATATGTTCTCGTATTACAGCAAATAACGGAGTCGTTGGGAAGAACCTATTGAATTTATACCCCACTCCACTCTATAATTATTGTTAGCTTACGCAGTTATGTAAGTACAGGAGAGCTATAGACGCGCATTGTGCACTCTTCACTAGATCAAATAATAATACGTTGAAAAGTTCACATAGCTAGGAAGTTGAAAGAGGAAGTATTGTAGCGGAAAGTTAATAATATAATGATTTGACGAAGAATACTTATTTTGTTAGTGAGTGGATGAGTGAGCCGTCTCTTTCAAGTGAAAACGCCAACACTTGAACTACTAAGCCGTATTCTATTCCATTGTGCTTTTCCTAGAGTTTCAATCAAATAAGTAATGCCATAAAAGGAGCAGTCTTAGAAAAGAGCCGTTGACTGCTACACTTCACTAGAGTCTTACTGAGGGTTCCCTACAGTAAAAAGCGAATTATTTCTGAATAGGTTTCAGTTTGTTTGCAGATTTCATCGCTTCCCTTTCTTTATAATCCCAGAGTATTATGTATCACTGTATTATGAGAAGTATCTATTCTTCATAGCCCACAATAACCAGTACTATCACATTTTTCAAAAGTATTTACTAATACTACTCCTAGAAGTTTCTAAACCCATGGTATGTACTTGACATGATACTATTATATAGCTTTTTCTACTGAAAGATATTAATATGAAGTGACCGGCCTATTTTCTTATAATACCTAGTAATCTGTGTAAATGGCTATGACTACAGTTCATATATTCGAATTTTGTAGGAGAGTATTATTGCAATATATTGTGTTCTCTGCTCCTTTTCTGCTTGAAAATCATCCCAGACTGGAATTCATGACATGCATCATTACACCAAATGACGGGCCCCTAAAAAGTTAAAGCGACAAAGTCGGGCGGGACTGTCATCATAAGAACTGTCTTAGAAAAATATATAATACCCTTGCACAATATATAAGTTCCACCAGTCAGTATTTTGTACGTATTAGTACTATATGAGACTTTGAGGCTGATCCATCGAGTCAGATATGACATTCAACACGAAAATCATGTGAAATTCAAGAGTCATTCTATAGATAGATACTGCTCAAATGCAAACAAAACACCTACAATAAAAGTAACTGTTACACTTGGAATGATGCAGAAGAGAGGAAAGTTGTTGAGATGTGTCTACTTGAGTATATATTGTAGTACTAGGACAATAAAGTATTTTTGAAACTGTCTCCATTTTATATTAGAAATATATTGGCTATAGTGTTGTTATATAGATTTCTCTCTTCCATTAAGTATACACAAGAACATCACATGACACTAAAACTCCATTCCGAACTACTAAAATAAGGTACAGTCGACTATAAGAGACACATGGGGAAATTGAAAAGAATTCAGGCGTGACAGATGGATCATTTCCCATTAGCAGCCTCACTGAATCTCATTTTTGTGTGCTTTATTCCACTGTGAGATTATATGGGGCGAGCATTAGAGAAAATTGAGTTTTCTTTATACAATATAATGTACATGTGCCGCCAAGAAAAGAAAAGAAAGCCAAGTCACTCGAACATTTTGCCAAATACAGATACACTAGAAATGTTGTACATAGTACTACAACAAATATTGTGTGCATGAACAAGGAGACAAAGTAGCCAAAGTAAACGTAGCCAAGTAAAACCAGTCAAAACCACTGTAACAAGATACGGGGACGAAAACCACATCATGCCATGCAAGGAATGCAACTAAGTTAAGGAAGGCCAACTAAAGGAACTCTTCAAGACTAAGATGTTCCTCCGGATTTTAACAAGTAGCATCTCTTCTGTATCACACATGGGGTTTCATTCCTACTCTAGTATTCCCTATTATTTTGTTTTGTTCTACTTACTCCCAAGTAGCTCTTGTCTTTACACGTTTGCATTTACTATTTACTGTATTGTGGGCTCAGTGGTAATAGCGAGTAAGTACAATGCCCAGCTATAAATACATATAAGTTAAAATAGAAGAAAAGCTCTATTCTCTGTATCACTTACTCTGACATGAGTCAAGTTGAGACGAGAGCATGAATGTAGTAGTAACAACAAACATCTATTCCTTCATTCACTGCTTATGTTCGTCTCTATACTTTCATTGTATACTTAACTGTATACTTTAACTAGTTCAATGGCTATCTCTGTGTGTTACTTTTAGCTATTGTATATCTACTAGTAAAGACGCAGATAACATATCACTAACTATATAATATAGAAATGACAGAATAAGTGTAACAATAGATATATACCAACACACAATGATAACTTAACTATTTCTAAGACTAGAAAACTATAAAACATACACAACTACTACATTAGGAATTAGAGGGAAAAAAGTCAGCAAAGGACTCTGACCAAGTCGAGAATGGAAACTTAGTCACTCCACCCGGCTCCTCACACTCCTCACTATTACTACAACAGTTAAAGTATCTAAATATTATATACAATACGTTCCCAGTCTCTGTTTTGTTCTGTCGTCGTATCTGCAATACTAAGGCATTGTACTCTCTCCTCCTTGCATTGTGTTTTAGTTGAGTGATAAGAAAGAGAGTCACACCAACGGGGGAAAGTAACTTTCTTTTCTTGGCTTCGTTTGCTCGAAAGAGTCAGAAGGAAGCCAACGAAACCAGCAGAACAAGAGCCAGCCGATGCATACAGCTTGTAGTGCATTGCAGCCCAGTTCTGCCATCCTTCTTCTTCGAAAAGAGTTCAGTTTTAGTTTCTTGGTCGAAGGAGAGCTCAGATCACACGAAAAAACTATACTTATACTTACATACTTACTTAGCTAGTTCCAATTCCATAGGGTGCGGCAAAAGTTTTACAATGTACTGTCGTGTCAACTGTACACTGTGCCAGCCAACCCATGAGTATCTATTCTATTTGCTTTTTTAGATACATGCATTACTGCCTACAATGCTACTTACGTGAAATTCACATCTATAACTTCACCACTCCCAACTATCCAAGGCTTTAAACTTCTCCGGAGAAATGAATTTATGTTGAATTCAATTGAAATACGGGCTCGGCTCTTCTTTTGGTTTCCTCTCCTCTCTCCCTGGCCATACCACACCGCACCAGACAGACGAGTCTCGACCCAACTCACCCGAATAAACCAATGCCTTCTTAACGACTACGTGTTGCAGTAAAAAAAAACTTTGATCTCTTTTCTTGCAGCAGTGCTACTTTTTACTTCATTACGGAAATGTACTTACCTATATGCATGTACTACTCCGTACCGTTCTACTTTTTATCTCTACATTATATGCAATGCAGGTGTTTCGTAGCACAAATTCATATTGTAGTATATTTATATCTGTTCATATAAATATATTTAGTTTACAGTAGTGCAGTGTGAAGTAATTACTGCAAGCTCAGATCTGCACGTACACTGATCTGATCTTAACCTTGGTGACTTAGGGGCGTTTTCAGTTCATTCGTCTCTTCTCATCTTATGTATGTAATATGTATGCACTTTATCTTTTTGTTCTGTACTTTGTTTCTGAATGTCTCTTAATAAAGTCGTAGTTTATTATCGTAGCAATTTGTGTCATAATTGCTCATCATAATACAACATTTGGCGCAGCCTGCTTTCCGTTTAAGCCTGTTTTTGCGTGTTTTGTTACCCGTGT
The DNA here is from genome assembly GCA_020055645.1 of Tomocerus qinae. Lineage (NCBI taxonomy): Eukaryota > Metazoa > Arthropoda > Collembola > Entomobryomorpha > Tomoceridae > Tomocerus > Tomocerus qinae. The sequence continues at coordinate 103,352,132 of CM034546.1, read as the reverse complement.
CACGGAGTACTTTCTACTATGCCTGTTGGCAAGTTGTCCCCTTTCAATGAGTCGTGTGACGACATAGACTCTTATCTTGGCGTTCTGCAGAATTACCTGCAAGCCAACGACGTGGATGTATCCACTAAGGACGGTGAGATTAAGGCAAGGTCCATATTATTGTCTTCCGTTGGCCTCTCTACCTACAGTGTCCTTTGTTCGTTAGTGTCACCGGATAAACCGGAAGCTTTAAGTTTAAAGTCCTTGGGTGATACTTTAAAAGGTCATTTTAAACCGGCTCCAAAGCCATTGCTGAGCGATTTAAGTTTTTTAGTCGCAAACAACGACCTGGTGAATCAGTTACTCTGTTTCTCTGAGTTACGTAAGTTGGCAATAACTTGCAAGTTCGCCGGTTTGGATATTTCTTTACGTGACCAGTTTGTTTTTGGCCTTTTGTCTGAGGCTGCACAGAAACGGCTCTTTTTGGAGGATGACAGTCTCTCTCTCCAAAGCTGTTTCAATTGCAATTAGCCAGAGTCTGCTGAAGCCAGTACTCAGCTAATTCGTTTGTCGGGAAGTTCCCAACCTGAGTCTCCTTCCAGTGCTACGCACCAAGTTGGTCGTGCGAAAATTCTTTCACCGGGAAGAAAGCCCCGGCGAAAGCTACTGGGAAAGTGAGTTGTCCCAACTGTGGCAAAGCCCACAAGAAGGCAGACTGTCCCCACGGGGACGTTACTTGTTTTAAGTGTTCAAAAAAGGGGCATTTTTCTAAATTTTGTAGATCTGGTGCTGCTACCGGTACACAAAATAAAAACAGTGGTAATAGCAGTAACAATAACAGTAACGTGCACACAGTTAAAAAAATTTCTCCAAGTAACCGTACCATTTTAATTCCATTATTTGTCAACGACACACATCATGATATGGAATTGGATACCGCTTCAGGTACAAGTTTTGTTTCGTCGGAATTTTGGAAAAGTTTGGGTTCCCCCCAACTTAGTAAGTCTAATGTTGTTTTTCAGACTTACACCAGTGAGAAATTCCATGCAAAGGGGAAATTTAAGTGCGTAGTGAAATACAATAATCAGACAGTCGAACATTTCCTGCATGTGGCAGATGGTTCTTCGCTGTTTGGGCGAGACTTAATTAATTCCTTTCAAATGGATTGGAATAGCATTAAGTCTCAGTGCTCCCAGTTCCAAGTGAATCGGCTGTGTAGTTCCGATAATTTGAATTCATTGTTGAATGAATTCTCAGATGTGTTTGATAAACCTGTCGGCACCATTAAAAATTTCAAAGCCAAGTTAGTGCTTCGAGATGATGCTGTCCCACGGTTTTTCAGAGCCCGTCCCCTTTGCTCTTCGTGACAAAGTGGACAAGGAACTGGAACGCATGGAACAGTTAGGTGTAATAAGTCGAGTTGCTCATTCCGATTGGGCTTCTCCTTTGGTTGTTGTACCAAAACCCAGTGGTGGTGTTCGTATCACTGGTGATTTTAAGCGCACTATTAACAATCAATTGTGTGTTACTCAATATCCCTTGTCACGTGAAGAGGATATTTTTGAATCAGTCTCCGGTGGCGATACATTTTCGCAACTGGATGGTCCTGATGCCTTTCACCAAGTCGAAATGGATGAAAGTTGTAGAAAGTTTCTCGTAGTGAGCACACCTCGAGGTTTATATCAATATAATGTTTTGCCCCAAGGCATAGCCTCCTCACCTGCTATTTTTCAGGAACTGATGGACAAAATGTTAAGTGACATTGATATGTGTCGTTCGTTTATTGATGACGTAATTTGCTCTGGTCGCAACCAAGCCGAGCATCTTATTAATTTACGAAAAGTGTTTGAGCGAATGCGGGAGTGCAATTTTCGACTCTCTCGTTCCAAGTGCAAGTTTATGGAGCCCAGTATCAAATTTTTGGGTCGCCTAATTTCATCGGATGGTCTACAGCCTGACCCCTCCAAGGTGGATGCAATCATGTCTATGAGACCGCCGAAGGATTTGTCCGAAGTTAAGTCGTTTTTGGGACTTGTCAACTTTTATGCAAAGTTCATTCCCAATATTTCTGATGTCAGTTCCCCGCTTGTCAATCTCACTCGTAGTGGTGTTGAGTGGAAATGGACTAGTCAGTGCCAGGCAGCATTTGCCCGTATAAAAAAATGTGTGTCGTCTGCTGGAGTTCTCGCTCATTTTCAACAGACAATTCCAATTGGAATATCGTGTGATGCGTCGTCGGTGGGATTGGGTGTTGTCCTTTTCCACAAGTATGCCGATGGCAGTGAAAGGCCTATTGCATATGCTTCTAAAACTCTTTCTTCTGCAGAACGTAATTATTCTCAGATAGAAAGGGAGGGTCTTTCTATTGTTTTTGGAATGAAAAAGTTCTTCCAATATTTGTGTGGTCGTCGATTTTTGTTGGTCACCGATCACAAGCCACTGTTGGCTATTTTTGGCAATAATCGTGAATTACCTCCCTTGGTGGCTACTCGTCTGCATCGTTGGAGTGTCTTTCTCAGCCAATTCCAGTATGACATTATTTATCGTAATACCATGAATCATGGTAATGCGGATGTGTTGTCTCGTTTGCCTCTCTCTGACTGTTCTCCGGCAGACAAGCAAACTGATTTTATTGTTCGGCAAATTAGGGAAAGCAATCCTGTGACTTCTAAATTAGTGAAATTTCGCACGTCCCGGGATCCTCTTTTGTCTAAAATAATACGTTACATTTCCAGTGGTTGGCCCACCGCCGCCTCCCAAGTTTCAGTGGAAATAAAACCATATTTCAGTCATCGTAATGAACTTACTTTGGAACAGGGAATTGTTATGTGGGGTGTTCGTGTCGTCGTCCCTTCAACTCTTCAGTCTGATGTCCTTCGTCAACTTCATGAAACTCATCCTGGTATAGTTCGTATGAAGTCCATTGCCCGTCAATATGTGTGGTGGCCGGGTATAGACAATGACATTGACATTTTGGTGAAAAGTTGTGTTTCTTGTGCGGAGCATAGAGCCAATCCTCGTGTTGCTCCTCTCCATCCCTGGTCATATCCCGAGAGGGCTTGGCAGCGTCTACACATAGACCTTGCTGGTCCTTTTTGCAACAATATGTGGTTAATTGTTGTTGATGCTTTCTCCAATTGGCCCGAAGTGTATAACATTGGTCATGACTCTACGTCGGGGAAAGTCATTAGTTGTGTTCGCGAAACTTTCTCTCGTTTTGGCATTCCTGAAACCATTGTCTCTGATAATGGCCCCCAGTTTGTGTCGAAGGAATTCAGCGAATTTTGTGCGCGGAATGGAGTTCGTCACACTACCAGCAGTGCTTACCATCCTCGTAGTAATGGGGGAAGCCGAGCGTTTTGTACAGTCATTTAAAAACGCATTAAAACGGGGTGACAAGTCCAATGTTAATTTGTCGCTGTGCAATTTCTTGTTGAATTATCGCACAACTCCCCATAGTACTACTGACGTGTCACCGTCAGAGTTGTTGTTCAAGTTTCGGCCTAAGACTCTTATGGATCTTCTTCGTCCGGATGTCCATACTCGGGTTCGTGTGAAGCAGGAGCTGCAACAGGAATCTTTCCAGGGAAAGTCCCCCCCTCGTGATTTCCAAGTCGGTCAATCAGTGTGGGTCCAAACTTTCTCTGCAAACTCCAGAAGTGGTCTAAGGGTACCATAGTTCGTTGTGTGGGTCCTGTTTCCTATCATGTAGATGTCGCGGGTCGTGTCATGAAACGTCATGTGGATCATATTTTATCAGGGGAAGTGGCGGAATTTATTCCCACCCAGATAAATGTTCAGCCAGGGCCGTCTCCCCGACCATCTGCCCTCCACACCAGTGAAGGTGGAAAGCGGTAGTGCACCTCCGTCTCCGTCTGTTCACGAGGCCACTACACCCCCTCCTCCACCAACCACTCCACCAGTGTCTCCGTCGGCAGCAGCACATCGTCCGCAACGTAAACGTATTCCCATTGATCGTTTACAGTATACCTAGTGTTCTTAATAAGTGTGGAGGAAATGTAGTATATTTATATCTGTTCATATAAATATATTTAGTTTACAGTAGTGCAGTGTGAAGTAATTACTGCAAGCTCAGATCTGCACGTACACTGATCTGATCTTAACCTTGGTGACTTAGGGGCGTTTTCAGTTCATTCGTCTCTTCTCATCTTATGTATGTAATATGTATGCACTTTATCTTTTTGTTCTGTACTTTGTTTCTGAATGTCTCTTAATAAAGTCGTAGTTTATTATCGTAGCAATTTGTGTCATAATTGCTCATCATAATACAACACATATTCTCCCATATCATAGGATCTTAAGTCACTACTCAAAAACTACTTTCGCTTTAAATTGCTATAATATCACTACAATAGTTTCTTTCGAGTGAACAATTAAGTTAGTAGCTTGTAATTAGCTACAGAGCTCTTTGAAAGTGAATTATATACCTATACGTTTCCATTTTTAGGCCTACCGTAATTGCAAAATTGAAAAAATGCTCGTAAAAGCAGATGGCTCAAGAGTTCTTGTGTGCATATGACGCAAAGTGAATTCATTAAACCACTTTTACACTATTCTGTACAATCCTCGTAGCTATTCATAAGCTTTGCAAAAGAATATCTAACAAGTTTTTTAACTGTTCACTTTTCTAACAAAACATTCATGGCCCATGACTGATCAACAGAAAGCTGTAGTTGGCACTAGCCAGATTAAAAACTACCTAAGGACGTCACAAAACACAGAATGCTTACATATTTATGATACAGACTTAAAAAGTCAACTAAACTAGCATTATCTTCACATACAACTGTTTACCATTCATATAAAATATGTAGGTACCTAGCCGTATAAGTAGCAACTTGCTTCGCAGCTTTAACTGTATAAGAATGTTTTTGTGGATCTGTCTGCCTATCCATCTATGCATTCTTTCCCTCATTCTTCTGCACCAGCTGTGAGTGCAGGAATTCAACTGTAACACACAATTCTACTGACAAGGAAACCACTCCACTTGGTCAAATCAAATTGTATGAAAGTCTGAGATAATGCGGCTGCTGATGTATGAGCAATGCCTTTGTGAGGAAACTCCGATCTTACTTGGACAAGTTGTAAATTGTTTTATACTGATCAAAATACATGGCCATTTTATGGAGCATTTCAACTGGAATTTTAAGAGTTGCTAATGAAATGTAGAATCTCTTTAATTTTCCTACGCAATAATATCGCTTATTGAAGGTAGTACGTCATTCAAACTGGGTTAAGAAATAAAAAACAAAATAACAGTAGGTAAAATAGGTTAAGGAAGTTGCAAAAGTTGGTATTCGAAATTTTTCTTAGAGAAATGTACCATGAAGACTCCTTGTGAGTGGTATTTAATTTGAAAGCAACATATTGGAACCTTTTTTTACATTGCGTTTGCAATGGTTTATTTTTTAGGTGAAGCCATCATTCAATGTGTATGTAATTTATAAAATTGGTCTAGTTCTAGAGGATTGCGGTTATATGGTTTTATAGGGAAGTCAAAGAAAAAGAAATGTCTGGAGGAATGTTTACCTGTAAGTGGAACGTAAATGTTAAGATACAAACAATCTTCACTCTGGTTGGCAACGAGCATGGGAAGAAGTCTCTTGAGCTGAGCAAGCCGTCCCTTGGGCATCGTTTTAAGAGTCTCTGTCTCATTCTTTATGTTTGGCACAACTTGAGGACAAACGGGCGGTGGCTCTTCGTTCATTTTCGTGCCTGACCATGGCGAGCCACTTACAGGCGGCATAAGTCTCAAAGAGCCCACAGGCGGAGATGCATATGGCAGTCCTAAAAACACTTCAACTCCTTCATAGCCTTTGGGCAAGAAGACAAATCCACGAACGGGGCCAAAACGAGTTGTCACAACTCTTGGACTCCATTGTCTACTCACGGACTGGAGCAATTGAGGCTGGAGTAGGGAGACCACAACCACTCCAAGAAATACCACAAGAAATTCCATACTGCTAAATATATATCTCCTATTACTAAACAGTTCAGATAAGATAGTTGTTTGTATAGTAGAGCCCTGGAACTAGAGCATTCCAGTACAATGACACTCCATACTGAATACTTTTGTTTATCCTTACAGTAGTCTGTCACTGAGGATGGCAAAGGATTTTCTTGGGGGCTTGCCTCAAAAGTCTTTTCTTCCCTTCTCACTTGACTCGTTCCTCCATCGCAGTCTCCATTTATTTCAATTAGCCCAGATTCCCGACAGGCACATTCAATTCCAGGTTACAACTTACGCGATCAGTCATTCCATCACTAACTAATCCAATAATACTCCTCCTTTGATGTACTGAGTGATACAAAACCATCTATATTTTTAAATCTGCAGCGACTTTTACTACAGAAAATTGACAAATAGCACTGAAGGGGAAAACCAAAGAGGTTTGGAAAATTGCATCCTTTGTAAAATTTCCGGTTCGCTCACTTCACAGAGTTAATTAGTGCAGCGGGAGGATTTGAATGACAAGACGACTCCCACCCAACTTGAACTTGGTTTCTTCGCTCACTCATTGTCAGTAACTCCCGGAAGACATGGCAGCCCAGCCCATTATTGCTTCTTGGTCTAACAATTCTGTTGAAAAGTTTTCCAGCTCCCAAGATATATTCATACATTTCAATTGGTGAGGCACGGATTTCCCATGTTTTCTACAGATTGCCAATCTCCTCCCGAGAATTATGAATTACTCTCAATTTCCTTTCCGCTTGTCAGGGGAGAGTCAACTGTCACGCCAAGGAAACTTGAAAAATTGAAAGAAATCACAAAATTCAATTCATCTTTCATGATTTACAGTATTTTTTGTATAGTATGCATGCATTGATTAAATTGCTATCTCTTCGCAGGACTCTCTGAGAATAGATTTGTGCTATTTATGTAAACGTGTGTGCCAAGATGAAAGCTACATTGTTATGCCGCTTTCATTTCCGTGAATTCCCTAGCTATTCCCTTATGCACAATACCACCGTGGCTTTCTGGGACACCGTGATTCAATATTATACAAAAGGGATTCTAGGTACGTAAGCCAACCTATTTTCTATCTTCCATAACACATGCACACTCATATATGTAGATAAGTATGTTTTAGTTATACATTCGTGGACCTAAAAGTTTGTGGAAGAAAATGTAATGATTTCTTTGGACGTAAATGAAGACATGTATTATATAACGTGTGGGTTGCTCAACGCGAAAAACAAATTAAATTTCAATGCATGACATTTAGTTAGGAGGTTTTCTCAACGACAAACTTAACTACTAACCTTCTGCTCTAACTTAATTGCGTTGCTCCACCCGCAGTTGTCTTGTTGGGTTAATTAACTTCACAACAGAAATGTAATCTAGAGTCCCAATGTCCATACGGTACTAACCTCGTTCCATAATGTATCCCCTTTGTCTTAAAAGTACGTCGACTGTAGATAACAATGTTGTTTATAGTGTTAACAGTGCTAAGTGTCACGGAGAAAGTTAACCAACGTATTTAATGTGCTTATTATGTACTAAAGACATTGTACAAGAATCCAAAGTACAAAAGAAGTAAATAGTGAGTATCTATCTGTACATATAATGTGTAAGGACATACTTAGTTGAAAGCAGTACGCCAAAATAAGTATGTTTAACTATCCACTCAAGGTAATGCAATGCTAACGAAGCGCATACCTTCTATTTTCTTTGTCTCTCCCTCTCTGTCTACTGTAGGTATGTGTTTTCCAAACCAAAGCAAAGGGAATAACTAAAACCAAGATGACAAAGACACGCTGTTTATTATTCTGGACATTATCCCTTTCTTGTTTTCCGTGAGAACGGGAAATGAAATTAATTTTAGTGTACAAACTGCATGCTACTACTGACTGAGCCCAACGTAATCTACTTCTTCATTAGGATTTGACTCCGTCTCATGTTTTGTTTGCTTTCCAAACCAAAACAGTGAAATATATAGTGACTTAACTTATGGTAAATATATAGATAGGACCTTCTGGTTCCACTCCAGTGATGAATAAGAACAATTGCTCATGTCTTTCCGTAGTATGTTGTTTGTTATGCATTATATGCAGGTACATTATTCTCCTCTACATACTAGTAGTCAGCTCTGAGTTAAGGTTAGACTAGTACAGAGAGTTATATACAGGTGCGGGCTAGACTCCGTTGAAAACCGAGTAAGATATACGTTTTGCAATATGTATCCTTGCATTGCGGGCACATTATTACATAATTCAACGGGCTACTCCTTTCTATTTATGTAACATGGTATTGCTTAACTATTTACGTTCTCTCTGAGACATGTACATGTACTTCTACTTTGTAGCCAGTGTACAATTTCCAGTCTACATATGTAGGATACATAACAAAACAACCACCTTGTCTCTCTAAATTCTCAAACAGACTTTTATGGTCAGCTAGGACATCATAAACGTATAATTTATCATTGGATTATTGATGTGCGCAAAAATATTATGAAAAGCCTAGTCTACTACCCTCGATCTATATTGTGCTGTCCGGATAGTATGGACTTTTTGCGTATCTATTTTAGATATGTTTTTCTTATTTATTATTTAAGAGGCAAGTCATGCCTGATTATAATGTAACCTGGATAACTGCTAGCGGAAAATCCGTCAAAGTCTGAACAAGACTAACTGGAGGTGAAAGCACGAAATATATTCTGGGCAAAACTTCCTATTTCTCGATAATTTTTACTCTCAGCTAAACCAGTGCCTACTCGAATAATGCGTCTATGTAAGCAGTCCTGTCTGTCTTTGAGAATATATTAGAGTTTCAACGAAGGAAGTTGCCTCGTACTTTGCCAGAGTTGTGATAGTATGGAATATTGATTGAGGAATCTCTAAAACACACAAGAAACTTTGACATAATATGAATCTGCAAGTCTGGACTCAGTCTTCTTCCTAAAACCAAGTCATAACTTGATACGTACTACTATCATGCAACACCTGGTGTAACCATTGCTTTCACCAAACCATATTCTAGACACCTAGCATATCCTAGGACTAACAAATATGACAATATCAGTACAACAGTCATGACTTGCCCAGCAAACGAAATAAAGAGATGAGGAATTTTAAATTGAATTTCATCTGCAGGCATACAGCTACAGGGCTACACTCTTCATTTTACTTTCTTCCGTGCTTTCTTCCCCCGCTATGCATGTGATTGTCAGCCTGTCGGAAAAGAAACACTCATATGTACAAACATTCCACTAACAGAATCCTTTCAAATGCGTTTTTATGTTAATGTTCCGTTACATTTCACTTCCCATGGTGGGATTTCTGTTACGCGAATCCAACTGAAATTAATCGACCTATTATTATATTTGCGTATTTCATTACATTCCGCAAACTAAATGTAATAATAATATCCAACGCTCATTTCCATGATTATAATTATATCTAATGCTCACTACCCTACTTTACACGATGCAAATAACAGTTTCCACTCCCTGGTTTCCAATTTGTGGGAAATGTTCTTGCATTTCTGCAAATTTTCATTATTGTTTTTTGCAACCAGACTTCCTAATGTATGCAAGTTTTCAAGTTGCAGGAAACATATGCAAATTTTATTATGATATGCTTTCTATTGTTACAGCTTCCCAATTTCCCATTACGCGCTAGATCATTAACTCTCTTCCATCTAACATCCTTCCAAAGGCCCACTCCATATTCTGCTTCATTATATATAAAACACTATTAGGCCTAACATGAATACATTTTAGACAAAAGCCATGCATTACTAGATACAGTTTATTTCAAGCGAGATATACAAGTGTCTCACATGATGCAGTATTATTTATGATTTTTTATTCATTAATAAATGCTCCAACACCATTTACATTACCACTTTAAGTTGCTTCAACATTTGAATGCTGTGCTCAATGACCTGTTTAATTTAGTATGAAATTTGTACATGTAATAAAAGTTCAAGTAAATGTCAGCGTAATATTAAAATATTAAATCCTAGCATACATATTAATTTGGCAGTGGGGAAAATATTGAAGAACCATGTAGATTCACTAAATTGATTACTCTTCGCAGACAAATTGTTTCTATCGATCATTAATCATTACCATCCCGTCTAATTATGACTGACATGTTTTAGTTTACATTATCAGTAAGTCACTCTGCAAGCGGTACTGTTTCAGTAACTGCTTATAGACATAGTCGACACTTTTATCAGCTTAGATGCCTACAGCTGCGTAAATGAATGTTTATTACAGTGTCAAGCTTATATAGTTTGAATAGTTTAATTACTGTATATTGTAATGTGCTGTACATTATAAGCTAACAAGTAAAGTCGTAGTTTTGGATGAGCTCATTTCATACGTTTTCATGTTATGTCGCTAACAATCTCTGTTATCATAGCATGAATTCTAGTTCCAGTATACGTGAGAAATTACCAGGAAGTTACTATTACCTCAGGGTAGTTTAAAAAACGTTAGAATATGTCTAAGCGATGTTAAATACAAAATAATGACATACCTTTATGAAGATGCTCTTCTTTGGTCACTATAGATGTTGTTTTTGCACATGGTAGAAACTGTTTGAATTGTAGATCACCTTAAGCTGTACAAGAGTGGAAAACTGTTTTGAAAACGTGGTTAAATTGTCATTGACAAAATCCCCAGGAAATCTTTATATGTGTCTGAGACAGTATTTCCTGAGATGGAAAGCTGTATTTGCACTTAGTAGATTTTATCAAGGCAGGATTTCTGGAGTTGTAGTTGGCATGTGGTGTCTGTGTAATTCTGAGAGGAGGAAGGAACTGTCCTTCTGCCGGTCTTTCCCCGCAGAGTGCCACGGAGAAACTAAAAACAACCCCATGGAAGGTCCGCTGTGCATTGGCTTTGAGAAACCAGTTTGTATGTATAGAATGGTCTGACATGGCAATGCAATTGTGATAGAAAGTGCCTACGCTGCCAACATAACTAAGGTTCTCCAGGATGCTGTGTAGTGTGGGAGTGTTTGTCAAACTGGAGTGAAATAGGCTAAGCGAAGCTGCGTGCAAGCCTTTTCTCTCCAAATTCATCTACTTCCTCTTCTAGGCATGCTGTGTGTATATTGTTCATGTACCTACATGCTCTCTCGCTTATTAAATGCCTATAATACACACACTTCAATGCTGCAACTAGAGAAACTCGAAATAAGGAATCTATTATAATCCCTTTCTTTTCGCACTTGAACTTCTCATCTTAAATTCTCAAAGAGACAAAAGCATGCAAAAAGAATGTGTAAATAGAACAAAACAATTGCTTAACCAAATACCAACACTATTTATATAACTTTATACCCCCGTTGTTTTGCTTATAGGGATAAGTTAATATAAAAACCAGAAGGAAGCTTTTGTTCAACATGAATATATGTATTTCCTTAAAGACTCTTAGGCTCTATGTCTTATGCACACGCATGTGTCTATTCTATTTGTATAAACTATTTATAATCAATTCTAGCTAAGACTCCAACATAAAGACTGTAAATCCTGTTTCTATATTTTACGCAAATTCTTTTACAGTCTGCCTTAAACTTGACTGAATTTCCGTAGTATTATTGTAGTACAATATATAATGTGATCTTGGTCAATAGTGCCGCCTTTTTCACATATTTGGAATGGAAAATACCAAAGCATGTGTAGCAACTCACAATACGCACAATAATATTGTACAAAGGAATTTTTATGAAAAAGTTTGTCGAACTGAACCATCGCGTCGTGGGAATAGGACTCTCTGAGCTATTTCTGAGATCAGTCAATTGAAAATAATATCACGGAGTGGAAACCTTTATACGCGGTCTAAACTTAAAAAAGTAAAACCCGAAAAAAATCTATTTCACTCTCGTACTACGCCAATACTACCATTTCATTCAAGTTGAAAGGACAAGATTATGTATATCGTATATCAATATTATTTTATGCACACTTGCCATTTCTACTGGGATCCTTTTGATATAGAATTCTCTGATGTATATGGAGCGTGCTTTACGATTGTAGGTGTCAGACTAATGAGCACTACTATAGATTATACTGCAAATATTATACAGGTGCGCTATGTTTATCTACACTTGCTGAAATTGTGCATAGTGCATATTCCTGTCGTCTGCATTATGGAGATATAAAAAGAAAGTTGAAGGGAAGTATTGCTGAAGCGAATATAATAGGTTAGTTTGTCTAATAGACATTCAACATCGGAACTTTCAAACTTGGACAGAAAGACATCTTTGAAGATGAAATGTATCCTTTATAATTCCTTGCTCAAACTTGCAAAGTGTCATTCAAAAGTATTTAGCAAAGTTCGATTAGAGAATAGTCAGAGCCACTATACATACCTATACAACAATCCTTGCATACCTATATAATACTCCCTGTCTATTCTTCAAAAGGATGTTCTCTCCAATTTCATTTGAGTCCTGTGTGTCCAAAATTGAATTCAACGAGTTTGTTTGTTTGATACTTACAGGTAAATGTGTTCTTTGTCTCATGATTGGATTTCGGTTCAATAACATAGGATACTGTGATCATTGTACCCGGATAAATTGGGAAATGAAGTTTACATTTTATTGCATAGTAATTGTAAAAGTTTTCTGGAATATCCATTCATTCACAGCATTGATAGCATACAAAAGCATAATACATAAAAAATATTCCGCTTCTTTCCCTTGTATTGTGCCACCGGAATAACGGGTCGGGTTTTTCCTTTTTTCATGAAAACGTTATATGATTTCCTTTGTGACAACTTTAAATTAGGCATTCATGAAGTTGTGACAGATATGAGTAGAGAGTAGACCAAACGATATTTATACTATGTAGAAGAAACAACAACGCTTTTATTGGAACAAAGATCATGAAAATGTTGGTACCACTGTATCGCCTTTATTAAATTTTCGGTAGAGCTAAGGCAGGTTCCGAGTATGTAATTTATCACCTACTCATATTTCCTACCTGTCACTGTCGCCTTCCTATCAATTATTACGTTTTACGTTGGTTTACCTTTTATCTTGGGTTTCTGATATGTTAATTACAAAAAAGCAACATTGAGTCAATTTTCATGCGCTTCCCTTTTTAGTGGCATAAACTTCCTACAACCGACTACACTTTAATTACACTTGATAGGGCAAATCAGCTAAATTCTCAGTATAGTGGCTGATACTTATGTTTTATTATAATAGATTATACTGTACATTATTGACCAAACAGCTTTAAGCATCAATCTGTAGAAATTGTAATAAATCTAATTAAATACGTAAGTGAAGAAATTGCAATGCAGCACCAAGGCTCATAAAATAACTGCCAAAAATCAATTTATGATCTTATTCTTACTAGGTCTTCATGTGTGGATAAAGCATTAAATTAGTATTCAAAAGGCTTGCGAGAAATTACTTTATTGTAGAGAATGCAATAAATAACATAATAATATAAGATTTTTGATATATGAAAGGATGAGTGAAGAGTGAGATAATAATATTTCTTGCAGGAGGGAATGTGAGATTTTCCCAAAAGAAGATTCGGTGAAATCTGTTTTGGCTCTCTTTCACAGGCTTAGTCTGCTCTCTTTGGAGAGAGAAACAAAGTTTATCTGAAAACTGCATAGCTATGATGTTCAATGTTACGCTTCTATCCTGAAGGTTTACATAACTTCTTATCTGGGGTAGTCACTAGCTCTAATAGAAACGTATGCTGTCAAATGGTGTTTAGAACACTTTCTGCATAGTAAATGACTATAATATTTAGTGCGTGAAAGTTGGAAAAGTATTAAGTATACTTATATTACAGGTTCATAAAATACAGCATATTAGAAATGTAAGTTTTCTATTATGATGATCTAATAATGTTTAAATGATATAAACTCTTCTAACATCAAATATTCCTGAGAAAACATTCCAGACGGATTACAAATTCCAAAGTAAACCATGTTCTATATTTTCTGAACAAGGAAAATATTTAAGGTACACATTTTGGCAGGAAGTAATGCATAATTGAACATTTTGGTACTGTAAATGGGTTCAATCAATTTATTGATTAACGAATATGATTATTGTGCAGGACATAAAATATGTCTTAGCTATAATGGTTGGCATTTTAAGGTAGTTTTGTTACTTAAGTCATTTACTGACCTGATGATGGTTACATGACAGTTAAAAATGATATTACTATCAAAACTTATCTTAAATGTTATGGCAAAGGTTGTCAGTAATAAATTTTGGTAGACATGGACATGTCATGCGAAAGGATATTTGGGGAAAGTACTGCACGGTCGATTGACAACTGAAATTTTAAACTGGGGAAAATGACAGTTCAATTAGCATAGGTAAAGTTTTAGTACATTAAAGGAATAAATGCGAAAGAAGTAGAGCATGTCAGTGAATGTAGTGACTGTGAGTTATTGTAACGGAGCTAATGTGAATTTGTTCATGTAGGTAGACTTAAAGACCATTATTTACGTGAATGACACTAGCTTTCAACTCTTTAGGAAGGCATCATCCCAGACATAGCAAGAAAAAAATGGTAGGGAGAGAAATAATGGAAAAAAGTGGACTTTTTACCTTTGTCAGAAACTTTTAATTGTCTACACAAACTAGACAACAAAAAAGGTTCCATCAGTCAGTCACACGTGAATGTAAGTATGAAGAGCAGGACAATGTCGTTTTGTTCTGGCTATATCATATTGGAACATGCGACAAAAAGATTTTGGAGAACAAGAGAGGAGAGTATATGAAAAGGACCAATTACGAGTTTTTGCTGGGGAATTTTTTCCTATCCATCGCATTAGCTAAGTTTATAGCAATGAATCTCTCAATGGACAGATAGACAGGTCCTAACTTTACTTTCTCTGTTCATCCGGCTAACTACTAACTTTCTAATTCATCATTCCTTCTCTACAACTGACTTACTTAGCCTGGCGTGGCTTGACTGTCGTGTCGACTCTGTCCTGTTATAGTTTAGCATTGGAAAAAGTTGTACAACTTGCTCGACTACTCTGGATTTTGGATGTAGAAAGCATTCTTCTAATTTCCCATCCTTCTATCTATATGCACGTATTAAGTATACACACAAACCTCTGCCAATCCGCAACCATGTTACAAGTTACAACATGGTAATATAACCATAAAAATTACATATGGTTAGGGATGTGCGCTTTCTCTATTCCCCGTGACTCTTGCTCACTAAATACATTTCTTACTATCAAGGACATTTGCTTTGTGCAAGGGTTTTCTATTAAAATTGCCTTCGACCTTTGAGCATAGACTAAGATTAAATGTGATTATATGGCTGCAAAATGGAAAACTAAATCGTAAAAGATCTTGTGCTTTTTTATTTTATCATATTTTCTATGTTTTTGGCTCTCTACCCTATTTTTCCCTTATGCTTATGTAGTAGACTTCCAATTACAACTTTTGTAGATCTCTAAGGGCATGCCATGACTAAGACAAACTTTACTTTCAGCTTTTCTTACAAAATGAGATAGCTCCTAGTATTTTTTGAATGTACATAATATTCTCTATGAAATCCTTGTATAACTTAAGTACCTACCTCACTAGTAATGAAACTCCTACAACATCTAAACTACACAAGAATCAACATTCCTACATACCTACTTGCTATTTATTTATACGCATTACCTTCCACTAGACATACTCATACTAAACAAACTACTTTCTATTTTAATTCCTCAAATAGCTTCCTTTACTCTCCAAGATGAGCACGTCTCATTAACAAAGTATACTGTAATCAACCCGAGAGCTGTCAAAAACAGTTTTTTTCGTTTAAATAAATATTTCATCCTATCCTCCTACCTTCTTTAAACTTTCTTAATTATTTCGTTAACAGTTTCACACTGAGAATTATTTAGCACTTCTCCAACTCCCACTCCATTTCTATCTGCATTCACATTAGTACCAACTGAAAACCTAAAGAATATAGGAAACAAGGAAACCATTCTATTACAAATTATGTAATAAGTACATCAAGGAGCTACATATTTTTCCATTTTGTATGATGAGATTATTATAAATTTAATTTCGTAGTCATGTTCATGTACTTATTATTACCGAGTTAGTGGAGAAGTGGAACGGAATGAATATTCTCACATATCTGCAACTAAAACTTTTTTTTATTTTCTGCGTAGATATCAGACTCATATTACAAGTATGTGTATGGGTACTATAACTCTAAAGAGATCAATTTATTTATGTAAATGAAATTTCAGGTCATAACTACTATTACATATGTAAGCCGGGAGGGAACAACTTACATATATAAACTACGACATGCACAATCTATGTGTTCTTATGAATTTTATATGTTTGACATACCGATAGTCTAGACTAGAGAGTAGGAAGACTGTGGTTGACTTTGGTAATGGCAATGTACTGAATTTTCACATGATTTCTTATATCAGATAGATTTGCTACAGACCAACTCCTGCCTGTGTATCTCTGTGTCATTTTTGGCTTCTACATTTTCTCCAGGTCGTAGTTTCTTCTTATTTTTGTCAGGGAACTCGTTAGCCGGGATTACACGCGTTCTCCCCGCGAGTCGACTTCCAAAAGGCTTCCTTTCGCCGTCTAAAAGACCTTTGTCAATTTTCCATTTCCATCAAAAGAGTGCTGACTACTACTTGATAACCATATTCCCAGTGGATTCCCTTCATGTTCTCATTTACAAGATTAGCTTCTCATACACTCACTTCTTTCTCTCTCCTATACTCAGTACTCTAAAAATTGCTTTCCAACTTTTCCGTTTCGTCTTCATGATCTTATAGTTCAGATAGCACTGATCGACATTACAATGAGTGTGTATTACTCCCCTACATAAAGAGATGTAGCTCCTATTTCTACCAACTGCAAATATATACAAATAGAATCGCTAAACAAAATCTTCTATTTATTACCCGGCTGTAATCACATCGTTTGTTCGGATCATTATATCTACTTGATATCACCAGTAATATAGAAGTGTCTTGGTATCATCATCATCACTACATATTTGTCTGAGGATTATATTTCCATCCCTGATATCCATACTTGCTATATCGTTAGTGTAACATCTTTGATTACTCTCAAGATATACTTCTGAAATTATAGTAGATTATATAGATTATATACATTCAGAGCTAATACTGTATGTTCAGGCATAATATAGAAATTATTTTAACGTGATAATCCATAGACAAGCCAAGTACCAGTTAGATATAGATACATGTAGTAATAACTAGAGCTTTATTAGGTATCTAGAACCTTAAAGTTTGTAATAAGGCATTTAACATTCCATCCACAAGGAAAATTCTCCCTAATGATATGGCGTAATGATCAGAGAGACCATAAATATTTCTCAAACGTTCCTTCCTGATTTTACTTACTTTCTCCCAAAGAGTTAGAATATTGGTTCACAGAGAGCGGTTACAGAATCCTAGCAGACAGACCACTAACTTTCTTTTCTTTCTCCTCAAATGTCTTTTCTTCTCCTGCCCACGAAATGCATTTGCAATTCTTTATATAGAAAGGCAGTATTATTATTGTTCCTCCAGTTTTTTTTGGATATTTATAGTATAATTTTTTCTAGACTGCCCTACACACGAAACATAATGCTATGTTTAAGCGTGTTATTTACTGCTGCAATGGAAATTGTTGGAATTTTGATAATGCTTGTTCGTTATCTTGGCTTGGATTTGGTTGCATGCAGAACATTACATATAACTCGATAGCAAATGTGCTGTTCAATGAATAAATGAAGCATAAATCAAGTGACTCAGTCTTAACATTCTCGTTACTAAAGCATATTAGCGTTTTAACTGGAGACGTCGTGTGTACCCCACACCAAGTCATGGCATAGCACAGTTAGAAAACTACTTTCACCAAACTTGTATTCAACACTATGGTCTCAACTCTCTCAAACTTATTCCTATATAATGTGGAAGGTGCTTATAGCTAAATATATTCCTGGAATGCATCTATGTATGTACAGTGAGCAAAAGTGAATTAGTAATACAAACAACTAATTTCATAAACCAGAGCAGACATTCTTCTTTCTTAGACACAAGTAGAACTTTACATTCATCTTCAAGACTGTTACACACATAAAGTTCTAATTAACTGTGTAAAGAGAAGCCTTTGTTAGATTTAGAGTAGGAGTGCAAATATTCCCATATGCATACACTACACCCTATGCCTTCTTGTATCTCGCAGAATATTTTGAACTGTGCACTTGCTAATGTGCCTATTCATACAGAAATATACTCAATGAGTACAATTTTGGATTTATAACTGTAAATGTAGACCATATCCAGGTATCTACACTATTCCAATTAGTACCTACATGTAGATTTACCTTCAAAAGGGACAGAATTGGAGAACATATGTAAATGTAAATAGTTTATAGTGTGTACTAATCAAGATAACATTTGTGCACTCTTTCTGGACATTTACCTAATAACGCTCTGTTATAAATTATTCCTATACATTCAAGATAACAAGTCAAATGTCTTAATTTTCTGAAGCAGTTCCACAATGTAGACTATCCGAAAATAGGAAACATGAAACTCTACACACACAAATCTACTTCAACTCAATTCTCGCGTACAGGGTTTCCAAGAAGTTATCTAAATAATTAAAAACCTTTAGTACAGTATTACTCTACGTGTAAATATTTATTTTGTCCCTTATACAGAAGTATAACTTACATTTTTGTTCTTTTCTACGTCAATTTAGATTTATTCATCTGAGTAATATGTCGGTCTCCTTTTTTAAATGGACGTAACAAACCGTGTATGGGTGTATGGAATGCTGTGGAGAACTGTAACAATCACCTGGTATTTTGTATCCACACGCACTGCTTATAACTAACTGTAGTTTTGAAAATGTAGTACGAGTCTATAGGATAAAAAGCGTCATACATAAAAATTGAAAAGTGAACAGCAGGGATAGTTAGGATGATAAAAAAGGAGCTGGAACTTTTACATTTTGGGAAATAAATCGAAAATGTATGAAGAGACATTCATAATATTGTATTTTCTGCAGTGATCATGGAAAGTACCCATTACCATACACATTAATAATGGGAAGAAAAAAGTTTTGGCACGCTCTGTCTGGTATGTAAAAGTGTTTGATATAGATGTATAGTTAAAGGGGGTACGCATGTGGATGTTAGTGGTGCCTTTTGGATTAATGGATAAAAAGGACATGGCAATAGGTTAGTGACTGTTGTATCTGGTGTGTAGGTAAGCATACGGAGAAATGATTCTGTTGAGTTCGCATGCAACCCATCCAATTACATAAGATAGGGCTGGAAAGGAAGAAGAGCCAACTTTTTCGTCTTTTATTCAAGGTGCTAGAACTCTTATGGCCTACATTGCTCAGAGTTACATAGTTGGAGCTGAAGCCTCTTCATTGATTCATACACTTTGATAGATTCTCCGGCTCGTTGCAACTCAGCAACGATGAATGAATGAATGGATGGTTAATGAAGTGGAAGCTTCTCAACCATTACCATTACAGTTCTTTTTATGCCCATGTCTTTTTACTCCTCTTAATATACATATATGCACATAATATATATTATACGTACAATAGCAAGAGTGTAAGTACGTATGTAAATAGGCAAGGTACAATGAGACTGCGGATTTTTGTGTGCCAGCCTATGAAATAGACGTGAGCTTTTGCTCTGCCAATAATTTCTTAGAAATTTATGTACTTCTGGGGATATTAGTATAATAATAGGAGCTACGTATGGAAAATTTTCATTATGTGTTACTAGTTTACAAATCTTGAAATCAATGCATGAGAACGTGGGAGAGAGGACTGCATTGCAGGAGTGCATTATACGTTATAAATAGTACGTAGATTATTTCTAGGGAACTAACAGAGACATATTAAGAGAGATAAAGTGAAACATTAGAGTAGTTAGTGTTTATATGTATTTATAAAGAGAGGAGCGGGACACGCAGGATATTTGAAGGAAGTACGAGATAGGATCAGTGAAAGTCAGTCAAAAAGAACAATTTGAAAATAGTAAAGCCTATAAGGAATTGTTTCATAAACGAAAGCCCTGACATTAGGATTTGTTTGGAAAGTTGTGAATGGGAAAGCAAGCACAAGTTAAAATAAATGGTTGCATGTCAACCCTGAAGCTCCACACCAAACTCTCCTTCCCTTTCCCATTCTCAGAAAGTAAAAGTAACATCTTTATTACCGTCTGGTGTAAATATAAGAAGTTCAGTTCCAGTTCACTACAGTAATGTCCAAATAACTTCCACAAGAAATTTCCTTTAGCGATACAAATACCCTACTAACTGCTTCTCGCTCTCTCTCTCTCCAAATAAAAATAAAAGCTCTACAATTGGAAAGAAATTGGAATTTTTTCTCGTCCACTTTACTTCAATGAGCTCTTTCTTACTTCCATTACTCCTCTATATGGCCACTTTACCCAGAAAACAACAATAATTGGATATAGAAACAGTTTAAAATTCCTACATCAGTTAATGATAATTTCCTATTACAAGTACAGTATGTGCTTATTATTACTAGTCCTACTTCTTATAATAATACTCAAGCATTTGCAACACGTGTAGGAACTCTAACCACATTATTAGTAGATCCTATAGAGTTCGTTGTTGTTTTGTCGTATATTTTGTAGTAGCATGCTATTTGTCTCATTTATCTCCCACACTCATTATAGTCAGATGATGTAGTCATAGGAAGATAGTACGTGAATTATGAGTGTCTTAACTACTAAGCAATTACTACACTCACACTGTAACTAATAACACTCACGCAGCCATAAATAAGTATATCTACAGGAGGATCTTTGACAAAATATTAATTTAAGTCATTTGCCACGTCTTTACTAGAGATATAACTATACATATAATAATATGATCTATATTGCATGTCCCTAGTAGCTAATATAAGTTCCTCAGACGGTTCCGTTAACAATGGGAAGGGAGACGTAATGGGGAGGTAGAAAGGCATTAAGCACAGCCCAGGAAATCTAGAAATGTACAAGAAGAAAGCATTTTGTGCAGTGGAGAAAGTAAGTAAGTAGTTTCTCTAGGTAAATAAAGTTTTGCATCTGAGCGTCTCTGTATGTTTAGTGTCACAGGAGAAGTGGCAATGACATTATGAAGGAAAAGCTCCCTCGGGTCTTCCACGTAGACTCTAATGATAAGCCGCAGTATAGAGACGGTCGAAAAATGCATCTGGCTCTGGTGGATAGGGGAAATGGTGGATTTTATTGTAAAGTAGAAGGCCACGCACTTCCGTTCAGTTAAGTTCCGCACAGTTAAGACAGATAACTAACTAATCTAAAGTAAGTAAGTCTCTGAGAACGTGAGCAAAAGGCGAGGGAAAGTTAAGCGGCTGCTTCTGATCTTTGAAAACATGGAGAAATGGAGTGGCTAGCTGACTGTGAACTAACAACTTACTCAACTTTCCCTCTGCATTCAGCTGTCTGCTCTCTGTCTCCATCCTTCTCAAACTCCGGTAAATATATCATATAACATTTTACGTGGACCCACTAAATATATTATTTCGTCCGATTTGCTGACAAGGGCTATGCTTACTTGTGTATTTAGTAGGAGTAGAATGGCATGGCAGTCAAGTGCAGTTACGCTATGAGATTAAATGTCACATTGTGTAGTTATGTAAGTCTAATGTCCTTAAGTGAAGTCTATGAGCAGTTATCTTATGTGGAGCAAAGAAGGTTAGCCGACTAACAGAGACCAAAGCAGATTATCTGTATCTGCACGGAACAGCAAAGACGAAAAAACATGCAGAGGGTGTCGCAAATGATAATTTTATTACGACTCGGCTCCTCTTCTCTTATTTTCTCTTTCTATTTAGTTCTATGTATAAATTCTCCGTCTTTGTCTCGTCTCTTCTCAGATGTCATGTCATGGGAAACTAGGTTAGGTTAGGTAGGTGGCTTGCATTTTGTCTCGAATACTTATCTCCATCCTTTTTCTTTTCACCAGTTTACAATATGTGACACTCTCTCTAGTAACTACTCGTATCTGCATTGCATTTATATATAACATTTTTTCTGTGTATATAGTCCCTCAAATAATATATTTATGGAGCACACTTGCACACTTATACATTTTCATCTCACTCTCTCTCCCGTTTCTGCAGTGAAATAATACAAGATCACTTATTTCTCTGGAAAATGCTCTCTGAAGTCTCATTTTACATTGTTAGCTCTCCCTTGCATAGCTGGAATGGAAATTGCGGATTTTTATGTATTGTTTGTACACTTCATGCTGTGTTCTCCTCTGTCTTCTACCATACCACTAATGGCAGTGCACAACGATCCCATTTGTCCAAACAGAGATTTCAAATTCAGACACAGACAATCTCAATCCCCCCTTTACCCCTCAGTAACTATTGTCTTAACTCTTAACTATGCACTAGTGAAATTGCTAAACATCCTACACAAACGCGCACAGAAAACTCATTTCAAAATTTATCTACATGGGAATTTGCACAAAGGAATTGGAATCTAATGCACAAACACATTCCTTACAGAATGAAATGCAAACTAGACAAAAATACCTGAAGATATTTGCAATATTGCAAATTGCATTGCACATTGCATTACAAATTGCATTGCAAATTTCACCTATTCCAGACAAAACAAACAATTACGTTTTGAGAATTCATTCAAATTGGTAACATTGTAGAAATGACTGTGGTTTAGGTTGTTGATAGGCTAAAAAGAGTCAATAGATAAATATGCAATTGAAAACAAGAAAATGTAATTACTTAAAGTATTTGGCATTGTAGAGATTCTCATTTGTTTTCATAGTATAGGATTTTGTTTGTGAAGGATCATCATTGTTTCCTGTGTTCGGCCAGTCCCTATTTACACAATCTACTAGTATCTCTCCGGATGTATGAAAATATTGATTTTTTGTCAACAAAGCAATGCAATGTCGTTTCATGCGTGCTCTGTTCTTTCGTTGTACGTGTCACAGGAGAATGGAACGACAGACGCGTGCATGGATGCATATTATATACCATTTCTAATATCCACCGTATTTTATATAATATTTTGGTATTAGCATTGTGATATTCTATTTATGTACAGACAAGTCTACCCATATGTGATGCAATGTTATAATAATAAGAGAAAGATGGGAAAGGTTCTGCTGCATTATTAGATTAGATTAGAACAACATGAGGACAGGACAGGAAAGGACAGGATTTGCATAATCCCTTGTGTAATAACAGAGCAACCATGATACTATGATAGATAGAAAATTCACAAAAGCTGACGTGACTGTTTGTTTATTTCCCCGAATCTTTTGTCACTGATTATAATAGGTGTTTACATGCCACGAGCATTTAGTCTTCCTTTCCTTCCTCTTCCTGTCACTCTTCTTTCCCCCAAATCTTATCATCAATCATAATGTGACAATTCTTTCAGAGTTATTGCTTCAAAACCTACCCTATTTATTTTGTCAAACGTTCGCCTCTCACCAACTCCTCGTGCGTTAACATTTAGATATCAAAATTTACTTCTCCAAGGCAGAAAACAAAGCCACTACTGTAATAATTATTCTAATATTACATATCCCTTGAGAGTTTCAATTAAATAATGATCTTCAGACAATTTTCAACTTACCACCTATAATAATACTGTAATTACATAAGTTTTGACTGATATAATTGCATTTTCTGGTGATGGAGTTTGAAAAATATTGTCTCGAATGAATTGTTATGTTGCGATTCCTTGGCAGTATAGTATTGGAATGATATCGAAATCAAAATCCACACAACCTACAATAAAATTTGCGGCGAAGTTGTAATAATTGAAATCGTACAGAAATTCAGATTTGTAAGTCATGAAGTGGATTTGGTTCAAAATTATTCCAGTGAGATTAGAATGGTAAGGATATGAATAGCCAAACAACGTTATCGCATGTTGGGATTTAATGTTATTGGGTTAAGATCAACTAACAAGACAGAATGGTTCACAGACAGTCAAAGTAACAGCATTTCAAGATATGTCACAAAGATAAAGAGTTTTTGAAGTGGATTGTGAATATTGAGCTGGTGAAATCTGGTTGCATTTTCCGATAGTCAGAAATCTCGTACAGAAAAGGGATGTTGTCATCGGAGATGCTTTTTAATACACATAAAATGTGCAGGGTTTATGTTATACTTGGGTTAAAGTGGTTTATGGGGCTGTATTTCTTTATGGCATTTTTATAAGGAATCGATATTTAGCCTATTGTGTATATGAAATAGGATTGTAATAGAACTTATGGTAGTAGAAGAATGTTACTGCCCTTTCTCTATCTGGATTTGCTTAAGGCTTCGTTGGTTGCTGATAAGTTTGATAGGAAATCGTCCGTGTACAAACTAACCATGTTAATTTTGTGTCCTGTAGTTGGTTGTAATTTCCAAGTTGGAAATGTCCTCTGAATAGAATTATAATTTGGGTTTACCCTGTAGTAGAGATAGATAGGGACAGAGTGAAAAGGAGGAAGTTTGCGATCAAGTTAACTCTTTGTGAGAGAATTCACGAAGCAGAATGTGAAGAAGACAACAGATAGAGAGATATATGAAATTATACGGAGAGTGGAATAAGATCAAATAATCGCCAATAGAGAGAGAAGACAGAGGAACCATGCAAAATGTAGAGATAACGACAAGTATTCTTTTCTTCTTCCTTTCATGTCAACTCAGCCAACAACTCAGCCGAAGCGAATCAATTCAGTTGGAGGAAAGGAGAGCTGGAGAATAGGAAATTGTCCAGAAATCCTTCTGAATAGTAATATAATATTATATGATCCCTTGTCTTCTTCCCTGCTTCGTTTCACTTTTCCCTTTTCACTCTCCTTTTGCTTATCTTCTGCATTGTTGTCTTATTTGTATATAATATCGACTAGGTCAATACAACATCCTCTCCCCAAACACATTATCCTTATTACAATCCTTTGCTTTATGGCAATATACATGCTATTTATGGACCATTATGTCAGACTTATCCTCTTTAATTATCCACAAATATTTCTATTCTCCTCCATTCCAACTGCAACTGCATCCACAAATTCCATCTGATCACCAAAACAATAAATTATATCAAATTATTATACCATTTTTTAAACTTATACTCGTAATATGAACATCCTCAGGGAGATACTTTTTATTCCATTTCTTGATGTGATACTCCAACTGAAATTGGATGAAAAACCTTATGAAAACAGAACCAACATATATACAACTTTTTAGTACGTTAGCGGGATTCGTTTTTAAAAGGCATTTCAGATATCACGCTACTGCCCATCTACAACCATTTCAAGATTAATCTATTGCTTCCACAGCTCTACAGAAGTAGGTATCCAAAATAGTCTTAATTATTGAACTCTTAATAATGAACCCATTTCTAAAGTACGAATCTAATTTGTCTTAGTTGTTAAGATTTATAATAGTTTAACCAATTTTAAATGGCCGGCTCTGTGGTTAAATATTTTTCCTGAATCTAGAGTGTAATTTTAAGATGTCGTACTCCTACCTGTGGTCCTAGCCCTATCTACTCATGAAAAACCTGAATTATATTTTTTCAATTTTGGCGAACCTGACTGGATATAGCTTACAGACCTAGAAAGGAAAATCCAAGTAAACAAAATTAGTAGTGAAGTAGTGAAAAGTAATAAGTAGTGAAAAGTGCGATTAATAATTTTTGAGTGATTTTGCATATCATAACATAAGATTCACATACTGAATGAAATCTTGCAAATCTTCATCCTTTGAGTTGTATTTGAAAACTCATCGGACTTTTTTGGTTTAAATCTGCCAATGAAATTGAGTAGGACGAGAGCATGTGATGGAATACCTAGGAAGTAGTAAATCCGTATGTTGTTTTTGAGAACTGCGTCCGCTAACAGAAAGTCAAAGTTTATCTAGCCCGTGTGTATCTACCTACATTAGCCACAGTATTTTGCTTGGAGACAAGAGAAGAGTGACTAATACATAAAACATCAAGAAGGACACTCTTGTCTTACATCCCGTGAAAACATAACATGAACTAAAATAACATCCTGTTCTGCCGTTTGCGTTATTTCCTCTTCCTTCCTCTACGGCTTCTTTACCCTTGAGAACTTCACTGGACAAATAAGATGTTATTGTCAAGTGAGTTGGAGTGACATTAGTTGGCGGAAGCAAATTCGTTACGGTATCCAATGAAGATATTCCTTATATAATAATTTTAATATTCCAATCTAAATTCTGATATCAAATCTTCAGCAAGGGCAGACGCTAATTACGTATAAATATTGTAACTATTGTCTAAAATGATGCTCATAAACACAGACTGCTCATGCTCTAGATAGGATGTGCATAGAGCTCATGCAATATTTATCATTTCTGCATCTACTTATCTTTACAATGTTATCAGTGTTCTTATTCATTGCAGACTTCTTATTTACAGCTAGCACAATTACTAAAAGTATACTCAGTATCCATTATACTTAACCGATACAATGTAACATGCATAAATTAAGATTTTCCCTACTTTGTAATCTTCTTTAGATGCCACCAAGATACTCAAAATTCCCAGCTTGCACTAATAAATAATTTAGTATGCCAGGTTGCAGCAAGTCAAAATTGTTACTTTAATCTCTGTTATATAAGCAATGTTTAACATAGGTCAGTACATTTAAATAATACAACCTGTACAAATGACAGCTGCAACATGGTACGTAAGTTAAACACACAAACGTGTTTAAGTATTACGTGTAAATAGAACCAAGGGTATTTTTAAACAATTTTACACACAAATATTGGCAACAAAAGCGTACTATCATCATTTGTTTACAAAAAAGGCTCATTTAGGGATGATAATGATTAAGCAACGTACTAATACTTTCATACATCACATCATTCCTGGACATACAAAGAATTCACCTGTATATGTATTAGTTACCTTTAAATAACAATGCGCTTTAAAATAATCAACAGCGTACAAATTACAATCCTGAAATATGTTTAAAAAAGTTATAATACCCTGAATATCTGGAAAAGTTGTCAGAATTTCTTTAATACTGTCGAAATATGACGTAGGCCAGAGGTAGTGACAAGGCCGGGATGGTATTCGGAGACTACGGATGAGCCGGGATTGCCTGATGGTAATATGCATGTGGAAAAAGACCAAGACTCTGTTCAATTCACTTTTTAAGGATCTAATCCGGGTTTGCGCTCCGGACTCTGACTTATGCAACTTTAAACTAATCCTCTCACTCACCATACACAGTATTTTTATTAGTTCGGCGAGCCTGACTTCTAGTCAGTCCATTCGAAGCGGCTTCACCACCTTTTCTCGCGGGTTGCCCTGCCACATTTACATTTATATCCTTCACCTTATACTATCTCTACTCCTACACTTCTACCTGACAATACTTGTGATGAAAACGAAAAGTAGAAGATGACTTTTTTTTTGCATAGGACATTTTTATTTAGAATTGATTCAGCATGTGATGTCTCATTGTCATTCATTGATTCAAAAATGGCCGGATTGGATCGAATTACTTAATATTTATTGGGTGTATGGAATGGTATTTGATTATGTGGATTGGAGAGAGATAAAAGCCAAAGCGATGATTCTGCTGTGTGATGTCAATGTAAAGAGGGAAGGCACTTTGATATTAGTATTTTCTTTTGGCATCTGTGTAAAGTATGGGCGAGATGTGAATGCATGAGAGTGTGTTGAGAGAGTGGGTCTGGAGTGTGTTTAATATAAGGAGACAGAATGGGTAAATAGAAAAGTCAATAATTCAAAAATTTAAGTCTACTCTGCATTTTGAGTGGAGGAGTGATGTTGAGGGAAAAGGAGTGAAATGAAGTCAAGTCATCGTGGGCTATTTGGTCTAGGGAAAAAGTGGCGGACTGAATGCTCAGTCAGCTACAGACGATTAAACTTTTTCTGCGTGACAGGGAGCATATGTGATGTTGGAGGATATGATAGGATATTGTATTCCATGATATTCTACATAATGTAATGTAACGTATTTCTTATTCTGACTGAGTTGACTTTGAGTTTGAGTAGAGTTTCTCTTGTCTTTCCCCTTTTGAATATAGAAATGGAAAAAGAGACAAATTTCATTGCTCCTTTGTCCTACGACTCTTTGCTCATTTTTCTTATTTGCTCTTCTTTCTCCCTTATCCGGGTTTGAACTCCCTTTCCCAGCTCCACTCCAAGTCACTTCTTATCATTTCTCTTTTCTCTGCATATCTTCACTCATCTTCCTCTACTTTCTATCATAGATTTGCATTGCACTCATTCCGAGACTATAACACGACGTCTACGATTGCATTATTCGCCTCTTTTACCCGCACAGCATCAAAGATACTAAACCAACTACAGATATCTTTTTCGGTTAGCCAAACCAAACCAACTGAAGCCAAAAGCTACGGCTACAAACTTTCTCTGGAGAAAGGAGCAAACCAACTTGCACTTATCTGTACGCGACTATACACCACCCGAAAATCCATAAAGCACATACAGCAACGCATATGGAACAAGACATTTACTCTACATTATTATACCCATCCATATGCAATATAGACATTTCCCTTCCATCATCCTTTATTATCATAACAGACACCAAAACTTTCACCACCTTTTTATGCAAATCCCAAATTATTTCTCCAGTAAAATCCCGCTAATTACCCAGTAAACTAATTTTCATCTTGTCACACCTATTTGTTTGTGCTGGGTGGTAATTTTAAATGTAAACCATTGATAAATATTCCTGAAAATTCGGAGTAAAAGGTTGTGGCGGGAAAGATACTGTTGTAGTTATATTATCTATGTTATGCATTCTTAATAGGGTTTATAGGGCAAATGTGCCATACATCTTTGGTATTATGCTCCATTGAATGATATCTGTAGCATTGAATGGGAATTCACTATTTGTTTAGGCTACTTAACTGTATAGTTCCTTGCCCGGGTCGGCCCTTCTTAACCGAATACTCAAAGGTTCACTTATGCCATTGGCTCGCTCCATTGCATGAACAGCTCTGCTTCACTCTCCCTTATTTTACTTACATTATGCATTACTGATATGATCTGTTTGCTAAGATTCCTTTTCTTTCCTCTATGTACATACTATTAGCTCAGACAGGAAAGCACTACTATGGATATCAAAAGTAACTCTTGGCCAAAAATTCCCTCTATTCCTTATTCACATTCAATTCCGTCCCAGTCAAAAAGTCAATGGGCTAAAAATGCTGAGGAAAATGAGAAAAAAAAGAATGTATAAGCGAGAGAGAGTGAACCACGAGTTTCGAATTCGTTCTCCTTACAGTAACTCTCACTAGACGTGACAGTTTCTCTCTTTTGCCCTTTTGGGACAGAATCAATAAACGAAAAGGAATGACAGAGAAAAACAGCCTTGAGAAAAAATTGCGAGATTTTTGATCTAGAAATGTAGTTGAGGGTAGGTAGTTCCCGGCCTTCCTGACTTTACTATATTCAACCAGATTAGATTAGAATACCAAAGATCCTTGCACGTTTAAATCAAATAACATTTTATACCGTGAAACTTTATAACATTCACTTTCCTCCTCTTACTTCCACCTTCGATAACTAGACTTGTTAGGATAATCCAACCAGTAGTCATAAAATTGAAAAAATTGATTTTCGCCTTAAATATTTGATTTTATTCAATAGCCAAACCCTGAATGATTCAAGTGTTTGCTATAATACTAAAATTGTAAATTATGATATTGTAGATTTTCGTCTTTCCCCTGCCCTATAATGTTCTAAAGTATAAATATATCCTACTGTTTTTGTACTATTATGCTTACTTGTTAAATTAATTGCTTAATGCTTTCATCTGTGATTTACTTAATGATTTTTAATTGTGTTGAAGTGTTTATTACACCTACGCTTATGAATTATGAAACGTAAACTTAGTTCGTTTTCTGAAATGAGATAGAAATGTTTCTAATAGTAAATGAACGTCTTATGTGATCTTTGAAACTAGTGGAAGTGTGTTTGTGTAAAGGAAAAGGATGGAGAGATTGAATTAAATGATCAAACTTGACTGTAGGGCTCATAATAGATATTGAATATAAGAGTGAATGGGATGTGCTGTGAAGAAAAAGTGAAGTTACTATTTTGCATTCGAATTGAGTGGCTTGATTGAAAATCTTGAGTGTAATGTGATGGAGTCCTTTATGAAAAGAAGATGAAATAGTCGTCTGAATGATTTGATAAGATAGATACAAGAAGAGTCGAAATTCTCAGGGTATAGGGAAATGGTAACTTGAGTGCCTCTCCGTGGAAACTTGAACGAATGTAACCAAAGAGAAGAAAAGAAGTAACTCAAGTAACTACCGAAGAGTCTTGAATGCAAAGTGCGAAAATGAAATCTATTTTCTAGCATCTCAATAGCCAAATCTGCTATCCTATCCTTTCATTCCCTTTACAAACCCTAAGACTCCTTACGAACTTACGACAACCTTAAGACTTCCTTACGTTACTTCCTTTATACTTTGAACTTCAATCTCGCATATACATTACAACCTTCTCTAACGCTCTTACGTAACTTCCATAAATATAGAACAAGTACATCAAGGGATGTAATGATATAGAAGTGAATCTTTTTAATGTCTATCCTACGCAGTCAAATGGAACAGCGTCCTGATCTTTTTGGGTATTCTGTTACTGCGGGGAAATTGTACAGTTATGAAATTGTTTTAATTGTTAATCAGATGACAGTAAGAAGGCTTGTGAATAAACTAAACCATAAATGATATTTTATTTAGGGACAAATTACAAATGCAGCCAAATGCCAAGCTCTATTTGGGACTACCATAAATTATTGTTTTGGCAGATTCAAAAATTCAAATTGACTTGTACTACCATGACTCATGAGAACCATGACATGACCTATATTATTAGAGTGGTGTATTGCCGTATTGCATGAATTATGTACGTATACCTACTACAACCTTCATAGTTATTACACTGTAAACAACGCAGACGAATAATATTCCTCATCCCCAACGAGGACAAGGATGAAATATTGTTTCCCATTAGTTACCCTGTATATTTGTGGCTGTCCCACTCATTGAGTGTAAATGAAGCAAGAAGCTTTGAATTATTACTCACAGAATTTAAGTGGAATATTCTACTGGATTCTAATGCTACCATACAACTAAATGTGGCAAAGAGGTAGCAAACTTCTAGTTTAGATGTCAGAAACCACATTTAGAACTATATCATTTGTCCAAAGATATATTTAACAATATCTATTATAAAAGTGCGTAGCAAACATTTCAAAACGTTTCTGACTGCAATTTGGGAGTTTATAACCACCTATTTAATTATATTATAATCTAAAATGAAATCCAACTAAAAAACAAAAAAAGACTTAGAAGCAAAAATAAATCGGATTTATTTGCAACAAAACGTCTCTTGTGCATTGGAAACATATCTCAAACTATTAGATGACAATAACTACTAAGTGTGAGAAAAAACTCCCAATATACATTTTGAAATCTTTGCATTATGTATGAAAATATTATGAAATTTTTCGTTCAAACTTGGCAATGGAAGAAATGTGGATTTTTGCATTTCGATAGTCGCAGGCCCGGAATCCGGGAATTTATTCAAGGGGACGCGTCAAAACATTTTGACAAAAACTTGTCATACATAAAAGCACCTATGCAATTTTCGAAAAAAATCTCGTTTCCCATACTTGGATGAGCACAGCGCCCCTCCACCCTCTCCTAAATACGCTTCCGTTTCGGCGATACATTCAAGCTAGCCCGTAACAAAAGAACAGCATTTTTTATAGTGATGATCTCAGCAAAATATTCAGGTCTGCATTTCAAATACTCATCGATAATCTCCATACATTACGTAATAGTAAAAACAACGTTTTTGGGAATACCGACTTAATACGTTCTACCCACCACAGGGGTGGCATTGCAAAATATAGCATAAATTACATTTATTAATAAACAAGTCAAATTGAATTATGATTCTGATTTTGATGTTGAAAAATTGTATCTACATATTATTTAAGATACAGATAATTTAATAGCAGCATCAGAAAATATTACATACAATGTTGATTTTGTTAGTGAACAATTCAAAGTGAACAAAAATTAGAAACCTGTACATAAAATCAGATACAATCATAGTACTCTTAAGAATCTCTTTAAACTAAAACAATTTTTAAATTCCAGAGTTAGTTTTAAAAGTGTAGCATAAATATTAGGGTGGTTGTGTACTACCTGTTTATTACAACTAAATCGGTTTTGGTAGAATATTGATATGAACATTAAATGTACGAGACCTACATAAAATAGCATTGAAGTGGAAGAGTAGGGATGTAGAGGAGAAAGTGAGTCAGTCTGGGCAGTCTATTTATTGGAATATACGAAGGCACCTACATGTTTCTCGTTAGATTAGACACATAATGTAGTATTGCATTACGTTATGTTATATGTTACGGTACATAATGTAATGTGTTACGTTGGCGTACTTACTCGGCCTTTTGGGAGAAATAAATGTCACTCGTCTTATAATTTACTACCGCCCACCGGAAAAGTCCATGTAGAGAGAGAACAGCATGTATTTTGTATTTATATTGCTAATGACTTAGCAAAACTGTTACTTATAGATGTGTAATGTATTACTTTTAATATGAAGCAAGCAAAAAGTGTAAACAACTACCGAGCCAGAAGAGTTTTCCATTTCAGCGTCCACTTCCAGTCCATTTGAGCAAGTGACTCGTCTTACCTACGTTTCTAAATATTTACAATTTGCTAATGCAATGCCTCTGATTTCTGCGTAGTCATAATAATAATAAAACAGGTGAGTCCTATTATTCCTCACAAATGGAAGATCTCCAACGGATTATATTACTCGTATAATGTTTACACAATAAATACATACAACTCCCCTTCCCACCACCCATAGAGCATTAATATTCACTTTCTGTATTGTATAGTACCTCAAGTACCTGTAGCTAAATTGTTTTATAGTCCATATACTTCATGTTTATTGTTAGCTCGTACAAGAACGAAAATAACTACCTTAACAAAAATATACATTATAGTATGCGTATATTGTACCTGTATCAATTTACTGTGGTTATCTATAAAAGCTGTAAATTCCCAGAGTAGCAAATGTAAATCATTTTAATATTTAATTGAATTTACAGTTTACACGAAAATAGAAGGATAGCAGTGTAGTAGGAGAAAGTTAGGGTAGAGATAAGGTATTGATATGTTTCTACGTGCGATTTCCGTGAATAGCGTTTTGTAAACAGTCGGAGTGCGGAGGAGTTGAAATTGGTAGTATAGCCACATTGTATAAGTGTAAGAATACACAAAAGGAAAGTGTGAGGAAACAGTTTGTAAAGCATGTAATTGTAAAACTCTCTCGCCTAGAGTGGAGATGTCGATCCTTCAATATTCACTCGCACCGTTATTTGGCACTGGGGGAAGGAGAAAGTTGCATATGGAAAAACTGCGTAGCAAGACGGCATTATATCTACGGAAAATCTTTTCAACTGTAACTATTTTGTGTGTGAAGTGCAGACTGCTTTGCTGAGTGAGCAAATAAATATGTATGTTACGTTGTGAAGTTGCATACAAACTGTATTTATCAAGAATGTATATATTTGTAGGCACTTATACGTAGTAGGATGTAATCTAAGTATACACGGAAGACTTTCGACAAGGTTTATTTAAGAACAAGTAGCACGTAAACGGCAGTCTCGGATGTAGATGTCGATATCCCATTCCCCTGCGTGAGCCACATCATTTTTCAAAACCCAATTTTAAGGCTGACAGACAACTTACTAACTTACCAGACTAACTTCTATCAGCTCCTTACATCAACATATGATTTTCTTGTTTTCACTCCATAGACGCACTAGACATCCCACCCACCAGATACCCTATACATATCTATATCTTACATTAAACTACATTATTCACTCATACTAATACCAATTGTTCATTATAGACACAATATTCAACGTTCCTTACACGTAGATAGATTGTTAGCATTATAAATGTCTGAATAATTCAGTTATGCTTCGCATATTAAACATGATAAAGTAAGCAGGTAGTTAATTCTTGTGAGAGGAAAGATAATTCACATAAAGGTAGATGCTATAATATTGTATTACACAGTAATCCGGAGGGGATGGAAGTTATAATCCATCTAAACGAAAATTTAGGACTTCCTGATGTATCTATGGATTATAGCTACCCTAAACCAAAGAATTTTATATGGATATAGATACTAGGGAATATTCTTGTACTTTTTTACATTCAATAATAACAGGGCAATAATAACACTTGCTTAACAGAATTACTAATCACTCAAGGTACACAAATATAATATGGTCCGAGGAAAAATTGAAAGCTTATAAATATGACTTTTCAATAATTGACCGATTTAACGGCAACATGATGCGTTTAGAAATATTATTATATGCCAATGTAAAGTCTGTTTTTCTTGTTTTTTGTCTTTCTACTTCTTTTGTGTTCTTTCGATTAGTAACTACAGATATAATAAACTATGGGCACTGCTATAGTGCACATTTTAGTATCTACTAATTATCAGTAAAATATTGAAAGAATCTCTTGTCACGATGCCCTCGACTTTCATATGCAAACATTTCCTGTTCAGACTGAATTAAACTGAATTGGACTTTATTGGACCGAATTGGACTGAATTGGACCGAATTGGACTTTATTGGACCGAATTGGACTTTATTGGACCGAATTGGACTTTATTGGACCGAATTGGAGTTAGTTGTGTTTCAAGAGGTTAAGACATTACTTATGCAACTATTGAATTTTACAAAAAGGAGATTCGCACTAAATACCAGGTAGTAAGAATTTCTAACAGCTCTGCCATAAAATACTAAATAATTTAAAATCATGTCTCAATTCTGTTACAAATTATCTCTCTTTAAGTAATAGTAATTCCTCTTTCCTCTTCCTATTCCTGAGTATCAGATGGAAATATATACAGATATTAAGTTACACAATCCGCAGGTGATCAGCCATAGTTTGATTTCTTTAAAAGCGATTTGCATTGACATATTTGATGATAATCTTATTAGCAACAAGTAATGTCAAGTAAGGAAGATTCAATTAAGACGAACTTATGTCTGTACTCATTTCAAGATTCAAGAGTTGGGAGATGGAAGTTTGATAAATATTCGTAGAATAGGGTTTTCCGATGATGAAATCTGTAGGCCACTTACCATTTCAGTTGTATTCAAAGTCTGAGAACTATCGTCGCTAAAATATTGTGGAGAAGAGACCTGCAGTTCTTAGTAAATCCGCCATTTCATGTTTGACTAACTTCACTTGACAAATATTATAGGAGCAAATCTGGTTCTTACATTATCAAGGCAATTTTCCACGGTCTGTAAACCATGATAGAGATTCTCAAGATATGACACAATATTCTCCTTCTCTTTTGGAAAGCCATTTTATTAAGCTAAGGAAAAAATAGGGAGTGATACTTATCATCTTGCTACGAGAATACCTACTAGATGCAGAGTACCATGATTTATTTCATGTTCATATAAATTACTCGGGAATTCACCACTAGATATGACATATAGTAAGTACTTACTTTTCTTCAGGATTAAAATTATGCTATGCAGCCCATATATTAAATATTCTCCCAGTCGCTTCTGAATTATACCTGTCCCCACCTCTGTCAAAATAGTAACAGATGGTAGTTGACATTCTAAAAGTATACCTTTGAATTAAAACTGCTAACTAATGCACTAACTTCATAAATAATATCCCCAATCTGTCTATCTTGGTTTTTTACGCAATTTTATTTCAAATTAATCGTAGTCAGTCTATGAAATTGGAGATTGCAACTGAAATGCGTGGAATTAAAGCCGGGAGGAAAAGTATGATCATGACTAGCCTAAGAAAGAATTCTTCATCGTAATAATATGGTTGAATAGTATTATTATGCTTGTAACTTGTAATCTTATTGGTACATTTCTTCTAGAGATTGGTTTTGTGTCGGATTGTATGATTACTATTGTGACTGTGTGTTCAATACCCGGAAAAGACGGAGTAAACCACTCTTATTTTTCATATAAAATATTAGACTGTGAATAAAGTTGGAAGCAGTAGAACTGCGTAGATAATCCTAGAAGTTTACATCTATTGTCTTCTCCTAGTATGTTTCTTATACGGAGAAAGTTAAACTACGGTGAAATAAATGATTGCTTGTTTTCCTTTGAAAACTTTCTCCAAGTCTCCACAACCAGAGAGTATGTTTATACTTGGTAGGATGAGAGTTGGGATAATTTGGGAGAAAAATTGGTAACCTAGGCTTGGTGATATGGTAGAGGGAGATATTTGTCAGGGGACTTGAACTCTTGAACTGGTTGTGCTAATCTAACGGTAGCTGTAGTGTAGATATAATATTCAGTGTTGTACCACAGTTGTAGTGAAGACGTTCAGCTAAATGCTGATTGTGAACGTGAACTGGGAACTGGATGAGTTGTTACAGATGTAGGAATGAAAAGACTTCTATTCAAAAGGAGCTGTCTCTTACCCTATTATTTTGCTTTCGACACTTTTCTCTTTTTATCTGAATAAGTACAATGAGACAGGGCACAATACTCAAAAGATAGGGAGTTGTTTCTACTATGCTATGAGAGATGCAATGCGATACGATATTATAGTCAAGTGAACCAAAATACACACAGGACTTGATGTTTATACATTGAAAATCCAAAGATTTCCCTCCCTGTACAATCATGTACTTTTGTACAGATGAATTTTACTTTTTCTCCCCTCCTTCCACTCTTTGTGCATTCAACCAACCTCGTCTTTGCCATGTCGACTGTCTCGTTAGTTTGGATTACACCAACTCTTCTCCTAGCAGCTCACTATTATAAGTACATACATACTCCATGTACATTCTACAAAATATCATGTGCTATTGACAATTTTACAAGTAAATTTCATCCATCTTACAAGAATTGTCAATAACGATTCAACAGTATAGAAATACCCTCTGTGTAGAGGAGTAGCAGATGTAGTTGCGAATCTAACCTCATTGATCATTATTCTACATTGCGAAATTAGATATTGTCAACGGAAGTAAAGATATATTATTGGATTCAATTACTAGGGGCTTATTAAATGAATACTTGGTACATGTTAAATTTTTTGTTTGATCTTTTTTGTTGGATCTAGTGCATGATAATAGTACGTAGTTTTATTATGATAGTCTTTTTATAGTTCAATTTCGTAAAGATTGTGTAATACCTTAAATATTCCGGAAGTACGTTTGTGTGATGTCTGATGTGTTTTTAAAAGTGCTTTTCCTTCACGTAGCTATCAATGTAGATCATAGCGCTAAAGGGAGGGTGATAGATAGGAAACGGAGATGGGAGAGACGGATAGTAAAGTTGCATCAATGTAAACTCTAAATGTAAGTAACTTTAGTTATTATATATCCCTAGAAGCGTGTCTGCCTGTTTCGTGTTCACTCCTCCCATTTAAGATCAAAAGAAGCGTCGATCTCAAATCCTCTCCAAGATTTCTTCAAACGCATCACAGAATTAGTTCTTACCAACTCTCATCCTTTCACAAGTTTGGCTAAATTAAAAAATTCTAAGGAGGCGCACTCGCGTTTCTGCTTCACTTTACAATTCCATATATCTGCCCAGTTGAGCTATATTTACTTTTATGTATTCTATAAATATGTAGAGCACTAGACTTGATTCAAGCACGCATGCATCTAATACTATGTGCGTCCT
The DNA here is from genome assembly GCA_020055645.1 of Tomocerus qinae. Lineage (NCBI taxonomy): Eukaryota > Metazoa > Arthropoda > Collembola > Entomobryomorpha > Tomoceridae > Tomocerus > Tomocerus qinae. Next base: position 103,314,357 of record CM034546.1, on the reverse strand, counting down.
ATCTTCTCACCATTCCACTGTAGAAATGAAAACTAAGAATGTTTTCTTGATAAACTGAATACTACTTCCAACAAACTTTCTCACATTCACATCCAACTTAAGTTAAGAGTCAACTTCTACTTTTAATATTACAACCGCCTCTACTTCAACACAAAAAGAAAGATATCCTTCAAACTCTACTCAACCAACAATGTTGCAACAATTAATTGGAATTAAAAACTTAACTCACTGTAATAACTTTCCCGTAAATAAGCACGTACTACCAATCTAATCAGATACAACATGACCTACTTTGGTGATGAAAATTAACACATTTACAATTTTTGAAGTAAACATTCGATCTTTACTTCTGTGTACAGGGTGGAGTCATTAAAACTTGCTATTTTCGTCCTGTAGTACTTTCCATTAACTTGTCATCTCCAAAAGTGGTTTTAGTGTAGGTAAAAGTTTCGGTGTGAAAAAATACGATGAACGTGCATAAGTTCTTTGATAAAGCTCTATTTTCGCAGCCTGAAAGAATTCCAAAAGCACGAAATTCGTATGGCATATGGCAAGTTGAAACAAGGTAAAAACTGAAAACTTTTAGCATAGTAAATATTTAAGACTAGTAGCCCAGCACGAGTGACTCGATTTCGAAAGATAGGCATCCAGCAAAGCATATTCATGTCTATTGGTTTCTTTCAAAATACTTTTAACCCGTGGCGGGCTTATTGTTATGCGTTTGTGCATTGCAACAAAAAGCCGCAAAGTCCAAGAGACATGGATACATAGAACATAAGAATAAATATTTTTATTATATACTGATGCAAAAACCGAAATTGATAATGAACAACGTATTGTATATTTTGTTTCTAGAACCAGATTTTTACTATACATTTTATTCAGGTAAAAAAAGGATATGATCTGTTTATAAAATACGTTGTAATATGGTATATCTTCAAGAAAAGTGTTATACAAATAGGATATCTAATATCATTTGAAGGGAATTCCGACTTAGTAATCTTCTTCCCCATTTACTTGTAACTCCTTGAATGATTTCACTATATGTGAAATCATGTAATCGTAATATCGTAAATACATGATCTAGAGTTTATTAAGTATAAATTAGCGATTTCTCAGAAACTCAGAATTAGCTTTCACGGTACATATTCCCGCGAGTTAGGAGTAATTATACCTCTTGAGATCACATAGCTTATAAAATATATTCAGTGTTGCAACTCAGTTCAGCAAAAAAAAGTTGGATCATTTAATTAGATTGAATACAGAACGCTGTATGTATCTCAGGTTTATAAATATGGAATGAATTAGTTACCTTAAGAGTAAACGAAGAAAATATTTTCATCAGTTACGGGTAAATATCAAGTGTATGAGTTGGTTTTATTGGTAAGATAGGAAAATGTGGAAGTGTCTGTAATGTTATGTTAAAAGGTGCTATAAAAAATCGTAGTGCATATGAATGGTGGTTTGTTATAAATTGGTCTCATGAGATTGAGTGGGGAAAGTTGATTGTCCCATTTAAATGCATCCAGTGGGCATATTATGTATGAGTTTGTGTGAGTTGCATCGTCTGCTCGTTCTGCCAATGCCCTTTACCTTGCTTTTAATCCTTTGCCATACATAACTGATGTATATTATACTAGTGGTTTCACATACTCCTGGCTCGTCTGGGTATCCTTAATGTCTTAAGTGAAGTCAACTCTGGCGTTCTGGTCGAAGGAGAAGACTATTTTGCTCTCTGAGGAAAAGGCAGAAGAGACTCGACGATGGGTGCAATCTAGCAATTAATATTCATTACGCAAGTTAGTGAGAAATCACATTTAGCCATTAGACTACCCGGGTTACAACTTTCTACTATGCCCATAAATGTGCAATAGTGGAAATGCAGGATTTCCCAATAAAAGGTATGAGTAGAGTCTATAAAGAGAGCGGAGACAGAGGAGAATAAGGTGTGCTAATTAATGATCACGGAGATAGCGTTTTTCTAAGTTATTTCCAAAGTTTACAGCCCATTTCAGGTAATTTTATTTTCTACGTGCTCAGCCCTCCAATTTCTCAGATAATTTACGATCTCCTCTCTCCTTTCCCTTTGGTTATCAATTACCAATTACACTGCACTTTTATCGCACTTTATTTTCTTCCTCTAACATGCATGTACCCAACTATTGCAGATTACTACAGAAAAATTACTTTGTCTTACAACATTAAATACAAACCTACTATCCTACTTTTCCCTCCACAAACTACAATCAAATCCTAAATCACTTCTCACTTTGTTTCTTCAGTTGGTGCTCATTTTATAACGGGCAATAAAACATAAATCCACTTCTTATGTCATTCTTAACCATTCACTGATTTTCTTTCACAAGGATGTCTAACCAATATATAATCACACAACATTCTCTTATATGCATAAATTCAGGAACAGACGCTTAAAAAATATATTACTCCAGTTTTTCTCGTGATAAATCCCACAGTAGTTGCGAAATCATCTCAATAGTGTAATTGATGTTATATGTTCTACCAAAGTTTCTACATAACTGGCTTGAGAAATCATATACATTCTTCTTATTAATTGTTGTTAGCTATATATATTAGCTAACTTAACTGTTAACTGTTAGCTAACTTTATTATTGTATACTACCTAGGTACATTGTCAATGCATTGCAAAATAAAATCTGCAATAAGTATATAAACTTTAATGTAATTGTGCAAGAAAAAATTTATTTAATGATGTAATTAAAGAAAAAACATTTCAAAGCAAGTTAAAGTGTAAAAGTAATGATGGCTATTGTGCAAACTTTAGTAATTGGATTACTCATTAGGATATAACTTAAAGCAGAATAGAAATGAGTTGTTGGGTAAGTAATGAAGTAGTAGTGGGTTTTTAATAACTTTTTTTGTTAAAATGTTTTCTATGTCATTTTAGTAGGAATATAGTGTTATAATTCGTAGATTATAGTTTTGGGGGATTCTCAGCATACATAATTTATACAGTTTTAAGGAAATGGTGAAATGCTGAATACTTTAGAAAGAATCTAACCAACCATTCTTTACGCTTGTACGGGAATGTATGCAACTTTTTATGTATTTATAGTGCTGTATTATGAGAAGATATCTTGTTGCCGGAGTTGATTCTTATATTTATGTACTCGAGGATTATATAGGTAAGTGTAGCAGAACATGAAAGAAGAACACTTAGCTTTTCCACTTCTGACACGGTGTAACAAGTTCGGAAAAACCCTCAAGTATAAGAATAAGCATTACTTGAAAGCAACACTAGAGTACGAAATAATTCATTACGAAAGTCTTTGTTCTTTCAACTATAATTTTTTGACTTGAGGATATAGTGCTATAAATCTAGGAAATTCAAAGTTCTTTGAGTGAAGAGATTTAGTTGTGTAGCAATGCGACTTTGTATATTTAGGGCACAACAAGTATTTTGGTAAGGTTGTACTTGCACAGGGTAATTGAGTTTTCTACAAGTTATATCATATTTCGTTGTAGTCTGACACATACCGACTGCTATGCAATGCAAATAAGAATGTTTATTCATGTGCTTATGTGTCTACTTCCCATCTTCAACTTTCAAACACACTCCAGAAGAAAGAAGAGCCTGACACCAAGTTCATCTTTCTGACTTTATTTAATACGATAATAAGTGCAAGAACACAAAGCCTTTTTGTCATAAAAGAGCATGGTAGGCGTTTCAATGTTCTTACAACTACTAAATACAATCCTGCTTGCCTGCTTCAAAAGAATCCATCACACTTTCCTGCCCTTCTGAAAGAAAATCCTTTAAAATCTCAAGATCCACCTATTTATTTAGCCACAATTCATGAAATAATTCTACCATTACTACTGTCATCTAATCTCAAAGTGCTAGAACCAAATCATTTACTTTGATATGATAATACAGTTGAACATAAGTGTACAAAGACACAGAATTTGCCTTTGGTAATTAATTCCATTTTATCACTTGTTCCCCTATATATCTCAATTGGTATTTTTAACTGAAAGGAAATATGAGTTATGCTTTGAAATCCGCTCTGAAGTGAAAGAAACCCAGTCTTTGAAGCTGTCACGCTATATAAATAACAATTATTCTTCAAGGACCGCTATTTCTCTCAGTTTCTTCAGACTATTAACTCTAAATATAAATAGTTTGCTCCATAAATATTAATGCACTGCAAAGTGAGATAATTTTCTGATAAACATTGCCAAAGAAGACAAGAAATAAATTGTTTTTGTAGCATTAATATTTGCATGTCTATTCAAAATCAGAACAAATGAAGATTTATTATCATCCCAGATTCCATTTCTTAAAATCCTTGTTCAATCTGAGCTTTGTTAGAAATTGTAAATTTCTGCAAAGAATACTTAAAGTGTGAAGTATGTGAGAGCACTATGTCCTATTTATGTATTACTCACATAAAAACTTAAGACTATTATCGGGTGATTTGATATTTACATTATAGAATCTGTACCTCAAAATATTTTCTAACAAAATTTTGTGGGGATTTTAAAAATTGATATCAAATTACATGTAAAATGTCGAAACTGATGCTAAAAATGAAATTAGTAAAAGAACGAAGAAAGGTGTAGGCTTTCTGACTTTCATTACATAGTGGGTATATTCACTATTCGATTCCGTATCGAATTAATCGATTCGTTTCCCTCTGTAAAGTTGTCTTTAAAACAGACAGGTGTTGCATGATAGTATGCCTCAGGTATGTATGGTCTGTATTACATAAATAGGTAAATAGCAGGTTGGTGCTAGGCACACAATTTATGTTTTCTAATTTGGTGTAGTATGCTGCGATACATATTAACTAAACATAAGTACATATACAAAGCTGGGATACAAAATGCAAATACTAATACAAAGCCACATGCCAACTTGAGTATGACTGGGAGAAACTGTATGTTAGTATACCCATATCCCTTACCGACAAGGTTCGGGACGACTAGAGAATGAAATCGGTGCTTCTGCTGACTGCGTTGAAAAGCGGGTATCAGTAAGTAAATATGTACGCACTGTTGAATGTAATGCCTTTGTACAGTCAAGGATTCCAAAACTCTGCAGCAGGCAAACAAATATGGAATGCTAAGCAAACCGTGAAGGCATTTCTCGTAATTTATTTACCGTGATTGCTGCACAGAGTAAACACATAAATAACTACAGCACACTTACTTACTCGAATTAACGTGTACATGCATCCCACACAACTTTACATATCTATAATGTACTGCTCGAGTACAAGTAATGAAACTTTCCACTCTCAATGAACACAAAAGATACAATATGCATTTGCCAAGCAATTATAATGCTAAGTATTGATTCATTCAAATGAGTAAAAAATGTATGAATGTTTGCTATTTGAACAAATAGAGAAGTTTTATTTATTTGCTACTACTAACACATCTAATGAATTTTATTAAATTCTCACAAGTAGTTTTAAACATTTTAGCATAGTGGCTATGCTACGTTAAAATACACAGGTTATTGCCTTGTTAAATGATTGTCGTCACTTTTAACGATAAATTGAAGTTGAAATGAAACTTTTGGCTTACAATTCGACGATTGGTATTACTTTCACAAGAGATTAGAGTCAAAATATTATTAAGTGGAACTAGTAGAAGGATTAGATAGAAAATAGTATGAATTTGTTGTTTATTATACAGGGAATTCGGTTGAACTTTACTTTATAGGTTTGGAAACGTAGGAGTAGAACAAAAAAGTGGCTAACTGTATAAAAAACTAAACTTAAAGTGAAAGAAGTAGATTAACGACATTGAGAGTTGTAGCTAAGCGAAGTGGCAGTAAAAATGAAGGAGAGTGGGAATAGTTTTATGTGTTTTCTGGATACTCTGTACAAGAAGGACGGATTTGTGTATGATAATGGAGATGCAGTTGGATGCATTATAACTGTTAGTGCTTGATATTTGGAATGAGTCACTGCAGTACTCATGGGCTGAGAAAAGTTCACGGGGAGAGAAAAATTGGAGCTTTGGCATAGGACATAAAGCAAATGTTGAGAGTGTAGCTCGGAATTCGCAAAAGACTCATATTTGCACTATCCTGCATCACTGCGTATAAAATAAAGTAATTCTAGCGGAACACTTATTTACAGTTCCTTTGTACGTTGCAAGACACACCTACCTACCTTTATGTACAGACGTGCAATTGTGCAATTCTAAATGCACATGAGAAATCTAAGTCGCCAGTCAAAGAGGAATGCGAATAGAGCCATGAATTAGCGACCATAAACCATGACTCAGAGATACCTTCGTATGTGATGGGAATGTATGAAAGCCATAATGAAAGTACACACAAGTCAGAATGTAATGTCAGGAAAACTTTCCTTGCAGTGGGATGCAATGAATGCACAAATGTACGAAGAAACAGAGTGCAAAGAGAAAGCAATGAAAACTTCTACTAGATATGCTCTCGGTGATCTGTGTACTTTTCCCAAGAAAATCGATCCTAACTGGAACTAAGCCATGAATCTTTTCACATCATGATGCCATGAGAAGTCACAAAATCTCTTTATTCAGATTTCCAGAATTCCTATCGTTTGAAAAATTGTTAACATTGCAGCCCAAAAGAACATTAAGACTCTCAAACTTAACAAGTCACAACCTTTTGTCATTTTCCTTCCATCACAATAACACAAATCCCCACACAAAAGCCCAGCAAATAATACCTCAGGACAACTACCCCAAAAAATCAAATTCTCGCAACTGGAGTTATATCGCAATTTGTACAATACAATAGAAATTATTGGAATACTATTAAACTATTTAGAGAAGCTTTGTTGTCAATTCATAAATCAACTAACCAATCTATTATTTTTTTCCTTGAAACAAGCTTAGATTCAATATGATACCCTACGTTTGGTCTAGTATATGAAAAATGCTAATATTGACTTTAATTACATTATTTATATGCTGACAACCGTAAGCTCTTGAAAATAATGTAAGGTAGTGTCTGTATGAAAAAGCAGTAGAAACAAAAAGTATGGTTAGTGGATATCACAACTTTAATTAGGTATTTCATTATTTAGGATTCATAGTTGGAGTAATTACTGACACTATTGTTGAGTCTACCTTCTAATAAGTTCGAAGAACATTTAAATTGGCTCCTAATCCTCCTTTGTTATTAGTATTTTCTATATAAATGTCGAAACTCGAACTTTGAGGCACATACATAAGGAAAGTACATATAGTCAGCATAATAGAAAAGTAGAAACTTTCGTTGTAATGATGCACTGTATAGAAAAGCGTACAGTTGGTATACTTAAGCATGTGTAAATCTTAGTGCCTTTTATCTTGCCATGTGTTGGTAGTAGTGAGGTACGAAGTCAAAGAAACGTCCGTGCATAGAAAGGAGAAGTAAGATTAGAGTAAGTGAAAATATAAAGAAGCCAGAAAGCCCATTGATCTTACCAAACAATCAATCAGACGTTCCTTTTATTCGAATTCTTCTAGTTGGTTTGATACTGTAAAGTTAAGGCACCTCCACTTGAAGTCGTTCTAGAATAAATGCTTTTCCTTTTCCTCCTGTTCACATTCAGCCAACGTAGAGTAATAAGTTAAGCATAGTGAAATGGTATAGTAATCTTAAACAATTTCCATAATTACACGGAAAAGGTGCTACAGCAAGTCATATACAGATACAATCTCAATATGGAAATTGAATATGGTGATTGAGGAAGGGAAAATAAACTCATAAGATAGAAAGAAAATACTACCGCTAAAAGAAAATACTTAAAAACAGGAATCAGCTTTGCAAAACTAAATATTGACATTTCAAGATATGACGCTACAATGATGTCTATGCTGAGTTTTGTGAAAAGGTAGAAGCTTTTGTCGTTTATTTGCTTTGATTCTTTGCTTTTCATATTTACTGTCTCCTAACATGCACTCCTTTAATCTTAGTAATGATATGTTATAACTTTCATAGCTATCTTGCAAACTTTGGCAACTACACTCGGATTCACTCTACAAATATTAACAAAAACATCGAAATAATATCACCATTGCTAACTTTGGCAATTCAAACTAGAAATATTTCAAAGTGTCACTTTGATTGCGCTATTCTAAGCTCAAATTTCAAATGATCACAAGCTTCTTAAGTCGAATAAGCCTCACACGTTGTGAGCCAAATAAGATGAATTTATTAGTGTTCTTAGGCTGATATGGAGTAGTAGTAGTGTAATAAAATGGAACTATTAGCTACCTATTCATTGCTTAGGTACTTATGTAAAACACGTCTTTGTCTTTACTACGGTACAGGAAATGTAAGAGATTATATGCTAATACCTCCCGGCTAGACTAACTACCTCCTTCTAACACTATTTACCCCCCGATATGCAATTGTTTCTAAAATTATAAGCTAAGGACAAATTCAGGCGAAATCGGACGCTATTTAACGAAATCAGACTAAAGCGAACGCAATCAAATAAAATCGAACGAAATCGAACGCAATCAGACGAAATCAGAAGACTCCAGACAAAATCGGGCGAAATCAGACTAAATCAAACGAAATCGGACAAATGGGTAAATGGTACTATATTCTAATGGTATATAATAATGTACAGAGAGTCACAAGTTTGGTTGACAAAAGTACACAGTATTTCTAAGTACTTAAAGAACACAGCAGGGACAACAATACTGCAAAAAATACTGTATATTTTACATAAATGTATTACAAAATTATTCAAAACTAGAAGTTCATTTTGTACTGCTAGTATTTACTCCAAGATGAATTTTTTCAGAAATATGGATCATTGAAGTATACAATGTGTACATGTATACCTATTAAAGATCAAAGCTATCGGAAAGGGCTCTTATATATAGTCGTCAATCTATTGGTCTAGACTAAGTTTTGTAATTCTTATCCTAGTTCTAGCATCGGGAGGTAATCTAACAGGGATGTGGTAGAGTGGGGAGGTATTCAAACACGACGAGAAATGTATTAGGTTGACACGATGTAAGGTAAGAAGAAGACGCTTCCTTTTGTAGCAACTGAACAAGGGATTGGAGATTCAGATAGGAAACTATACGACTGAATGTCGTGTCATTTGTTCTTTGTATGCTTTCTATTTATTCGTAAGACTCTAAAACAATTGTGACCTTTTCTCCATCTTCAATAAATGGATAAAATTCAAAACTTTGTAGAGCTTTGTTATAATATACGTCTCCCTGGCTTGGCGTAGTACTCGATAACAAAGCGCGAGGTTTATTTATGTATTCTGCAATAGAAACATCAGTAAATATTCGGTTACTTCTTACAACTCACAAGTTAGTACATTGTTAAGTTGTTTGTACACAGGAGATAAGAGAGGCGCTGATAATACGTATGTGGAGTGCGAGTTGAGGTAAGTGCAGAGTACAACTTTATATCGTAAAGTAAGTCATAATACGTGTAATGTCCTGTGGTAAAGAAACGGAGGAGGATTGCAATGCTGAGGAAGATATTTGTATTCGGCCAAGTAAGGCAAATATGGGTACTTAGAATTTGTAGTTTGTGTTTCTATTGTAGTTCTTCCTTGTAGCACTTTGTTAAGAAAGCCAACTCATGCATAGCCCAAGTACAGCCACAGAACACAGCACTAAACCGATTACAGTTAGCCACATTGTACCAGAATGTTAGTGATGTACTTTAACCTATATCTTTCCTATACTCCTACGACAATCTCTCTTTCCTATAAAGAACCAACTCCAACCAACTTGCCAAGAAATCGCATTTACTACTTTCCCTAAATTGGTTACTCGCTCTCTCCACTTTCACTACCGTCCGTTAATGGACCTAAACATCCCTCGTCCACCTAACTCTAACAAGTACATACGTTTTTTAAAATATTCACCCATAAATTATGCGTACAAATTCCACAAAATTGTTTCTTGATTGTTACCTTTACTTACTATGGCGGTCGTTTACAGATTTCATCACAGATATTCACAATGATTGATACCAAATTAACTTTCAGCTACCCATTTTAGGATTAATGGGTATCAGCTCATTATAAATGAACCAGAAATTACGTAGTACATCTCGAAAGATGATTCACAATGCTACATTAATACTAAATTAGTGTTTGGTAATGGATCAGTACGACACGATTTAAAAGGCCATATTTTTTTATATTTTATCAATAATTAATAGTAGGTCAATGACAGAAAATCCATTTTTATGAAATGTATTTGTAAATGTAACACCTAATTAACCTTTTATTGCGAATAGTAAATAAAACCTGTAATTGTTATTGTTGCAGGTGATATGATAGTGTCTGGTCTAGTATTTCTCTTTTTGCTAAACTTTTAGCGTAACCTCAGAAAGAAGCTACATTGAATAAAGAATAGTTTCGTCGAAATATTGATTTGGTTTGTCACGGGTGATATCAACATGAATGAACACTAGCCACAAGATGTGACATTGGATATTAACGTTTACCACTTTCGATATTCGTCTGTCGCTTACGATGACATGACTTAAGTATTTAGCGTCTTTGAGGTTTTTACGTCTTTTCCAGCATGAAATAAAAACGTAAGAACTTTCCGACTGCGTTTTATGATCGTGTAAAGTAGCCGGTAAAGTCTTTGAACTTATCGAAATTATTTAAGAATTCTTTTCCAAATCCTTGACTTCTTGTAACATCCCAGGGGTCAATTACTTTATTATGCGAGGTCTTTTTCCTTAAGACTTTCCCAATGATCTCATTAAATCCACATGGACTTTACCAGCCGATCATCCAACAAATATCAAAATGGTAAGATACAAAGGATGGATGAAATACCAGACAGTTATGGACCTATTATTTCAATAAATCAAATTACGTAATATTCATTACATTTAGCAAGAGTCTCTGAATTGTTTTTGGATTAATTGTTTCCTATTTTCGAGTACAATACATATTATCTGTCGTACACCATGTGCTCAAAGATAACTGAAAGTTACCTATTATTTTGATTTGTGAACCATAAGGTTTTATAAGAAAACCAAAAGGATATTACTATGGATAGACCTACAGGGTTTCATAGTGTGTGAAATGTAGAGATTTAACTGTGACATTTGAATGCAAGTTGGAAAGTGCATTTGGGTAGTGTGTGTGTAGAAATAGTAAATATGCGAGTGGAAATTGCACATGAGTCCATTACAGTGTTTATCCAGATTCTCCATGGATGAGGGATGGTAAAGATTGCTTTTCCATCTGAAAACCACAAGTGTTACACTCAAGGAATTCCCACGCGTCCGAACAATGATTATGATGGATCAATCTCGTGACATTTTATACTGGTTGGATAATTTGTCAGCATTCGGATAGCCTGAGCGCTATAGTAAATGGAAGTAGGAGTAGCATGCTTAAATTGAAGTGCCAGTCCAAGGACCATCTATCTATATATACATCGTGGAATAGCAAAGATACCTCCATTCACATCTTACACATGCAATATGGTTTTTAGTGTTTGAGTAGCATGAAAAGTAGACTAAAGTCGGTCCGAGTATGTATTTTTGGGTATTGGGTCGGGTAGTGTACGTGTAAGGAAGAAAAAGCTCTGATTTTTTCTTGGTTGTCAACATACTCTCCAACTCCTGTCTCCCCTTTGAAAACATGCATCTTGGCACAATAGAAAGAAAAATGTGAGATTGAAAAGTTTCTCATGTGCATGCCATGTATAGGCTCACCCTCGCCGTACACGGAACCGCACAACCTCACACACACACAAGCGAAATATCAGATTTCAGAACAAGAGGACAGAAAGGAGTCGTCTGTTCCGTACGGAGAAAGATTCTCTTGTTTCTCAGACGAAAGACGCGGCTCACTTACATCACATCACATTACCAAAAGCCCACTAGAATTTTCTTACTAAACGTATCCGGAGTAGGTTCTATAATATTAGAGATAAGCCTTTGTCAACTTGGCATGCCATGCTCTGGCATCTCCAACACGAATGACACTGCCACAGACTGTGTTCTTCAAATCTTCGTCTAAATACATTAGTTTAGCCAGAGAATGTTCTACTTATAGAATATCCAAAGCACCGGCAATTTCTAACTACTATAATGGCATAGAAGGTCACTTTCATTTCAGCAGGGGGTGGAAAGAGAAGTCCTTTTCTAATGAAATTCTCTTTGACTTTACCTATCGCATCAGCAAGGTGATGAACTGAAATCCGATTGAATGGAGAATTCAATTCCATGCAGCTCTAACATGAACGAGACGCTCCACGGAATTAAATGGATGGCCTACACGCTCACTAGACAACTCTACATTAACTAACTCTAATACATTCCAGCATGTCGGGGGTCACCTTTCCTTTAGACCAATTGGTTAGTCTTTAAACGTTTCCAACTCAACATAATAATACTGTACTTTCAATTTTTTGGCTTTCCTGCTCATGCAAATTGAAAAAACTGCTTTACACGACATCTCTCATTAAAGTGAAAAATTGCTCTTAGAAAATAGACAAACAACAGTTAATCCTACAGAAGCCAGCCTACTATTTTTGGAAGATGAACTGCTAAATATCTTTATATAGTACATATTTATATCCTAAAAATGAAACTATTTATTCTTGCAACAGGCCAACAATAGAGTAATTAGCTCTATTCCCAGGTACTGAAAACACAACTAAAGCACTCAACCAGAATCAGAAAGCATTTTGAAGAGCGAGCCAAAATTATTAAAATGAAAAGACAATGGTTAATTTGACTTATTTTCTCCGATAGAGGATACGAGGGAAAAAATTCGAAAAGATTTCCCAAAACAATTACTTGTTAGTGGGAAAGTCTTGGATTACTCTTTTAAGGTGTTAGGACCCAAATTAAAGCAATCACTTTGAATTAATTATTAACTAAGAGAAATGCTTTGGTGAGATCAATGACCTTCGTGGTCAATGTGATCTACAAATGCCGATCATTCCCAGGTCCCCGACATATATACATACTGCTATGCACTTATCATATTATCATCTATAGAGATAAACTAATAGCCCAAAGAGTCAAATATAGTCTTGTATATCCTGTAAGTAAATAGTAGGAGATCTTTGTATGTGAGACTACCTGTTTAGTTTTCGATTTGGATGGATGGAGAGAGTTGAATTTGTGGGTAGGTATAGTCGTTAAAGAAAGTCATAGCTGTGTGGTTGGGTGTGGGAGTAGCTTTTGGAGTAGACAAACTATTCTACGAACATCGAACTCTGCGTGTCACTCAGAGATGAGATGTCTACTTTCTTTTCCCTCCGTACATGTCGAATCCACTTTCCACAGTTTCCTTCACTCCACAGACTTTCATTTGTAGCCTCAAGGATATTTGACATTCGCATGACCGGAGTCCTCCTCTATACACATTACTCTATATCATTATGCCATGTGTTTGCGTAGAGTGGTCGAGGCATTTAGTGTCCCCTTCCTCATCCTATTTGATTTTTATCTAAACCCATTATGGGTCGAGGATTGAAATATTTTATTACTCGATTTACATTTCCTATCTACTGCTACCACTGAAATCATCCCGTCTCGTCTACAAACTATACAATACTATTTACTATAACAAATATCTCATGCCAAAATACATCAATCTGGTTTTACTCTTTAAATTTTTTGAATAACTGCCATTTATAAGGTTTTACTCCTTGGCTATTTATGCTATAATTTTGGATTATAGGTTGATTTTATTCGGTAACGGAAAAGTGTAATAGAAACTTGGCCCAAAACCTGTACAGCATAGTAGAAGGCATAATACGAAGAACCATAAAAGCAATCAATACTTAGAGCCGAATTCCCAATTAATTGAAATTTTTGAAGGAGTCTCTTTTTTAAACTTGCATTTTTGAAACTTGTGTGACTGACTTTTGACTTCAGAGCAAGTAATGAGCTCGTTTATGGTCTTTAATTTGTTTTCATTCCACTCATCTACAACTGTTGAAAAAAGTTGTATTAAGTCGCAATTGTCACTCAGTTGTATGCTTATAATTAGTAATGAGAATTTTTGAATGTTGATAGTATGATAGTATGCCAATTTCTGAATTTGATGAAAATGTGCCCAGGACTTTCTGAAAGAGCATCGTGAAATAATACTAATAGTATTTAGTGTTTCCACGTGAGGATGAACAAGCTCCTTGATAATTTCATTTACATTCTACACTAGTTTCTACTCAAGTCTATCCAGCCTTAGCAGAACCGAATTTCTCAAGGACAGTTTGTAGGTATACATCTAGTAAATTATATCAGATGATAAGTACCTACTTCTTTAGCTTTATATTCAACCTTTAATTACATTCAAAAGTCACACCTGTTATTTCCCAGATTAAAATAACTTGTTCACCATTCCTCTCTGTAGCTAAAGACACGCCAGTAAATGAAGGGAACGTTTACCATGCAACTACTTATCCATACCTACTTATAATCCTTTAATTATCTCACCTTTGTCCTTTATTCTACTTAAATTCTTATTACATACAATTCCTCTACCACTAAAACTACAAGAAAATATACTATACGTATAACCTAGGTATTTATTTTAGAAAAAGAAGAATCTTAAAAAACTGTACGTTAAGAATGATATTTCCAGGCAATAAATCTATAGTGTCCTTGATGGACAATTTATTAAAATTAAATTGTAAAATTCTAAACGGAGTCTTGTATGCGTGTAGTAGGAAAGAGGAATTGTCAATGTAGAGGGAGTGTAGCTTAACTTTTGTATTTACAAAGAGAGAAAGCAGTAACATTTGTAAGTATTAGGGAGATGTAGATATATTGCATAATGATAGTGGCATAAGATAACATAACTCAGTGGGAGCAGGACGTAGTGAATAGGCGTAGTAAAAGCTGACATGACAGTAGAATACAATTAACATCTCTTAAATCTCTATTTATTTACATAGTATTAGTGAAGGAGGCGAGTGGGTTGATAAAGCGGAGAGCTCGTATATATCTTTGCATCACTACTATTAGATAAACGGCAAAAGTCAGTCACGTGACAATTCCGTTTGTATGTTTGTACTTCCGTGTGTTGATTTGCCGTAATTCTAAAACGCAGCCAAGCACATAACAACGCACATAATGATGCAAATTCTAACACGTCCAAAGCAAAACAATTTGTGGCAGTACACAATTATTCACTGCGCGGTCTATAGTCTCATACGACTTGCAAGGCACAAAAAATTTCATAACAGGAGCAATGCATGCATTCTGTATAAATATTTTTCCAGCTTTCAGTGCGCTCAAGGTTTCTATTACTTCATGTGCGGGAAAATTCAATTTGGCCATTTACATTGATGTTTTCAATTGGTTTAATAAAAGTTAGATTCCCAAAAAAGTGAGTCAGTTTTCGATTCTGCGAAACAAATTTTGCACCGTTTAAGGCAGTGGTGAAATAGGGACGCTGCTAGGTAACCAGCAAAAATTATCATAGAGGGTGAATGGGAATTCCGAAAATTCGTTCTTTTTTGTAAAAGTCCTAAAGCAACTGAGATTACTGGACCTACATCCATGTAGTAAATGTAAAAAAGATTCTTCAAAACTTATTTTGAACTTGAAATTGATACATATTTCTGTATTTGCATTTTGTCATCCATGTGTCTTCCAATCAAAAACAAAATTGTGAAATTTTTAAAATATAACCTCTAGAATAAGTTCCGATGAATCTTTTTTGAATTTACTTTATGGGTGTTGGATCAGTAATCTCGGATCCTTTAGCGAGTAAATACATAAGAGACCATGCATGCTCGGAACAAAATGTCACAGCCAAAGTTGTTACTTTCAGATTCTACTCTACTTAGTGATATGAAAAAAACAATTTCAGGATTTTTTATGAAAACCCGCTCTTTTTAAGTTATGGCGGTTTTCCGCCTTTTGTCGTTCATCTATGATTCATTTCTAAACTACTTGACCGATTTTCATGAAACCGGCGCCATTCTTCCCGTAAACGCTTTCATCACATGGCCCCTTTTTTAGTTTTTAAAATTTTTTTCAAAATTTTGAAAAAAAATTCGAAAAATTTCGAAAAAAGACTTTTTGAACGTTTTTATTAGTACTATTATTAAATGCGATAAAAACGGTAATTCTGACCATAAACTCAATAGTGGTTTTCATTCATTTATTTTAATGACTTTATTTTTGATATATACACCCTAATTATTGAGTTTTTGGTCAGAATTAGCGTTTTTATTGCATTTAATAATAGTTCTAGTAAATACGTTCAAAAAAATTTTTTTCGAAACTTTTCGAAATTGTTTTTCAAAATTTTGAAAAAAATTTTAAAAACTAAAAAAAGGGCCATGTGATGAAAGCGTTTGCGGGAAGAATGGCACCGGTTTCATGAAAATCGGTCAAGTAGTTTAGAAATGAATCATAGATGAACGACAAAAGGCGGAAAACCGCCATAACTTAAAAACGGCGGGTTTTCAAAAAAAATCCTGAAATTGTTTTTTTCATATCACTAAGTAGAGTAGAATCTGAAAGTAACAACTTTGGCTGTGACATTTTGTTCCGAGCCTGCATGGTCTCTTATGTATTTACTCTAGCACTTTCCCAAAAAAAAGTTAATTATGAGGAATATGATAGTAAAGAGATCATTTCCTTTTGTATGCACCAGGACTTTAAGCTCCCAGTACCTCAGATTTGGAAATCTCTGATGATCATCAAAATACATGTAAAAATTGCTTTACAACTCTTGGAATTCTGTCTAAAGTTCTTACCCGATTTTCTGGTGTGGTACATTTTTGGAATCCTGAATATAATGTCAACTATCACAATGTATAAAATATACGATATAAATTAATGGTATATAATTTAGTACCTATGCTTAATGAGTTACTGCAATAGTAAAAAAATATTCTAAAATTTCATCTTACTACTACAGAGGGTCAAGGCATCGAAAACATTTTAATTTCCTGTGTAACAGGCCCCCACTGGCTAATTGATTCCACACTTTAGCTCCGCCAAATAGCCACGCTCCCGAATGGATCGTGACATTCTATTGGCTAAGAACACGTGAGCTCCTTTTACTTTGGGGGCGTGGCGAGGGCCGATTTCCACAGCAACCATGCAGGTTGCAAGAGATTTTCGGTGCCTGAGTCAATATATTTGTATTAAAATAGCATATTGGCGATCGATAACATATGCAGGCCACCCACTAGGGTCAAAACTCACATTTTTAAGGTTACACTTTGGCCCTGCATAGCAACCACAGGGGACTATCAAAATGCATGTTAAAAAATCTTTTACATCGACTATTATAACTTCCGGAGGATCAGTCTGATTTTTATGGAACCTACATTTTTGGAACCGTGGACTATCAAGGAACAAAAGTTACCATTCGGAATTTTGATATAGTTGCTTTAAATGGACCAAAAACATCAACGTTTTATAAAAAACTAAAAATGACTCATTTTTTTGGGAATTTGATTTTTTTAAATGCATTTAAAACAACTATATCAAAATTCCGAATGGTAACTTTTGTTCCTTGATAGTCCACGGTTCCAAAAATGTAGGTCCCATAAAAATCAGACTGATCCTCCGGAAGTTATAACAGTCGATGTAAAGATATTATGATGAATTTTAAATGCATGGAGGTTGACCCGAATTGCTGATGATGGAATACCGAGGGCATAAGTCAATGCAATTCCAAAAAATTAGTTTCTAGGAAACGGGGAAGTGTATTATATTATAAAGATTTCTATACTGACTTGTATAGTAGCATTTCCACCTGTCGTCATTGGCAATGTTATTACAAATACTTTAGTACAAAATCTTTTTTGTTTGCATCTTGCTTCAATGCATTCATACTTGTAAGTTTAAGTTATAACCATGGTTGTTATAACTACTATCAAAGATGTCTATTGTCCATGTGACATAAACGGCCATCAAGTACAAGCATTGACACCGTAGTCATAGTGATATAGTACCTAACCATACTAACCAATAGATTTACAAATATTATACCATAAGACGGCCGTTTATGCCGCATGGAATTCATTTTGTTATTGACTTGATAGCATCTTGTTTATCAATATTGCACTGCCAAAACTTCCCCTTGAGGTAGTGGAATGGCCGGGTAGGTTAACTATGGGGTTTCGGATGTGACAATTGACGGGTTAAATTTTGGAAATTATATTTTTTTCGTTAGCAACCAACGTAAACAGCGTCCTTAATCTGGGGTATAAGGTAACGTTACTTTGAGAGGGGCGCTACACCCCCTCCCCCACTGGACACGTCTAAGCGCGCACTCACGTTCAAATTTTACTCTTTTTCGAGTACAGGAGCAGAGAACAAAACCTACAAGCCGTAACAGAAGCTCGCCTGGGTAAAGACGACCATGTGCACATTTTTGGTAGAATGATAGTAGAAATAGGATGGATTACCAAGCACGTATCCAGTAGGGGGTGGATGGGGGGCGCAGCGACTTCCTACATCTGAGAAAAAGAAGACTTTTTCCAAAAATGCCATTTGCGAATATGTCCTATTTTATTATTTTTAACATTATTAGATCGCCTGAAAAGGCAGCTTATAGAATTGCACAGTCCGTCCGTCCGTTTACACGATAACTTTTGAAGACATTGATGGATTTCAACTAAACCTGACAAAAACATTGCCTATGGACCTGTGAAAAAGCCTATGGAAAATAGACCACATTGATCTATAGGTTGCTGAGATGCCGCGCGCTCACTTTGTCTTCATTTTAATAGTCAAAATAAAAATATGGCCTTGCTTTTTTTAGCTCGCCTGAGTAAGCGAGCTTATAGAACCGCACAGTCTGTCCGTCCGTCCGTCCGTCCGTCCGTACCCACGATAACTTTCGAAAGCAATGACGGATATAGACCAAACTTGGCAAAAACAATGCCTATGGACCACTGACGATCCCTATTGATTTTGGGGTAAATCGGTCCATAGGTTGCTGAGATACCGCGCGCTCACTTTGTCTTCATTTTGATAGTTAAAGTGAAAAATGGGCATTGAAAATTGTAATACCGTTTCCTATAGATTGTTAGCGGGATAGTATAAACTATATCATGCCGCTTCTACTAAAACTGAAATTAAATAGTAAAATAACAAAACCGGAAAATTACCTTTAAAAGCAAAATAACGAATCTGTTTCAAGTTTGTCTTGATTTTAACAGTCAATATTAATATATTTTCATTATGTATTGACTTTGATAGTCAATATTAATATATTTTCATTATGTATTGACTTTGATAGTCAATATTAATATATTTTCATTATGTATTGACTTTGATAGTCAATATTAATATATTTTCTTATGCATTGATCTTGATAGTCGTTATTAATATATTTGATTTGTATTGATTTTGATAGTCAATATTAATCAATTTTGACTTTCTGTTGATTTTCATAGTCAACATTTATCAATTTTGATTTTCTATTGATTTTCATTGTCAACATTAATCAATTTTGATTTTCTGTTGATTTTCATATTTAAAATTAATCAATTTTGATTTTCTGTTAATTTTCATATTCAAAATTAATCAATTTTGATTTTCTGTTGATTTTATATTCAAAATTAATCAATTTTGATTTTCTGTTGATTTTTATAGTCAACATTAATGTGCTTTGATTTTCTGTTGATTTTCATAGTCAACATTAATCAATTTTGATTTTCTGTTAATTTTCATAGTCAACATTAATCAATTTTGATTTTCTGTTGATTTTCATAGTCAACATTAATCAATTTTGATTTTTTGTTGATTTTTCAAATAATATAGCTTCGTTTCCCTATAATATCAATGTCTGAATTTTTAATATGTCATAGCTACATATATAAAGACCCAATTCTGAAAGTTTGATCAAAATCCGTACGCTCGGTTTTGTGCTACGTGCGAGTACTTTTTGTCTAGCAAAATATGTACACGTTAACCTTTAATCAGGCGAGCTTCTGTTACGGCTTGCTGTAGGTTTTATCATGACAGTCAATATTAACCGATTTATATTTTTTTTGACTTTTATACCAAATATTAATCAATTTTGATTTTCTTTTGATTTTTAAAGTTTTTTGTTTATTTTGATACTCAATATTATTCAAATTTGACTTTTTAGTTTATTTTGATAATCAATCTTAACAAATTTTGATTTTCTGCTCATTTTCAGTCAACAATTATCTACTTTGATTTTCTGTTGATTGTCATTGTGAACATTATTCTTCGATTTTCTATTGATTTTCATAGGCAATCTTTATCTATTTTGAGTTTCTGTTGATTTTCATAGTCAACAATTATCTATTTTGATTTTCTATCGATTTTCATAGTCAGCAATTACCTATTTTGATTTTTTGTTGATTTTCATAGTCAACAATTATCTATTAATTTTAAAAGTGAACATCAATCTATTATTATCCTCTGTTGATTTTCATTGTCAATCTTAATCTATTTTGAGTTTCTGTTGATTTTCATAGTCAACAATTATCTATTTTGATTTTCTGTTGATTTTCAATGTCAATCTTAATTTATTTTGAATTTCTGTTGATTTTCAATTTTAATCGTAATCTATTTTGATTGTCTGTTGATTTTGATGGTCAAAATTCATCTATTTTGATTTTCTGCGATTTTGAAAGTCAACATTAATTTATATTGATTTTCTATTGCTTTTGATAGTCAAAATTAATCTATATTTGTTTTCTGTTGATTTTGATAGTCAACGTTAATCTGTTTTGGTTTTCTATTGACTTTGATGGTCAAAATTCATACATTTTGATTTTGCTCAATATTAACCAATAAATATGAAAATAAAACTATTTCTATTATTCTACTTAATCTGTGTACTGTACACGGTCCCCTTCACTCAGGCGACCTTCTGTTAAGACTTGCCGTAGGTTTTAGCTCGCCTGAATAAGGCAGCTTATAGAACCGCACAGTCTGTCCGTACGTCCGTACGTCCGTCCGTACGTCCGTCCGTACGTCCGTCCGTCCCCACGATAACTTTCGAAAGCAATGACGGATATTGACCAAACTTGGCAAAAACAATGCCTATAGACCACTGACGATCCCTATTGAATTGGGGGTTAATCGGTCCATTGGTTACTGAGATAACGCGCGCTCACTTTGTCTTCATTTTGATAGTCAAATTGAAAATTTGGCATTAAATGGACATTAAAAAGTTCTACAGCGTTTCCTATAAATTGTTAGCGGGATAGTATAAAATATTTCAATCCGCTTCTACCAAATTTGATATTTTATAATAAAGCCAATTAAACCGGAAAATAACTATTAGACGATGGAAAAAATCTATTTTGGATTTTTATTCAATTTTATAGTAGAATTTCCATTTTTTGTTTTCCTTTAGATTTAAATAATCATTATTAACCGATTTTAATTTTCTGTAGATCTTAATACTCATAATCAATCAAGATTAAATATCTGTTGATTTTCATAGTCATAACATTAATCAATTTTGATTTACTGTTAATTTTCATAGTCAACATTAATCAATTTTGATTTTCTGTTGATTTTCATAGTCAACATTAATCAATTTTGATTTTCTGTTGATTTTCATAGTCAACATTAATCAATTTTGATTTTCTGTTGATTTTCATAGTCAACATTAATCAATTTTGATTTTCTGTTGATTTTCATAGTCAACATTAATCAATTTGATTTTCTGTTGATTTTCATAGTCAACATTAATCAATTTTGATTTTCTGTTGATTTTCATAGTCAACATTAATCAATTTTGATTTTCTGTTGATTTTCATAGTCAACATTAATCAATTTTGATTTTCTGTTGATTTTCATAGTCAACATTAATCAATTTTGATTTTCTGTTGATTTTCATAGTCAACATTATACAATTTTGATTTTCTGTTGATTTTTATAGTCAACATTAATCAATTTTGATTTACTGTCGATTTTGATACTCGATATTAATTAATTTTGATTTTTTGTTGATTTTGATAGTCAAAATTAATCAATTTTGATTTTCTGTTGATTTTCATAGTCAACATTATACAATTTTGATTTTCTGTTGATTTTTATAGTCAACATTAATCAATTTTGATTTACTGTCGATTTTGATACTCGATATTAATTAATTTTGATTTTTTGTTGATTTTGATAGTCAAAATTAATCAATTTTGATTTTCTGTTGATTTGATAGTTAATACACTACCACACTTTAAATTTTTGTTTATTTAGACAACTTAATATTCCCTATTTTACACTTTTCATTTTAACAATCAAAATAGATCTATTTCTTCTATTTTCTACCAAAAATGTACACAGGATCCCCTTTACTCAGGCGAGCTTCTGTTACGGCTTGGTGTAGGTTTTTTGGTTACGCCCCCTAGACCAAATTTCTAGATACGTATCTGTTGATTACTAAATTCTACAGTAATTCAAGTCAATATTGATCATAATTGTCTATCAGAATCAAAAAGTTTTAAAATAAGTTATATTTGACTATCAAAATAAATCTTAAATTTGGTAGGAGCGGAGTGAAATATTTTCCGCAAACAATTTATAGGAAACGCAATTGAAGTTTTTAATACCCATTTTCTACTTTGACTATCAAAATGAAACAAAGTGAGCGCGTGGTATCTCAGCAACCAATGGACCGATTTGTCCCAAAATCAAAGGGATCGTCAATGGTCCATATAGGCATCGGTTTTGCCAAATTTGGTCAATATCCGTCATAGCATTCGAAAGTTATCGTGGGGACAGAAGGACGGACAGACTATGCGGTTCTATAAGGTTCTATAAGCTGGCTTACTCAAGAGATGATTTAAAATTACAATAAAAAACACTCGATTTTTTAATCACTTGACGTTACATTGCCAATTAAGGCTAACTCGGCCTTAAAATGGTCCAGTGATGGCAGTATGTATAATGGTGATTAAAAGTATCCGAGTCAAAAATGTGGTGGGTAACCGGAGTAATTTGCCAATAGCCAAATTCTCTTTCTAAACAAGCTTTTCTTTTTTCCCTAGGCCGTACTAAGGCGTAGTTTTGAAATATTTTTTGACTATATCAATGTAACGTAAAATCTGTAACTCTGGCCAAATGAGAAAGCATGAAAAGGTCAATTGGAATAAAAATAAAAATCTATGAATCTGAAATTCAACCCATCGTACAATACTGCCCCGGAATACACACTAGCTTTATTTATAACAGGACTTGGGTCATGGGTCCTGTGACCGGTACATTATATTAGTGATGAACCCAATTGAATGCCGGTGTAATTGGCCTACTAGAAACCATAATTCTTACAAAATTGTTTGTAGATGCACTAGCCCCATGTACTACAGGACCTGGGTCCTGTGACCGCCTAGTAATGTATAAACATAAAGTATTAAGTCGTGAGTTATTTAGTTGATATAAGTAATTCAAGAGTGGGAGTCCCAGACAAATTAAGTGCTACTCTTATTTGGTTTTGACTATGATAATATAGGGAAGGGATAGAGTGTAGGAAAAGTTAGTCTTTGCAGGATTTGGTGTATATATAACTGTAATGTATGATTGCCTGGCTGGTAATGAAATAGGAATGGTCATTCAATTTAACTGAAGTGAAATGAACTAAACATTACATTAGCACTTACGGCAGAGGAATGGAAGTGGCAGGGAAAGCAAAGGGAAAGGATGCAGTCGCTTCCGAATATCCTTCCTCCTCCAGGTTCCTCTCTTTCTCTTTCATCCGAACGGAACGTAAAGCATTTGAATGGCGATGATGAGGACAGACTAATTCTCATTAATCCGCTTTTAATATAATGGAGCAAGAGCGACAAGGCAAGACAACTCGCCCTACCTACACAACAAAACAGACAACCAGCCAGAGACCCGGCTTTCTCTTTCAATTCCACATACTAGTGCTAAATATACATTCACAGATCCTTTTCAATCTATATACTGATATACTTGAAATGGATCTAATAATGTAGGTATAAGTGAATGGATGCGACAAAGCTAACTACATACTATATCTGTATCGTATACTTTTAATATTTTAATACATTTTCTAATGCAATAAGTTAGATAGTGGACAAGCAGGAAAAGTATCGAGGAAAATAATCAAGGGACACTAGTAGGAACAACCTAGGTTGTTATAATGATTTGGTATATATTTATTATCTATATATGGTATATAGTGTTATTCACTACATTAAACCATATTATAGAGAGTTGGTAGAAGGCATTAGAGATAAAATGGACAAAATAGAGAAAGTTAGCATCTCCATTTTCATCCCATTCCGAACAAGTGTTAATATCAGTTGTTAATGCTTGGGAAAATCAGTCGCTGCTACTCGAATTTTCCGATTGAATTAGACTGTTAATTAATTGCTTTTCTGGATGTACACTCATGTCATCATAATGCAGAGAGATGTATAAAGTTCTTTTGTGCCGATGAGTGCATGTAGGGATGTTGGTTACAATTTTGCAGGATTAATTGAAAATGTAACGAGGAGGGCGAGTTTTGTGAGTGACCCAGAAAAATAATTAAGCTCGTTTCATTTCCGAGCGCTAGCTCTGCAGTGCATTTGAGTACTGTGTTTTCTGCAGGATGCAAATGTGGTTAGGTAAGGTTGGATTTTACTCCTCGGCATAAATGAGGATTGAAAACGCGGCGGAATGACTTTGCACATTAGGAATATGTAATTTTCGTTGATTCGGTCGTCTTTCTGTTAATTTGTGCACACACACAGGAGGCTGTGTCCTGTAAACTATATTTTATTGTGTTGCTCGTAAAATAAGTGGTAAGCCGAGTACATGGGAATAGGAATATTCCTAGGAGGGGAGATGAGAATTAAGGGGAAGCAAGGTCTTGATCGTGTTAACCAGTACATAGAATTAAGTGTACTTTATTCACTTAAGGCACACGTACACGACAAATGGTGCGAACAACGCTACTTTATGAGTCTAATTAAATTTTCCGAGCAACACTGCAAATGCAAATTGGAATCCGTGCCATTACATTATATTGCGTAACATTGAAATAGATTCAGGTATTCCTCCTACGTGTAGAATATCTGATTTGTGTATAGTAACTTATAATAGTAAATATTAAGGTTGATCTGGGCCCTATTTATAGTTAGACAAAGTGCTGGAGCCGATAACATGAGGCGGGAGCTACTAAATCTCCGGCGAGATAAAATAGTTTAAAGTAGGATCGCGTGGAAGTGGGATATTACTAGGAATAGGTATATAGAGTAGTTTGGTCAGGTAATAAGACAAGATCAATTGAATCAGTGGAGTTCATGCAAAGAGTAATAACTGCATATTTGCTACCTGAAGAGAGTTGATGGTTAGAGTAATGTGAGTCCTAGTCAGGTCACTTATCCGTTTGAGTGGATAAAGGAAAGGCACTTTACAATGGTTGTTGTTGGAAAGTATAAAGATATCGGGAAATCCGGTAGAGTAATGTAGTTAGCGGGAGATTTCTTGTATCACGACACGTCAAATTCCTTCTTTCTTTCGCGGGTTGATTTGTACGCTGAATGAAATACGATGAGTGACTAATAGCCTCTCAAGGGAGTAGCTATTAACCTCTAGAATTGGTTTCTCGCATGCTACTACTACTATTACTTCTCTATAATCTTAAACATATGGAACATTTTTCAATTCTTCAAATTCACTCGAGATTCTCTCGGACAGAAGGTTCTTGTTCGAATAGAGAGAGAATAAAATACCACAGACTTAGCCCTACCTATCCTGGATTGGGTCAAGTCAAGTCACAGATGTTAACTTATAGGAGAAAGAGTCGGGAGCCTGACATTTTAATGTATGAGTGACTGGACAGAACAGGCAGCTCCCTTATTGTCACCCAGACTTGACTAACTTCATAAGAGTCTACAGACGCTACCTACTGCTTACCTAAGCGAATCTTTCTTTTCTACCTATTTAAGACTAATGTCTACCTATATTATATGTTTTATCTACTCAAGCTACTAGTAGCTACTACTAAAGCTTAGAGCACAGGTACATGGCACTGCAGTTTGTTTCCGTAACTATTGTGCCGAGTTTTACTAGAAGATAAGTTCAGTGGGAGAGAACGGAGAACTGTGAACTTTTTATGTCCATTCTGTTATTTTGTGGAGACGCACGTCGGGCTACATTGAATTCGTCGACTTAAGTAACTATAGTTGTACTTCTACTTTTGATAAATTGTTTTCTGAGGTGTGTGTCTGGGAATTTATTTATTTGAGGAAGGGGACTCGTTGTAGAGGAGATTTATTGTTGTACTGTCGCAAATATGTAATGCTACACTTATCACGCTCATGTAACTATGTACATATTACAGTATGTTATGTACTCACTTCCTTCTACTACGTCTCAAAATTCCACTGCACTCACAACCTCAACTCTGCATTCTAGATTATGGAAACATTACATTACAGACCAGATAAACTCGCCCTACATTCAACTAACTATAACTGCAACAACTAAATACTCACCACACACAACTCTGTGGTTTACACTCCCCATTCTTCTTGTTCTTATACTCCAGAGTAGTCTTCCATTTCGTGGAAACATTTCACATTCTTCTCATCCATGTACAACTTTTTACAATTCTCCAGTCGATCTTTATGTACACAAAATACAACAAGTCTTCAACCAAAAACTATTTAATTTACCTCCACTCCCTACCCCACAAATCACTGCACTCTATTTACACAAATGCACTTATCGTGACTATTCTATGACCGCATATACTTTATCCACATGCAAATCTACTTTCACTTGCTGTTCCTAAACTTTCAATAATCACTACAACCTAAACATGTCGCTTTCTCTACCATTACCCTACCACTCTAACGTTTTTATTGTAATTCTATCCCAACAATCAATTTTGTACCTTGTTACTTCATCCTATCAATCAACGAAACATACGGCAAAATTGAACCAATTATCAAGATCGTGTTTCGTTTAACAAGATTCAAAGATACCTATCAAAGATTTTCAGATTCAGTACCGTATTTGCAAGCAAACAAGGTATATGTATATCTATTAATTCAGAAGTAAAGATTTTGTACTAAAGGTTATTTCTCATACGTGATACACAAATTAGGCATGATAAGGATTTCTGTTTTCTATGCTTATGCTGAAAGAAATTGACAAATCAGTGAATCTGTAATCTGTACTTTCTGTACACTCATCTTAACATAGATTTCTATAAGAAAGACATGTATAATGTAAAGACATTAAAAAACAGCTTTTATAATAAATTCCTCTAAGTTTGAAACTGTACTCTTTATAAGGTAATAGTTTCCGTTTTGGGGGATTGTAGTTGTACAAGTAAAAATGTCAAGCTTTGAATTGTCGAGGAAATCTGCCCATTTAAGTCCAAGACATTAGTCTAAGTACAAGTAGTTACATATTAAATAAGTATGAGTGTAATTGTATCTTTATTCATTTCATTATAGCATTACACAACTAAATAATGCATTAGGAATGACTGTGGGGAAGCAATAATATTGTAATGATACTAATCAGTAGTAGAGTTAGTAGGCTACAAGTCATGGGGTAGTCCTGTAGAGTTGCAATCTTGCAAATTGTTACATTACGTGCAAATAAAATGTGAAATCATTAAACGCGCTCAATAAGTAGAGTCTGGAGGGTCGGAGAGTTAGTTGGAGTAGGAAAATGCATTTAAAGAAGTGATTTATTAAGCTATAAGTAAGAATGGTGGATGTAAGTGGTGTTAGTAGAGCTCATTGTAAGTATGCAGTGGCCTGGATGTAGTATAGTAGAGTTAGATGCAGTACTTAGAGTTAGTTGGAACATGGGATGAAAAATAAGAATTCGGATTTTGCATGTGTGTATAGAAGTTTGTGGTGGTGGTGGGTATTAAGTAGTATAGACATAGGGAGTATAGGTAGGGAAGGGTTTTCTCCTTGTTAGTGCTTGTACAGTGGCAATTCTTGTCTCGGCAGTTGAGAGGAAAGCAAATTGAAGTGAAGGCTACTTACGGGAAAGGAAATGCTAAGAGAAGATAAGTTGGACCGGGGAAGAAGATGGGCGTAATATAATGTGGATGTGGAATTCGTTTCGCTACATTTTTTGCAATATCTTTCACCGTTTTAGTATGGGCCAAGTATAAGTAGGCTACGTATATACGCTCCCATGACTTTTATAATGGTCCCTAATGTAAAGTGGTATAGATAGAAAGGAGAAATAGATAGGAGAATCTAGTTAACATCCGCATATAGCCTTATAGTTTCAAGTTCATACGTTGGAAACCCATAGTGGCATGGCATCAGCATCAACATCATTCTCTTCGCGGTCTCCTCCGTCTACTCCTGCATACCTCCTTATTCCATATGATCTTCCATGTCTAATATAAGTACCCCTGCCTGCCTGACTATAGAGATAGATCATATATTGGTATAGGGATGTTGATGATGGGAGTGTGCAGAGTGAGTTTGTAAGTGTGGCTTGGGTCGAAAATAAGAAAGTGGACGAAGGGACGACGACGGGAGTGAAGAGAGAGGTAGTTTAGGTAGTTTGCTTTGTAAGGAGGAAGGCGTCCGCTTCCTAAGCCGACATTTCTCCTCATTTTTCAAGCTCAACAAGGATAGAATGGATCACAGAGTCCCACTACCCAAAGAAAGAGCAGACCAAACCACACCGGCCAATCAGACCAGAACAGACTCTAACTCTAGTCAACTAGACTGGACCATCTGACTCTGCTGGACCCGACTGCGGGAGTTCTTCTGCAAAAAATACCCCATGTACAGGGACCCTTGGTTTTAATGTCTCTAATAATAATCAGGTGATTCACCACTTTATATGACTTGCATAGTAATAAGTACGACCATACGATAATGTAGAATATGAAGGGCAACCAATGATTTTCAACAAATTATTTACACTACAGATTGTCGATAGGAATTCCAGTATCTATTTCGTTACTTTAAGTAAACAATTCTAAATTGTTATAATTAATGCTAATGGAGCTTAATTTTGCAATATTTATTAAATTCCCGTATGGTGAGATTCGGATTTAAAATAAACCCTGTATGTTTTTGCACGGCATTTTTCATTTGTGTTGCTCTCAAATTCTGCCAATTCGCAATCCCAATTTCATCCACATCGTGCAATAAATATAATTGGCACTCTGGAGGCAAGGCTCAACTCGGAGTCTCAAGAAAATATTATATGGGAGAAGGAACTCGACAACGTGGCAACTTTTCCCCCGATATGCACACAACAAACGAGTTCAGATTCCAGAAATCAGTGAGAGAGTCGAGCACAATAGCAAAATCTGCTCTCGGGACCTATTTATTTTACATTCTATTTCAAACTAGGTTATGCCTTACTAGTTACTTACTACTGGATACTACTAATATTACATCTTTGGAAAAAAGTACAGCTTTCTATACCATTCTCCTATAGCATCACAAAATCTTCAATTTGCAACCATTTCAGTAGGCGGTATCTGAAAATAGTAGCGCGGATAATCATTTGTAATGTTGCACAATTTGTTCTTTTCCCACCGTACTGTATTCTTAAAATCTGTAAAATTCGGAGGTGGTTCAATAACCTCTTCTAGATAATAATATTTAGTTTTGATTGGAGATTGATGGGGATAAATGGGGAAGTTAAAAAACAAGGCGGTATGTAATAAAGTAAGATTTAGATGCATTGCAATTGCATTCCTCAATGATAACGCTATAGTATAAATTGGTTACTCCAAAAATGGAAGATGAAAAAATAATAGCATCCCATTTTTATACTGGAGCAGTATAATATATTATGAGCTGGCTAAAGATTTTTTCTTGCAACTTGTGATTTATGGTAGCCAGTCAAATACATAAGTGATAATGAAGGAAGTTAGACATCAATTTATACTTATTAAAGTTCTATTAGCCGTACGTTATCTCTTCCTGAGGAGAAATCATCACCCGACTAAACACAGATACAGATAGCGGAGGTTCACATAGTGTTTTGTCCACCCTAGTCCATGCAGGGAGAAAGAAGTAGTTTTTATCAGACATCTATACATTACACATCTCTTTAGATATGGTCCTATAATTGGACTTTTGTAAGTGGGAATGATAAACATAAAAAACTGTATATAGACAAAGCATAGCCTGCAGAGTGTGTTTGCTGCTTTCTGACTACAATTGACTTCAGGAAAATGTTGATGTAGGACATTACAGACTGCAGAGGTGTATGTATATTTGTGTCAATCCAATCACTTATGCATAACAATTCTAGGCCTTTAAAAATTGCTGTGTTGTAAATTGCAAGTAAAAAAGAAACCAATTCCCGGAAGACGCCACAATCTCACGCTCCAAAATACACAGTAAGCATGTATGATAAAATTGTATGAATATATAATTTCTGATTTAGCTGTTTTCCCAGTTGGCCAAAAGTCACTAAAATCTAATAGAAAATAACAATGGAAATATTTGCACATTTCCCATGCTAATAAATAATTGGGACGGTGAAAAAGTATTTGTTCTGGCGTATTTTGTAACACATAAGCTAAGTATACAAGTTCGGGTGTGGTAGTGTAGGTAAGTTTACAAAACAAAAACTACTTGTTATAAAACAGTTGTACAGCCGGTTTTGTCTTTCATCCGTTATTACCCCACCCTGGGTATGGGGCTGCGTCCGTATAGTCCCTGTGTAGTTAATGTCAGAAGTCGATATTGTCCTGTGGGTAAAGTCCTCCTCTGGGTAACTAAGTCCTACTGTGTGGGCAAAGTCCTAGATTGGTATATCTAAGTAAAGTGGAAGTTGTCTTAAGACGGAGAGAGGAGCTTATGTTCTGTCGAGTCCGTTCTTTTCCAAATTAACGTGTAGCTTACCTAACAAAGTAAGCTAAAAATCTGTCTGTCCTGTTACCCACATCTGTAGTTTACAGTCTACATCTTACATAACAGAACATCAGATAGGTAGACACAGTCAGCTCTCCTCTTACGTAATGCATAGTCCTACTAAGTAAGTAACTAATGGTAAGTTAAGTTACACTTACATGTTCAACGACACATGCGATATGAAACGAATGAATCGGGCAGCGGACGAGACAGATAGATAGTCTTCATTGCAAAACCCACTACCCACTCCTTTCTTTAGATTTCCCTACCAGGAGACTTTCTCTCCATATCTCATGTCTTTATACTACTTTTCCATTCTATCACATTCTACTATTTATAATGCTCTCTTCCCAAAGGCCATTACATGTTGTATGACGTAAGAGTTAAGTAATAATGAATAGACAGGTTCACCCACCTAAATTGTGTAATTGCCCAGGAATTGTGTAATATCACTTTCTAACATAGTAGAGCAGCATCAGCCCCAAGGACACCAATTAAAATTTAACTGCACTTCCCAAAAATACGTCGTATCTAATAAATGCAGGTTCGAAAGTCATTTTTCTGGCTACACTGGTGACAAAAATAATTAACTTTGGTATTCGTCATTTGTGAGTAATGGTAAATGACATGTTTTGTTTGATCTACACGTTATAGCGCATTGTTAAAATGTAGAAACTACAAATTGAGGTTCTTTTGTTTTAAAAATATTAGATATGTCAGATTTGCCTACAAGTTCAATTTCCAAGTTCCAAGAAAATGGGATTGGTACTAGTGAGATTAGTAATTGAAGGAACGATTGTTGAAAGCCCCATTTAATGCGTATAGTAGGTATATTGGGAGTGGTAGGTATATTAGTAGAGATAAGGGATAGGTGTAGAGTGGTTTGTGTCGGGCAGGGTATGATAGGGCTGATAAGGTGTGTAAGTGTACTCTATAGGTGGAAGGGAGGGATATAGTTTTAGGGCAATAAATTAGGTTTAGCCGTCAACAGCCGTAGCTGAAGGTAGAATTCTGTCGTGCTGGTCGAATCCAAGTCTCCACTCGTGGTGCACATTACAGAGTGGGAGTGGAGGAGTTGAAATCGTTCTCTTCTGCTCAGTGTAGATAGGATCAGAAAGTTGACAAAAATCCCCTATATACTTGTGTGCGAGCCATTAAGGTCACGTTCAGCGAACTTCTTATTCACTTCACAAGGCAGGCACTCCTAACCAATCCAATGCAATCCAGTTGAGTTCATACTTTATAAAAGGTTGCTGTGGTAGTCGCAGGTAGTTGCATACAGGAGTCTAACTATGTATGTCTCGTTCTCTAATCAGTATTATAGCTATCGAGTCAGAGCATAATAGAGACCACATCAACTTATACATATGGCATACAAAGCAAGTGAAAGCAAGTTGAGCGAACATCAGGTTTTTTGCTTTGTTACAGTAATATTATGTGTAGGCATAGCTTGGTAAGTGCAGATATGTAGTAGTATATGGGAATCCCGCTTTCTCCACGTTTTTTCTCTCGTTATCCTCTCGCTCTGCTTTAGAAAACAACTCATTGTGATTTTACTAATGTTCTCGTCTCTTTTCTCCAGCCGTGCCATGCTCTAGCAAACCAAACAAGTCAGTCAATGCAATTCACAATCAGTTCACCGCACCGACGAGAAAAACACTCATCTACATAATATAAGAGAGACTTTGGATGTATATGGTTCGGGGTGAAAGTAAACAACATGGCATTATCTAAATCAGACGGGCCTGGCTTGTCTTCTAAGTAGTAACTACGATGTAGACGCTGCCCTGGCCTACTAACACTTTCACCTCAGTAAATATTACAGTCGTTGCTCCACATACACTATTCTCATTCTATATATAAATATATAAACTATATAGATTATATCTGAGTCTATAATACAGTATGGCTAGTTTAACAACGCACATCATACTTTCTCTTTTCTTTTGCTAAGTCAATATAAAACTTTCACCGGTACAAAATATGTGCCAAATTTCAAAAAATTTAACTTTCCTGCCATTTTTACCAAATTTTTACCCTTACGATGGAAATTTTATAAGAATTTACATTGGTAAAGAGAAAGTAAGATGTGGAGTGATAATCTAGTCATTCTGTATGCATATATCTGTATAAAAATATTCTTTAGTTACCTAGAATGTTTTGTATAGTGTTTACATTGTAGCATTTGAGAGATAATAATAATAAGCATCTCTAAGTAAAGTGCTGTCACTTTGTATAGGAGATGTATATAGGAGCAATGAAATGTAATGTGAAGTCATCTTGTGAGATTCCCTTTCTTCACATCACAACGCATCACATCACAACACAATGCGAAATGTTGGATGCATAAACTCCCAATATGCAAATAACCGTTCTCCGTAAACCTTCCGACCATTGTCAACTCTCCATAACATAGGCCAAATGGGCGAAGCACAAACACGGCCATTCACTCCTACTACATAAAATATTCTATATGTACAAATAAATACGTATGTGAGCCACGCTACATCAGATAGAATAAATGTACCTGCACAGTGTATGTATAGTGTAATGGGGAGTATTGTGTTTATTTATTCACAGTGCCTATAGGGAGGTATTCTGTCTTGACCAGATGATCATAATATACAATATAAACCGTATAGAAAGGAGGACACATTGTGGAGGCTATCACTAACGAATGCACGCCTCAGCGCCCAAACTTTATGGTCAGAAATAGGAAACCCATTTCTGTGACACTAACTATCAACTCTCCAAAGAGAAAATTGTACTTTACATCTGGTTAAGCAGAAGAGATGTCAGTATGCGGAAAACCCCTGGATTTCTCGTTAATTAGGAGGTTATCTACTCAATCAAATTATCACGCACAGCAAAAGACACTTTTCGCATCTATGTAGTAGCACAAGATAAACTAGATCGTTAAATTGGTTATTATATCTAGTGCTCTTAATTAGGTACCTGTTTATAGTAGCTACCTGTTTCTATTTGAAAAAAGGAACCTCAATGGAAAGCGGGAGTGGGAGTTAGAATGACAAGTGTTGTTGCCATCGTATACATTCCGGGTGGAAACCGGAATTTGAATTCCTAGCTGAAAGGACTCTTTCTTGCGGAATGCAATTTGAAGCGATTTACTTTACTATTTGAATACAGAGCATTGCTCTCGGCAGCTAATCCCATTGTGTCACACTCCAATAATACATTTGCACATTGCATCTCACAAGACTGCACTCTATAACCATTTCCCATCCTACCTTCCGTTCTATATATCCCTGCATTGATTAATATTAAAATATGAACACTAACACGCAGAGACAAATACAGTAGCCACAAAACAAAACAGATAGCATTTACACTACACTGACCTAATATCACATAACACTCTAGACTACCCATATGTAAATATACCTAAAGCATATAGACCAGTCTGCACTGAACTGAACTGAATCGAACCAAGTGAGTACTTAACTGTGTTCTTCTGGTGGAAATCGCAATGGTGCATGAATCTGCTTTACTTTACAAGTTTATGTAGGAAAGTGTAGTAGAAAAGGTATATAGTCGTCACATCAACATGAATGAAATAGTAAATGTGGACTACTGGGTTATCCTGGGGAGAAGAGACCGATAGAATGAATAGATTATATATCCTCTTTCAAACTCCTTGTTTACATTGAGAACTCGAGGTATAAGAGAACTGTCGTGGAATGTCTCTTTATGATTATAGTTATGGCATCCTATGATATCTTATGGTTTCAATGCCAGACTATCTTCCTCTTATGCATAGATCATATCTCTTCCTCTATTCTCACTATCAAATATTCCTCAAGCTTCAAACTGTTTGTATACATGCGAATAAAATATATCCTTACACTTACCATTTCATAATATAGGTAGCTAACTACCAATAAACCACCTATACTTGTAGTAACCACATTGAAAACTTTTCACAAGTGCTTGGCTGGGTGTACTAAATGTAATAAGACATATAAAAAGACCAACTATAATAGTACTTATACAGGTATATTATGGCTTTCATATTATGCTATCTCTACTATGCATAATAGGCTTATCCTAACTTACTTACCTCGCAGATACAGATAAATACGGAAAAAGCAACATGTACTTTTCCTATCTTTACTTTATCTTGACAAATGCACAGATATCCTCGAATACAGTATGCTTATAACCACAATACATAAAGATTACCTCTAAAACAACACTTACAGATTTGCTATAGATGTATTTACGTCACGCTTTAAATGCATCACATCTATTACAGTTTACATTATTGCACAGCTATATGTCATCAGGACATGGATTTAAAAGCTCAATCCAATAAACGAGAATTTCTTTAATGGAAATGGGTATTTAACTATAGGAGTACAAGGAAATATATGTAAACATGCCTAACATGTTGTTAAATACAATAAATTAAACCACAAGGACACTTCCGATTTGTTTCAAGGACATGAATATCTAAAGTAATCGATTTTAGTCTCTAAAGGTACTGCTTAGACATCTGGAAGTAGTAGAAGAATGGGAATTGGTTGTTTAATTAATTCAATTGAGCGTTATCCGTTGCAGCGTAGGAGTTTTGTTTTTAGGGGAGAAAGTGAGAAAAGACAAGACAAGCTAAATCGGAGCTATCAGCAACAGAGGGCTAAGTGAGTATAGCTGTTGAGCTTCGTTGCAGTAGTCACTTGGAGCATTTTAGATGTACTTTTAGTGCCTCCAGAAATGGAAAAGCTGTTATATAATATCCAACGATAATAAACTCCATTGTCTTTCCCCTGAAATGCTCTCTTCTCCCGCACTCTAACAGTTAGTTGCACGACCATGCACCACATACACACAGTTGCATAGAAAAACAAGATCAACGAAAACAATGCAGTGCAGAAGCATTATATTGTTTTCTCCGGTCCCTTCCTGTCGCTTTACTCTCAGCTTACAAAAAATTCATAAAGTGATGTGGACTGAGAGAAAGTAAAGAGAAGGGGAATCACATCAAAAACCAGACACAGCCAGCCAACATATACACAACTCCTGCGATATATCTCATCTTTATGCTATTAGGAACACACTAATACGTACACTTTCTGGATTACAGGATGCATACAATATTCGGATCTCTTAAAGCAACCTAGAATGTACGACTATGACATTTACCTCTGACTCTGGGCAAACCGAACCGGCATTATGATAGTATATATATATTTCGTAATTGTATAAATAATATTTAATGGCAAGTAATATATACATAATGCTTTATTAATTAATTGCAAAACGGTTTTATTTACATAATCAAGATCTTAAAACAAATTACATGCGGAATTGGTTGGAAGTGTTTTATTTACTTAACATTTTACTTAATCCGAGAAACTGCTTGTGTAGATATTAAAGAATAGTAGATTTAACAGAAGCTTTTACTCTTTCACGACAATTTACAAGATTTTTATTTGTAGATTTAAATCATGTTGTAAATATACAATAGGTCAAATATAGAAGTTATTATGATAGCCTTTATGTTTGGACATAGATCGGCTTACGAATACTCATTTTATGGTACGACAGCGAGATAAGTCGTGAGATGATTTGATGAAAAGAGGAGTGTTGGTATATTGTTTAAGTCTGAAGAGAAATGAAACTAACAACTATAGTGATGACTATTTCGAATATGAAAATATAGAATTTGTTGGCACTAAATATAAAGGTAGGTTACTATATTGAGGGCACACGAACAAAAACTGTAACAAAGTAACTACAAGAAAACAAGACGAACTCGTCCACTTTGTTTTGTGCTGGTAGTTGCAGGGGTGAAGAATATTATGCCAGCTTTTACTTGTATGAAACTTCTTATTTGTTGTCTGTGGCTTAGCTGTGACGGTGGTGTCTCCACCGAATCGACTTGACTTGACTCGCCTGTCTCCAACAAACTTCTCTGTCCTGCCATTTTTTATGAAGAAAAAATATCTAATGCATTTCCCATGTAGCAAAATCTAATGTATAACAACAGAACTCTTTTTGTGTATCTGTAGCGAATATTATTATATCTGGTCCATTGTATTGGCTTAAATGCCCAAAAGTTTTAATTTGATTTGTACCATTAAAACATTATCACTAACTACAGATGTTGGTCATACTTCAAGTTTATAGAAATCAATCTATATTATAATAGCAAATAAATTCATTGTCTCTTTAAACCAAACATATATTAACTTCAGGCTTTTGAAAATCTGACACAAAAGGGCCGTTTTGGATTTTAAAGTTTAATGAATCAATCGGGTTTACATATCCTAAAGTTATGACGTGCTATACAAAGTCAATGGAATGTAAACCCTAGTTAGCAAATATGGTTATAAATGACAGCAGTTTCCATAATCTTGAGTTTTCATATTACCATCTTTATTATGTATCAACACTGCATAAAAGGTACAAGACAAAGAAGTACAATAGATTTTAATGAAGCCATCTTTCGATTTAAAATACATATAATATAAGGTGATTGGTAAGTAAGCGGTCCAAGCTCTCTAACTCTAGAGCAGAGTCTGCTACGAAAATGGGATGAACACCATTGAAAAGTCGACAAAATTTACAACAAAATACGTGTGTATGTAGAAAAAGCTGTACACGAGGATATAAGAGTCTTCAATTTATGAACAAATACTAACAAACGAATAACTTGTGAACAGATACTTGTAACCGAACTTCAGATTCCTAGTGATAGTAAGCTTCAATTTTGGAGGTCAGTCATTTTTCTCTACCATCAAATATATATCTATCAAATTATAAAATATACTGTTGAAATGATTTGGCCATTTTTGAGAGAGGGCCCTAAAATGCAACAAAAAATTAAAATTGAAATATTGAAGTTTGGGATTGGGGTATTTTTTGGCTTCTGAGAAAATTGTATAGATGTGTGATGTGTGTAAGGATGGATGTTCTAGTTAAGTAGCCACTTTCCATCGGATGAAAGTTGTCATTTTCCATTTGACCTAACCTAAATACCTAAGTGTATATACGAAATTGGCCATTAATATTTTATTACGAACATGATAAGATTATATTTGTCCATGAAGTAGATTATTTCTTATTCCACTATGGTATGCATGTTGTATGATGTATCGATATGAGTGAGACATTGACGATAACGGAAAATCTTGTAACCCAGTTTAGGTCTATTTAGACTATAAGATTAGCGCGGAGGATATGGTAGGGAATGGTGTAGTTAGAAGAGTGGTGTTGTAGAATGTTAAAAATGATTTACGGGGTAGAGTGACAGAATTGCATTTTCCATCTTGATATGACATAACCTAGTCCGTTTATCTGTCTGACCATATATAATATCATTTAGATAGCTGGAGGAGTTTATATGCAATTCAACGGTGGTGGAGGCTAATGTCGCTATATTTTACACCACATTACGTTATCGTATGATGGGTTATGTTACGTTTTTGACTTTTTCCTCAAGCTAAAGTTGGAGATGAAGTGCACACAGTTGAATCTGTCTATCCATGTCCGCCATAAATGGAAAAGTGCCTTATGTAATATAATGTAACAGAGCGAGAGAGAGAGAGAGTCCAGTAAAGTAGTCTTGTCTTGTCCAGCCAGACTTTTGGAGTTTTGAGTTGAACGAACGTCTGCATTTTACAGGGAGTGACTTGGCCTTGTGTGTATCTTTGCTCTTTGCAGCTCAGCCCAGTTCCCTCCTGTACTTATTTATAGTGCATTTCACAATGCGGTGTCTCTCCGGCCCAGGTCTTTCACTTTTACTTTCACCATCATCTCAGACATAATATACCCAGTCTATACTCCACACTGAGTATTAGTATGTAGGTATTTGTAATCCCAAGTTGTAACTGTTGTGTCAGCTAGAAAAAAGTTTCTTCTCCTTTGAATGGAGAATATTATGGTATAGTAATGTGTCTAACCAAACGTTTGTCAGCCGTGACATGACACAGGCAGCCCAGACGATACACAACCGAAGTAACGAAAGACAATCTAAACAGTCAACGCCAAAGTCGCTACCAGTCATCCTCTCAAACAATAGCCTTTCCTCCTCAATGTATTTCTTACACAGAAATGAACACAAAAGCACTCATGACGTGAGTCCTCAAGGTGAGCTTTATTTTTAGAAATCCACAAGCACTGCCCACTCTTGGACTTTATTAATTTGTTACTATTTCTCTGCTCTGACAGTTGACATTCTACCCTAATCGTAGGTGGTTCCTGCTCCCACTTCAAATTATAAAACTAGGTCACATTTCTCTTTCATAGAAACATACTTACACCACTTGGGGCAAAGAAACCAAGATTTACCAACAAATAAGATTTTTCAAACACCTCTATGTGTTTGAGAAAGAAAATGTTTGTTTGCTATAGAATGGTAAACAAAGGTTAGTGAAGCCCAATGTGTCTGAGATATGAGTTGTGAAGGACAGGGTAACACAGTGTGAAATTGAAGCATTAGTAGCTGGTGAGTAGAAGAGGATGGTGGAGAGTTGGAGAGGGAAAGTCTGGATAATCCTAGCTAAAGACGAGACAAGACAAGTGCAAAGCAATGAAAGACAATCGAATCGACTGTCACATTATTAGCAACGGGTAGAGAAATGGTCCATCAAATCAGAATGAAGGCAATAATACTGTGTTTATAGCTCAAGTTTTTAGTCTGACACGCATATTTCAAATCTAATATCATTATAGCCGCTATATAGATCTATCTCTGATGACCATATAGAAGCTTAACTAGTTTAGTCATTGAGCAAGTGGAGGGAAGAGGTAAATGGGGGGAAGGAGTATGTCTAGGTAGCCAAAATAAAGTTTTATTTGTCTACCTAGCACTTATGTCTTACTTGTGTGGAAGTGAGGGAAGTCAAAACTCTAAGATGGTTACTACTATATAGTGCTATAAGTATATTATAGGTATATTTGTTAGAGGTAAGTTAATGTTGAGGAAGTTGAGTATATAAAATAAAATAAAATGCTGGAGAGTGTCCTGAGTCGAGAGAGAGGTTCTTAGTACTTAGTTGACGACTATGTGCTAAGGAGGATTTCCACAGTGCAATGTTGAATGAGTTTTGGGATGGGAGCGACAGAACAGGATTGAAGGTAACCGATGCGGAAGCAAAGTGATTCTCCTATCAACCAAGGAAGGCTCTCTCTCTCACTTCCATTCAAGGTATTCCCCTGAACTATGAACTGTCTGGTCGGGAATTGACTCCCAGGCACTAGTGCCTTGATTCCTCTCCACTTGACTTTCGTGCAGGTAGTCAACTGAATGAACTGTTGTGAGTGAGCTGGAGCGAGCTTAGAGTTTGAATCTGAATGTTCGCAAATCCCATTTAATAGTTAGAGAAAACTACATACCTATGCACTTATATTTTCTCTGATACTTCATATTATCCTTTGATTTCTCCAGTCCCTTTGTCCCTTCTGAAGTGCGCGATTGGGATTTAGAAGCTTTATAGTGGAAGATATAGGAAATAAATGGTTTCCTTACTGAATCCTGACTAGCCTGAATGGCAGGACTGAAGGAAACCAGACGGCAACTGCAGAAACCACCTCTTCACAAAAATGCAGGACAGTGCAATGAAGAAAAAAGTTTTCCCGCACGAGAGAGAATGGCCAGAGACGATGAAATGTAAAAATAACAGGAGAATATAGGGAAGAATGAAAGTGCAATAGGTACAGTAACTATTATAGGTGGCTACTACAGTGTATTTCACGGCGGGGAGTATGTTTGTAGTTGTATGTATCGAGCCATAAACTATATATCTGACTTTTAAACAAAAGTTTCACTTCCATTACCTATTTCGTTAGAGATACCCAAAAAGTTTTAGAGAATAAAAACACTCAAGTTTATGCATTGTGCTGGATAAAAGAGTCTACAGTAAGAAATGCAAACTGTTCACGATTCGATTCTTAAGATAATAATTTGATGAATAAAGTTACGTATAGGTAATAGAAATAGAGCTTCATCTTGTCTTGAATAACGGAAATGTGCGTCCTGAGTATCCCTATAGCCAAAGCTGCCTAACAACAAGGGCAATAAACTTAAGGGATTTCAAGACTCTTGCTATAAAAATTGTCTTGGTGCACGAGATCCTCGCTCCTGTTTTCCTCCTCCTGACTCACAACAGTTTCTCTAGGTAAAGTGCACGTTTATGTAGACACAGACATTTAATGCAATGCAATCCGAAAGAGACTCTGAAATAGGACGATGCGTGTGTGGAAAACAGAAAGATTTCTTTCTCAAGTCGGTTTGAGCCTGTGGGTTTGTGTGTAGTTACCGATCAAATGCATGCATATAGCAATCATCCTTGTATTCATAGGCTTTTCCACCATGTCGCTTGAAATGGTAGCAAATGAACTGAAAATTCTTTCTTGACATCCTCGTCGTCATCTTATTGTTAGAGCTTAGGTATATTTATAGTGCTTGTATAACTGTTAGTGTTAGCGTTTGCTAATGTCCTTGCTTTTGCTTACCTTTTCTGAATGTACTTCATGCAGTCACATCTACAGTAATAATGTCATGTTCTCATACGACGAGTATGCCTTCACGTGGCTTACGATTCCCAGGAATAGTTTTCGGTTTGGCAAGGGAAGACGACATGACAAGACAGAAGTTGCTATAAAAGAATACCTAGTTCCTATATTTTTCTTAGATAACCACGAGAATTTTGCTATTAGCACACCACGTACTTCTGTCCCTGTCACTATTATGCGATGTCATGCAAAACCAAACCTAAGCAAACTAGAAAAAAGGAGCCTTGAGGTAAAATGTTCATAAGACTAACTGTTTGGGAGAAATCTATGTCCTTATAAGAATAAATGGAGGAAGAGCGGGTTCCCAGTTTACGTGAGCATGTAAGTGCTACATAGATACATTCTACATTCACATTACACCTTCATTTTTGGCAAATGTGCTGCCATTGTGGAGAGAAAATAGCTTTTGCATACCTTTTATTACCTTGCACATATTCGTTATTCCATCCAGTGCATACACCGAATGTCGGGAAGCAAGTCATTTAAAACCTTACGGCAGACGCTTAGTTTTTTTTCACACGCAGCGCTTTTACTATAGATCTGTAGTTTTGAATGGGAAGAATTCTCGTGCATGAAATGAATATTCTAATATTTCTTGCAGATTGTCACAACTCTGTCTGAGAGGAAATTAAAGGGAGACAGAGAGTAATAGGGTGGGGAATGGACCACGCTCTGTTTTTCGGAGAAAGTGGTGAAAGCAGAGTGAAATGTGTCGTTTAGGATGAAATGGTTGGTAAACTAGTCAAGTGAATGACTGACTAGGCTAGATGAAAAAAAGAGACTGTTGCCTAGAATGAGACAACGTGTTAGTTTTCGGAGGAGGAAAAGAATATAATAATGCTACAGACAGAGATATAAGTGAAAAGGATGGAGCCAGAACTGCCGGGCTACGTAGCGTAATGTAACGTAACACAAGGTAGTGAATTCAGTCAGCAGAATCGGTGGTTGAGTTCAGTTCAGTTCACTACGGCGATTACTATGTGATGGGACGGTGAAATGAGGTGAAACCTATTTTAGCATGCGTCATTGAGTTCGCCTGGAAAAAGGATTAAGCAGCATACATTTATACACAAAAGCTTTCATCTATTTCTCCAACCTTTCATATGATATTCCTTTATTATGTTATGTCCTGTTTTTCTCAGCAGATAACCAAGCCAGCACAAGAATAAGAATCAAGCGGCAGCGTAAAAGAGTTAGTCTTCTGCGGACGAAATCCGAGATAGAACTAAGATAGACACACAGACATATGGATATTTCGATGTCATTATATTTCCAGAGAACCATCATGAGAAAAACTTTACCAAACTCAATGTGATGGAGACTGAATTCCATTCCATTGAATCTTCCACTTTATTTTATTTTACTTTTCTTCACGAGCCATTCATATTCCTTGACATATGCCTCTATTCTTCTTCGGTTTTACATGAGTTTACCTACTTTCAACTAAAATCCAAACAAATAGAATAAACAATTTATGTTGAATTAATCTACTAAGATTGAAAATAAATATAATTTTTCCATTTGAGTTTTTAGAATGACTATCTACTATATCCATGAAATGGAAATTTTATTGCCAGAAAATTGGGAATTTGCGTGATATGAAGTTGGATGCATAGTCTCTTGGATTAAAAATTATGCTGAAGATCTCAACTACTAATATTATTACATGCTCATGCTACTACTTGCGTGTTATAGATTCTAAAG
Organism: Tomocerus qinae; assembly: GCA_020055645.1. Taxonomy (NCBI): domain Eukaryota; kingdom Metazoa; phylum Arthropoda; class Collembola; order Entomobryomorpha; family Tomoceridae; genus Tomocerus; species Tomocerus qinae. The sequence continues at coordinate 103,271,346 of CM034546.1, read as the reverse complement.
AAATGTGGTTTTTGAGAAATTAATTTTATGTTCATGCATCGCATCAGCTCATGAAATGCACAAAATTCTGTCATAGTCTGTTTTCCTTGACGACTAAAGTGGACAGACTGCCAGTCAGTCCCAATTTTCTTGACATACACTGGTGCGTTGTGGTTCTTCTTTCACGTATCTTTACTTCATTGACAGTATGTACCTGTTGTCTAGTCTTGAGACAGAATCGTGATTGTGAGTTAGGGATAGTGACATATCACGAGTAGACAATACATAAAAAAGTTGCAATTGTGTCAGAAATTTTAGAACAGTAAAGGAACTAAGGAGAAGAATAGATTAATAATATCATTACAGTGATGGCAAGACCGAGGACATTAGGTATGAAAAAGGATATGCATTCAAACCATTTACCTTCACTTGTAAAATGTTTGCCTGCTACGGTAGGAAAGCCACCTCTTTATGGACTTTCGTCGTTGTTAAAATCTGAGAGAGTGGAGAGACCATGTTATCGAAAGAGGACAGAAAAGTAAGATTTAAAAGTTAATGATTCTGCATTGTTTGGAAAATTACCTTTGAAGATTGATGAAAAGTTTTTTTACAGGTCAGAAGTGTGTAAGGAGACAGGGATGCCTAGTTTTTTCAATGTGATGTGGGATCCCCGGGTGAGAAGAGGTCCAGTCTCCAAAACCTTTCAGGAAGACGAAGCGGAGCAGTGTGAAAGTCTAAGAAAAGCTAAAAATCAACCTAAACGGAAGAAGATTAAAATCCAACCAAGAAAAGTTGGGGGAATAGCTCCATGGCCCCCAGAAATCCCCGAGATGCGCCATGTTACCGAAAAATGGGACCAATTTTTAGTAGAGTATATCGCAGAACTGAAATTTCAAGACTCGAGTTCTCAAACTCCTCAAATATGTGATCCTCCTAGGTGTTTTAAACAAGCGTTTTCGTCGGGGGTTAATGTTTCTACTCAAGTCAAATCTAGCGACCTATTCGATAAGGAAGAAATGATGGGATTAATCAGTGAAACGATCGTCGAGAAAATATCAGAGCAGGCTATCATCGAAGTAATGGAAGAAGAGGAAATATCAGCGCTAACCAAATTTGAAAATGAGCTGCATGCGAAAGAAAAGGCTAGGGAGAGAGAGCTGGTCCGCATTCAGAAAAGAGAGCAATTGGAATTAGCTGAGGCAGAGAAAATTGAGAAGGAAGCCCTGAAAGAGGCAGAAAGGGAGAGGGAGATCCAGACCCTTGTCTACCAGAATTGTTTCTCCAGAATGACTGTGGAGGGCATCAAAGACGGAGCTTGGGCATGGCTGGAAAAAATGGGATATTCTATTGATTGTGTTCAATTGAGTATGTCGTCAGCTGAAATGAAGGATATTACATCTTTGAAAGTTAGATAAATTGACAGAATTTTTTCTTTGAGTAGATATTGAGCGTCAGTTCATTCCTTGGCTTAATCATATGGTCCTTGGCGAAATAGAACACAGGGGAATTCCCAACGAAATTCTTGATGGTAACTTTAAGTAGCGCATTAGTAACTATAGATCTGCGATATATCAAAAATTTGTCAATTTTCTTGTACATTTTCCTCCCTTTTTCTCAGACATTGTGACAGCTGTAACCCTCCAAAGACAGAATGATATTCTCGACCCTTTGATGGAGACTTTACAAGTTGGTTACTTTCATACGGGACAGTGGATGGATGAAGACGATGAGGAAGAATCTGACAAGGAATTTGATTACCAACCGCACAGTTACAACCCTCTCTGGATAAGCGAAATTCTCGACATATAGCAAGAAATTCTACTCTGGACTCAAGTCTAGAATTTTGTAGCAAAACTATTTGTGCTACATCTACAATGATAGTTAGGGGTTTGAAGTAATTACAAAGCGCAATACAAATATTTTACTTACACCAACCATATTATTCTCACATACTGTGCGTTTTCACTTTCAGTGCTTAGCTAAATAGTAATTGGTTACCCATTGTTACTTTGTACGTAGATTTATTTTTTGTGGTGTCTGTCAATCGCTTGACTCCAAAAATGAGCCAAGCATCTAATGTGTTTCCTATCCATGAGCTTTAAATATACCCATTTTTGTAACTTACCTAAATAAAAACGATATCAATTGGATTTAAAAAGTGATTCAGAGTGAGATTTGCCAATGTGTCGTGTGTCTATAAATATTGTAACAGCAGCATTCACTACTCTTCCAAGAGTATGGATCAGAATTCTCAGAAAATAGGAAAGTAACGAAATATCTCACGAACATTTCTATAAAGTATAGCTTATACCTTGCAAATGGCGTCATTTATTTAATTCTAGATTAATTTATTTTAGTTGTAATTAAAATTGTTAATAGATATTTAGATTGAAAAGTATTTTGGTATTTTCGAGTTTTAAGGTATTTGAGACTTGTACTATACAGTATTGATTGTCGGGTTGAATGGATATTGTCGTAAGAATGGTATAGAAAGGGTATTTTGTGTGTTGACAAAGTGGAGACTTCCTCTTCTGGTTGTGTTGTGTGCAAGGGGGAATTTTTGGATGTCAATTATGTCATATGCTTTCACTTTAGCACCTCACTTCCGTAGAACGGGAGGGCAGGATGGTATCCAGTGCAGTCCAAGTAAGCGGAGCTAGATGAAAAAATGAGCAATGGAATGATGCCACTCGGCTCTTCCTTTTCCTGACTTGCCTTGACGTGGACTTGACTCAGTCCAGTGGTGATATGACTTCTTAAAGTATTTTATTTCCTTTCATTTGGACTGTATTTTAGGAGGAGGAGAGGACAAGAGCGGATCCTACAATTAGGTTTACTATACTTTTATGTCACTTCTCCTATTCTATAGCATTGGGTGCTATATACAAATATGTCTTTCTCTCCCTACTTTGTAGTATGGTATGAAATAGTAACGTATTTATACACAAGACCTTTTACTTTTGTGTCCTGCCTTGAATGTGAAGAAAGGAAGTCTTATTGTGTGAACGTGAGAATAAAGAAAAGGGAAAAGTATAAGTGATAAGAATACGAATGTTTCCACGTAGCGATACAGACAGACAGACAAATGTATATTTAGATATACTTTTTGTTTATAAAGTATAAGATCATTGTATCTCTTTCCCTGTCTCCTTGTATACTTTATGTATACTGTGTATGTATGCAGTACTTCATTCCCTACGTTCTACACATAATATTTTACAGTTTCTTACTACAGAGTCTGTCTTGTTTTTTTTATTACTCAACTCTTTCTGGTACGAAATAGAAATGCTGTGTAGGAGGAGAGTCTGGTTTTAGTTTGACTTGTAATAAGACATATCTGTATAGTACAACAATAGTAAGTAAGCCGTATGTGGTAATACAGAATGGATGGTGCTTTGACTTGATCTTGGAAAATGTTAGTGTATTCCATTCAGTAACAGAGGAGAGAGTGGAGCAATGAGAAAGAATTTTTTTCCTTTCTTTCTCTCTCACACACATCAGCTAAGTTTTTTGTTACTTCCTTCTCTTGTTCAGGTTCTGGTGGAAAAGAGAGGAGATTGATGTGCTGAGTAAAGGGCAGAGCATCTTCACAAGAACAAGAGAAAATACTGACGACCCAACTCCTACTCACATAACATATACTCCTTCCAAACTCTGTTTTTACACTTATTATTCGTCAACTAGCCTACGGGCTGCCCAGTCTGCAACTCGAATTTGCTTCGCTTAGCACAAGACTCCCTACACTTAGTACATAGAATAATGAATGGCAGATGCATACTTACTATAATAATATTAGTATTTCTACAAAAACTTTCTTGTAATCCGCCCAACGAACTTTGCCACCTACATACAGGGGCCATTAGAATTATCTCCCAGATACACTTACTAAACTCATATACTAGTAAATCATACTGCCAGCCTATCAACACAACTTTCTCAACTTGTAACGGAATCACCTCAATCTATGAACATAAGATTTCCCGTGTTACACCATCAAATATTATATTTCTTAGCAAGTTGCTGTAAGAGATAGTAAATATTGCTTTGCTTCTCGTACTGCGTAGCATTTACATTAATTTAACAGCAGAAAATCAGAACTATTTAGTTTCTTCGAGTTCTTAAGGCAGGAAACTTATTAGTCATAATATATATTTATCTAGCTGTGCAAATGTATGTACTAACAACATACAATCGCCGAGAGGAACTAAATATTTCAATATTCCCTGCAAATGCAAACATGAAACCAAATTAGGTACTTCATGCATTATGGAATTGATAAACACTTTGCCTTTGCATGCAACTTCGGATTTAATTCTCAAATGTTTGGTTGGACTGCGCATTTGTTTGAGGCGATGAAAGTTGGTAAACAACAACCTGGGTACCCTGCTATATGCAACAAAAATTACAGCCTTCCCATATCAACTGTACATATAGGATAGGCCAGCAACGGATCAGGCCATCCAGTGAATAGCCAAGAATGTCGACAGGATTAACAGAAATCCATACAGCTTTTTATATTTCAAATGTTTATTTGAAAACCGTTTATAAATTATATTAAATGCCAAATTATTTATTGCATTGCTATAATTTCAGATAACATGAATCGGCCTGTGGTAAAGAAAATTTCATTAACCTGGAAATGTCCATTGAATTTGTCTGCGGTACATAAAATTCAATTCAGGCCTATTCTCCACTTTTACAATGCCACTTGTGTTGTCTGGATTTATAAAAGTACAAAAAAAATATATCGATATAATTCAATTAGAATCTGTATTTCAGAAATGCTTCATTTACAAATCATTTTCTGAATTTTGGTGAATATCAAACTAATGTAATTACTACTTACAGATTCCCCATACACAACATGGTCCACCTACCAAATGTAAAGATGAATTAGTTTGACAGATAAACTGTTTGCTACTTGCATTGTCTAAGCTAGTCACATAACTAACTACATCATCAATAATTTTGTCTACAGAATAGGCTTTACACTGTATGGCCTAATCCGTGACTGCGTCCACCACATATAGATGCGGGCAATTAATCCAAGAATTATTAGAGTATACATACACCCACATATACATTGTTCATGCATGAACTTACCTTTTAAACATTTAATTAAAACCCTAATACTGTAGGTACAAATTATTATGGAAAACTTGTATTTATTTAACCATAGTGAGATAATAACGGAGTACGTGCTGTTGGTTATGATTCTGAAGTTGAAAACATTCATTTCTACATTGCTTAGTGAGTTTAGCACTTAAGTAACAATGAACAGAGATGATAACAGAGTAGCGTTGATGTCATGTCATGTCACGTCAGGAACACTCTATTATACCATTGGGTAAAGAAACCGGGGAAGTTGTGAGAATCAAACGGGTAGTAGCATTAAGGACTTTTGCACGTGTATCTAAGTAATGTACAGAGAGCTACATTATATGCAGAAGAACCTGGGTAGAGCCAAAGAGCTACGTTCGGGTACAAAGGCCAAGTATAAAAAATAAGAAGACTATGAAAAATTCGATTTCTCCTGGTGCCAGTCCCGGTTCGCTGATTTTCTCTTTTTGTCTCGTCTCCTTTCTACATACAGTAAAGTTCACTTCGGCCACGAGCAAGACTTTCTCTATTATTGTATATACAATGGTTAGGCTACGATTGCTACATTCCCCTACAGCTCCGACAATTCCCGTCAACTTACAATTCTCTATGTGTTGGTCTTTTAGGCACTTATCTCCGAGTGTTCCGTTTACCTATAGAAAAGATATTTACGATTAACTACTTATATACACTTTGTGTATGTTCGGGCAACAATACTAAATCCACGGATATAATTCAATACGAGAGTATGAAAAGTATGTATCAGCAAAGAATAAGAAGAAAGAAACTATTCAAAGTCTGACTGCTTCACCCCAGCACTGCTGCACACACTGCCCATAGTAAATTCAGGAGAAAGGAGCGGTGACAGCACAGTTTTAGATAGGACAATGGAAGACACGAGAAAGTAACTGGACCGTGGACTTGCTGGCAAAACACAGGAAATGCTCGAGAAAGCAAAGTTTAATATTACCAAAGGAAATCCACAGAAATGTAGTAAAAGCATCGAGGAAGCTACAATGTATTTAGACAATTTTCGAGTACAGCCTAAGAACTCCATTCAAAAGACACAAGCTAATGCATTGACTTTCTCCAAACACATAAAATATTTATGCACTCATGTGCATCCATAAATCACATCCCTTATGCTCATTAATTTGATTATAACTACAACATAAAATTTGGGGTGTACTCTTTTTTCCTAAGCCAATCGCTTCAATTTTTTATTTACGTGCATTACTTCCTGAAAATTCAGAATGGGCAATTTAATACATCCTAATCACAAGTTATCAGCCAATGTTTTAAATTATTGAAGTTTTTAATTTGTGTTACAATGTATAAACAGATTACGTGAAACCTTTTATTGTCCTCAATTAACACAGTTCTTCCCTGACACAAACCATGATCGTATTTAATTTACCATCCATAGTAAAACTAAAATAGGGAGTAATGAAAAGTAACGCGGAGAAAATATTTGTTAAGCAGATTTGTAGTAGCAAATATCTTAATACTACTTGCATGTAATAGCAGATGTGGTAGGGAATTTGTTTTTCATGCACATAAAGCAATAATAACCAGATTTTATTTCTACTAAAGAGATACACAGATGACAGTATGGTGTTATTTAGTTGTAATGAACCATTATATTCAAGTCAGAACCCCTTGTTTGCTTTATCGATTGTAAATCTGGAGAAGCCAAGTACGGAGAGAGAGAAAATGGAGTATAAAACCCAAAGTACAGCTAATAATAATGTTAAGAGTAGCATTCATATTCACATTTTAAACGGGAAAGTGGTCACAGTAGTGGATGGAAGAATTGTAAAAACACAGGATACTACCGAGTCGAACAACTGTACCGAATGGGAAAGAAACGGCGAGCGTAAAAACGAAATAAACTGTAGTCAGCTGTACTCTGGTTCTGACTCTGATAGTTATAGTTCAAACTTGGACTGTAAATGCCATATAAACTTGTATGATATATAGATATGTATTTCATACGCAAAATGGAATATGGAAGTTATTCAGTGCTATGTACATAACTTTAGGAGAGCCAAAGCTTAAGAATCTAGTCGAGTTGCATTCACGTACGTAGTTTGGGGAGTTATGTCCCACGCAAGAAAAAGTACAACATATTTCGGCCATAGGGTCATATCTACCATCCATTTGGCTTTCCTTTCCTCCCGAGCAAAATAAATTCTGAGAAAGTCAAACTACAAAGTCATTATACTTGCGTTGGTAAATATTCTAATGGAAATAAGCTGGTGAGTTCTCAAGATAGAGTTTCATTAAAGCGTCAGGACAAGACGCAAATTGTTGCTACGATCCACGCAGTTTAATAAAGTCTTTTCACTTTGGACGTCGGCTGTGGGGAAAGTTCTTAGACTGTTTAACCTTTCTGAACTACTAGAATATGGATACCTAATGAAAGTAGGAGAAAGTAGGTAGGTATATAAATAGATATTTCCGATATATAGTGTGTAGCTTAGGTACGGGGAAAGTGTGTAAGTAAATATGGCAAAGCTTAAAGTTAAAATCCCATTTGTTGCTCATAAGCCAGCTCTTTCCTCTCAAGAAATTGGCCTAACCTCCTGTAAAGTGTAAATTCGGATGCTAATCCTCCAAGGACTGTACAGGGAAATTGAGAAGAGCACATCCAATTGAATTTTCCATTATTCCGTACATAGATCGTGCAAATACAGCCTACCACACACAATCCCCACACCATAATACACTCTTCTCCATACGCTCTTCCGTCTATTCATATAAAACCCATCGTGACTAACATAATAGAAAGCGGAATACAATACAATGGGCACACAGTGGAAGCTATTCATACTACTACAAAGTAAGGGCTATGAATAAGTGCATTATATTATCATAAATCTAAATGTAGTGTGAATATGAATGGAAATGGAAAAGTCAACGAAATCCACTAAACTATGCACCAAAGAAAACGCATGCATATATCTTCTATGGCTGAACCCACTAGACTCTCCCTTGCTCTACTACTGTCCAAGAACAATTGTATTACCATATACTACCTAGATAGGAACTTCATCGCTTAAAGGTGCTTGTTAGCTCTATACATACACATTTTGTACATAATGGGTACAGGGACCTACTTAATCATATAAAAACAAACGCAATTTATTCGCAACATACTAAACACATATCATATAAATTCAAACCGTTAATACCAAGTCTGGGATACTTAAATATACAGCGCATACACATATTATTATATAATGCATTCCAATTAGTTTGTAGATTTAATACTGTGCATCTGTATCAGTCGTAAATTGTAATTATAATAGTAGCTATTAGTGCATGTAACATTTAAAGGAAATTAAAACACAAGCAATGAGATGGAGTGACTTTATCTATATTTCTACTGAATGCCTCCTGCTTTTAATAGGAGTACTTAATCTTTTGATCAAGCTGCTAAATTTATGCAACCACTCGACCTCTTGTAATTATCTCTGTCTTAATAACAGTATTTAGCGAACGTAAGCAGTGCACTCGAATGCTTTATATTTCTACGAAGCAATATTTCACTGTTTCCTTACCAAGCGCAATGAGAATTGAGGGAAACGAAATTCCAGTGGTGCTTTGCTATTTATTAAATGGCCCACTTGTGTTTACTACCGTGCACATATTGCTCGGTGCATATAGTAGGAGTCTACATAGGATAAATGTTAGGAGTCAATCTTTAGTTTCTGTATAGTGCTCACTACAATATTTCGTATTCCATTCAACTCGCAATCAGCATAATTTGTTAGGAAAGGAAGTGTTTTACGAGAGTCACGTTGAAACTAAGTAAGTCTGGTATAATATGGATGTTGTAAGAATTGTTAATTCTTAGCTAGCAAAATTTAATAATTTCGTCAGTGTTGCTAATTTAGTATGCATCACGCAGATAAATGAATTGCTATTACTTTGGCTGCTGTATATTGCAGAGATTACTAACTGTGTGCATGTAGTACTAACCCAGTGTACTACTTTATGCAGCTCGTGTGGTAGTCCCATTGAAAATAAGTTGGCATTAGCAGGACATTTATGAAGTAATAGTGAGTGAGGAGGAAACGTAATAATTGCTTTATATTGCAACATTTTATTTTCCTGTTCTTTGATTGATCATTTCATTGGTAAGCAACGCAGGTAACATCGATAATCCTGCCTGCACATATCAGTAGGTAAGGTATTGTGAGATTCTCCTATATTCACAAGACAAATCATTGGAAGCATACATACACTACAAAATATTAGATACCAGTACCATTAGTTAACTATCAATACCTTACATACATAATGGATTATAGTGCTTATTAGTCATATTGGTAGATTAGATTAGTCGATATTTTAACATTTGGAAAATTCCAAGGCACATCACATTGAACATCACTTTTGGTTGTCGATTGGCACTTTTAAATTATTACTGCATGTTTGGAATTTGGAGCAAAACACAACTTAACTTTAGATAACAATGGGTAGTGTACTTTAGTTCACATCACGCCCTCATTATTACTTTCATTTACAAATTATCACGGAGTAACTTTACACATTCCTTGAAAAACGGTCCTATGAGCCTTACTCCACTATTACACCGGGGAGTATCACGCATGATGATTTGAGAACTGTAGATACATGTACATAAGTAGCAGTTTCCAAAAGCTATTATTGCCAGGAAGATATCCTTACCAGGTTCATAAGAAAATTATCTTTCGAGATTACTTGTAGCGCGTAAAATTATCCGTATACATCGTGTATAATCCTCAGAGATAGGACACAGCAGTTTTTTTCTACGAATTTGATTTAGACACGTAACTCATCAGCATTGGTGGGAGAATAATTGACGCTTTTCTTGAGCGAAGGTTTTAGAGTTTGCGAAGAAAAATTTGTTGGTTGTCCTGTCGCACCACCACCAGAAGAACCCCCTGAAGCAGAAGGACTTTCCAAGCTCGTTTCCGGTCCGAATTTAACAGTCGGAGTAGTTCTTTTCGGAGGACGCGGAACAGTTCTGGAACCACTGTCATATTGCAAAATACCCGCAGGTGTACCACAGCCGCCACTCGCACTGAAACTCCCTGTTGAGCTTGGCAACTGATCTTTCATAGTTAAACTGGAGCGTCTGGGTTGGCAAGAGCCTTTAACACTTCCATATTCTGGAGAATTGTCAAACTTTACGTTCATCATGGCGGCAGCGATAACTGCATCGGGCATAGACATCTCGTAACTTTGTGTTTGTTGCGTTTGCTGCTGCTGAGTGTTCGTCGTTACGTTCCGCTTAAGAGTTCCTCTGCTATTCGGATTTTGTTGTTGGTAGCAGGGGCCGTAGTTAGTATCACCACCCGAATCCGACCCTCCTGAAGAATGATGCTGGACGTGAGTGATCGCAGGAAGATCTCCACATATATTTGGCATCGGCTGTGAAGACTGCTGTTGCCCCTGAGCCATTTGAACGATCTGCCCATTCTCTTTACGACGACTAAGATTTAGAGTGGTCAAGTCCGTTTTATAAGCGGAACCTCCATGAACTGTATGTGTCATTGAAGACATTGGACCCCCTCCTGAGGAATCGTGGTGTCGGTGGTGCTGATGTTCGTGAGTCGGAGAATTCTGAGTCTCCTCCGCTCTTCGCTTATCCCTTTGGTAGTAGAAAGCAGCAAATATCAGGATATTCAGGATTAACAGAGAGCAACCAATGGCTATTGTCACTGACAAAGCTGTCGAATACATTTGGAAACCGTCCGAGTCAACTGAATCTCCATCACCTGTTCCTGCAAGTACCATCAAATTAAAGTAACACCAACACTTCTTAACCTCTCTAACCCTTACAAATCAAAAGCTATACAAACAAACCAGTGCACTATGCCAGACAATAGTTACCCAAGTACTATTGACCCCAATTTATTGTTTACACACACTAACTAGTAGTGTACCGTTGAGACCCCAACAGCTTCGTGATGATCACACTATATAAATTCTGTCAACTTTATTAGAAAATTGGCTCCACTAAAGTCGGGTACTTTACCTTGGAAAAAGTTGCCACGAGGTTTATTAGGATTATGTTCCCACATGGGTGGTCCCACCAGTTGGATTGTAGGCGGTTGAGGAGTTGTTGAGTTATGCGTTGTGTCCTCCGGTGGCAATATTACGAGCCCTGAGTTTGGATGTGGTGGCAATCCGCCTGGGTTTATGGGAACATTCGAACCAACAGAACCTGAATTTATATTGTGGTGACCATTTGGTACTCCATACCCATTTTTCTGAAGATCGGGAACGAGGTGTAGCCAAAATGACAACTTGTGCGCTCGGTAATGTGTTCGGATTCTCGGTTTTGTATCTGTGCATTTGTAATATTACATTTTGATTATCTTTTGAACAAAATATTACTGTCATAATTATAAGAAACCTGAGCGGTCTGACAAATGAAACAAAAAATTATAAATCTTTAATATTCCCAAAAGCAATCATCCTTCAAGTAAATCAGTGTAATGTGTAAAATATAAATTATTGTGACATTGCATCTGCATCATTGCTGCTGCTGGTTGTACAGATAGTTAGTAGTGACTGACATAAAAACATTTTACATTAAACTCTAACCTAACCATTACGTACTATATATTAAAATTTGGTATTCTTGATAGAAGAAAGCATCCTTCAAGTAAATCACTATTATAATCTAAGTAAATATTATTGTAACAAAGATGTTGTTAAAATGATACAAATGAACACAATGATCCTTGAATGTAGTTTGATGAGTGTAGTAGTTTAAGGATTAAAGTCAAGGAAAAGGAAGAGATGACTTACCAACATTCAAATATTTTTTGTAAAGAGGATCGTAGGATGGCCATTCTATAATTTTCGGCTTGGCAGACTTATCGCTCGATAATCGGCTCCCACTTCCAACGCCGCCAGTGCTTCCGGATGACTCACCATCTCCTTTCTCTTCGTTTGGATTGCTATGTAAAGCAAAGGAAAGTGACGTTACGTTAGATTACGAGCAGTTCAGTCTATAATGTACAGCACACTTTCTCTTTCCAGAGTATGCTTATCAATGTATGTCGGAGAAACAACTATATCTATTGGAAAAGTCCATAAAAAGCCGGGTTTTCAGTCCTCTCCAATATAATAGAGCATAACTTACATTGCATTACTGCTCACTACTTACAGGGAGTAGTTAGTTACTGAGAAAGGAGAGCACACTGAACTAAATATATTCCTCAATCCTTTATTTCGAAGAATAAACTTTCTCTGAGTTTCTCAATCCGATGTCGTATTTGTACCTACGTGCTATTTACTACACATTGTGTGTATGTATGTATATAGTGAACAAATTGTAGTGGTATGTGAAGAAGGAGGGAGCTAGTGCTAGTTCCTATTTTATACTTAGTAGCAGTTAGTAGTTATTATACGGAATTCCAGGACAAGGTATACAGTACACAATACAAACGGTCTGTCCAGACACATTGTATTTGTTTGTCAGTGTAGTGTACATATCCAGACTGTAAAAAGGAAGGGAAGGATGAGATAGAATTTAGTGAGGCGCATTGCAGGGGCTATATTTTTGTATAGAATTCTTCCTTTTTCATGCTCTGGTTTTAACAGAGTCTCACCCTCTCTTCCTTCCGCCTCCAATTACTAAATTGGCACTTTTTCAATTCAATCTTTAGAATGCACAGGGAGTAAATTGCACACATTTCTCTAGTCACCGCCCGGAAAATGGGTTTTCTTATTATACAAGTGAGAAATGAGTCCCAAGGCCAAAGTCAAATGAAACAGCAGATGGTTTCATTGGTTTTGCTCTGCATACCGTTCCAGGGTGGTTCCCTGAGCATTTCCCCATAAGAAATGTGAGTTTTACTTCCGGGCAGACCCTGTAGTCTCATTCAAAGCTAAAGAGTGAAGAAAAATCTGCCTGAAAAGAGTGTAGAATGTGTTATTGGTAGACAAAGTGGATGTCGGATGTACATGTTGTGCAGGAGAGAGGAGGAGAAAGGAATTTTTACCCTGTCCGAATGAAATTGGCCCAGTAGAGCATAACAGTTTGGGACAGTTGTACTTCATTGCGAGTAAAGTTTCCACTGAAAAATCCCAATTTAGAGTTCCTGGCTCCAGAGTCCCCGTCTTGTTTACTCGATTCTTCACCACCGGCTCCTGTTGGCTCACGGCTATTACTATTGCCACTGCCACTCCCATGACTGTTTTCATTTCCATGAAAATAGAGCGGCACTCCAAAAACGTAGAAAACGTCCTCAGTATGTACGCAGCCAAGCCTCTGAAAATATTTATTTGTTTCAAAGGAAAATATGCACTAGTTGAAATTCCTCTTCACTACTATTACAATGCAAAGAGACTTTCACTTAAGCCTACTTTATAGTCTTTTCCTGTCAGTTGCTCAGCCCCACTCCCTACTCTACTACTTACTCTCCTACTACTAGTAAGTAAATACTCTACCAACATTACAAATAAGGAATGCACAGCATATTTTTCTTGTCTTTTCTGTCCTTTGTTCTCCTTTTCTCCCCAAACTCTAGTGAACTGAACTCACTTGGCTTTCACTCAACTTAAGGTGGAAGAGAAATATGCTAAGCGTTCCAAATTAACGCAGCATCATTGTTCATCGCTTTTCAATCAAACCCATCCCCTTCTACACTGACTCTATCCATTAATTTCTATTTATTTCCCTTTAATACAACTCTCTTCTACACACATAATATCTCCCCTCATGATACAAGTACACGGAGCAATAAATATAATGAATCTCGTCCCTCCCATCTCTATCAAAAAGACTTATTTCTCTCTACATTACACATTACGTGATATCATAAGTGAAACAGAAACATCAAATCAAGTCAAGTACTTTACTACTGTATTACAACATAGTACTACATACAACCAAATAATATTATTAATAACGCTAGCTCTTTCACTTTGTGGGCGTGAGAATGTTATAGCTTTTCCTATACAGTTCTCACATTACTTATCTGCTTACTCATGTGATGGGGCACATACCTTCTTCTCAAAATAAAATAGATACCATTCTAAGAGCACAAAGGAAGGAATGCAGAAAAACAATAGAGAGGGAGTGAAAGCACTTCATCTCGACCCTTTTAGCTTTATCATCATCCTAAGAATATGACAATGGGCTGGCTGGCTCTGCTACACTGGAATGTGTTCTTATCGCTCCATAATATCATATTGTACGTATAACTTGCTTAGGCTTACCTGTTGGTAATCTGAGACTTTCGACTGGTACTCAAAGACGTAGAAATATGACTTAGTGTTGGACTGGGAGTGTAAGTCTCCTACTTTGATCAATGGGGCCACAACCTGTACCAAGGTAAAATATGGCAAACCATTAGTTACTTTACGTTCCTTTTCTTTGCTTTAGTATATTACCGATAGAACCCATGCTATTATCCTATCCAATTCTTTATACCCTCTCCAACAAATAAGAACTCACATACATACATATACTAGTAGTTTATATAAAGCAACCAAACTCTGAGCCACTACTCCTTTATTTTTAATGTATTGCATACCTTGAGTTGACTTTCCCTTTTTACTTTTACTTATGTCTCTATATGTTACATTATATTACATCATATTCTACTTACTCCTAGCTACTAGTACAAGGTTAGTATGTACCATTGTATCTCTTTGCATGCAATATATTTCTACGAGCAGAAGTTGCTTCGCTCCTTGAGTTTTCTTTTTCGACTCCCTCTTGTCTTGATATATTGGTATACATTACATACTGTAATGCGCCTTGCTGGGCATTGCTCCTACCCATTAGGGAAAAATAAATGTCACTTAGCTCATAATTTATGAGAAAACCTTTCTCTATACTCAAAACTATTTATAAGAAACAAAATGATTAACAATGTTCCACAAATACTAAATAAATACGAAAGGAAAACTTGCATATGGATATTTCTTTATACATGCATTTCTCTAGTATCCGTACTGAGTCGCCAGTTTTCAATGCAGAAATATTGCTTTTCATTCAAAAATGCATACTTTGCAGAAAATATTATTGAGCATTTTCAAAATTAATTTCAGAAATACATACCACCTTGCAGTTTGACTCTGTCATATAGACACATTTGATACAAATGACATCAAATCAGTTAATAGGCACATTAATAACTCTAATTCTAACAAATTGCATTTCTTTCATCTTCCAGACATCAAACAAACACTTAATTTTGCCAATTAGTCTTAGAATACTATAAATCAGCATCTCGTTAATACGTAATAATAATAGCAGGATTTATTAATGAATTTTGCTAATGATAGTCGGAAGAGTCGCAATAAGTGGTGGGATGCAATTCACGAATGGCAATTGACACAGTATAATACGATAAGTGGCAATCACTCATATAAATTGTTCAAACGAATTAATTCAGGTTAGTAATCTTACTTGAGCATCCGCCAAGGCATCTAATGTTTCATCTCGAACACTTATTGGATGTTGGACAGGGCGTTCCCAGTCTGTATATTCATGAATAGCTGCAGCCATAATCTCATTTCTATGTACACTGTAAAATCAATTAATCGTGCTTAATTATTTGTACAATGAGAAGAATAGGAATAACATTAATCGTCAATATAACGTAGTATTCTCAATAGAACTCTTCACAAATGAATTCTTCAAACCTTGAAAGCATTTGGTATATTAAAGTATAATAGTTAGCATATTATAGAAATAATTTTAATAGAGCTCCTCAAAACTAATTACTAGATAAAGAATGAGTTACCTGTAATATTTCTCTACAAATTGCTTGAGTATCTCTCTTCGTTTTTCAACTTCCAGTCCATAAACAGCATCATGCTCACTAAGCCACGGGAGCATTTCAACTTTAGTAACGCCGAATAAAAGAGGATAATGTGCCAGTCTATCTCTAAGTAAATTCTCTCTGATTCCTTCTTCTATAATGACACCATCATCACTCGGTCCAAACTGGCCCCATAACTGTGTCACAGAACGCATAAAATATTTAGTGCGATTTCCCACATACATTAGGAGGTGTAGGTACAGATGCACTTTCGTGTGAATAAAGAAACGGGTGAAAGTTTACATAAATATTTCGACCAAGTGGATCTCGTAAAATTATAAAGAGCGACTGAATGATGTACATTTGAGTTTGTTGTAATATTAGTAAATTGTATTTTCGATGGCGTCTCTCAAAGGTGATTGTTCCTCTTGGATTTCACTCTATTGTTTTACGATGGGCAATATTCGGCGTCGGCGGTAAAGAAAGCAAATGCATAGACATGACTTTCGTCTCGGAAATAATGTATGTAAAGTCTTTGTCATAATATAAACCATAACAGAACAGAGCATACTGTAGGGAGGAGGAAGGGAAAACAGGTACAGATATACTCGAGATATACGAACAAAAGTATGTAGGACAGACTGAGCACTGTGCCAACGTACCATTTACAAATGAATATTTTACAAGCGAGTCCCCGTAATGGTGAAGTGCACGACTACACATAGGGGAATTGAAATTCCGAGAAATTCGCATTCGCACATTCAGCATTTGTTCTCTGTACTACTTTATAACTTGGCTAGTCACTCGCTCTATCTCCTATATCCTGACTTTCTCCATATAAATGAATATTCTACTCCCTCCTATATTTTCATACAGTAATAACATACACTTTCTACAACGATCTCTCGTTTGCATACACACATCCCCAACAAAACTCAAGTCAAAGCCAGTTTTTCTTACTAAACTAAGATAGCTTCATTCAAGATTCTTTGCGTAGGTTCCTCTTAAGTAAAAGAAAGCCGAATAAGCAAAGTAACCCACCGTAGCTTAACAAAACCAACTCTCTACTATGTATACTACTTACAGAGTTGCACCACTCCACTCTATGTGTACACACTTCATTGTACTAGTACACCCACCTATCCATATGCACCAACCAACCAGTATATACTAGTAGTTTACATGAAAACATCTTTTTCTATAGTTGTCTGTATGTCTATGCATTTCGATACCTATACGGATTAAAATACTATAACTAGTTTTCCTAGGATTCAGTTTGGCACAAAGCACTTCCGACCTCTCAGTAATTTGAAAGGAAGTCATCATCTGAATTATTTAGCTTCAATGTGTTTTTCAAGAACACGGATACTGTAAGACCGCTATCTATCACGTTCATTTTCTTACTTAACCTAACCTTACACTGTAATATGAACATAATATATTGGTATAGAGATACACATCTGCAACCAATTATAGATTACATGCAATGTTTCTGGACTATTGACAATAATGTCACTAAATTCATGGAATATAGTAATACACACTACTGACAACTGTCCATCTCACTGGTGTAGTTTATATCACCAGTCACTTTTGTACTATTATCTCATCTGATATTAAGTAACAGATTATGAACAATTTGGAAAATATATGTAAACGGATTTGTAGATTGTATTTTTTGTACTTACCTCAGATTGGATGAAATATTGAATAGGAACCTCTCTAAGGCAATGTAACATTGTCGAAGGTGGTTCAAGAGGACAATTGACTTTAGTAGCAAATTTCTTTGCTAAGTCTTTTCCTTGTGAAAGGCTGGCAGTGAGTGGTGATAAAGCAGAGCCTGACATGAGAATCACACGATGAAACAAGAGTCCTGGTAGATGTTTGTAGAAATGAGACATAGCATCAGATTTGTAGGTCACCGAGTCGAACATGAAAAACAATAAAAAACACCTTTGATATAAATATGTAAACAAATAGGTATTTGGTATGCATGAGTGGGATGTGCATTCTTCGCATTCATATTCTTCGTTCTGCCTCTGAGAGTGGGAAATGCCTGTCTCGTTTAGCGTAAGTAGTCTGTGACTTTCGTGAGAATATTGAAAGGGAAGGGCGAACAAGGAAAAGTATTTAGGAAATTGGATATTCCATCTCGGGGCTCTCATTCCATCTGATGCATTATTCCCGGATCTAATATCCGGCTTAAGAATATTTTCAGAGTTCTTTTTGCATCACTTTGTAACTGAGAGGGTTGAGGTGAAGAGAAAGAAAAAGAAATAGCCGAAATAAAAATAGCTTACTAGTAACCACAGCCAGCTATCTAAGAAAGTTTACGCGACGTTCTCGAAACATAACCTCATTTCTCCACTTTTGAATAAGGAATCCAATCCAGTTACAAAGTTGCTCGTTCCTACTTTCAAGCTAAGCATGTTCCATCCTCAACTGACTGAGTTTGGCGAGAACTATCTGTATGAGTGAGCTTATACAAAGAAAAACTTCAAAACATACAACTTGTATATCTCAGATAGCCAGATAGATAATACATTCTTGTGACGACTTTAACTTTTACTACCCGGCACAAATAGTTTCTTTTCACTCCCTTGACACAGTCCGTGTTATATATATATATATATATATATATAACGTAGGTACTCGAGTACAAATATACCGTACCAAACACATGTACTTACACTGCAAATGTATTGCAGCATAGAGTGATTTCTTTCGAATTCAAAGAATTTATACACTTTCTAGTACAAATCTATAAGTGTATGTGACTGCTATCTCCTTTATATCTACTTACCCATATCCATACCTTTTCCAATTCATCTTTTACAAGTCAAATACGTGATGTACCTATACCAATAATAACACACGAATACAATGTAATGCAACGCAAGTCTGTTTCGATTCAAACGGATCTTGGTTTTTCTTTCGGTTTTGCATGACTTTGAAGCATTCAAATAGCATCGGAAGGAAAACTACCACAGAAGCGTTACGTAAGCTACACTTATCAAAGAACACCGTCCTAACATATGTAGATATCTAGCCATGATGTTTTCTCAATATCACCATATCCATTAAACCTACACTCGATATTCTAACCTATTATATATCTATATAAGAAGAAAGATGCAGCAAAACTAAAGAAAAAAAGTCTCTGAAGAACATGTACCGAATGAATGGCTGTTCATGCCGCATGGCATGTCTTCCACTCTGGGATTTCTTCTTTTGTATGCATAAGAAATGTTTCACTCTATCTACATTATTCTATTTTCCTAAGACCCACAGTTTGCAAACACACTTTCAAACGAACAACTCACGCAAGACTTTCCCCAATAAATAGAAATGAAGGTAAAATTTACCAGTTTTCTTCAAACTTCGTGAACTTGTAGACTTTTGCACAATGACTTGACAAAATATTAACCTGTAGCTACTATTGGTACTATTTTTAATCTACTAATATGTAAAAATCATAATCTCAAGTACAAAATAAAAAGTAAAGTTGGCAATTTCTGTACATGCATTTAATAAATCCAAATTATCACTTCATACGAGTTATTTCAACCTATTAAATCATACCAAAAATTTTAATTTACTTAAATTAATTAATTACATACCTACAAAAAGAATCAATGTAAATCAATACCTATATGGGTGTACCTAAGTACTAGTAACTTGTGTGAACGCTTATACCTTAGACTTGTATAAAGTCTTTTATCAGTACCGATGGTAAGAAGTGATATTTTTCGCAGGTACTATTGTGCTATCTTCCGATAAGTTTTTGTATAGAAATGTTCAACGGAAACAGATAAAGAAATAAATATATTTTCCGTGCGTTTGCCTTGACTGGGCTACAGTTCGGCTTGCGGTGAAAGGTTCTCAGTTCTCTCGCTTCATACCGATTTGGTTTCCTGGCTATGCAACCAAAAACCAGCAACTGCCAAAGAAATATTCTGCTTTACTCAACTCTTTCGTCGACAAAAGTACGGAGCTGCTCGTCTGGGTTTTTAGACTTTCTACAAGTCAAGTCAAAGTAAATGACCATAAAGGCACATAAGCCACGTCATGAATTTTAAGTCCATTCAACTCCTATTCACTCAATTCAATGTTCCATTCCAGATATATCAAGTCGCATGGCCATATCTGACAGAAAACTATCTATAACACCACTTCAATCCTACAGTCTGACATCTCTAAATTATAGAAATGCAGGATTTTATACATTCTCCTACAAATAACGCTCTACTATCCAGCCTTAACCCTTATGCTACACTATCACATATACAATTATCCTCAAGGATTCTACAGATACCACTTTCTTTAAACAATTCAGCTCATGGCCAATAAATTGACTTTCAAGTTCCATCTCCCTCTTTACCGCAGTCAGACTCATATTTCATAACTTTCAACTATACTGCAGTGATAATCAGAAACTACATCAAGGGTCACTCACTCATTGACGACAGCTTATTAAAAGAAGTTGTCCATAAAACATTTAGTTCAACTTTAGTAATATTAATTTCCTACTCACTATTCACTAAACTTACAAGTGTTTATTAAAATTTACTGTTAGTAAAGTTTACGATGTACTTACTATGTTATTTAGAAGTAATTTAGTATCTGCAGCTGTATCTACCACAAAATAATTTATGCACTCACAGCTTGGAACTAGTAATGCCGATAGGTACTTTAATAATTCTTTTATGTGCACGACTGCAACTAATCCAGCTTATGCACGCCAGACAGTATGTAAACAATTCTAGTCGCCATAATAATGACATTTCACAATAAAACTTCAAACGTTTGTAGAACAAGTTAAACTCTCTTCTACAGCACCTTTGGTGGCTAACAACTATTGAAAAGCAATGTACCATTCACAGCAGTGAATACATCGTTGCACATTTCAATTTTAACGGTGGCGATGGTACTTTACTTACCACCTAGTATAAAATGTAAACAGTATAGTTGGAATTCGGAATAATTTCATTTCAAAGGCCTGTAGTTAAAATTTCAAAACTATGTCATAATAAAATCTAGATGATTCACGTAACTGACCTTTATGAAGTGTAAGTATGAGTCTTCACTTCAGTTACTTACAATTACTACTTACATTCAACTTTCGCTTAGGTTTTCGTCGTTCCGCTTTGTTACCTATAGTAATAGATAGGTTAATTAATGTTCTCGCATAGTTTCATTTTATACGCAACTTTGTTCCGTTTACAGCCCATTTCAGGTAATTCTATTTTGTACGCGAGATGGGTCTTAATTTTATCTCTTTATACTTATAGTACAAACTAGTACTATGACTCTCTGCTATCTATCTGTTCCATTTAGTTTCCCATTCGGCACTTTCCTTGTCTCACATCCTATCTCTATCTCACTTCCGTTACATTCTATTCTACACACTACACCTTCTAACTAAATAACATCATCACCACAATGAAGGAAATTTCACGTCTCCTAAATGTTCACTTATACAAATCTTAAGAGCTTCACATGCTCCTTTTATTATCTCCACTCTCAACTCTAAAGCCACATTTCTCAACAAACCTTTTAACTGTCGTTCTTTAGAAAATTTTTCAAAGAAAATTAATTCTCACTTCATAAAATAAAAGTAGTAGGGGAGTGACAACACTCATCAGAACAAAACTGCTAATCATTAGCAAAGTAAGGGAGCGGCGTTCGCAGGTCAAAAGAAAAACCTTATTATTTTCGGATTATTTTCGGATTTTATTCCTTCTATTCATCTACTTAAATCATAACAATTGTATATATTACCAGCTTTCATTTTTAATTCATAAGCGTGAAGCTATAGTTCTATGCACAAAGTTGTGATTTTCCTTTCATCCAAAAATTAAACATTCCGAATTAATATATGCAACGTTATTGCAATCGTTAGTCGCGACTGAATCAATTCGAAGAGCTAAACACAATTTTGAGTGTTTTTTAAGGCAGGAAAAGTTTCTTTGCCGTGAAAGTTGCGTGTTATGTAGTCGGAGCTGTTCTTTGAGTTGTGCAGTATGAAAAGGAAATGCTCACGTACACTGTTTGCGAACTATAAGACATATCTTGTTTATCATGAGCTTAGCATCTCAGGATACGTTAGTGTTGAACTCCACTTTAGGTTGAATCTGAAGGTACTGAGGAGAAACACCGTTTCAGGAGTTGAGAACACGAGGAAAAAATAAATAGCAGTTATTCTGCCAAGAAAATGCTATCCACATTGTTTTGTTGCAGTGGGAAGGAAACTTTTTCTTTTAGTGTCATATATGTATATGTAGTGAAGCAATGGTAGAGAAACCATTCAAACATCTGACTGAATAAACCGAAAGTGTTTATTTCTAAGGGCCGTAGCAGAGTAGAGGAGGATGCAGACACTTGCTATTGTCTCTGAGAAAAAAAGCCACAATAACTTTTTGGCTTTGTGACCCAAAAGTCTTGGTATAGCTATCCATAGCATCACAACTACCATATGATTCCTTCGAGTTGTCCCTATTAGCACATCGTGTTTCCCTGATGAGGCGCTTGTAAGCGAATAACTTGAATACATTTTTCTCCAGTGAAGCAACCCCCATTTAAATTTGCATAACCGAATATTCTGCACATCATCCAACACGAGGATACACACACTACACCACACCACTATATTACCCGGATCGATATTTGGCAAACAAGCTTTCGCTTCGGATTACATTAGTTTATATTACATTACATTACATTGCATTAGTTTATGCATTACCCAGCTCATTCCTTTCAAATACCGCACATATTACCATTACAATACAAAAGGATCCCTTTTTCCGACTTCAGCACAATATTCCCTAAAATGTACTCAGTAGTACCCACCCAAGTTTGTTCGTCCACTACTCACTTTCCTTCGCTTCACTTCAGTTTAGTTCTATTCAGCCGTTTCTGACTCCTCTGTGGTTATACACGGTGTGATGACTTGATTGGATACATGATCAAAGTATAATAATAACTAAACTCTACTCAGCACGAAAGAGAAATAGCTCTCTAACCTTATTTTATCCAACCACATTGCACTGCTATTACCATTCTGCCATGCCATGCCGTGTCATTTTCTTCTTTCCCAACTCCACACCATTCTACTTTACTATTCTGTTTTGTCCTCTTCAACTTCTTTCACTTCATTATGTGTTTGCGTTCCATTTAATTTACCATTTAAACCCCTCTATCCTTTTGTACTCCATGAAATATCACCACAAAATATCCTTATACACCATTGTGTGTATCTACAGCATACTTTCTCCCGTTAACTATACGCTTCCATGCACTCTACTGCGGTTACGATACCGCTACACAGGTCTTGACACACAATTTCTAGGTCTTCAATTTATTTGTCATATTAATTACATAGTTCTGTGCCTACTCCCGACAAACAATAACAATATATCTGTATTAGTAGTACAAAGGCTTCTAACAAATTCTAGGACACAAAACAAACACTATCTTCTATACTAAATATGTGCCAGCTTTCGTTAGCACTAAAAATGGCACCTCATAAATTCACTGTTCTATATTAATATTTTAAGTATTGCTAAGTACAATGTCCAGTACTGCCGAAAAGATTATTTGAGTATCTCTAGTAAATAACAAATGTAGATCGTAAAGTATGTAGCTATCATTTGCAATACACGATGGCATAGCACTATATACATGTGGGTAGACCTGCTCGTCCGCTGCTTAGTAAATAAGCTGCAATATAGATAGATTATGTATAAGTAGGTAGGTATATTTCAGTTGAAAATTAGAGACGAAAAGTACGTAAACCACGTTGGTATTTACTACCTAATCAAAACCCCTTATAGTCCAGAATGATACCAAGTATGCTTATAAGTACACAGTATCTACTTTTAGTATATAAGTTCGCATAATTTTAGCAATTGTGTAGTTTCAAAGGACGCCCTAAAGTATTATTATTGTAGTAGACATACATTAGTCTAAAATCTAATTCTTTATTCTGAGTGTCATACAAAGAGAATAGTGCGAGAAGGATATTAGCTAGCTTTGTGCACATCTCTGTAGTGTATAGAGTGTTGGATGTACAAAATGTATAACGAGCAATATGATAGAAAAGAGGAAACACAAGGGAAAGGAAACCCAAATGGGGCCTTCCGTAAGTGCCTCGCCAAATTACTCCAGGAGTCTGCCACCCAGTGAAGTGAAGATTATAGAAAGCAAAGGCTTTGCACACTTTCTATTAGTATAGTGTTGAACTCTGAGAAATAATGCTCGCATCAGTTTGGAAGGGAAAGTAGCCATAGTCCTCCATAAAACCATTTCATATGCCATAAGCAAACGGCAGGGAATGTTCTACTTACTTGGTCCCGCTACATACACTCCACTCCCATAAGTACCATTCTCTCCCATAAGTATTGTGAATGTACATTGTCTCACATAATACATTTAATATCTTACAACATTAAAACTACGGAACACTACGTCGCACTCCTTTTATTCACTCTTACCCAGTCGAGCCTTACAAGTAAACATAGTACTAAAACGGTGAATCTGAAAGTAGAAGACTATATGCACAAAACTTGCAAAACCAAACGAAATATTAAGGTCTTGGGCCTTTTACTTACATTCTATGAACTTATGACAATTTACACCGAGAAAAGGACTCCATTAGGAAAGCACACTAAAGTAAATGATATTAATTAAGAATTTCTCCCTGCTTACAAGAGCCCTCCACTGTATCTCACTTACTCGCACTACATTTGCGAAATAAATTTACATACTAAGGGAATTCAGATTAAATCGAATTTGTATCCCGACTCTATACTATTAGTATACACGTTTTCTTCCCACTTTCTCCCATCTCCAGACAACTTTCGACTTTCACCAACATTCAATACCATAACTTCAGCATCTTCATTATTGGTAGATACAATAAAATGTCGTAAGCCGAGTTTAATCTCTAACTATGATTTCATTGTGAACTTTTCTTATGTATAAATATGTACATGCTAGACAACCATGGCCATTTCTCTCCAGTTAAGTTTATCTTAGTTGCAATTTATTGGGTAAAAGACAAGACAGTTGCTTTCGTTCTATCTATTATAGTAAAATAGTAAGTGCTTTGTTCTACTCGCTCGTGTTTCTTGTCTCTTCGCCCCCTGTGCTCGTTGCGCTCTATAACTTTCTTCTCCTGTCTGATTTCTATTGCCACACTGTTCTGAGTCTTGGTGTCTATCTATCCATACATCTGAGCATTGCAATGATCATACTTTAAACTCTTTATGTATAGTCTCGTGTAGTTTCGTGTACGCTACTGTGTATGCATTGCCATTGTCAGTAGCTTATTGTCGTTCTATATGGAACTAAATAGAATCGTCTGGGTTCTTTCCTAATAGAAAAGCTTTTAGTTTCAATTTTGAGCTCTCTCTTCATGTGGGTTTTTGTTCTCAACATTGTCCTTGTCATTTCCTCTTCTATATCTGACGGGGTCTCACGAATATATATTAAGAGGGGTATACCGCTACAATTGCGAACTTTATGGGATCTTATTGCTCAGAACTAACATACAATGACGACTTTTGTAAACACAAAATTACAGGCTAAATTGTACTGTGAGTGTATTGTAGTACTTATTAGTGTGTACACAGTATTCTGTTTGCAGTTCTCTATTTTTCCCCTTATAATGTTATATCTCTGCTCCTTAAGCTTTCCAATTCTTCTCCTTAAATTCCCTTTACTACGTTTTTTGTCCAGAATTCCATTTTATTTGGAATTTTATGCCATTGTAGTGCACACAGGCTCAAAGCAAGAACCGACTGACACAAGAAAAAAGACTATAAGATGACATGACATCCTACAGCTATAACTTTTACTTACAAGCGTTAGTAGTCAACAGTATTTTCACAAAGTGATTCCATTTGTCTCTTCTTGCACAAGACCATTTACTATCGTGTACTTTACAAAGGAATCCTTTTGAGCTATCAAACACTGATTTTATTTTTGTTTTATTTTACCCTGAATCTTCTATCGAATATTATATTTTCTTTCTATCTCACCACATAATATCCACACGCATCGAAATTCACAATAAAAGCAAATAATAATATCCTACAAAAACAATTTCTTATTTCAAACATTTCCACCTTGATCGTAACCATCACCGAACGAAATCTAATATTTATTTACATGCACGTACGAAATAATTCCTATTCTGTTTAATCGCAAATGCTTTCTCCTCAAAATAACACTGTTTATCTTGTGCTATAAGTAAAGGATGGCAAATCAACAACATTTCAATAGAATTATCTTACTTCAGCACTTGAAAATCTAGGCAAAGCCAGTTTTATTTTACAAATATTTCAGTTAATTATAAACTGAAGCCGGAGTAGGCTGAACGCCCACTTAATCCACGTAGTATCGCATATCAAGATCAAGTTTTATATCTCTCCATTCATTTTAATTTATATTTAACTTTCAGAAGATAAAGTATCTGTACCAATAATAAAGATATAACTACATAGATAGTAGGCGTACTATTTTATTTTAAAGATACAACGCAAACTCATGTTTTAAGGTATACTTTAATAGCTAAAGAGCCATTACCCAGGAGAGATGCTGAACAAAGTAATATCTTGCACATACGCTGCTGTCTTATTACATTTGAAGTGCTTAGATTACCTCATACGTATGTGCAGTAGATAAGTGAGTACCCGATGCGCGGGTTTGTATTTCATATCATTTTTGTTTAACTGAAATAGCGATATGATGATAGAGAAAAGCCAAAGAAAGACTACGTAAGAATAGTAATACAGTGCACATAAGGACAGCATTAGACAATCTAAGCTCTTTAGCTTTGTCTCTAAAGAGTTTGCTTACTTTACTTTCTTCAGCTTTAGTTCTGTATGGCTAAGCAAGGCTTTCGACTCGTCAGCTCAGTTGCAAAGCGGATTTTTTGCTATCTATCCATCTCTCCCTTGCCTTGCAGGGACACAGACTAAAGCAGTAGAGGGACACTGGGAAATCTGGAATTCAAATATTGCTAATGCTAGAAAATGAAACGGGAGTCGGAGCAAACGAAACCAAGGAGCAAAGGAGTGGAAACTAAAGTTAAAGCAAAGCAAACTAAACTAAAACCAAAGCACACGAAAAGGAATCGTCCACAGCCTAAGTGCTCCTCCCGCTCTCCCAGCTTAAGTCGAAAAAGGAAGAAAAATTTCTATTCTGTCATCACATTAGAGAGAACGGGACGGCAACTTAAGGAGTCAGTGAGCGAGCTTCAACTCCACAAAACGAAACCAAGTGTACTTATTTTACTTTCTACCTAGAAACATATGCAATGTATATGTAACTCCTCCTAACATCTCCATGTAGTAAGATAACCCACTCAAATCACTATTATGCACTACATTATAATATTCTCTATCACTCGACATTAGAATAATAGTACATTATACCCTACGGCTTATTTCTATTAAGTGTAGATATGTACCAACTCCTACCACTACAACCACACAGTTAAAATATATCTTATGCAATGCTTTCCATGTGTTAGACTACTACAGTTAGATATCTACCACAAGCGACTCAAAACGCAGAGCCAACTAATACTCGACGAAAACTCAAATAATACCATGTTTCTAACATCTACCAAGACGTACATACCACTTACAAAGTTTCTTACCTTAAAAATGCAAAATGAATACTTTAGTACCTCTTTTTCCATTATAAAACATACCTAGTCATTTTACATTCACCACATGTGAACATAGAGGAGTGTATTCTTATCAGCGAACAAGTCTTCTGGTATATACCTACCTGGCTCATGATTGTCCGTGTAAGGTAGTCATGATATACACGTGATGTACATTACTTTTACATAAATTACTGTTTTCACTACTATATACGATTACACGACTTCTACGACCACAGCGCACTACCACTCCTAATGCAGACTTCTATTTAGTGTAAAGACATAATATACCTAGCTAAATCGGAAAAACATAAAATATACTTAGCATCTATATCAAAATAAAAACATTATTGTAATAACGGTAATTTGAATTTTTTTTTGAAATTTTATCAATCCTTGGCCTGTTTACTTTCTTGAAAGGATCTACTTTGATTTGCATACGAACATAAAATTGTCCTGAGATGTAGGAGGTGTAAATTGTCGCAGGGTTTTATAAGTC
The DNA here is from genome assembly GCA_020055645.1 of Tomocerus qinae. Taxonomy (NCBI): domain Eukaryota; kingdom Metazoa; phylum Arthropoda; class Collembola; order Entomobryomorpha; family Tomoceridae; genus Tomocerus; species Tomocerus qinae. The sequence goes on along the minus strand of CM034546.1, from coordinate 103,243,316 downwards.
ATGGATTATTATCGCAGGGGTAGGGATTGGAAATTGCATGAAAAGTAGCATATAATAATAATACAAGTTGGGCTCATGTGTGTGTGGAGTATGTTGGGCAAGAATGTATTTGTGGTGTACAGAAAGAAACAGCGTTATGGAAAGAGAAACAGAGATAGACACAATGACAAAAGCCTGGGAAGTGGAGCGACGGAGTCGTAGCTGAGGAATCTTATATATGGTTTTGGTTCGTGGCTAGGAAATCATGAATTTTCCATGGAGAATTTCTCGGTTCGCTTTTTATTATGCAAAGCATGAGCCATCCTTGTCCCCGCCATCCATATTTATCTCCATCCGCCTTCTAGCCAAGGAAATAAATTTCGATGCCCTATGTATTTTCCCTTATTCTTTCCACTTCAACTGCTACTTTCACCATCGTCTCGTGTCATTCTGCAAAGACAGAGAGAGATGCCCTTTGGTTTTTCATCAGTATTGTACTAATGGCTACCTTGAGCTCTTTTTCTCCAACCTAATATTACAGCTTACACTGCTGTCTTAGTGTACTACTACGACAACATAATACAGATCTAAGTTCGAAGGTCAGTTTAGCGTTCCGCGCATTTCTATATCATTATTAATGCTGAATGATAATACAGAACATAATCCTTGATGGAATGCTGATGAAATCTTCGATCTTAAATATATCTCTCTAGTAAGTAGAAGCATCATTCAAGAATTAGCAAAAAGTATAAATCTTCCAATATAAAGACTCTATTATATCCAGCATAATAAATATCATCACTATTTCCTATTCTACATCCGCCTTAACTTTTGAAGCAGATGGAGAACTGTCTGATTACATTACAACCTACACTAGGAACGACTCCCTGTAGTATAGCCGTTTATATTTGGTTTAAGTAGAAAATTTATAAACAAAAGCAGACAGTTAGTAGATTGTGTAGTGATAGTAGTAGTAGTGTGATTCAGAAACGGAAACCGCATTCAGTCAGAGTATATTGTATTTGTATCTACAACTCCAATCAATTCTACTCATGTCAATTAGGAGGCCCATAGGACGTCACAGCAGGAAGGAAGGAAATTGAGAGAAAAACATTTCTTTGCACTTGTACTGCACTCGATCAATTTCTTAAGGCACAAATCTTATATTGTAACGTACGTACCCAATCCACAAATACCCTCACAAATAATTATACCTCTAGAGAAAAGAGGTGGTGTGTACTACTAATAATACTTAACAACTCAACCAGGCTACATCCTACACACCCAAATCAGAAACTGTTTTTATTTCTCCGTACCGCATTATATGTATCCCAACCAAAGTTGAGCAATCTACTCCTGTATGTAGTCCAATCAACTAAAAAAACTAGTAAGAACATCTACCAAATGCCAATCGTATGATGCCTTATTTACCAGTACATCTATATTAAGAAATAACCATGTGTGCACTAATCGTAAGTACATTAGTTTCTCATAAGCTATACCTAACTACTTACTTGCAAAACTATAAAATATACAAGAGCATGCACGAAAGGAAATGCCGTTCCTATCGATATACCAAATCCAGGCGGATAATTACATGAGGCAGTAAAGGGATTTAAGCAACCAGGATGAAAGTTCAACGAAATGAGAAATTGCAAACAGAAAAACAACATAACGGCAAATAAAATCCACCTTCTTGACTTCTGCTTCTTGCCATTATAGTGTTCCTTCACATGGAAGTCCATATTCTTTATTAAGTAAGGTACACCGTGGCCAACATAATCTACACTTTCTTTTTCAGTGAAATGTACAAGATTTACCATACTTTTGAATTCCATTGACAAAACGTAACTAAACACGAAAATTCACTGCTAAATGACATTTTTTTAAATTAATATACAGTGTGAATAACATCGTTTAGCTCTTAAATGTTATTAAATAAATAATAATATTAATTAAAATGTCAGTTTGTAGTTTTAGAAGCTTGGTTTTAGTTTAGCTGGTTTGCTCAGACGTTGTATTTTTGGTTCTTGCCTTGCTGCAATTCTTGCCTTTCATTGGTTACTGACCACGGTGTACATAGATATGAAGGCAATTTATTTACCAAACACAGTGCTATATTTTCCATGTAGAAGTTGTACTTATTAGCTCCGTCTCATGACTTTTTATGAGTAGTTTTGGTGACCGTGTGCACTGATCTTTCATTATATCAGCTTATTTCCTACCATGACTTAATAAAATATACTTACACACAGCAGCTCCAAATAAAGTTGTGTTTAATGCAAAGGAGGTGGCAAGCCTTGTGCATTCATTTGCTGAAACACAGTTTCCTGCCAGATGGAAATACAAATTAGTCTCTAGCACGAGGAAAGTATAATCTATGTATGCCTACTACTGGTACAGTATAAAGTAGTAATATTATACAAATACTGACGTGCTATATTCACAATTAGGTATGTATGTCTACTACTATGCATTTTACCACGTACCAGCTAGCAATACATGTTTGATTCACTTATGAAACTGCTTCGTGCTAGACGTGGCGGTGGTACCCGATTGTGGAAAAGGGAAGCAGACATGACTAAAGTATAATTGTACTTTTGACTAAAGAAGATATTTATAACAATGGTAGGTAGACATTCATAGATTATGCAACATAATGCCTATTTATGTATGATTTACAGAACAGAAATGTCGGAAACGAATAAAGGGACTCTGCTAAGAGAAAATTTTGCTTACATAAAACGGAATTTCAAGCTCGCTTGTACCACGAATCCTGAATGCACAATGATACACATAAAAGGAAAATTAGTTACTAAAGTGAAGTGAAACATTGGTATTTAAAATTAGAAAAATGTATGTATGAAATGTATTACTGGGGATATATATTGCATATAAAGCTTATAAAGTGCATTGATTTCCCATTCCAATATGAATTAATCCACCTAAAATACAAACTTAATTTTTTTTCTTAATATAATTAAAAATTTAAGCGGTAGTATTTTCGAAGATATAATATCCTTGTTCATAAGTCAAACCAGCTAAGGTTTGCACTGCGTAAAAATTCCTTTAACGAGATAATAAGCAAAGAAAAAAGTAAATGTGGAACTTTTTTGAGTTCCCAGAAATGATCTTCCAGTTTTCACTGTACACAGATACCATACAAACAATAATATTATATAATAGTTTGTTTGAATTTACAGATACGTGATTCATTCCGGCTACGCAGCATGACGAATGCATAAATTCAAGACTATATATTACAATATTGAAACTACAAACTGTCTAGGCAAGGCAAAAGAACTAGCAATTAGCAAAGCTAAACTATATATACAAAATAATAATATATGTATTCAACTGAATAGATTGTTTATAATGTGGTATCTATCCATAAGTACAAACTAGAGTCCTGAAAAGGAAATGTAGGTATTTGATGGATAGAAGGAGAGGTTCAAAAACGAGAGAGGAAGCCAACTGCAGAAGGAAAGAGTAGAACGCAGCCTCACCTTCCTCCTCACAAATAGTTTATAGAGTTCAATCTAGTTATTAGTAGCTACTTTATAGAATGCCCTACTCGTGTAAGTAAGATAGACATAGACACATATAGTATTTATAGGTACAGAATAGACAGTCACTATTAGTATCATAGTCGCTATTATGTTGGCCTCCCAAATAGACATTCTCACATCAGATCAATTTACTCTGACAGTAATTGGCACTGCCTCTTCTATTCTACCTCTCTCTACTGTAGCTCCCATGCCAAGTTAGCGTACTATATATAACCCGCTACCTCCTGGGCCGCTTTCTACTACGATGAATTCCTTTCTCAGCTATATACTAGTCATATATATACAGTACATGTTCTTTTATATGCAAAAACATCTTCGTGTGCTAGGCTCCAGCTTGATAAGTAGACAGGAGATACTAACGATAAGTAAGGTGAATTGTGAAAGCCATTATGTTTGCCATCGTCAATTTCTCGGACAAGATAATTTGTTGCTGTCTAATTTATCTGTACACCCTATACTCTCCTTCTCCGGGGATAACATTCATTATCATAGAAAAATTAAAATTCTTTCTCTATTCTGTTTCTCTGGTGTCTACAACAGTGTTTATGTGCCAGTTTACATGATTTGTATATAACTAACTATACTGTTTACTGTCTATTTAGAACGTACCTAGTATTCCTTTCCACGTTCTCAAGAAAGACAGCTTAATTAAAATTTCCAATTTAAGACATTGCGCTACTGTATATCATTTTTATATGGTGTAACATGCATTTACGACGACTTTTAAATTCTTGATTTTTATCGGGTAAACTATACACTATCATTTTCAATTCTAAGTATTTATACTTTTCAGGTATCTGAAAATACACACTTTTACAATTTAGAGTACAAAACAATACCAGTATAACATCAGTCAGTAGGTTTCTGCAGTGAATGGTTATTTGTGTATGTGTGAACATGGTGGTAATTAAAGCGTTAAAGCTTAAGGGTGTATCACAATTGAAGAGATAAACAGTTCAGGTAGAGACCAGTAATGTCTGAATTCTGATACATTTAGGAGGTAGTCACTAGAGATTGAAATTGGATCGCGACAAGTTATTGATCGTAATTTATTTTTACATTCGGGACAACACAGTGACTGAATCCTGTTGGGATGCAACTAACTGCGTGACAAGGCGCCACTTAGGGTAGACAATCGTGTCAAATTCATAAGTCAAGCCAAAGAGCGAGATAAATAATTCAGAATGGTGTAAACCATGAAATCCTTCATGTAGAGAGTTGTTAGTCATATCTGAATACAAAGTACACAACAGAAGAGAATGGATTCAACACTGTTTATGGAGGGTTGAGTTGGCCAAAGTTGTGTCTTGAAATTGTTAAATAATGCAAGGTGCATTGCCCTCAAAAATTAGCTTTTCTTCACACACCCAGACGAACGGAGCCCAGCCCATGAAATGTTGTCCTAACCAAACCAATCGAGAGCTAAACATATATTATGTAGATATATAAATGTATCCTTAGAACAAAGTATACAAATTCCATCAGGCCAACAAAGAAAGTTTTAATAGGGCATATGTGATGTGCCTTAGGAGAGGGTCGGTGTAAGTTCATACTAGTATACTGATGCTACTCACTCAGTTTACAGTTTTGCACGAAACCTAGTCGCGTTCTCGTACTAGTTAGCGTCCGCACATAACGTTGTTTCAGTCTAGAAATTCTTGGATAGTCAATGTAGGTTGTTAGTAATAGTGTCATGAGAGTATGAGCCATGAGTTGTGAGAGTATAGTCAGAGAGACAAGCCAAGCAAGTGGACTAAGGAAGTCAAGCTAATGCTAGCCTAGTAATGCAAGACTCACGAAGATAGTAAGTAGTATTCACTATTTACATATAGTAAACGTAGGTACGGAGAGGTATACTAATATAGGTGGCTGAGACTCAGGCTACCCACTTCCCCCTTTCATCCGGACGTGTACAGCCCATAAGTTTTAAAAAGAATTGATGTCTTGCTCAGGAAAGGAATAAAGCAAGCCGACAGCCTAGCCAAACTAAACCAAACGAGACGAGACGAACTAAACCATTCCATAGTCCGATGTGTGTACGAGGAAAGCAAGGAGATGATACATAGGAGAATAGCATAGCATAACCTGATATAGCAGGACAGAACGCAAAAGTGAAAGCAAGAGCACTCGGGTGAAAGCACATCTCTTTCTCTTCTCCTTATAAGTGCTAGGGGTTCCTTGTTGGTTTCCTATATGCCCAAAGTAGAAGTACTTACTCCTAGTAAATATAGAAGAGCAGACACCACGGACTCTCACTCTCAACCTAACGTATGTAACCTAGTCTAAACACAGAAAGGGTTGATTGTGTGTAGAGTCGTTCTCGTCTATTTTACGTGGTGTGGTTCATACAATATAAATATGCCCTTGTTATCAGTCCTACTACTTCTCCTGGAATACTAGTGCATATAATATTGGTAACATAGCAGGAGGAAGAAGCGTATCTGTACTAGTGTGTGATCTGCGAGTATAGTAGTGTGCTAGGAAAATTGGTACTCCTACAATTTGCAGTAAGCTGTGTACTATATATTCATACAGGAATCGTATAGCGTTCTTTTACTAGAGAAAGTGAAGGAGAAAATCGATAAGAGCTGGGAACGAAGCCATGACTTTCTCCAGCTTACGAGTGCTACACAGTACACTCGACATCTCCGTTCTTTGCGTTATGTGAACGTATACGTTATGTTACAATTTCAATGTGTATTTGGCTATCTGTGTGTGTCTTTCAATCCGAACTGAACTTGGAGGAGATACTTAAGGTAGTGCATACAGAATACAGAGTTAGACTGTGAACTAAACTGAACTTTTACTCTGACTCCTAAGTAAAATGGAAAAAAGACTCAATTCCACATTTCCAAATCGAGATTTTGTTCTTTCGTCCAGGCTTTTACTACAATGCATGTAGATAATCCAAAAGTCCAAGTGTACTTTCCTAAGTATGCTTTCTAACATGCCTACAACTCTTCTCCGCCTCAAATCTCTTTCATTTATGTACTCTACATTGAGTGCACGTCGAGGTGAATTCCAAAGAAAGACACCTTCTTTTACCATTCAACTTAAATTTGTATACATTTAAAGGTGGATGCCTACCTTCTAGTGCCAAGTTACAACTCCGAATGAGAGTGTAGTATCCTCCAATTTTCGCAGTTTGACAATGTGGCGGATTTTGCTAGGAGTCCCACACAGAAATTTCAATACCAGCCGTGGCAGTATATATAGATAGAGTGAAAGAACAATTCGGTTCATTTAATTTTAGCCATGCAGCCCGAACCACGATACGAAATGCAACTGAAGTAGATTAAGATACAGTGCAAGAGAGACAAAGGACGAAGGACATCTGAGAAAGTGATTTAGTTTAGTACGAGTACGGCTGAGACATTGAATCCCAGCTGCTCCTTTACTTCCTAACTATTTTAAATGTAAATTCAACTAAATTGAGAAGGCAAACTAGAATGAACCAAGATTTCCTTACCAACCTTCTTTCATTCTCCTCCTTCCACTACCACTATACACACTATCAACTTTCAACTCTGAAAATGGCACTAGGACTTTCACTTGACTGCATTGAATGCTATCACTGTGTTTCTAAAGATAGAGACATCCTACTCAAACCGCGTGGCTGATCACAATGAAAACACATGAGCAACCAATGTATGACCTCGTTTAGCATGATCGTACAGATATCTCTAGTATGAAACGCACTGATAGTACCTCCATACCTCCAGCTAACTCATTTACTCATAATCAGGCATTCACAATCAGTCAATTAGGATTTCGTTGTCTACTTCATTTGCAAGACGGGCTGAATGATACACATGTACCTACATGGCACAATATTAAACCGAGTTATAACTTACTATCTCTCCTTGCATAACATTATAACATAGTTAAGTGACTACGGACAAACTTATATCTGCCATTCTACCACTTTACAAACTATCTCTATAACTTAACTACATTCAACTCCACGGGGAAAACACCAAACAAGATTTGCTCACATGGACCGGGCGAGAGAATTTCTCTCTGGATCAACTATACGCATAAAATATACGTACACTTTCTATAGTCACGTATAGTGTCTCAATTATATTTATCTATATCTATAGACAGAATCGCGTGAATGCTAAGCGTGGGAGATGTGTACTCCCTACCTAAGTTATATTTATATCCTGCACGAATACCTACTACTAAATAAGTTAGTTAGAGGAGAAAGTAATAGCATTTCTCTTTCTTAGCCTTGCTACTTGAGTCTTCCTTAAGTAGATTCTGCAAATGCTTAAACGCATTAGTATACTTATACTGTAACAGAATACTTGCAGTACAATGTATTCTTACTACTGCAAGTTAGAAATCATGTTAGAATTGGATAGATGAGAGGAGGATCATGTTTTTGCCCTCAGTCATCACTCAATCCAAGCCTCGCTTCCTTACATATACAGGGTAACATTTATTCTTACATGGTATCACTTTTCACACGCCTCTCATTGAACAGCATTCTTTTTATCGTGATTTAACCGCTAATAGATCGTTAGTGAATGAATTGGGAAACTATTATTATAATAGGCTTCGCTCATTCTCAACTAATAAGACTTGAAAAGCATTCAATTCCAACATCAGCATATCCATGCTCGTTTACGGTTACAAATACAACTACTGTTACTTCTTTAGGTATTATTTGTACACATCCGTACCCTGAACACTTTCAGAATAGATTGCTAAGCCAATGGCCTTCTTCCATTTTCACGAACTAATGATTTTGCACTTTTGCACACTTGCGGAGCAATTCTTTTTCAACTGAGAAATCATGGACAGGGGGAATTTTATATCTGATTTGTTATTGAATTGATGCTACGCTCATTCCTTCACCCACAGCTTAACTCTCTAATCAGCCCTCCTATTGCTTTCTAATCCTGTATCCCTCTATATAAGTCCTGTCTTACATATCTACTTATATTACATAGTACTGTAAACTTGTAAAGATATTTGTAGGCATGCATGGTCAAATGACCACTATAAGTAGTAGACCTTCTTCAATGTAGGTATGTATTATAGAAATGAGGTTCCATAATGAGCTAAACCGAATTTCTTCACGCTTAAGAAAATGGCCAATAACTTTTCAATTCACAAAGGAATCATTTTGATTCCCCTATCTCATACATAATATTGTATTGCAAATCGCCGTAAATTCTTCTTGACTATCAGGATACATAAGTATTTTAAAACATCCCAAGCTCACTAACCAGTTCATAACACGAGACAAAATGCAACCATTTAATATTTTGCATGTGCCTGTAAGTTGCTTTGAATGTTATTCACTGAGGCCCAAGGCCTTCGATTATTAGTAACATGGGCTTGGTGAGTGCATACAAATATAGACTTCGTGTTTATATCCCATTAATACAATAGAATATCGAGAACTCGGATCCGTTGACTCATTTCAATTCAATAAAAAGGCTAACAATATCTTTGATGCAATAAAAACAGAAAAATCAATATTCCTAACATCACTTCTATGCCATAGTATCTCCATCGTACACTTCGGCATCTCCCTTATTTCAAAATTTTTCAAAATTAAAATTCCAATTAAGTCTCAGGTTGTTCGTGACTTTTTAAAGTACTGCATGCAATATTTGCCCAGCAGTAAAACATGCATGAGTGGCTGGTAGAATAGCTAGTTCATATAAGAAAATGATTGTACAGATATAACAGAACTGTTTCACAAAATTTGGGTCCGTGTACTCAAAAAATAGTAAAGGTATTGTAAGTACTTGAAACGATGTATTCAGGAAACCAGAATAACGTGATGTCTAAAGTAAAGTTGGCTTCCGACAAAAAATGGTAAACAACAACCAAATGTGTTCACCAAAAGATCTGCTTACACTAAAAATGCTTTATTCTGAAGTAGGTACAAGGTACGCAAAACGTTTAGCAGACATAACACAAATTCCCCTTTGTATGCACACTTATAAAGAATTTTAATTAACCACTTCTTTTGATAATTCCTGGCGTGCAGTTCAAAGGATTGCGTGCGTGCGTATCGTCAGCATCAAGATCAAGAGAATTAGTAGTGGTTTCAAAGCACATAAAGTCATGCCGACTCCATTACGGACGGCTTTCCAATTTGAAAAGTGAATTCGATTTCCTGGAAACACCTCGCTCAATTATACTTCATTATCATTGTACAAAATACAAAGTCGCGAGAGTGATGATGAGCACACACTCCAAACTTTTGACACATGAAATATGAATAATTGCCTCCCAAATGTCATGGCTTGTCACGTCAACTAGTCATAGTTAAATTATAAGCATTCGTAGTATACATCTTACATAAACAAGCCCTTTTGAGAATTGTTTGGATTGTGTTAACTAAAATATCACATTATGCTATTTACCATCTAAAGCTAACGTAATTTATTATCTCTTCAATTGAATTCAAGGGCTACACCTTTATAATTGAATTTAATTACGATGTACATACTCAACATCCTTAGTTGATTAATAACTAACGTTAGACTGACATGAAAAAATAATCAGTACTGTAATAGGTGACATATAATTAATATTTAAGCTATCTATATTGATGGGATTAAGTAGTTATGTACTACTTTCACAGACTGCTCAAATTCATTTTAACCTGAACCAATTGGACAAAATAATTTAGCATTTGGTTGGCATTTGTGCATCTAACATTTCTTAAATCAATTTAATGTGCCAAAGTGTATTAACATTGTAAGATGTTTGCATTGCAATGATAATTTGTTTTTCATTTCTGAGAATGAATTCTTGTGGGAAATCCAGTATTCGGGTTACTCGCCCACGCATTGTTTTCTTATCACCGCAACTGAATTATCAGTCATGTGGTTTTTGTCTATTAAGGAAACTACAAAGAGAAACAGTTTGAGATTAGGCAGGAACCTTGTCTATCTACCTACAAATGTATCCGAGAATTTTATTTGACTTAAGCCAGGAAACCAATTGCTAGATATTTGATCAAGTATGAAATTGTTTTGTTATTACAGTGACGGTAGAAAAATAGAGTGTATGTTTGGTATTCGCAGCTGATTTTGATTGTAAAAAAGTCTAATAAAATCCATGGTCTTTCACACAACAGAATTGGTCTACATTTTATAGTAATGGATTTGGATTGCCCATGTAGTTCGTAGGTTTAGATCCCTGCGCGTACAGTTGATTTAACTTCATACTCGAAAGTGCATCTGATCTCTTTTATTTTTGGGAATTGGTTTAGGTTAGAATGTATGTGTGTGATAAGCTCGGTTTTCTATACCTGCCCAGTATGAAACATGAGAGTGAAATTTGAGTAAGAGAAACCTTAAGGAATTTCCCCTGACAAGCTGGACTATGGACTGCCAAGATAGTGATTTATACTTGTAACTTTTGTCCTCTATTGTCTCTCTTCATTCTTGCTGGGCATGCAGTTAATATTGCTTGGTGTAGCATCTGTAGTTTGCCTCAGAGAATAGACATCCGCATTATTGCATACAATTCAAATAGGTCATGCTATTCTGCAGTTGCAGTTAGATAGACAGTTAAACTACATTCGTTCCGACAAAATCAAATGGAATGGTCCGACACGGCATTCCTCTTCCCCAGAAATGGTTTTCATTTTTCCTTGAAAATAGATAACGTGGCAATATATTAAATCCTATGAACATAAACTACAGCTGAACTATACTAGTATATCTTACAGGAAATGAAGACAAAATATGGATGCTCCTTGCGAAGAAAAGCAATATAGTAAGTAAACTATCATTTTCACTTTATGTTCATACTAGTAAACTTCTCCAAATCAACTAATGTCACGTAGTTCTATGTGATTCCAATATATTACAACGCTGGGTAATAAACACCCACAGCAAATAAAACTAGCACGAATTAAACCGTCTAGATTGGATTGCATTCATCATTACATACACAATGAACACTGTAGCACATTTAACATAGCAAACATAATATAATGCTTTCCTTTGATTCAAATCCGAGATAGAGATTTTCTATGCGGAAAATCTGATCTGTATCAGCTCCTATATATCTGAAACAATCTGACAATCGATTAACCCAGTATTCGTGCGCGCTTAGCGGCTTTTCAACTTTCATGACACAGTTTAGTAATTCAAAGTTAATTTATCTACAGACGATATCTTTTAATAGGGACCTATCTTATCTTCTTGTAGACAGTCCTGATGTATCTTCCTTTTTCTTCTACAAAATTTCATAGTCGGGTTTTCATATTAATTTCATGCCTAACCTATGAGATACTTGTAATTCCCATCCTTTCATTGGTGACGGCATAAGGAAATAATCTCCCAAAGTCAACCCCAATTTTCTGAATAAAAGTAGCTAGAAAGAAATTACAGTTCTCTACAGATTCTTCACGATACTTTTTAATACACTTGAGCGAAAATTAGGTCAAGTACTTAATTACCAGAAATAAATATGTTTTCCATCAAAAAACCGTAAGCCACATATCACATTACTAACTCAAGTAGACATACTTTCTCAAGTTATTCAGCACTCGGACAAACTTTTTGGCAAAAGAATTTTGCTCTAATATGTAATCTATAGTATGCATTTAAGTTTTGCTAGTAATTATTTAAAACCTCAGCTTATACTAATATAGAGTTGATGGTACATTTAATACACAGAAGTTACTGACTAGGCACTTTCATTCGGTATCTACGGTTATGACTTATGCGGGTGAGAAAGTTAGCATGCTGAGACTACAAAATTACATGCATAAAACTAACTAACTAACTGAGAATGAATGATTTTTAGCCTTAGAGTATAAGAGCTAGTAAACCTTAGCTAAAGTCATATAGATAAAGAACTTTTTATTGACTATCAATCACAGCGGCACTATGTCACTTTTACGATCTTAATTAAGTTTTCCTTTTAAGGCCGTGGCACGCTCGGCCGCAAAGGTAGTTCTTTCAAGTTGAACTGAACTGGAAGAGCATTAACGTAGTAGACGAAATCCTCTAGAAACGCCACAATCGACATAACACACACTCTGTGTAAACCCTCAACGTGAAAATCCTTTTCCCCTTTGTTTGCGTGCCAATAAAAACCGGCAATAAATACACCAAAATTCTAACACCGATCCACGAAATCAAACTGTACACTAAACTACGATTCAATATACAAGGCCAAACCAACAGTTGCTGTTGTTCATAATAAACATGACATGTGTATGATATACCTTTCACCCGTTTTGATTTGCAAGCCCCAATAAAATATTATGATGAGTGACTAATAGGTCCAGATGGAAACTTCTTGAAACTCTACCCTAGGCTGTACCAACCGAGACTACATCTCACTCTTAGGGAAATTGACTCCTTGCATGCGATCATTCACACTTACGTACAACTTTTCTTAAGCTCTCTCTAACCTAGCTGTCCACCTTGAATTTCAGCCTTGCTTCGTTCCACTGTATTATCACTAACACACCAAAGTGACTATGACTAATTTTTAATACCATACTGAACGTATACAATCATATCAATAAAACTTTTCCTAGGAATGATCTTCTATTTCTTCTAAACATGGTGGGAATAAAATGATTTGCCCAACTTATTTAGGTAAAATTATAAATAGTGCTGTGAAAAATATCAGATTTATCAAAAATCTAGCTACAACTTTTTGTACGACCATTCGACCCTAAATTAATAGTTAATCAATTGTTCATGCTCTTCTGAGATAACTTTGTTGCCGAACAAACCTTAGAAACCACTAATACATTTAACAGGATGGAACAAGTTTTTGTGTTGAACAACGAAAGTGGTAAAGAAGATGTAGAGGTACAATGGTGTAACCATTTGGTATTTAGGTGACTTTGCTGACGGCAATGGTATCACCAAGTTATAAACCGAAGTAACAGTATAAACTTTGATTATAAATAGAGCAATTCAGGGTTACAGCTTTCAACATAATAAAGATACTGTAGCGGTATTTCCGAGACAATGAACAATGGCAAAGAAAACTCTTGAAAAATAATTTTGCGAGTTGTTTAAATGACTTCTAAACACGTTTCTAATCATATTCAACAGAATAGAAACATTTCTGTGAATAATTTGTTCATATTATGCCATTTTCATTTATGCATATAAATATTATTGTTCCGTTCTATGTATTGCTTTCACCGGGAAAGAGAAAGAGCAGAGTGAAAATCAAACCTCATTACTTTTACATAGTTCTTTTTAAGTTCTATATAATGTAATACACTAATTTATTTCTGTGCTATTAACCAAATGGATGTAATCACGTTTCAACAGTCAAGCAACTGGCAAGAGTTTTCCATAAAAGAATAATTCAGTGCTTAAGAACAGCTGTTAGATTTTATTAGTATTATTAAGTAGCAAAGGTAGTTTCAATGCACACAGTTTTGAGGTTTCATTTTAGAGTTGGTTATTGTTATTTGAAATAGAAAGATCCTCAGGTGATAACTGCATTGTATACGAATGTGAAGTTGGCTGCCATACTGAATACGGCAGCAGGAGCTTTCTAATAGATCTGATTGAGATAATGTGTCAACTAGGGAGTTTCTATGTAAAATTTTCTATTCACACTCACACACGTATTTCTTGAACACGCATCTCACTTTGCGGCTTTGCCGTATTGCGATAAAAATAAGGGCCTAGCTTTTACACTAAAGATAAGCTAGAAATGTCTCAAATGGAGCAATAAAACTTTCGAGTCTTCCTATTTAGTAGGCTGGGAAGACTCGTTTGAAAATACAATTTTACTGCCTGAGTAATAACTGAAAATGCAGTTTGCATTATGCTCGTTTGACTCGCGTTTTGCGTAGAGAGCTAAAATGTTTATATGTTTTAATGATCTCTCTCCAGGGACTCCTTTCAATTCACATGCATATTTGTAGATTTTGATTTCTATCTGTACTTTATTTGTACGACTCAACAATGTTTCCCATTTATACTTTCACAGCAACGCCTTTGCTCTTCAACCCTTTTCTCCTCTATGTGTGCAATCAAAAGGGAAAGAAGCCCATGATTATTAACATAGATCAAAACCACAGTTTGAAGTCAAAAGGTATTATGGGTACTTAATTTTAGTTCACTTGTTTATACCATTTATTCCTTACTTTACAGCTCAGTTTATTGCAATTTACTTACCTATAAAATGCATTAAATTATGCCAAAACAAAGTGCACATTCTTCAGATTCTTACTCTACACGCGATTAATCAAATTAAATTCATTATATGCACACTTACAAAATAGAACATCTACATTCCACAGATTTATGGGCAATCTAAAATGAATGTTAAAACCTAACACTTCCTTTTTTCGACATTAAAGTATTATTTTAGAATAGTAAAATATTAATCCACATACAAATGTTTACTAAACTCATAGTCTGAAAGTGTTTCATTAGCATAGCACATTTAATTACCCTATAAATAAGCCCTCGTAAAATCTTAGCGTTTAGACCAGCATATTCAACATTTATTCTTTCAGATTATTTTAATGCTTGCTGCAGCTAGAAAAGGTTTTTAACCTAGTTTTAGCTAGTTAAACTTTAAATGTCTACAATTTATCCGTTTAGCAGCAATTTTGATTTACACTCAAATAATTTGCTACTGCAATTGAAAATAAGAATCATGCAATTGGAATAACACATCTTGAACCTCATTTGTTATGCTTGTATTATGCACAACTTGTTATTTATTATTTCGTTGGTCTTAGCTAATCTTTGTTTTAGAATACTGCTGCGTAATCTCATAATAATTTAACATACAAACCACAATGTCTACCGAATCTTTGTTGGAAACGTACAATGGGGTGGCAATAATGGGCTCATAAAATGCAAGGAATGCACTATCAGTTGCACAAATATTTGCATCCAAGTACTTCATATGAATTAATGACGAACATTTATTTACACAGCACAGCAGAGTACCTGAAGTACCAAACTCAAGCTGTGATTAACCGAGGAATATGGCCGATGCGATGGCCGAGTGAAAATGTTTTACGAATAAGTACTCCTATATACACCCCAATCCATAAGTATCCTTACGTGGTCTGCGCTTTCTAGCTCCTGAACGAAGGCTGCTACGGAAATGAGGTGGCCACCATTGGAAAGAGGACAGAATTTCCAATCGAACTGAGTATAATAGCTATTTTATCTGTTCCGGGTTAGGCCTAATTCGAAGCGTAACAAAATTTTCCAAAATTTGCTTCAATATATCCAACGTAAAACTTAGGCTCTTAGTAACGATTTTGTGATTTACTCTTTTTTTGAACCGCTTGTAATTCAATCAAATGGAACCGATAAAATAGTTATTATACTCAGTTCGATTGGAAATTTTGCCCTCTTTCCAATGGTGGCCACCTCATTTTCGTAGCAGTCTCCGTTCAGGAGTTAGAGAGCGTAGACCACGTAAGGATACATCTGGTTTGCCCTGTACTATTGGAAGTCATCGTTGTCATTTGCCATACAAACTACCAAAATCAGATTTCGCTTTTACGCCAGCGTAAATACTATGGGTTAGAGTGGCTTTGGCAAGTTCTTGAGGAAAGTAGTCCTCAAGTACGCAATCCCAACATGTGTAAAGTCTAAAAATACTAAACACAAGTTTAAGAGTTTGTATATGAAAGGGATTTTGGATGCGTCCTACTAGAAGTATGAGAATATTCGAGTGAATGACTCTAAAAAGAAAAATATGAATGCTATTTGCACACTCCTGATAAGTAGGTATGAAATTGTGGGTATGCTGACATAATATACTATGGGGGAGTGTATGGTCAACAGAATGATATATGATTCTTACAAAAAAAGGAATAGAATACTAGATTTTACTATGAAATCCTTTTGCATAGATAGAAAAAGTCATAAATTACGCTTACCCTGTGGCACGGCACTAGATATCATCAGGAAGTTGACAAAAATCCCTCCTTTCCCGTGACCCATTAAGGTCACATTCGTCCGGTCTCCGCCAAACGATATGATATTTTCCTGCAAGTACAATTTACTTACATCATAACTTAAAACGCATGTGCATATAATACTGACTGTGATTGTTATTAACAACTGTGCACCCACGCATTGCATGATGCAAAAGATAAACCAATCTTCATAATGCACTTTTGTCATACACGCCCAACTAGCAACTACATACTTGCTTTCTTAAGCGTTTATTCTTAGAAACTATAAACTTTACTAGTTCTAACAGATTTTCATTATAAGTAACGAAATATCTTACCTGCACCCAGTGAAGTGCGGCAATTTGGTCCAACATTGCAAAATTCGCAGGAGATTTAAAGTAGCCATCAGAATTTGCGTTGAGAAAACCTAAGAATAAAGACAAATGGAAACATGTACTAAAACCATACATACAGTGACTAAAAAATCTTGGTAAGTATTCTCAGTGAGCTTTACCTAATATTCCAAGACGATAATTCATGGTAACAACAATGATATTAGCTACACTAGCAAACATTGATGGATCATATGGATGACCAGCACCGAACCCATAGTCATCGCCATGGACGAACACAAGGACTGGTAGCAGATTATTGGCAGCCTTTCTGTTGGCAACTGAAATATTAAAAAAATTAACACATCTTATTAATGTACATTCGCCTTTACATTTAAGACATTTCTTACGATTCGATATCTCTTGAGAAAAAATACGTGTTGGTTTCTGTTAGGCATTAAGAATATTTCAGATACGAGATTATCGTAATATAGTTGCGGATATAGAATACGTATAATGTATACACTAAGGTACGTACGTGCGTTTATCTAAATCTAATTGAGAGTGTATTAGACTCATGAAGAAAAGTGAAAATCTCCGAGGAGTTCTCTTTTCCTGCGGTTCAGTCGAGTTAGCAGCAGATGAAGAAAGCCGACTGCAGAATAGACTTACACTTATCCATCCTAATTGAATTCAGAAGACTGTCTCCGTCTCAAACATTCGCCAACAAAAATTAAGATCAAGATGTAATGTGAAAGAAGAACGAAAAGCTAGAGACTCCAGGGACTCACTGACTTTAGTTGACTCTAATCTTAAGAGAAGTGTGCCAAAAGAGTGAAAAAAGCAAATGGGTCTAACGGATGAAAATTACAACATTCTTTTATGTCCCTAGAAATAAAATATTTTAAGACAAACACTTGAAGGAGCAATAACTGTAAATTCCTTTGGCTGAAAATTATCTACACTCTAGCAAAAATGCCACTGTATATACTATAATCTTCCTGCTTTGATATTTTTACAAGTATTTCTACCTTTATCTGCATTCTGATAATTCCTACATGCTTACATACAGGGTGGGAGATAATCTTCAAACATAAAGTACTCATTTTCAAAAACCAACAACTAGCTTTACATGAATGTTTGAATAATGAAACACAAACACTAGACATCTAAACAACGTTACTTGTACACATTAATGGAATCAACTTTCATTGCGATGTAAAAGAAACAGAATTTGTTAGTAATTCATTCAAAGTCTTTTAGAGATGAAAGCTTAAAAGTTTTCTGTTACTTTAAAATCGATTAGAGGATATTTATAAATTTTTACTGAGGGGACTGCATTTGCCTGTGGGAATTAGGTATGAATTACAAGATTACTTTAAGTTTATTTTCAATTTTCAATAGAAATTCCAGAAGATAAAAGCCTTAATCCCTCTGTTGCACTTGAAAAAGGAGAAGTTTGTTACAAAGTCACAGTATAAAAATAACAGTAGTACCCTATGCCTCTAAACTGCATACTTATAATGTTTATACAGATATATAATACTCGGAAGGAAATGGAGAAAGTTTTTATAACACGCACTGGGTAAACATTTATAAATATCCCCCATGCATTTTGGAGGTTGCGGTAAAATTGTAAGGCTTTCATCTCTAATGGGTTTTGAATGGAATATTAGATAAGTATATAGGAGGTCTTATTGTTTTCAGATCACAATGGAAGTTCATTTCATTTATTAATGTAGCTACCACAAAACCCGGTAGCTACATAATTTCTTCACTCAAAAATGTGTATGTGGTTGTTATTTTGATAATGATGGAGGAAGGTGCGTAAAAGGGTAGAAATGGCCAAACTGCGTCCATTTGTCTAATTACAAACGCTTGTCTTTGGTATGAATCTTTAGGGAAGGTCTTGCTGAGTAATTGGATTAGAAGAGAAAGGATGTAAATTGGAGGGCATCAGCAAAGGAAGTATCACAATATATTAGTGTAGATTAGTTTGCATTGCTGGCCCTTTCTTCTCATTGAAATACAGCGGGCGAGATATATTTGGTTTCTTTTATTCTTTCCCTTCGTCTGTTTCTGACGATGAGGCTACAAGTAGTTTGGGTGCAGTAGTAGTGCTAGTGACTGTATGTTGTGTATGTAGATCCCTTTCGATAATACTTATGTAATATGCTTTGGCTCTATAGCTTTGCACAATAAATTTACGGTTTACATCTACGTAACAGAGACATTTAAATATATTGGATGGTACGATTGGCAATAACGTACATACGTAGCTGTAGGTTTGAATTTGGAGGAGGACTGAGGGCTTCTTTAGCACTGCAGAAAGAATGGTGTGTGTTAAAGCCGTGCATAGAGTGTGGAGCATGAAGCCATGGAGTCATCCAGCCAGCTCACTCCAGTTAGGAGAGATGATATAAAGAGATAGAGGGGGAAATGGTCTAAATCGCTTGGGTTCCAGTGGAAAGGCAGCCCGGTGAATCCCATTCAGACGCTTTGTAAGAGCCCTTTCTATGAGAAAATGCGTAGCGGAACGATTTCTCTTCGTCTCTCCAAGGATGAAATAACCCAGAATTGAAAGAGGAAAAGCAGGAGACCATGCCACACCATACCGCAAGGGGCATTATACTTTTGCATTGTGGCGTAAGAGCCTCTTTGCAAAGAACTTAAAATATTCAATCTAACTACCGAACATTTTGTAAATTCCCAAAAGAAGACAATAGCTGCAGAAATGTCTTAGAAAGTAACTAATTCCCGTTAATCTAATCGAATCTTTTGGGTAACTGCATAACTACCTACCTGCCCTATGCAACAGAGCTATTGTTTTGGCGGATATGATAAAAGGAAGATGTAATAATGCCATGTTGGATTTCTTCTCTATTATTCTTTTCCTTTTCTTTCCATCTGTTCCCTATAACCTATATTACCGGCTAGCGACAGAAACTACAGATATTCAGACTCCGTTTCCATTCTCCCTGATAGGATCGGCCAAAGATAATCGACATTGACTTGCCTTGTCCTGATGTGATGCGATAGGAAAGAAAGGAGAAGACGTTATGTGATATTATGTGATGTGACGAGGAGACATTTTGATATGCTTCATGTGTTTCCTATACGATAACAGAACAGCAAAGGGAAATTTCTTGATAAAACTTATAAGACTACTCAAAGCAGTCAACCAGCCAGACGATAACATGCCTGGGGATTTTACCAAAGGCTTTACTTTACTTTACCCTATGGAAATCCTAAGTTTTTAGGAGATGGGACGAATGGACCAGAAAAGTTTCTTTGAACTCACAGTCAACCACCACAGCACCCATTTAACTCTTTAGCTGAGAATCGTAACCTAATCGCGCCACCCGTCCCGTCCTTTGATTTTGACATCAATGCAATCCAACAGACTTTCTTTCCTCCTTCTATACATACAATGCACAATAATACTCCTAAATAGTAATATAGGTCACGCCAACGAATTAAGATTTCCTCTTAGTACTTTACTTACGCTTAGCTATATTATTGTGCCATTGTTGCAGGAGTCTGTATTAGTATTTATATCTTATACCCATTCACCGACCGACATCTCTTATATTATGGTGTGGTTTGGACTACCCTCGCACTTCTTTGCGTAGGTAGTTCCTTTTGATTTGTCAAAAATGATAGTCGTGACCTTAATTAATATTTCTACAGTTCGTTTGAAAATATTATCAAACAGTATAATACTAACATTCAAAGTTCCTTCATTAAATTCCAACTTTCGTTTGTTGCTTTGATGAAAGTATAAACAGTGCTCTAGGTGAAAGGTCTCAAACCATAGACTGGTGTTTAACTTGTGTAATGAGTACCTACTTACCCTGTTTGTGGTTGGTTCAAGCTAAATGGATATCTACTAACTAGTGCAGGGGTAATTGGCGAAGTCAAGTTGAAAGGCAAATATATAACTAAAACCTCACATTGTAATGGACATTCAAAGCTCAAGGCCTCAATTCTTGAGATCACAAGAATAAATCATCATGTTTGTGACTTGTGTAGTATAATATTATAAAACTTATTTGTTATACTACATAATCAAGATAAAATTAAGCCTAACATTACCTAAATGCGTCCGTAATTATAGTCAGCATTTTTCATGCATGGATAAATGTTTAGTCCGTATTTATTTTTACAGCAATGTGATTATAATACAGCGCTGCTTATTGATCGATTTACATTTCCCTGAGAAAAGATGATCAGTCTTTCCTTCAGTATTCCTTTCAGCCTGAATACTAATTATCCTAAGTAGCTATAAAATCTTTAAAACCCCAAATTGGCAGAGCTAAGTGAGTGGATAAAAATTCGGGTAGTTGTACATATCGGCAATCACGCAGAGAAAACACAGATCGTAGCCACCATAGTAAGCTTTGTCCCTCAAGACATTTATACCTATTGCTAGGTAGGGATGAGACATATCTCAGAGATAATTGCACGTATAGCATGAAAAGTTGGTTTAGATGCTGAAAGCGGTGTACACGTGTAGAAAGTGACTTTGGAAAGCCATTACCATTTCCTTCCTGTATAAAAATAAAAGTTTTCAAGATGTCATTGCTATCTGCTATTGTAGAAAAAGTCGTTTTAAATATGTAATATAGTCAGAGAAACATGTTATATCTTTCAGTCAATTTGTAACTAGGCAGGAAGAAATCACTTGTATTATTTTTCATTGTCGACATATACCTTTACCTAGGTTTAAGTAGTTGAGAGAAAGCTTATAGGAAAGAAAAAGAAAGTCAGTACTCAGTCTTGGTTCAATGGAAAAACGTCAAATGCAATATTTCCATTCCTTTTAAGGAAGAGCCATAATGCAAAAAGAATATTACCCTTCCTTAACAATTTAGAATACCTAGTTGGAACATTGAAATGAATTGAATCGAAGTGAACATTGAGGATTTCAATTGACTTAGACTTGTCCCATCTAATAAAAAGACCTGACATCAGCAACAGTTTGTTTGTCTTGTCATGTCATGTCTGATTCGTCTTCATTGTGTCCTCAGTGGGATCGACAATGACTTTTTGGCAGATTGGGCAATTTCTTCGCTTTGAAACTATGTAAACTTAGTAAGAAGAGGATGGAGTAGAATTGCATAGGGGAACAAGTCTTCCACTTATTTGTAATGCTAAAAGGGACACGTACATACTAGTATTTGGTAGAACAAAGGATATCGAGTCGTCTAAGAGTCTATCGTCTCTGAAGCAAGACTAAGCAAGTTACTCAATGTGTAGTGAAAGATTACTGAGAGGCATGTGTGTACACAAAAAGTTTATGTCACGCAGCAAATTTGAAGCCGGAAACAGGAAAAATTTCCCTGGAACAAGACTTTCCGCACAGTTTCATGCATTTAGAAACTTTTAGGCAGTTTTGCATGAAAGGAGCGGAAGAATACGTCAAGTTTTGTTCTCCGGGAGAGAATGGCAAATAGTGAATGTTAACTCGTCTCTCTATCCAACCACTCTCTGCCCATCAAGCACTTTACTCCATTCTCCCTGCTTTTTTCATTTCTTTCCCCTACTAAATACATACCTACTCCAAGTCAACTCAAACTCAAATCCAACAAAGACTTTGTTTGTTCTTCTTAGTCTTGCTCTTGCTACTCAACTTTCTCACTTGCACCAATTTACCTTGTAGTTTCTTGTCAGCTTAGCTGCTTTCAATCGCACTTGAAAAGCTACTTTCTCACAATGCACTATTGAACTCACGATTAGTGCCCAATTCCAGTCATGTCACATGTCTACTAAAAGCTACACAGCTTCAATGTTTCATTTGTTAATCAATTTCCCTTTACACCATCAAATACTAATACCAATTTATCCCCCTTGTTAATTGCACTTACTTACCTATCATAGACAACATCTATAAACGTGTAACAACACTACTACCATACTGTAGTGCTTTGGAAATCATGTATCAGTGAATGCAAAGGGTTTTATGACTAAATGAGATAACCAAAACTACAAAAGTGAGCAATACATTAATAATGGATGAATGCATTCTATCGAGTTAGTCTCAGCTACAGTTTACCGTTTTTTCATGACGGAAGAAATAAAAGTTCCCGAATTCTATTTCCCTGTAACTTGATTCAATTTATCTTACTTGCTACATTTGTTTCAGCCTGTACAATCTTTACATTACATACTATCTAAGGACTACCATCCATTATAAGTACAACTAGTTATTTACAATTTAAGAAACTTGGCGACCCACTTACTAAGATTACTTGAATTCACATTGACATGAAATCAGATATATTCATTTAAATGTTGAAGAAATAGTAACGATGTGAGAAAATTCTACGTTGGACCTTTCCAGAAACTCTAGTGTAGGTTGTGATATAAAACGTTTTGCATGAATTTATTTTGGAGCAATGCACAATGAAAGCTTGACTGAAACGAGAGTAATTTAGGACAATTTATACATAATATCGTATGCCTAACACGAATATTCATGTCATGTTCATTTTTGAATGCGTCGTGCCGTTGTGCGTAGCTTGAGTTTATTAAATGTCAAACCTTGAGTAGAAGAAAGATTGTTGATTTTCAGCTTTAACAATGTGCAGCAAAGCATGCTTTTCATAAGTAAAATTTGAGCAAAGCAGGAGATCAGTAGGCATTTGAGTTTTAGGTATTTAATTTAAATTTTCAAGGGATTGCTATGAATATTTCGTAGCATAACATATTATATTATAGTACTCTAAATCAGTCTTAAGAAGGAATGACAGTAACAACCTAAGTAGCGACAAGTAATATAGGTACCTATGTACTACAGTTTGACACGAGTGTCACAAAGTACAGACTGAATTGCTGTTGATTTATAAAAAAAGAGATACAGCTACTGCTTAGAACAGCTTCAAGCTAGCAAGGGATGTACGAAGAGATACAGAACTTAATTTGAAATCAACACAAGCAAGCAGAAAATTCAGATGAAGATTTTCTTAAAGCCATCTCTCTCCCAATTTCCCTTATAAACTTTTAGATAGACTTTAGTTAAAGCTGAAACTCTTCAATCTTCATTTCCGGAACGAGACGGTAAAGAAGTAAAGTATTGATGGAAAACTTTCATTTTGTCGAGAGACTCTGATTGTGCCCTTTAGGCTTCTACTTCTAACTCTCGTCTCTTATTATATTACTTGCGAGCATTCTGAGAAAAAGCTCGATTGTCATATTTACCATCAACTCATATAAGCTATTGAGCTAAAGTATCTAAGTAAGTGGCCACGAGAGCAGCAGAAAATAGCTTCAAAACTAATATCCGAAAAGCTGAAACGCACACAAGAAAACACACAGAAAGGACATTTAGCCAACGAGCGACTCGACCAAAGGAAATAGAATAAAACTACCTTCCTATATAAGTAATATTAAGAGTTCTACATACATTGATGTTCCATGACACACAAGATACCACTTAGACATTGCCCCATTCCATTGTATGGCATCGCATGAGTGAAATACAATTTTAAGAATATTAAGCCTTTTGCTTTCTATTTCCTTTACCACGTCTTTTCCGACGAGGAGGCTGAAGCATACTACATCCACCCGACTAGCTTGCTAGTTATATCATTTTACTAGTCGAGTCAAAAGGGAAGCATCACGAAATTCTTTGGCTCTCTATGTATCTTGTCTAGTTTTGTGTCTTTATTGTGATGTGAGTACCATGCTTTGGACTTGTACAAGTTTTGATTTGCTTTCACATTACTTTCTACATCCCCTACATACTACATGCTTGTATTTTATGGAATATTCCATTTCCAGGATTCTACAAAGGCACACAGATGCTCATGAAGTCATGTCAACTTTCTGCAATGTTTTCTTTATTTTATGTCCAAACACTCAAGGGTCAATGTCGGTTATAACTTTATGGCCATTATGATTTACACGAAGAATAAAACTGCAATATCAATGTACATAGTACCTACTAGGGGAAAGGGGACTCAATGCATGAATATTACTATATAGAATGCCAACAGCAACCGAGTGGGAGTCAATTCAACTTTTCTACTATCTCCCTCTACTAGTCCTATTAGCTTTTCAAAACTTTTCCAACAATCTGAGGGGTAAAAGAAAACCCAGTGGGGCCTGCATGATAAAATATAATGTGATGTTATGTGAGTGACGCAAAGCCTCAGACGATACATACCGCCTCTTGATTTTCTCTCCTAGGAGTATTATCTCCAGAGTTAATATACTCAGAAATGTTCTTTACCAACCTTTACTTCATTTTCAATGAAACCAGTCCGTCCGGGTCCTTGTCCTTCTAGACCCTAATGGAATACTGGCTTTGTGGATATACAATTACAATGAAACATATACACAGCCAGCGAATATCATATCACTTCATACTTATACTATAGCTATATAAATGCCCACTCACATCTTAGGAGATTCTTTCTACAGTTCAATATCACTAAAAGGTCCAGCTCATTTCGTAGTTTCTTTTACTAATATCTCAGAAGTAATTTAATTAACCTTTCTCTCCATTTCCTAGTTTTGCAAAGCTTTGCACTATTCAATGCCATTCGAGGCTCCTAGTATCTTCCTTTTCTATGCCCTCCACTAGAATCCGGTCCGGATTTACTGCTGGCGTCTATGTAGTAGTTTAAAATTGCAATAAATCTTTCTTTATACTAATTCTAAACACTTCAACAGAATTTGGTGATTTGTGGTGATGATGAGCATTAAAATATTTTGATACATTAAAACTGCAATTTTATATATAGCTGACCGTAATCGTAGCTAATATTCAGCTTATTGTAAATGGGGGTCATCAGTTATTGATCGCATCCGCACCTGAACATTCTCAACTTGATACTTTAATTACTATATTATACATTATACACAATACACAAACTGCAAAAAATCTCGTAAAAACGTCGCTACATAGTATATTGACTCAGTGTATAATATAATATTATACATGAATATCAGATAACAGTAAAAATTCCATCCAAGGTGAGGCTAGTAATATATTATGCCGTATTAAATATTATGTCATGTTCTTAGGAAACGAAATGGGTACGCCTTTTTTACAAAAAAGGTAAAAATTACTCCTTTTTTTAAAAAGCAGTCCTTTTTACCTATCTAACCTTATTTACATGTAAAGGGGAAGTAAATGGGGCACGCTGCTACATCAAAAAAGGCAAAAAAGGACTGCTTTTAAAAAATCTTACTCCTACCTTTTTTATAAAAAATTTAAAAATGTCCTTTTTGTTCCCTGTGTTCTATGGGCTAATTGTCCGAAAAGTACATCAATAAAAATGTATAATGAATGAATTATGAATGAATGTAAATATTGGATCAGAATGCTAAGTTAAATTGAAAACTGTGTTAAAATTCATCAATAATAGGACATTGTAAACAGAATTTGGACTGCACAATTATACATATTATAATTACCAGTTAGTTGATAGCTACCAATACCAATAATTAATTACACCACGAGTGCTCTTAGTAATGGAATATGGATCAATCATTGGTGCGTGTAATCCAAGTAGATTATGCACACTTGACCAAACACGATTCAAATACTTGAATTTATGAGAAATACTTCTCGTAGGTAACTGTCAATGAGAGATGTGTTAAGTTTTTGAGAAGCTCTCCAGCAACTACATTTCACATCTAAAAGCAACTCCGGTGGCTTTGTTCTGGTTCTGCATGCCTATATAAACCTGCAGTCCGTTCGATATCCTTTGGTACCTATCACTCTTCTTCACGTTTTAAAAATATTGGTTGCAGTTGCAGCTTTTGAAATATACACATACCAGCACACAGCACTACATACAGATACATATAAATTATCAGTAAATATGAGAAAATATAATATGTCTTGCAAAATTATGACACTATATCTACACTTTTGTTCCTTACAAACTCGACGACTTGGTGTACCTTGTAAAATTCTGAGTAAAACATGGTATGAATTCTCATGTGGCAATATTGTAACGAATAGAATATGGTGGGAAGTTTTACACTTAACAATTCAACGTTGCTTATTTGGATCACCTTTGCCGCTTACAGATTGCACGAGGCCTTTAGAGTTGAATTCAATTCAAGCAGGAGTAAAGATACTTATGCAAAAAATGTACACTATATATGCATATACTAAGCAATTCAAAATTTGCTTATGATTTTACAACTGCTGTTGCCGCTGCTATTTTCTGGTACTTAAGTAGCTTGAATTGTCTTGGGAAAGTTTTAATTTACGCTTCTCCAGATTTATGAGCACGATAGGATCTAGAGAAGCAAAAATTGATACATTATACAACATCAAAGCTACGGATAGAGAAAGAAATGTTAAGCCATAAGTAAGCAAATGTTCTTATTCCTTTATACAGGGAGAGTGCAGATTCTCATTATTATGTATGAACGGCCATTATATCATATCACAGAGTTGTGAAAATACATGCATCTCAACCTAAAAGTTTCTTCCGCGTCTTTGAGAGCAGTCACAGTATATTTTATATATAGCTGAGAAGGGACGCATAAATAATAGCAACTGTCACACTAATAGAAAACCTGCATTTCTTTCTTTCTTTGTCGCTTTATCTGGTGCAACGAGAGGGTTGTGTTATATTTAAATGTTTTGCACGTGCTCCTCGGTAACTGGCTTGGGGTAAAAGATTTTACAAACTGAATCTCAATGACAAAAGGCGTTTGAAATCCGTTGTAAAAAGATAGGTATTTAATGTTAAAAATATTGCACCATATTAACCACCTTGGCTATTGGCTTTATAGCTCTAAGCGTAGCACTTGTATCTTTTTAAAATCTAACGTATTATTTTATTAAGACAGTTGGAAGTGGAAAACAATTATAGCAGGAAAAAATTTGGTGTAATTTTCATGTAAGTACACTCATAGGTATACTTTAATTTTACGCACGTGTTCCTAGATTAGATTTAGTCAGCTGGAGTAGAGCCTAAGACAGAATTAATTTTACATTGTAATCTAGAAGTTGCGTAAGCACTTAAAAATTCCATTCTTAAGCTGACACCTACAACATTACGCAACGTAGATAACTCGATTACACATTCATTATCAGCTGTAAATTAATTTAAATTAAACTGGAGAAGAATTGTGTGAGTTTGTACATGTGTCTGGTAAGTGTGACTTATATTCCACTGACTGGGTGAGTTTCCAAAGAAGATTAACTTTGCCCTGTGCTTGACTAAATTCGCCCGTATACATAAATGGCATAGAATTTCTTGTAAAGTCACGGCTGTTCCATGTTTTCCGTAGAAAAGTTGGGCTAATACACCACGTTGAGCAGTGAGTAGTGGGAAGGATTGAGTCAATCCTAGTCGGTAGGGAAAATGTACTGAAATAAAAAGTCAAGAACTTTACAATGAAATGGAGAACCAGACTCCGCCTATCACTTGTTTTCTATTCTTTCTCGTAGCTTATGCATTTTTTTGTTCTTTTCTTTGAGAAATAAAAGAAGCAATGAATGAAACAGGAAGCTTAAAGGAAAGGTTTTCCTTACTTTTTGCATTGACTAAACGGAAGAAAGTCACGATTGTTATATTACTATTTTATGTGAACATGAACTTGTGAATACCATTAAGTAATAGAATAGCACTATATACAATGGTCGCTTTTAAGGACAAAGTATAATGTTAGCTAGAGAAGGTAAAGGAAATTCAAGGTCTAGTTGACTCTGAGTACTATGCACTTTCACTATCAAAAGAAAGCGACTTAACCTCTAGGTATACACTTGTGTGCACAATGGAAGCTATACAATGCTGTTGTATATAACAGATCCGTTCACTACAAAGGGTTTTTTTACGTAGATGAGCTTCATGCAAATAGCATTTGTAACAGCATCCGTTGTAACACGGATCGAGTAACAAAATGGACAGCGTTAAATAAAATATACCTTTCTTCATCCATCATCAACAGATTATATCTCATCCCATCCTGAAAATGCCAACAGAGGGAAATGCTCTTTTACCTACCAAGAAACTATACCTATAGACACTAAGATGTTATAAATATATGACGAAGTAAAAATTGCACACTAGCAAAATCTCGTCACGATTTTCATCGAAATTCTATTAACGACGCGATTCATTAGACTCCGGCAGCTACAAAATCCAAATCTTCGGCTAAATTGAACTTAGGAGTAGCTTAGGTAGACAGGTCAGAAGAAGAGTTCTTTGCAACGTATTTGTTCGGTAGTTAGTGAAGCAGGAGAAGCTAAAGAATGGAACAAATGAAATACCTTTACACTATCCAATACACCATCCCTTCACTACAATAATGTATATTATAGTTAGAAAAAGCCATAAAACATGTAATAGCAATTTCTGCACGTGTTCCTCTTTCCCAAACCATTCTCTTCTCTTCATTTTCATCTTCATCATCTTTTACTTTCTTTACACTGTAGCTCCATAGTTCACCTTCCAGCAGCTCAAATTCCATTTTCTCCAGGAAACCGACTTATTTCCTGTCATTCACTACGCCCAATTTCTGTATTTCGCACTTTTCCTCATGCAATCCAAATACCTTTTGTATGCCCACCGTAAGAAGCATAATGCAAAGAAGAATACCAGTAGATCTATTAGTAAGCCACGGTGTTGTAATGTACATTTGCTGTAGGATCCGATAGCTAACACGATTACTTACTTCCTACTTACTGCATTATAACCATATCCTCACCATATAGAGTAGATCTACTTAGTTTGTGTAAATGTAGATAGAACTATGTACCCTAGTCCCATTGGTGCATTGCTACCAGCCACTGCATATCTCATCGTATCTCATCACACACACATTGTACAAGTTCAATATTCAGTATAAAGAACGCAAACATTCTACCAGTCTCTCCAGAAATTATCCATATACTCCATCGAATAATATCCCATTTATTCTATGCTGCGTCTTCCATGGTCCTTAACTACTCTATTTCATGCCTTACTAGTTTCATACATAAGTATAAGAAAATGTGTTTTGGCTAATGCTCCTCATTTTTCATTATCGTGTCATAGTTGTGGTTTCCTCGTCTTTATTTTCTTCCCTTTCCTCGTTCCACATACATCTTTACCATTTTCCCTTCCTCCAAAGTACCTTCAACTACAAGGAAAAATCCTCACGTACATCAGCTTGACTCTTTCCATCTACACAATGCTCATTTTTCCTATTCTACTACCTTAACCCTCTCCTACACATTCCAATTTTCTTGATCTATTGTCCATTGTCTTCTTACTGAATGATTTTACTAGCACTACAGATTTGTCACAATAATATCTACCAAATCAACTAAAAAACAGTGTAATATTGTATTCTTTGATGTGCAACGGACTCAGGAAATTTGAAATCTTAAAATTAACTGTCAAGAATCCAAATAGGAAGACAGGGTAGACGTAATTTGTATTTAGGTGAGTTCCCTAAGCGTAATAAACGAAAAATAAATGGGGGCAAGCACAAGAGTTGATTAGAAAATAGAAGCTTATTTGCTGATGTGAGTTGCTTTAATGCATTTTTGAGTATCCTAAGCATTCCTAGTCAACTCTGACTCACTCAGTCTTTTTATCTATATTGCATTCTTAAGATCCTGCTCAAGACTCTAGAGAACATACAGATACTGTTTCAAATAATAAAGAGAAACCTCTTTGTCTTCCACATGCAAACAAGAAATGAAATCATGCTCTTAAACTTTTGTACGCTTAATCTAAAAAAGCTACAAGTAAATAAGAGCCTAGCAAAAATAAATACATAAGTAGTAAATGCTAGCACTACGGAGTATACGCTTATATGATGAGAATGGGATGTGAGACTCCGTCCAACGTACAAATAAGAAAGATAAAACGCGAGCTGATGATAAAAGAAAGTAGTTGCAGGGCACGAGCTTACAGTCAAAGAAGTGTGCTTACTACTGCAAGTAAAAACGAAAGAAAGCACATCATACTCGACTGGCTGAGTGAGTGCAGTACAAACTGCTACAAACAGTGCACACAACAAAATACCTCCAGCACCACACAGCACTAAATAGAGAACAGTCACTCTAACTTACCCTCACTTTCATTCCGACATCTACTGCAATACACTCCACAAGGCACACGCTGGAGTTTATGAAACATCAATAAGAAGGGAGGGCACATATGGGGGGAATGCTCAAGTAAGTATCAGACCTTGTATAAAAACCGAAATAAACTCTAACTCACAGTCCGCTTGAGACAACAGCGTAAAAAAAGGAATTTTTTATGAAATCTCCCCAAATCTTGTCTTTGTGATTAAAAAGACATCACCGTTTTAGGGTACAAAGGAGAGATTCCTCATCTCCTCAGTAATTACGTCGATATTTCTGAGAATATTCTTGGAATATTCCGAGAAGCCAGAGTAGGAGTCCCTATATAGAGGCACGTATGATACAATGGGAAATAAGATTGCACAAAGATACCGACAATGAAGAGTAGGAACAGAAAGTCAAACATGAAATCAAGGAATAAGGCGGAAATGTTAACTTTGACTTTGCAAGGATTTGCTCACTATCAGATCGTTACGCTGCGCACCATATAACACATTAGATACTATAGATAGAAGATACACAGCTTTTCGTACACTTGTACTTCTTTAGCTTCCTAAGCTTCCTTTATAATACGAAAGAAAGGCTACACTCGTCTTATCTTTGGGATTAAGCTTACTTATTCAGCTACTACAGAGAGGCGGCGGAAGAATGGAGTTCCAGTTACGTTGAGTTCACTTGACATTTAGGCAATCGCACAGACTTCCACCCAACTATACACGAGATACAGCACGGGTGATACTATAGCAAGTAGCTTTTCAGAAAGAAACTAATGGTTCCTACTAGGAGCATCATCAATTCTATTTTATTGTAGGAAGGGAGATTGAGTCCTCGTTTATATGTGTGGTTTTGGGTGCGCCGTAAATGCTGAATAAATGCTCTGCATGAAAAGAGAAGGAAAGGAACATACCGCTATTTACTAGATCTTTGATGGGCTCGGTGAGGCAACTAAACTTTTAATATTTAATGTCTTCCATCTCTTACTTTTTATCGTTCCGTTTCAACAAGACTTATATCTTAGGTGGATTAACCCGCTTAGAGCATTCGGGAAATAGCTCTTGCTGTCAGAATGGAATGCTTTGTTGAGTGACTGACGATCGGCTCAAAGTACAACTAGTCCAATCACCACTTTCTTTTTCACAAACAAATTGGGTTACTTGGTCCATGCAGCTTCACAGTAATAAATATGAGGAATACTACGCTCTCCCCTATTTCTCTGCTCTCCTTTTCCTATACCCACTCCAATTGTTCTCCGTAGTATTCATAAAGAAAATATCACTGACTATCAAATCGAATTTTAATGAGCTGAAATGAAAACTTTAGCAACCGCGGAACTTCCTACACAATTGTGTACAGCATATATCCATTAATTTTCCATTATATAGGTATTAACAACGATGTAACTATCCACCTACGTAAAATTAGGACTAATTTTACACAACGGTCTAGAATACTAATGTATCATGTACACATGTGGAGGCTTTCCGTATTTATAGTTTCTATTTTCAAAGAAAGTCTCCATGTTTGTATCATGACTTTTCTCTAGCAGTACAGAATACACACACATAAATAGATATTACTGTACTATAAACACACCCCAAAGTTCAGGTGTGTGCTTAGGTAGTTAATAAGATTTAAGTGGACCGTTTCACAGAAAAGGAAAACAAGAGCAGAGTTGAGTTCGATTGAGAGGGATCAGTTCAGTCAGCTACATACGTTTGTATGTCCACCAAGTAGAACCCAATTCTATTGTCATTACTTTACCTAACTGAGAAATTAACTTGGCTCAAAGAGTTGAACCTAAATAAATGGGACAATAAGAAGTGTTTGCCAGAAAGGCATGCGAATAAGTTTCTAGATGTTGAGATTCACCTTTCTTTTCACTGAAAACATTAAGAAAGTCTGGGACAAAGACAACGACTATATTATTAAAGCCTCTCTCCTTCTTTCCCTTTGTGTAGCTAACCATCACGATCAGAATCTCATAGCAGAAGCAGCTGTGAGATCCAATTCCCCAATTCTCCGCTCTTTCCGAGCCACCAATTGAGAAAGTTTATCAGAAAGGAAAAAGGCGTAACATCAGGATGAGCTGATATCAATTTAATGAACGGTTCAATCTATTCTTGATTTATCCTTAACTTGATCGTCTCACCCGGAAAATCTCACCACTCACACTATCTAAACCCTAGCCATCAATGACATCACTAAACCGGAACACGAAGTAGGTATTTTTGAATCTAATTTAAACGAATATTTTCATCGTACAGATTAATCACACTACCAAATCAACAAGGGATAAGCACAAGCAGAGACTTTATCTCAATTTCTCTGGCCATCAACATTATGTATCAGAAAATACTAAAATCACATATTTTGGTAAGTTCAACAACTATTAACCTAATGCATTGTTTTCAACAAAAACTAGTTACCTTTGAAATTTAATGAATAAAAACTATTTTAAGCACGCAAAATAGTTTTTTGATCTATTTTTTGACAATCAAATTTTACTCGCATGATAAATGCTTTAATGATCAAACAAGTAATTATTAGGTTACTTTTTGGTTCCCGATACACCTACTTAAATCTACGATTGTATTTTGCGGCCTCGTTTCCGCTCATAGCCACTAGGGAATCGGGATTTCAATCTACTTAAGTAGTACAGAAGATATTCTTCGTTCAAGTAACAAAAAGAGACAAGATAAGTAACTGGGATGTGTGTGGGTAGATTATAATGCTTTTGGTATATTTCGTGAATATCGCTAATGCCTATAGTGTTTACTTAGTGTTAATATGTGTACTTATCCATATAAATTTATTACGACTTACGTATTGGTACTAAGTTAACGAAGCTCTAACCAGTTAACCATAACAAGGAAGCAGCAGCGGCTTGACAAAGAAAGGTAGTAATTGGAGAAACTTTACCTCCATGGCTAATGGCTCTTTTCTTTCCTAAGCTATACGGATGCCCACTGCTTAGTCTGCTTAACTTACATCTTTAGAAGGAACTAGTTTGTTCCTAGTTATGCAACACATTCCACTGAATACTATTCTATCCTCTTTTCAAACTATATCCGTTTGTATTTGGAGAAATTAAAGTAGATGTTCTCCAATTCGTTACACTTGGCTATTGCTAATAGTACTAAATTACACAGTTAAATCCATATTGTCTATACTCATACTACTTATACATCTAATCGAAAAGCCTTCAATTCAATTTCCATTCTACCAGTGCGCTCAACTGTAGAGCAGACTTAGCCACCTGCCCCTTAGAGACAAACGAGATCTAAATAGCCCAATTAGTTTTTCGCATGATACGACGTCTTTATAATTACTGTAATTTATGACATTGCAATTCTCACGTAATTGCTTCATTGCTGCTGCTTGCTCTGAATAAGCGACTAAGATGATTGAACTAGAGTCAGGTGCAACATTAGATAGTTCTCTTATACAGATTGATAGCTATGAAATTCTACTAGAAAAAATTATTAGCAGATAGAGGCTTCTCCTAAGATTCTTTGCTGCAGAATGTAACTTTTCTTTGTCAGCTTTGGCGTTTTGTCAGTTTGCTGCGAAAATTAGTTTTTTGGCTGATTGAGCAGGATTAAAGATATTATTATGTGTGTCCATTTGACAATAAGGGAATCTCTGATTATCAATACACTTATGTTACCTAAAATTATTTTCGTTGTAATTACATTTTTAGGGACATTTTTACTAATGTGCGCTGTTATTTACCCGTTGTGATTAAATTCGTGTCTTAAGCCTTAGTTTGGAAACTAAGATAACGATAGCATTTAACGCGAACATTAATGACCTGGCAAACACATTTCTTATGTAATGACATTCATTAGAGACCCACACACACAGCGATATACATTATTTCGCTTCTCTGCGTGCATATATAACTGAAGGTAAATAGGTTCCTGTTTTGTCAAAATTACAAAAACAATAGGAGATAAAAGGCATTTCAATGTAAGCTTTCATAAACTAAAGACATGAGAAAACTGGCGAAAAAAGGTGCGGTGGCCAACAAATGTTATGGGTTTAGCACATGCAATCTGAAGACATGCACTGCAGTACATTATAGCTTTTCTTAGTGAAGTTTGCAATCTTTGCTATTTTATTTCGCTCTGAACAGTATTCCAATAGATTGCAGGTAATTACGATTTTAGTACCGCAACATAAAGACCAGTAAAAATACGTCTACTGCACATAACAATTCGGAAACTTATTTACACTGCCACATAATTTAGAAACTTCAATGGAGGTTTTCTAATTCTATACTTGTCTCCTGGATTCAGTTTGCAATTCACTTAAAGGAATTTGCAAGTTTAGTGCATATGTTGATACACGAAAGTTATATAGTGTAACATGTAGCTAGTATGATGGCAGTGGTGGCAATGCTAGTGTGAAATGAGTGAATGTAGGAAGCAGGCGTGGCAGTACAGTGGCAATGAGAATTGTTATGAAACTTGAGCCAGTCGAGCCGTTTGTTGTCGCCAAGTCCTTGTTAGTTCTATTTTAAACATACCTAAAGGCATTTAGAGTGAAGATATATGCATAAAGATGAAACAGAGGTATTGCAGCTTTGCAAGAACTGGGAATAGTCCACTGTGGTTGTTTGCAAAGCACCAAAGTAAACTTAATGCATTTCCATATTAAACAAGAAGCCACACACAGAGAGAGGGGACAAATACCCAAAATTCCACAGCAGTTCATTTTGCCACTAGCATTTCACCAAATTAATTGGCCAATTACCTCACTACAGGACGTGTTCCAAGATAGTCAACTTACTTGTGTATCTATCTCTATATGGAATCAGCAAGGGTAGGTAAACCATGTATAATGTATTTAAAATGTCTTTCTATGCAGTTAATAACAAAACGTTATTCATTTATTCATAACCTGCGACTCCCACACTCCAAATACACCAACTTACTACTATGCTGGAAATATTCAGTTTACTATACCTACAATATATTATTATCGTTTGTAGTTAGGTTGACCTCCAAAAGGAGACATACTTAAGTTGTGTACCAAAATATACGAAATAGTACGTAAATGTTAAAGTAGGTCTGCAATTTCATTTATTGGATTATACAGAGAAATGAAGGAAACATTTCCAGCTTCCTTACTATTAATTTTGCTTTATTATACGCAAGAAAAGTAAAGTTGCCGTTGTGCTCAGTAGCTAATAAAATATACTTTGTCAACCCTTTTCATCTCTAGCATTTCATAAATCCATTAAATTAAAATTAACTTTCTCTTCCAAGATAGCCTAAGTCATCCCAGCGGTGGGAGAGAGTTGAGGGAGCACAAAAGATTTCATTTTCAATTATTAAGTAAATTAGAGCCAAGGAGGGAGACTAGTAATAAACTACCAACAATGCAAGTTGTAAATAAAAACATTGTTCAAGTTTGGGCTATAGCTGTATAGCTACCATCTACGCTCAAGTAATATTGAGCGACTTGGTTTATATCAAATCTAATTTTTACATCACATTGTGAATTCCGATGTCATGAATGTTAATGCGGTAGGCCAATGGGGGTTTCACGTTTTAGGATCTGAGGTTATGATAAAGTGTATCTAACCACTGCTTTGATGACAAACACGAAAATGACAGTAAAATTGAAGCAAATGTGAAACATAATTCTAAATAAGCATAAAATACATAAAACCACAATCTACATGTCTACGCAGCAGGTTAGGGAGGAACATGAACCTATGTTTTGCGTGCAAAATTGATTGGTAAACAGATTCTACTGCTCCAATTTCCCCTTCTACACATGTTGCAATAATTTTGTACCCTTTTATATGCCAGATATTCAGTAATGTTACACAATGGAAAGGAATCTGTTACTACAATTACTCTCAATTGGGTTCTAACCGAAGTTGTATCTAACCGAATTATAGACTTAGAGTCGTTACAGTATAGTGCAATATAATTTAGAACCTATAAAAGTAACACAATACAAGTTATTGTGTTGCCAATTGGCTTAAGAATATTCAAGTTGCACAAAGAAAAGCCATCATCATTTACTTTTGTATTTCAGCTAAAAATGAATACCCATTCGAGGATTCCCTATACCTTGAATATTAAACCCTGTAAATAAGATTTCTCGATTCATGATAGATTTTTATATTTTGTGATATTTTTGATATGCTGTCACCAAACTTTCACTTCACTTTCACCTTTGAAGTGAAAGTTTTGATTGTGGAAAAGGTGCTACAAAATGTTTAATTCAGAACTTAGGTAATAGCCCTTCATTTACATAATGAAAGTTGAAACAAACTATTGAGAAAATCACCGTGTAGGTATAGCACTAAAGTAAACAAAAGAAATTAAAACAATTTTCCTTTTTGCCATTTGTATAGTTGCTGCTTTGAAGTAATAAATAGCAGTAGCAGTAGGTTTACTATACATATTTGCATCAAAGTTAAATACTAATTAAAGTCCTTCCTTTGTGAGAAAATGGGCAAACAAAAACACAACAGTACATTAATTTAGTCTCAACTAGGTCACACAAAGTCTATTGATGAATTTCAGGATGTATGCCTAAAATGAAATCATTCTGGTCCACATTGAGTAAAAAGCTAACAACCTCCTAGCTATTATATACATTCTTTAATAAGCATTCTGACTTTCATTTAGTTAACATAACATACATTCATGGCTCATATATGGTGACTATTATGTGAAAGTTCCTATACATTTCTAACCTTTTTATCACACTGAATCCATCATAATAAACTCAATTTTATCGGCAGGACTAACCGATGGATATTTACGAACTAGTAACTGAAAACGGGGGATATAATATTATTACGTGTGATGTGGTTCAGGCTGAGTGTATGATTTTAGTACGTTAGGGGAAAAGTCACGCATCCTCATAACACTAACAATTTAACTGTATAGGGACCCACTTGGTATACAAGATTATTATATTGAAATGTTCATCGTAGTCATTGAGAGAAAGAAATAAACAGCGGCGACCGTAATTCAGTTTACGAAATGTAGAAAATCTCGTAAAGGTACATTACGTAAATCGACATACGCACAAGTGTACACATTGGTATTCATTGTATTAGGGTAGAGATATACCTATGGGTCTTGGATTTTGGAGAGTTGTAGATAAGGAAAGAAAGAAGTGGATTTTTTGGTAGCTTACCCGTGAGTGGCACGTATAAATTTAAGTAGAGGCAGTCTTCGCTCTGATTCCTGAGCAGAGGCAAAAGCCTTTTGAGCTGGGCTAGTCGTCCCCTGGGCATAGTTTTCAGAATCTCAGTCTCATTGCGTATGTTCGGAAAGACTTGAGGGCAAACTGGAGCCGGTTCCTCGTTCATCTTCGTACCTGACCAAGGCGAGCCACTTACTGGGGGCATAAGTCTCAAAGAGCCCACTGGGGCAGATGCGTATGGCAGTCCGAGAAACACTTCCACACCCTCAATCCCTCTTCCTTGGAACAAAAACCCGCGCACTTGTCCAAATTTAGTTGTCACTACTCGCTCACTCCATTGTCGATTGATATTACTATTGCCACTGTTACTGCCGCTGGCACTTGTGCCTCCACTACTCCCACTTCCGGCCAGTGTCGACAATAACACTTGTGGTGGAAGCCAGCACAGAAATATAGCAATAAATTCCAGTAAACTCCTCATACTATGAAGATTTACCGTCGCACTCCTACGTTTTATTGCTGAGCAAAGAAACAACATCGTGCCGGTTGTTCACTAGTTTTCAGTCAGCAGTCATCATTTTCACTTTTCAGTAAACAGCGAATTTCCAAATTTTTGAAATTCCCGCATTTTGAGTCAACAGTGTAAAATCAGGTTTACTCCTTTACTACTTTCTACTTAATAATAAAGTCTTTCTCTAAAATTTGTTTTCTTTTGTCAAAGTACAATATCCTTACTAATGCCTACATAATGTCTTCAAATGCGCATTTTGTTCAGGGATTTTTGTTTTTCTACTCGCTAGTTATTGTTTGTTTATTGGAACGTCACTTGTGTAATAAGCTCATCCCATATTACTGGCCGACTTAAAGTTGTATTTTCCTTGCAGAGAGAAGTGAAAAGGAGAAGCACTCAATCGCATTTGCTAAATAGGTACCTAGTAGTATAAAGTATAAGTATTATGGATACGGATATTACTTACAACAAACAAGCTAGAAGCGAATCTTGACTCTGGAGTTTATCAACAAACTTATTTGATTTCAGCAGCAGCGGCCTGACTTGGTTGGTGTGTACATAGTCGAAAAGTGAAGGAGATATTATACAAGTTTCACTATAATATGAGGTAAATCACACTGCTCTACTTATATGAATATGACAAACCCATTACTGTAGTATGTGTAGGGCAATGTTTCTTTATCTGGAATTTATTCACTTAACTCGTGTATATAAAGAGTGGTATTACTTTGTCGGTGTAGTACATATATTCATGGGGATAAATATACATAGAACGTGCTGTGCTATATGTATATCGTGCGTGAGTGCTCGGATTTCACATAAAGGCTAATCTTGGGAACGTGTTCTGCATTGCCCTGTATTTTATATATCCTATCTGACAGCGACACGGGAGAGCTGTAGAAAATCCTGGGTTTATTTTGTACACAGCTAAGTAAGTAACTAAGCCGGTGAAACTTAAGCTCTTCTTCCAGTGACTTTTGCAGTTCTTCTGTTTTGTGCTTTTGGGAGTTGTTCTGTTCTGGAATTAAGTCAAGCCTTTCCACAGTATGTGTTATGTATGTTCTGTATTGTCGGATTGGGGAGGTTATCTTGCCCGATGTTTTGTTTCGGACTTGTTCTCCACTTTTTCAGACTAAAACTTCCTAAGCACAGTCAGCTAATTTTCTTCTAACTAGACCAAAACTGTCAACAGTAGATACTGGTTATAATATTGCTGGGATAACCAAGCACTTCAAATATCCTATCTGAAAAGGACGTGTTTCTATCCCTTTTTAAATTCTGTCGAGAGAGAATTTAACTCAATGTGGAATCGTTTTCTTCTTCATAGTAGTAAAATGGGTCTAAAGCTAATATTATTCAGCCTGGAGGTTGTATAGGAATTCAATACATTACGGTTGAATACAACCTAGAGTTTTTGTCATTTTTGCGTAGCATTTATTGCCTCTAATCTTATTTCACTGACATGATAAGGTAGAGAAAGATGAAGTTTGTGACTTTTCTACAGACTACTATGGAGTTCAAGTAGGTACATTTTATGCAATTTCTATTTCGGTAATTCTTTGTTGAGAAATTAGGATAACTGCTGCATTTGACGCTTTATAGTCTCGAGACTTATCTAGAATTGATCTGTACTACATGCACTTGAGTTTTACAAGAGTTAGATTGGATCTACTTTGTTTATTTAGCACAATGGTTGGAAGAAGTGTTAAGTTGAAACGAGAGTATGGTGTAAGCATCCAATCATTACTTCAGGATCTATTTTGATTTATGAGGACACGACACAACGACAGAGACAGCCAACCAATAGCACTCTACCGTAACTCTCGCCTCCAGCTCTCCTATCAAGTATTCTGCACTAAAAGTTGGATGATTTATTTGTTTTCTATGAAGCTACTACCTAGCTTCGCTTACTCCTCCACTTTCTCCAACAATTTATGTATGAGCTTTTATTTCTATATATAGTTGCGTCACTTTTGTAGTAAGTAGTTTCTTGACTTTCTGTGGCTGTACTTGTTTGTTGGTGTCAAATGTCAACTTCAACTTAAGTCAATGGCTTAGTTTTGAGATTTTCTTGCTTTGGTTTCTTGGTGACTGCTTGTTCTGTCTTGACTATCTGAAAGAAACAATTCATCATCTGTCATGTGTTTACACATTTACAATTTGTGTTACAGTTACTTTTAACTATCCATTACCTTACACTACTACTTTTATTATTATCCATTCCATACCAAATCCAACATCGATGAAAATGGTAATCAATTCATATAATGTTCGCAGTCTACATACTCATTGTCCGCGCATTCACTACCCGATCGCATTGTTTATGAACTGTCATTTGGAAAAATTATATTACTGGAGTCTGTACTTGGTACAAAATGAATTCTGTATTGATTGAGATAATCAACTTCAATTCATAATTCAACTACCAGAAACTGCTTATCATCTGCTAATTTAATTGCTGGATTTTATGTTTGTGATTAGAAAATGTTAAACGACAAGTGCATACCTTTTATAAATGTTAAATTATATGTTACAGTGCTCAGCTACGCCAAGGTAATACCCACAGAAAAATATAATGGGTTTTTACAAAGATGTTCATCCTTAGAAAAACACAGTCGACAATGACATAACATTGTTTATCGCTTCATTTAATCAAAAGAACTGTTAGACCCAACTAGAAAACAGAAATAAAACTACATTACTACAATAGCTGAAAGAGCGAGTCGTTAACCTTAATTATGGACTTAAGAACTTAAGTTCCTAATTCCCTATACGTGGTGATCTACACCAATATGTATTATCACGAGACAAAGACAAAGCCCTGCAATAAAATGTCATGAAATAAATATCAAGGTAATTATACAAGTTATTGATTTCAACCGCAGAAATTAACTTCTTAAA
Source organism: Tomocerus qinae (assembly GCA_020055645.1). Lineage (NCBI taxonomy): Eukaryota > Metazoa > Arthropoda > Collembola > Entomobryomorpha > Tomoceridae > Tomocerus > Tomocerus qinae. The sequence goes on along the minus strand of CM034546.1, from coordinate 103,201,903 downwards.
CAAGTACTGGCTCATATCAAAATTCAAAATTGTACCAAATTCCATTTACTGACAAAAGAGAATTTGCAAGCCATATATATCCGAGTTTGCAATAATGTTTGTTTGTTTAAGGACTTACTTTTGGGCTTTGTTAGCTGTTTTCCTTTCTCCGTGATAATGGGAGGATTATTAATTTCAATGTAAATAAGCTTTTGCTACAGACATGTAGTTAAACGATATAAAGTTTGGTAAAGAGCCGACTGTTGGAAGGAAAATAGTAAATTCGTTCTTCCACGTGTAGCGCATTACTTTTACTTCCTAGAATACAATAGGCTTTAAATTACAGCTCGCTGTCTCGTGACGAGTCTTGTCAACATTTAACATCCATGGGAATAAATTGCTAGCTTTGTGAAGTTGAAACGTATCTCAAATCGACAGAGAAGCAATTTGCATTCTGTAGCTCACATATATTTACCTTTTCATTTATAATGCATGTTGCAAGAGGTACACTGGGGACGGTCTTTGAGACTTCTAAGATCAAATTCGTCCCAAACGAAACAATGAGGTTTGCAACACAAGTGTTATTGCTACAGTTCCTTGTCAACTGTTGTGTAGTGAACACGTGGCTGCCATGTACTAAGTAAATACAATACTCACTGCTAATATTATATATGTACGTATCCACTGATTATGTGTACCATTGAGACCCAACTGAAACAACATACGTCTACATACGGCATGGTATCACGCACTACGACTATACATAGGGTTTGTAGTCTTACTATGCAATAATAGAGCAATGAAGACTGATACCTTTGTTCACGTTCTATCTAAATTATTTTGTCAAAGTAAAATGCATCCCTACGAGTATTATAACTGTAATTACATCATGACACTGAAATTGCTTTATTAACGCATGCGAATTGGCTTAAATTTTTAATAGGGAAAGTTATAAATACGCTCATTCACAATTTTCGCAATGAAATTGACTCAACTTTCAGGGAAATGTACGAGTTATAAGGCGTAACTAATTTCATTCGTTAAGTGATTACAGTATGACGACGTTTTTAAATGGTGGGTAATTTATTTCGATGACTGAAGGAGTTTCCTATTTCCTATCTAGCTATCCTACATGACAGCGAAACGTGCTATTTTAGAATTTAGGCATGTGTGCTTAAAATGTTTTCCTTATAAAATGCAGCATGTATACGGCCATAGGATATTCTAGTTTGCAGTTTGGTATTGATGTCAGGAAAGCCTGGGTCATTTTGCCTCAGTTTCTTCACCTTTGTACTTTATTTTCACTGCGAGAGAGAGCTGAATGTTTGTACATGGTTTTAAGGTTATAGTCATTTTCTATGTAAGTTTCCATTTTCCTTTGGTAGTTTAATATGGACGTAACCCTGTCTGGTTTGGTTTAAACTGTGCAAGTTAGTGGCATGGTTCAGTTGAATTAAGAGTGAGTACATACTTTACGTTTAGTGCTCTCCTCATGTTATGTGAGTGGAGTGACAAACTGGATAAATAGCTTTCATCCTGACTAACGTGAGTGTAAGTATTGTCAGACATTTTCACTCGATAGGTAAACATGCATTAGTTATTCCTGTTAAAGAACATGTTGGAGGAAACAAAGTGGTAGACAAGTCTATGCATAGCTGAAAGAAAAATCTAAGACGAGTAAACTATACGGTCTTAGAATTTACAAATAATAAATGTTCAAGAGAAAGGGACGTAACAGAAGCTTTTAGCGAGCTTTTACTCTCTGCTTTCTCTTGACATTAAAGAAAATTACATTTAATTGGCTGTTGAATGTAATTGGCTTGGAAATATAAAATCTTTTCATGGAGGCACGTCGTAGCTTATTATTCAGGAGAACAATAGGGGAGGGAGGAGAATTTACAGTTGGCTACTGCACAACAACAATGATGGAGTCTTTTGTAAGAAATTGAATTTTTATAAAATTCTGGTTCAGTTAGCTTGACAAAAACTTTTCTGTAGTTGTACAAGCTATTGCATTTAAAACAAAGGAAATAATTTAAAATGTAAGATTGTAGAAAAGGTAGCTTTTTAGCTAGCACTTAGGTATACATAAAAAATTGGCAAACTAAAATGAAAGGACCCTACTTGGTAGAGTTTATTTATTAACATTGAGTTTTCTTTCTGTAACACAATAGGAGTCGACAGAAGGGAATAGTAGGTGGTTATAGTATAAGTTGTACTACATAAAGCTGTCTTTGGAGGTATCCTTCTTTAAAAATTACGAGTGGCACAAGATAATTTTTAAATGTATCTTGACTTGACATAAGAAAAGACTGGCTTTCCCACTTTCACCTTTCTGCGAAAGCTAAATGATAAGGGAATGGAGTAAAAGCACTAAATTTTGCATTATAACTTGAGTTGGATGAATTAATGTTGTGTATATAAGAGACCCCAATCGCCCACGAAAGAGTACTTGAGTGTGTAAGTATTTGCATACGTCTATGCCTGTAGCAGATAGGGAAAATAGGAACGGACTAAGAAATTTATATCAATATTATAAACATAAGTATAGGGAAGAACAAAGGAATACCTAATGATGAGACTGCTTTGCACAAAGGAGCTTGGCTTTGTGTAACATTTTATCTTAACTCACTTTTCCATGCAAATTGAATTTATCCTCTAAACTTTCAACAAAAAGCCTTCAAGGAGTGTGAGTAGGCAGCAAGTAACCCATTTCCTTAGCAGTCAACGCTCATCTCAAGCATCCTCTGTTTCTGGTAGATACAAGGGAATTAGTGAAGCATTCCTCTACAGATTCGCTGTATTTACTAATACTAAAATCATTTTGGTTTTAGCTTTATTAACAGTACTTACTTAGTCAGACTCTTGGCTTTGATTTGGATTTTGGCAATGCATGATATTATGGAAATTCCGGCAAAGTCTCGAGCCAAGCTAACTAGATGTGTCTTGCTTCTAAGTATGTTGAACAATTTCCTCTCTCATCACATGTAACGTAGTAGGAAATGCTAAGCTAGCCTCCTGATGTCTGATCGTCAACGAGGCAATGTAATGTAAATCGAAAATTAAGGAAGGAATGACAAGCAAGGGACAACTAATGGATTTCTTCTTTTATCTCCCTGTCTTTCAATCTCTCAATAAGAATTAGTGTCGCTGGAAGGAATATAAACAGCTTGTTAGGCAATGTAAAGTTATGTAATTCACCTATTTGACCATAATTGCACTTTTCAAAGCCAAAGTTTTAGCATGGTATAGACGACAGTCGTAATTACCATACCATTAGAGAGGAATTTGCGTTTTTCGTTTGAGCAAACAAACGTCAAGAAAACATGTTTATAGTTGTCAGTTAGCTTCTAAACTCGTTTACCTTTGTTACAACCTCTACCTATAAGGATGCTCTATTAATACATTTTAGTAGTTTTGAGCTCACTCTCTAGATTTGATTTTGACTAGAACGGAGACATAGTACATTGACACAAGTCAGACATAGTAAATAATTGAGTTGCCTATCAATCATTGCTCTACAACATTTCAAGATTCTAAAAAACTAATGCAATCCATTTCTACTTGACATTCAAAGCAATTTACTTCTCTGCACTAATAATGTTATCCATTTGAAATATTCAGGAGAGAGTTCTTTCAATCATTATAAATGCAAATGGGTCGTTAATTTATAATGCTGTCTTTGTTGTCTGATACTTTGATACTAAAGGCTTATTTCCACTGGAGGTTTTTTCATGTTACAACAAAAGTGACGATGCATTTTTGTTCATAACACCATTTCCACCAAATTTAATGTTTCAGCACTTTCCTCCACAACAAAAGTGTTACAACAAGCGTGTTGGGGCACAAAAATTTAGGCATTTCCACTGCGCTTGCCATGGCGTAGACGAAAGTGTTGTAGCACTTTTATTTGTTTTGAGCACGTCATTTTCGCAAGTTGAAATATTTCAACTTTTCCCAAGTGTTCCAGCACATTTTTGATAAACCCTGGTAACTAAGGACCCGCGTAATATAATTTAGTGCGTTTCTTCATATCGTATTTACCGTCTACTTGGGGTCTAAATTTATTGCAAAAAATGGAAGACAGTTGTGACTTAGAAAGTTTTGACGAAAGTCAAATTGACGATGTGACTACTGACATCAACGAATCGTTAGTAAGTGCTGTTCGACAAAGAAGAATCCTGTATGACCCTAGATCGAACTCAAATAAAAACAAAAACGCAAAAGAAGCAGCATGGATGGAGATCGAAAAGAATTAAATCAATCAGGTAAGTCCCAGGCGCCTGGTACAATAATTCACAATTAATTACTCCTATAAATCAATACTGACGCTAAATACTAATTAAAATCTAATTTTGTAGCATTATGGTGTCAAACTGAATGGAAAAAACTTAAGGCTGCTTATGGTCGGAAGAAGAAAGCTATCAAAGGCAAAAGTGGCCAGGCAAGACACCGAATAGAACTCTGGCCTCATTTCTTGTCAATGCAATTCCTAGACGACTTTGTTTTAGAAGGAAGGTAATAAATAAGTATTCTTTAAATACTTAGTTAGATACTAAACCAATAGTATTTCGTAAAATATAACATAAAAATTTAATAAAAACGTTTAGCACATCGGGGAATATGAATGACAGTAGTCAGGCTCTGAATAGTGTTCAACCAGATATTACTTCATCGAGCGAGAAGATACAGAACGGAAATGAAATTGCTGAATTACCGGTGCCAACCATTCCATCCGAACTTCCAAAGGTAATAATATTATTGGCTATATATTGCTGTGAAAATAGAAGCCTTCTTTATTAATAATATTCAAGGCGCCTTGTAATATATGTTTCCGTATAGAAACAGGTCCTAGTAAGCAGAAAACGACCAATTGCAGACAAAGTAGATGAGGAAATCATCAAGTTTTTGAAAAAGCCTGAGGAAGAAATCGACAGTCATCACCACTTCTGTCTTGCACTAGCAGGTCAATTGAGAAAAATGACTGATCGACAATCCAGCATGGCCAAGATGAAAATCTCAAAGGTAATGTTTGAAGTAGAGTATGAGATGTGTGATGATGTAAAATAAGCCACGTTGATAAACATTATTCTTGTCGATTATTTAATTTAATAAACAGATGAACAATTTCAGATCTCACTTCTTGCCAATTTATTGATCATTCATTATACCAGCTCTTTCGTTTTGCCAGCTGACTTGACCGTTTCCAGAAAAATACGAGGCCAAATTGATTCGCATTTGCTTAGCTAGTTTAGAATGCATATTTGATCCTAGATTTCCCAGTCTTGTAAGTGCAGAACTTCCTCCTTCGATACACCTCCAGGTACCATTTGGCTCATCGTTTTCATCTGCAAAACCAGCAGGACAATAAAATCTTCTTTGGATGTCTAGTTTTAACTCTTCTGATCGTAAGAAATTATGTAGTGACACGGCAGCTGTTATGAATTAAAAATATCATTTTATTTATCAAAATCAGTCCTGGCGCCAGGTATAGCATTTGCATGTTTAAATAAGGTTTCAAAGTAATAAACTGAAATTAACTTGTATCTTTAACAATATTCACAGCGTTTTCTGGCTTTGCAATCAACGGTCTTCGAAATACTCTAAATCGGCTGGATAATATCCCGAATGCATTTTCTATGCATCTTCTTGCTCTGGATAAGCGATAATTAAAAATACGCTTTTCGTCAAACAGAAATTTTCCGGGAAAAGGTCGCATCATATAAGTAGTCAAAGGAAAGGCTTCATCTCCCACAAATACGCATGGATGATTGTAATGAGAATCATGAATATTGAGTGGCGCAGGGAATGGGAATATACCTAGGTTAGATGATCAAAATGTTCTTATGTCAAGTTGTCAATTCATGTTAAGTTATATCAAGAAACTTTGATATTAGAATAAATTGTAACTATGATTGATTACCTTCATTTAAACTCTTTCCTAATGCCGATCTTGAGAATACACCACCGTCACTTTGTCTACCAAATGCTCCAATGTCTATTGTTGTGAATCGGTAATTAGCATCACAAGTGGCAAGCAGTATCACACTGAAAAATCCTTTGTAGTTATAATATGTTGACCCGGTGTTTGCGGGGGCTTGGATTTGCACGTGTTTACCGTCGATAGCTCCTAGACAATTGGGGAAATTCCAGAGATCTTGAAATTCGTCCATTATAATTTTCCAATCGGAGGCAGCAGGAGGCTAATAATTTACAATTTAAAATTATCATTAAATTTTCTGTAACGATCTATTATTTACTACAAATCCTGGCGCCAGGTGCAGGGTGGATGTAATTTTACCTTAACGTAAATAGGAGCAATCATTCTCCAAATTGTTTCAGTAGTTTCGTGAATTATCCTCCAAACTGTCGTGGTTCCTAAACTATAACTTGTGGAAATGCTTTTCAGTGAATCGCCCGTTGCAAGATATCTAAAAAACATTATTCACAAGATTATCAGTATGTATTAACAAAATTTAAAGTATTGTTTACTATAATATTTTAAATAAACTAGAGTATCTGCTTTATATTATTTACATGTTACACTGTTTACCTTAATTTGACGTACAATCTAACTCTTGGTGTTATAGATTGGCGATAATTAGTGTCTATTTTAAGGATTTCTTTTGCTAGAAGAGTCAAAAGTAAATCGAATTGACTAGGTGTTAATCTGGTGTACTCGGTGAACTTTTCTGGATATTTTGAATACATTTCCTGGACTTTATGTTCTTCACCCATTTCCGGCCGCAACATATTCAGTGGATGTATCCAATATCTTTTTCGATATTTCAATTTCCGTTTTCTTCTACGATTCAGTAACCAAATTAGTGCCAGTTTCTTTTTTTGGTCCATTATAATGAATAAACTGATAATAATATGCTACATACAAAATAGCTATATTCGAACACTTGGCGCCAAGTAACTTGGTTCCATCAGCATTTAGGAATTAGGTGGTTGATGATAAAATATTTCTGTTTCCACCAAAATTAAAGGCATTTGGTTGAAGCAATAATAACTTCAACCTTTTTTGTTAGTACACTTTTAGGTGGAAATGCTAGGACAAATTGGTGATAACAAATAATGCTGAAACAATTGTTACCTAAGCATAAAGTGTTATAACCTCTGTGAATTTCTCTGCAGTGGAAATCAGCCTTAAGACTGCTATAAAATTTCAATGGGTACAAGTTTAATTATTTGGTACACATGATTTTATCTTTGATGGAACGGTTCGATCGCCTATATAGCAACCTGGAGACCATAAATCAATAGCGGTTACACTTGCAGCTAATAATAAATACATAATGCCTTCGCAGTTGTGGGCAGAGGTAAATATGGAGTCCCTACTGACTCCCGGCATATAATGAGCAAAAACAAATGTATACAGATAAAATTACACACGCAATTAAAACAATGGAGGTGCGTACGCATTGGAAGGAATAGAGGTAGTGTTTACCTGTATAAATTAATTAGGAAGAGGAACTATAGGGGAGCTGCCTTGCCACAACCGAGCGAATAAATTGGTCAAAGAAGTGTATAAAAGAGTTCTGACATTATTTGTGCTTTGAAGTGGAAATGTGTCAGCCGTTGTTAGTTAAAGGTGAGCAATAGGATTCACACAATTGCCACATAATCTCATTAGAAAAAAAGGAAAGAGTCCACTTTGGCAGATTGTGAAAGGAGTGAAGGGAGAAAAGAGGACATGTGAATGCATTGGATTGCACAACAGGACTACGTACTAGATTCAAAGTACTTTAGATACAGTACTAACATTACATTACATTAGGTAACATTACCGAATTGCTATTTACTTTTCTGAACTAGTAAGTACGTTAGTACAGTAATGTCGTGTAAGGTAATGTAAAGAGAAGTAAATGCACTCTTATACATACATTGTTGGATGTGTGTATAGAAAACTGAAGTAAAAGTACAAAACTCGTTTTGGAGTCTGAGTCTGAGTGAGTCAGTAGTGAGTGCATGGAGTAATGCAAAGACGAAGTGAAGAGTGGAAGGAGTAGCAAAGGGACTCTCTAGTCAACTGACGACTTCAACATACACTTACATTACATTACCTATTTGCTATATATACACAGGCGACTTCTCTCATCATATCATCATTGGGATTCCAAGCACAAAGAGCAAGTCGCCGAAACTTTCTCGCCAAAAAGGAACTCTTGCTCGGAAATAAATTTTATTTCGCACTACTTTCACTGTCTATTCTCTCCTCTATCTAGTAAATAGGGAAAGTTCTACTTTTACCGTACTCTGAAACTCGTCTCTCCTAGCTATTCAACCTCTCTGTTCACTTTTATTCTTAGGAAACCAGGATGACGAACGACGAACTGACTTTGACTTTCTTTGTCAACTCTGCGTTTCTCTTTGACATTTCATGTTCAACTGATTATGATTAAACTCAGACTGCATCAAACTACAGAATTATGTAATCGGCAGACTATTGTACTCCGTACATGTGTGAACTTTGTAATTTGCACTCTCTTCCGTAGTACCTACACTGATTGTTCAGAATTATTAATGAGTCAACGAACTCAGTAATGTACTCACCTGCATTAGTTATCCAGAATGAATATCCAAGAAACGTAATTATCCTAGATTCTTGAATTATCCTCTGGCAATGTTAAACTAATTGCCAGTCTTTACATTCGAGAACAAAGCAACTCTGTGTAACATTATTCTTTCTGCAGTACAGCGTTGAAAATTATGACTTCTCAGGTTTACTTTGTGTGGATCACGTTTTTTTGGCAGGAGCCTTCTGAGATATATTCTCTCCAACGGTGGAACTGGGACTAAAGTCAAACTTGCCCCAACCGGCCTTTCATTCCCGACTGAGCGGAGAGTAGGAAGGGAAATCTTTGAACCCGACGCAGTTTCCTACTCGTAAACCGTACACTGCCACTGCCACCATCGGGTCGGCGCAGAAATTGTAAAATCTGACTTATATAGCTTTCCTTCCCTCGCAATGGGAATCCTGTACGATATTACATGTATTTCTCTGTCAGTAAATGTAAACTTTCTTGGCTAGAAATGTTTGTTTAATTATCTACTATACTTTCTCCATACATATCCTCAATATAGTTGTGTACTTATAATAGATCCTTAATTATATCACAGTAAATCTCACACTGCTCCTCTTCTCGGTGGTGGAACCCGCTACAAATATACAATATTTACATTTCAGACTGTCTGAACTAATCACAGACTCGAGTACCTATAGTTCTGGGCTTCGTAATTTAATATTTTCTTTCACTCATTCAGCTTTATTAATTATTCACAAATGCCAAACGTAGGAAATGATAATGATCGATAATGTGCGGTGTGTATCGATCCAATATAACATCATTCATTTGTACCACTACAGCCATAAGCATTCATCAAGGTAATAAATAATAATGAAACCTGAAATCCACGCTAGAATTGTTCAAATCATTCACACTTGATAAAATCTATGCACATGCTATACAATTCCAAATACCCACCTCCACATAATGCATCGTTACTATCTCACATATACTCGACTACTCGACTCGCAATTACAGTTTTTGTTTATCTGTACTTTATTTCCATTAAACCATGAAGATACACTACAGTATTCCATAGACGTTTTCTATGTTCTATTCACTTGAATTACCTTTTTAATGGAGAAATATTACGCGATGAATGTGTTCGTCCTCATGCTTTAAACAATCATCTGGGGAAAGCATACACTTTAACATTCATTTTTAGTTATAAAGGCATTAAATTTTTTATTGAATTAGGCATTTGAAGATGCCATTAGGATCAAGATTCTCATTATGGATTCCTTACAGATGAAAAGTTATCTATTCACTAGTACAATGTTTACCAGACAATAATTCTGAGAAGGACATAAAGAAATGGAGTCATTTAATCATAGGAGATAAGTTTCAGGTATTGCGTGGCGCCTGCTCTTTGAACCGAAATGCATGTTTTGGCAAGCTTTCTTTTTCTGCCTATCCTATGAATGTATATACATATAGAGTAGAGCATTATTTTGGTCGTTTAGTGATAGCCTATCTAAAATAAGGCAAAGCAGTAGTGAAGCATATAAATAGGAGAGTAGCCTGGGTCTAGCGTAGTAAATTGTTCTTGAGTGTTCTCGTAGGTTGTGAAAATGTATGTATAGAGGAGATGAGAGAGCTAAGGGAAGCCAACAACGTAGCGGAACGTGAAATAACGAGTGAAATTCGCTTGTCGATATCGATGGTGCTGCTTCTCACTCTAACCAAATATTACAACGTTGACTTTCCAGGAATTTCTCCTCTGTCTTTATCTTCAAACTTGTGTCTTGTCTCCCGCCGACCTTCCTTTATTGTGTAGGGAAGCTCTTGCTAAATAGATAGGGCTATATAAATATTCTACATCTCTGTAGTCTGAAAAGAGAACTCACAAACAATTCATCCAATCCATCCAATCCATTCTGGATATCGGACTCCTAGCTCCCTTTTGACTTTCCTTTTGTCTAAAGAGTATGTTGAAGAATCTCTTGGTCCTCTAATAGTATTAGTAGTAGTACTTGTCCTATTAGGTATGTGATATTACTCTCCAAGGATATTCAAGCACCTACCTACTTACTTATGTACGCACTGCTACTTGTGTGATGTCAGTCATATCTCGACGACACGACCACTTTCACTGGAGAAAGTTATACTGGAAGAATAGTTCTTCACTTGACATTCCTCGACTACTGCATACTTGCCTGCTGTTCATTGCCTTTCATGTACGGTGACCTAAGATGGGCAGACATGCCAGACACTGTTAGGAAATCTGATGTTCGGCTTGTCTCCCTCATTCTACCTCTCATCAATTAATATTTTCATTACATAATGCAAATTTATTTTCTTGGTAGTCATCTCCTTTTTAAATGGATAACCCAGCTACATAGCTAAGTAGATTTCTCTTTAGTAAATAGCTCCTCGCTCACTCACTCAACCCGTTTGCCTTTCTCCTTCATAACAGCTTTCTCCTCTATTAGTAATGTTGATACACAAAGAAGAAGTGTAATAAGCCCAATCTGCTAGATTTCCTCAGTAAGTATTAAAGGTACTTTGTATAGTTTGTGAATGGTTAGTCTTGGTTAGTAAGGAAGGAGAAAACTGGTGATATCTATTGCTCCTCTCCCCGACGTCGTCCACAATCCACTATAAAGAATAATTTCGTTGCATTAAATGTGAATGCGACTTGGGCCGTCTTCTTCTCCATGTAGTGGGTAGTGAGTGAGACGAGGCTACAGAACATAACCATGAGCTTATGGGAATAACTACGAAGATGTTTTGCCTGACTTGACTTTGGGGACTGGGAACGGAAAGCCTTAAGTTATTTCCTAAAGTCAACTCAAGGCATGTCAACTTAACTAAAGGAAAGACAGGATACTTTAGCAAATGATAGGTTCACTTTCTCCTCTCTTCTGTCTTATCCTCTCCGAGATGGCCTCATTAATAAAATATTCTATTTGCTTTCTCCTGGTAAACTGAAGCTCATTTCATTCATTTTATTTCATGCATATGTCATGTCATCTCAGTGAACAACTCTCAACTTTTGTAATGTGACTAATCTCTTCTAGTGGTATTATGCTTTCCTCCCTAGCTCCCTCTCTAACTACACATATGTGCCTTAATTAAGGTAAAGCATAATATTCCTAACTTTCTTAGTTGGTTTATAAAGAAAGACATTATTCCAATCTTTTCTGTTCTTTAAATATTGGATTTAATTACTATTCACTATTGTCTAACGTTTTGACAATTCATTATGCCCAAGGCATACAAAGCTGAAGGAAAGCTACTTATGATAATTAGTGTGCTATGTTGTGTAGCGCTTTCTCCCATTTTATTGTCCTCACTACGTTTCCTCTCTGTGCTACTTCATGAATGCAGTTTTATTTCCTTCTAAGTAATACATTACAATTTTACAGTTAAAAATAATGCCAGTGTACAATATGTATAGCTATAGTTTTATGTATTGTATATACTGTTTGCTTTCTTTGAAACTGTAATTGAATTTCCTTAATGAATAAGAATGGCTTAAACAAAAGCTGGTAAAATATAAAGTAAAAAGTAAGTTATCGCGGTTATCAGATAGGTAGACTCGTTTCTTCCGTGGAGATAGACACTAAACAGCAGGAGATTTAGCAACGGGTATAACGCGATAAGCAACAGAAAGCCAGCACAGACCACATTTTACTGCATAACAAACTGTTCATATGTTTGCATATCACTCTCATTTCTTGCTGCTGTAGTGCATAGAAGTGGAGCACTGTAAGGAAACATAAAGGAAAACTGGATGAATGAATTGAATGAATGAATAAAATAAAGAGAGAATAGTAAGGGAAATTGAAATAGAATATGAGACTAGACGACTATAATGGCTGGGACGAGACTTCCACAAGAAGACTCCAGCAGAGCTAACGATGAGTTATGAATGAGTGCAGCTCTTTTAGACGGCTCTGCATATTAGTTATCTTCATCTGGGCTCTAATGCATACGCAGCACTCTTGAAGAATTGTTATCCTCATCCTATAGACCAACTACACCGCATATTCACAAAAATTCTCAACCTAAAAGCGACTATGCACCAAAGGGCTAACATCCTCAGTTACATTGAGCTGTTATTCTTCTACTGTACTGGGACGTTGTACGTGACAAAATATATAGGATGTAGACAATATCTTAAAAAAGTAAACACACACGCACTGTTTTTTAACGGCTACACAATCTTATGAATAAGTGTATCATGTACCTTTACCAAAGAAACCATTCAGAGTCGGAAACCAGGTCCATTTTGAAAACCTGTTATTAAATATGCATCAGTCATGTATGAAATGTAATGTATTACTACTGACATATCTCATTCATATGCTCGTGTATATATGTCGTATTGCATAATTGAGCTATATTTACTGATGGCTGGATAAAGGTTTTAATTAGTTGCTGTACTACTTAAGTACTACATAAGTAATACAAGTTATTATGCTAAGTGCAGTGCACAGTGTTTCGAATGTGCTTTTCCAATAAGAGAAATTTTATTTCGTTCATAACTGGACAACCCAACAAATGATAATATTGTCTGTACTGAATTTACGTATATATATATTGGACAGATGTGAATTCAACGCTTAATGCTAAAATTCTGGCCTGTGAAGTTCAAAAATGTAAATATTACCATATTATGCATTTAATGAGTAATGGCACAATCGCATTGGTTTCAACTTGTAAATGACTTACGCAGTAGTTGGCCGTATTATTACATGCACACACAGGAAAATTTGCGGATTCTCAATGTTATAGTATTACATATGCCCACAGATGATTATTTGTAGAACGTGTTTGTAATTGACTGAAGAGCTACTCGTGTGTATTTAGTACCGTAGCAGCAGCGGCTCTTAGGTATGGTTCTGCAATAATAATCTGTGAACGTTAATTAAAAGGGAATTACAAAAAAAGCTTAGAAATGGCAAAATCGATATGGCTGTAGTGGTTGGTTGAATACGAGTGGTTAAGTGGACATCAAAAAGTCATTCGGCTGTGGGGAAATCTGTACAAAGGTACGTTTATTAAAATATAACTGTCAAGCTGGATATATAATATATGCGAGATAGTATGCGGTTGATATTGGATGTGGGGCAGAGTTGTATAAGGATGGAATTCCTGAAGAGTAAGTAGTATATTTAGGTGCATGAGTCATTGTCAGAGTCTAAGTATGAGTAAAAGGGAGGAAGTGAGTAGTCAGTATGGCATGAAGTTAAAATAAGTTATTAGAAAACTGGGCGGTGCACCTAACCCTAAGCAACTTTTGTGTAGTGTGCTAGTGCCACTTTGAAGGCTAGTGTTGGATATGTGATTTATGTCCCATTTAATCCTACCACCACGGTCGTATCGTAACTTTAGGAGAGGAAATTGCTCCTTGCGGATTTTATGACTTTTAAGATCAATTGAGATATCGTACAATCTTATGGTCGCAATTTATTTGCGCTAATGTATACCTACTCATCTTACATATTACAAAGACTGAGTACCAATACAGAAGATATGGTTTTAGAATTTCCGTTGCAGTATAATTTCTTTGCCTGCAACAAGGAAATTTAGTTCTGTGCGGCGAAAGAATTTGTACCGAATTTAGTGAGACTGACAGTATGGAATGAGATAGGTATAAGTACAGCTTGAAGTTAAACTAATTCGAATTGTTGGTAGTTTAATGCGTTCTATATGGCACATTGCATTTATTTTACTTTCCCCAATTGAATTGGTATCTTTAACAATAGCTTCCATGCAGCAGATGATGTCTGGAGGAACTGGCATCTTACCTTGTATAATGCTCTTAATTTTACTTGAGCTGTTTATTCAAAACACCTTTTATGGCAACCCAGCTGCATCGGTGCACAGATAGGATTAGACTTGAAGGGGAAAGCTGCTTTTGCATGAAGCATTACTTTCCCCCTCAAACCCCTTCATAACTTTGATATAAAACTCTATGGAAATGTGCAGTCATAAAACACATACCACAGGAAAATAATATCATAGCACTCACATTAATATAAATAACACATTTTGCATATTCGACTGGATGTTGACCAAAACCGTAGCAAAAGATTGCAGAAGCAGAAGCAGTCCCCCCAAAATGAACATATAACCGTGTACATCAAAGTGGAATTGTGTGCAATGTAATTCAGATAAATGCAATCTTGTGAATAAAGTTGTCTCTATGTTCGAAGCACGAAATAAAATGTTTCCGTTACGTTCTCTTCCCCTTCCGTCGATTTTGTATGATGTATCAAATGTGCAAATGTGTATCGTTACGACTCCAATCCTACAGTAATATCATCCATGCAGAATAAAGTTATTCATCCAGTGCGATGCCCATAACTCACATAACTAAAGCTTTAAAAAAGATTTGCTCGGGAAGCTCAATTTTAATGAATTTCTTTGAAATATTTAATTCTACCAACGCATTAATGTTTAATGCTCAGCCACAATCGCCATATACTAGCACAACAACCTAACTTTCCAATTAATTAATCTGGAAAATTTTTGATGTGCCTTATATAAACTTGTGTTAAACCTTATATTACAAACAAGCTGAATTTTCAAAACGAAACAGAACTGTTTAAAACCAAAGCTGAAAGTGAATATAAACATTCGTAAATGTAAACTACTTACTTTACTTGTTCAAATACAGCCCCCGCGATAAAGCTCTAGGTATTGTATAACTATATTCATCTCCGAGTCTCATGTAAATGTGAGTGAGGCAACTTTTATCACGGATTACCTATGTGCGTATGTCGCTTTTCTTTTCTACATTTTCTTTGTTTGTGTACTAAAGCTTTCGTTGCTCTATATGCTAAAGGATAACTCATGGGTATAAACTACATACAATTCTGCCCGGAAAGCCTGTGAAGTAATCTTTTTAAATCCCTATTTTGCATTCGTCCCACTAGTTCTAGTGGCTGTCCTCAGATACGAATATCCGAGACTCGCTGGACTGTATTCAACAGCATGAAATTACCATAGCTTTGACTTTCCAGCAAAAACAAGACTCGTCTCTATACTTAAGTAATGTGATATACGACATTATATAGTAAGGCGTAATATATTATTACATCTACCTACATGTGTACTTGTAGAGTATACCTTAGTTAATGTGACTAGGTAGAAAATGGTGATATTCTACAAATGGGCATTATAATCTTCTATATAGTTTGGAAATATCCTGATATCTTTCCTACAGTGTTTGAAAAGTGTAATTTGTATTTGTTGAGATTTCGATCCTCTTACTCCTAATATGGCTTCATTTCAAACCGTGGAATGTAGACACGTTTACACAACATAAATTAAGAGTTGTTTGTCGAAAGTTGTTGAAACAGAAATGATTATTAGTGTATGTCATAAAGCACAGCTATTAGCTGTGTATAATAACAATAAAGAATGTATCTGATACAGTTTATCTAAATGAAACATCTCGTAATAAATATTTGTCTACTGTAATAGAACTACTAAAAGTTGTAAAATTCCAAGTTTCAAGATGGTATCCGACTTTAAATTTATGTTATCATGTTCGAGTGTTTGAAAACAGAAACCTTCTGTGAGCTGGCCAATCTGATTGGAAAAGTGCTATATAGAATTTCACTGAGCACATTTCTTATGTGGGGCACAACTTTTATCTTTATGCGTGTGTATTACGAAGAAGGGAAAGAAGTGATGTAAATCTGACAAAATACTTTTTGCGGCCAGTTTTATATTTTACTTTCAAAATAAACAACATATACGAAGCTTGAAAGTTGTATGGAAGCCTTTACTATGTTTTTCAATATGAAGTATCTCAAAGGATGACTCTAAATAGCACTCACTTTATTTGCATAGTCCTAGTGCTAGATTTAGTTCAAAAAGACAACACTTATATATAGCTGAAGAGGGATGTGTACAGAAAAAATCCAGCGTGCTGGAAAAATATCCGATATAAATACTAAGCCATAATAACAAAGATTTCGGGTTAACCTTACTATATAGTTGTTATGTGTTGTGGGCATGGTATATATTGCATATTATCTTGGTGTTTCAAAAGAATGGCATACTTTTCTTAGAGATTTGGCCCAGATGTTTGTTGATATTGACGGAAGATAGTAGAATGCATTGTATCGCAAACTCACATTCTTCTACGCACCGACACTTTTATTTCATCGACCTCTCGGCACTTTGTGAGTAAATGTACTAAAGTGTATTGTGGTGTAGTGTGTATTACGTAAAACTTTCTTTATCTCCCTCATCTTTTCAACCCAAGCACTATCTCCCATCAAAATGCTTGTCTCTCTCAAAAATAAATGCAGACCATTTAGATTTCTCAATCGAACGATGCCACGGAGTAGGAACCCATTGTATCTGTGTTGTAATCTCTTAGATAAATGTCAATTCATGCCTTAAATATAAAAAGTAAATACTAACATGGTAATCAAATAGCTATACCAGAAGCGTTTTCCCAATATTTTAACTAGAGGATGTTAGTTTACAAGAATTTTCTGAGAATATTTCTGTCCATCTGCAAATGAATTTAAATAAGAGATACTGTATAAGGATACGTCTTTGTTGGGCTACCAACTACGAACGAACTGCAGACCAAAACAAGGAATCCTAAAAGAATCTTAATTCTATATTGGACCACTTTCGCCAATTAGTGGTCTTTTCCTTTGATTTATTACTAGCATGAAACATAAATAAATGTATAGAATGTAGTTTGAAAAGATGCGTGAGTAATGTTGTAGAAAATCTCGTTTTTTGTACTAAAATATAGTGGAGGAAGAATTTATAGTAAAGAAAGCATGGTGCCAAGACACTTGTCACTCAGAAGTGAGTAAAATGGGAATGCAAATAAAAAGGGAGATTGTAATGTATAAAGGCTTGTGAATAGATGTGTGGTTTGAAAGGAATATCATGTTGGGATGAAACTAGGAATATTATTAAGATATCCGTGTATGCTTAAGACTTATCGTAATCATGGACCTTTACTCTTTTTGATGCCTCGACTTCATGTATTCATATATTAGTTTTGAAGTGGTTATTAAAGTGTTGGTAGTATAAGAGTTCTACTCGGTTGGATGCACTGGCTGTCTAAAAAGTTCAATGGTAAGTGCAGAGCAGAGCTGTACGTAGTACATGGTCTATGGTACAAAAGCAGTTATGAGCTAATCGTAAAATTGATCTGCTTTAAGAATTCCCCGCCTAATTTTGGCAAGTAAGCTCCTCAGCCACTTACATCACATTAGATACATACAATGCTTCAACTTACCTTATACTTATCAATGTGAATGTGTGGAGGAAGAACTGTGTTATTTGAGTCACTTGACTAATACCACGTATGCATGACAAGGGGAGATAAGGAGAATAAATTTTCTCGGGATGAACCCGGCGCCTGCCTTTCCCTCCTCTCAATATCACTCCAATCCAAAGGAAACCAACTTCAGAGTTGCATTAGACGGAGAGCACTTTCAGCCTTCGATGTGGAATGTTCAGCTCACAATGGCTCAACTTTCCCTATAGAGTTACTCTGAATTCTTTTCACTACCCTTCCAGACCCATTTCGTATTCCCTGTGCAATACTATCAATTTAACTACAGGGTTTTCAAAAATTCTCACTCTGACAATAACAAAAATTCCTAATTTTATGACCAGTGACAGTTGCAATTTACACTGGATTACACTGACTATATTTTTAGTGCGTAAATATCTTGTTTTTAAGTATTGACAAGGTAAAAGCGGCTTATTAAGATGATTTCTGATTGTAGAATAGTTTTCTATAGTATAATATTACATCACAATATTAAAAATATAAATCAGTATATCAGGGGAAAGATTTGCCAGGACTTTCCGGACGTCCGAAAACAAAGTAGCAATATAATAACGCGTGGAGAAAGTGGAGAAAGAAGCAAAAAGCAGCTCGTGTTGTCTTATTCTTGCAAGTAGGCTTTCACCTTGTTCTCCACTTTCACCCACACTTATAAGGATTTACTTTAGTGTGTCCGCTATGTTATGTTGCCCGGTTAAAACCTTTAGGCTCGCTTATTGCTTTCGTTCTCTGAATACCATATAGCTACTATGTAGTATCCTTCTTTACTAGGACATAGAAAGGTAGTGGTTATTAAAGGCTATGGTAGCAGTGTCCATCCAAAATAATATAATGTTATGTTATGTAATGCATTTCATTGCCATTCTGCAGAACAGAAAGACCTCAACTGTGTCTTTACAATGGGAACATCACCATAAGATCATAAGTGCCATATTGTCCTTATAGGATGATACAAGTTGACACGAGTTGGTTGGGGTGAAGGATAGTAGTAATGTCCATGGAATGTTAGCGTCCATTCTTTGTGTAACTAATAGGTTAATGAGACATAGTTGTGTGGCTAATACTTTCATTAAACACAATCGGAAGTCTTTGGTAGTTTATTAGTGGAGTCTGTTGGGTGACATATTAGAGTATGGTCAGTAGTCAGGAAAGGACAGTTAAACAATCATGGTCATGGGAAGTATTAGAGAAGAAAAGAGGGAAAGGGAAATATATCTCTGGACTGGAGTTTGTGTATTAGAGCCCTGGGAGTGTTAGCATGTCATTCCAACACTATGACTTGAGTTTGCAGTGGAAACATAGTGATATGCTGGTTTGGTTTACTTCAGTTTCGATTGGATTAAGATGGAAATGGATATAGTGTGCATTTCCTTTGAAAAGGTATTAGAGAACATGGAGATACGAGAAAGTAGACTGTCGTAAGAATAAGTAGCTTAGACTAAGATGTTCCAATTCTAATACTTTCTCATCTCGTCCAATGTTATTTTACTGTGTCGTTAAGACAGTCCTATCATTAGGTCCACTCTCACTGTCTGTCTCTGTCTCCTCCCTCTTCCACACTCTCTGAAGAGAAACGGGAAACATTCAACTATCCAACTTTATCAGACTAATTACAAGTTAAGAACACGGGCTGTGCCATTGCCACTATATATCTTTTTACTCTGGCATCAAGTCCCACTCAGCTTTTCTAACCTTACCTTTCTCTACAATCCTCACTCACTTCACCACAAAATAACATTTTATACTTAAAGGTATCTATCTATATGTATTTTATTGTATTATTGTGCATGGAGTATATAACTGCTTACACTAGACTACCTGGCAAAACAGATATTCCTGAAGCACACATTACTCCCACTTCACTTTTTCTCTGATACTAACACATACAGTATTTTGCTTTTATCTCAAACCTAACGCGCTTCCTCGCACGTTCCGACACGGTTCACGCCAATTCAAATGAAAGTCAATTCAATTCTACATTAAGTTTTATTATCCATCGAGAGATTCTATTGTAAATACATCCTGCACTGCTATATACACTGTCAGCACTGTTTTCCACCGACAAATACTGGCATCGCTTTTGAGTTTAACGAAGTATGTCTGTTTGTTTTGTTGTGCATACGTACTTCAGACATAGGCTCGATATATACTCGAGACTATTTACATAGCATGCATATATAATACAGAGCATACATGCATAATACAAGCTAATGTATCTACTTACGTATAAAATGCTCTAAATATTACGGTGATTTTATCAAGAACTATTTTAACCTTTGTTTCGGCCTGTCTGTGTTTATTATTCTGGCGCAGTCGAATATTTATGCGGCCAGTAAATCAATACTGCAGTCTAGTCCTAGTCCTACTACATACATTTCCTATTTAATGTGCATTGATCCCTTGTAAAAGTCCTGCTGATGTTCTAAAAGTTAGTTATGCCCTTGTTATCCTATTCCAGAAGGCACTACTGCATCGCAATGCCAAACAGAATAGCATTTCAAAGCATGGCTGAGCAAAGTGACGTGACACGAAGATTTCGACAACGTAAGCAAGCAAAAGAAATTATCTTCAGTTTCCTATCTTGCCCCTCCTATACAGATAGTCATCATTGTACATATACACATAGCTACTAACTTTTTTACCCAATTCTAGCTTTTACTTTAAAATATCTGCTTTCATAAGGATCACGATGTGCTACCCTTTTTTGTTGTACAGCAAGAAACTGGAGCGTTTTGTGTTAGTATTGGATATTTTTGGGGTTATAAGGCTATACATAGAAAGTATATCGTAGCATGCATTTTAGGGAACATTGATAAGATATGGATTTATTCTTGATTAAACTTCGTATAAGTAAAGCACCTAACTGAAGTGAAAATGTTAGTAGTCGCAGTCGAGGGTATTAGTAGTAAGTAGTTGCATTGCACTGCACTCTCGTTTTCGAACAAAATAGATGTAATCGGTAATGAAGGGAGCGGAAGCATTTAAGTGGGACGACAAGCGTGATTAATCACGCTGATTGTTTTTTCAGGCCTGGGAAATTATGCGTTCATTAGGAGACCCGAGTAGACCTCGGACTGAGTTTGTAGCAATAATAGCAGGGGAGCTCTCAAACTTTCCATTTCTCGCTTTCCCTTTTTCTCAATTCTCTGCTTACATTCCTTTCTCCATGTCGGCCCGACCAATAGTTTCCCTTTTGTTTTTTTTCGCCTATCTCTACATTGTTAGTAAATACTATATACCTAGTAAAGAATATATGTATTTATGTTCCTTATTACAGAGCACTAAAATAGATATAAGAATATCTCGACAGGTCTAAACTATACTGCTCTTCCATTCGAGTACACAGAAAAAGACGTGCATTATGAAAATACTTCTATCTATCAGTTATCATTAGATATTTACTATTAAGCCCGCGCTAGTATTCTAGTTGATGGATAATGGGAGAAGTAATAGATACAGCGATGTATTTATATAATCTATACTATATTATAATTTCCGGGAGTATGTATGTATGTATGTATGTATGTGTGTCCGCCCCCAGTTTCCCTATGTTGACACTTCTAGAAGCAGTAAAACCCTATGTTGACACTTCTAGAAGCAGTAAAACCCTATGTTGACACTTCTAGAAGCAGTAAAACCCTATGTTGACATTTCTAGAAGCAGTAAAACCATAAGTTGACACTTCTAGAAGCAGTAAAACCTTATATTGACACTTCTAGAAGCAGTAAAACCCTATGTTGACACTTCTAGAAGCCGTAAAACCCTATGTTGACACTTCTAGAAGCAGTAAAACCATAAGTTGACACTTCTAGGAGCCGTAATACCTTATGTTGACACTTCTAGAAGCAGTAAAGCCCTAAGTTGACACTTCTAGAAGCAGTAAAACCATATATCGACACTTCCAGAAGTGGTAAAGCCATATTTTGTACCTTCTGGAAACAGTAAAAATTAGAAACCCTATGTTATGTTAATTGGGATGGGGCGGTGAGTTTGAGACTACATGTCCATGAAACAATTATGTTATTTTGGAAGGGGCGGGGACGTTGAGTCTATACATGTTGTTGAAAAAATCTTTTATTTGGGTAGTGGCGGAGACGTGGAGACCACATTTTGATGAAACAATTTGTTATTTAGGGAAGGGGCGGAGAGATGGTGTTTACATGTCGATGAAAAAGATGTCATTTGGGAGGAGGCGGGGAGGTGGAGACTTCATGTCATTGAAACAATTGTTATTTGGGAAGGGGCCGGGGAGGAGGAGATTACATCTCATTGAAACAATTGTTATTTGGGAAGGGGCCGGGGAGGAGGAGACTACATGTCGTTGAAATAATTGTTATTTAGGAAGGGGCTGGAGAGGAGGAGACTACATGTCGTTGAAATAATTGTTATTTGGGAAGAGGAGGTGGAGGTATCATGTCGGTGAAAATGTTGTTATTTGGGTGTGGCGGGGAGTTGGAGACTACATGTCATTAAAACAGTTGTTGTTTGGGAAGGGCCGGGAAGGTGGAGACTACATCTCATTGAAACAATTGTTATTTGGGAAGGGGCCGGGGAGAAGGAGACTGCATGTCGTTGAAATAATTGTTATTTAGGAAGGGGCCGGAAAGGAGGAGACTACATGTCGTTGAAATAATTGTTATTTGGGAAGGGGCCGGAGAGGAGGAGGCTACATGTCGGTAAAAATGTTGTTATTTGGGAAGGGGCCTGGGAGGAGGAGGCTATATGTCGGTGAAAAGGTTGTTATTTGGGAATGGGCTATGAGGTAGGAACTTCATGTCGCTGAAACAATTGTTATTTGGGAAGAGGAGGTGGAGGTATCATGTCGGTGAAAATGTTGTTATTTGGGTGTGGCGGGGAGTTGGAGACTACATGTCATTAAAACAGTTGTTGTTTGGGAAGGGGCCGGAGAGGTGGAGACTACATGTCGTTGAAATAATTGTTATTTGGGAAGTGGCCGGAGAGGAGTAGGCTACATGTCGGTAAAAATGTTGTTATTTGTAAAGGGGCTGGGAGGTAGAAACTTTATGTCGCTGAAACAATTGTTATTTGGGAAGGGGAGGTGGAGGTTACATGTCCGTAAAAAAGTTGTTATTTGGGAGGGGGCAGGGAGCTGGAGACTTCATGTCGATGGAACAATTATGGTTTTTGGGAAGGGGCGGGGAGGTGAGACTACTGAATTGGTACGAATTGGCCGAGGTTGTAAAGGAAACTGGTATGAAATATCAGGGCACTTGAGCTTGGGATTAGTCATATTTGAATGTTTAATTTTGCTTTATGTGAAACAGAGCCCTGTCGTAGGACGGGCTAACCAGCTAGTACAACTTAAATAGCAGTAGATAAGTAGTTGAAGCTGAGGCAATAGTAAATACAAATAAATAATCCAGATTCCAGGCTGTCGTTTTATTTCCCTACTGCTTCTACAGGCTACCCTCTAGCAATAATCCATTCATTCTACTCTTAATGGACGCAAATGTAACCTCATTAGCAAGAAACTAAACAAATCACATGTTCTTTTATAGTGATTCCAATAAGTACCAACATTTTATAGAGAGATTCGTTTCGTTTAAATAGTTTAGCCTTTTTTCTACTTCTTTTTTATCATTTCCTACATCATGTATCTGCTTGTAATGAAGTACACATACATATTATGCTTATGTATGTACAATATGTATGTATTTCTGTAATATGTATATAAAGTCTAACAATTCAACTTTACTAATTAGTATTTCCAGTTCGACGAACAATTTCTTTCCATGTCATGAGAGTGTTCAATGTGAGTCATGTATCTTGAATTGAGTTGGAAATAAATAATTTATATGAAATGAAGGAATATTCAATGTCACTAGTTGCAGTTTATACTAAGAAAGGGGTACTTCAGATGGTATGCAAAAAATGCGGCTTACTAACAATTTGTATTTAGAATTTGGTAGTATTGATGAAGAAATATAGATTTTAAAAACTATTTATTTACGTATTTTCTTGAATTAGAATAGATTAGACTGGATTAGAGATTAACTATATTTAAACGCGCTAATGAATCAGTATTAAAATTAATTTTCAACTGACAGATTCAGACATTGTACTAGAATTCAGGTCTTCCATGCTTGCTTCAGTCTGGCTCGTTGTTTAACTGTTTTAGTAATATTCTACGACAAGTTCTTCTCTCATCCTAAATTGGTTACATGCAACAATTGTTGAGCTTATAACACTACGGGCTACAAATATACGCTTTAATAGTATTCTAATCTAAATTCAATAATGTATAATATTGACAAAGAAAAAGTATCAAGATGGCTCAAAGCTTTATAGACTCATCATTGCAATGTACAGGGATAGTACTAAGTTCCAATACACGTTTGTCGGCTAATAACTCAAAAACTAGAGCAGGTAGAGAAATGGGAGTACTACCATTGGAAAGAGGCTGAACTAACTTAAAGATTAGTATATGACAAGTAATTATTTAAAAGTAATTAGTAGTCAAAAAATAATGATGAACTAAAATTTAATTTATACATGGGAAACTACAGGGAACAAATACTCGACATTAATTAACTTTTGTAAGTTGTAAAGAATGTTTCGTGTGTAAAAACTACTCGGAAGTGATTTGTCGTGTCAAGAATCAATTTTTGACCATAATATTATCCCCACATCACGCTATTATTAAAAGTGTAGTTAAAAAGTTTGAAGAAACTCGAAATGCAGTAGATGACCGAACGCGAGCTGGCCCCCCCCCAATTGTCGTCCTCACAGAATAAAATAAAGTAAGAATTGAAAAGTCGGTACTCTAAGCCAAGTCAGTCCAGTCGAGCCATTTCTAAAAATTTAGGAATATGTGGGCTTAATGTCCAAAAAGCATTAAAGAAAAGTCTGTATCATTGTTACTGGCCTACCAATGTCCAGGAAGTAATCCCAGACAAATGAGACCAGTATTCAGTGACCGGCCATTTTAACCAGGTAGCAGGCCGGCTAAAATGGGTAGCCGGCTGGCCAAAAAGCTTGTTAGCCAGCTAAAATCAAACTATAGGGTTCGGAGACCGGCCATTTTAGCCGGCCGGCTGGCTGGCTAATATGACTAGCCGACTGGTCATAAAGCTTTTAAGCCGGCTAAAATGGAACACTGAATGAGACTTCATCAAATCAACCGAGTCAACCGAGTGAATTCTGTAACGATTTCTTATCACTTCTTGCTGAAAAGTGTGGAGTGATGAGTGCAATTTTATAATCTGAATGAAATTTTTAATCGAAGGAATCAAGTGTACTGGACCAATCGAAACCACCATTTTACAGTGGAGAAATGTCTCAAGAGTTAGGGCATAAACTTTTTAACTACACTTTTAATAATAGCGTGATGTGGGGATAATATTATGGTCAAAAATTGATTCTTGACACGACAAATCACTTCCGAGTAGTTTTTACACACGAAACATTCTTTACAACTTACAAAAGTTAATTAATGTCGAGTATTTGTTCCTTATAGTTTCCCATGTATAAATTAAATTTTAGTTCATCATTATTTTTTGACTATTAATTACTTTTAAATAATTACTTGTCATATACCAATCTTTAAGTTAGTTCAGCCTCTTTCCAATGGTAGTACTCCCATTTCTCTACCTGATCTAGTTTTTGAGTTATTAGCCGACAAACGTGTATTGGAACTTAGTACTATCCCTGTATGTTTAATCAAAAGTTTTGATTGAAAATAAAATTTCTGATTTTAGTTAAATTACAAATTATTGTTATTCTATAACAATTGAACTACCATCTCATAATTATTGCCAGTGCATATATATTTCCTACATATATCATACAGATTGGTAATCCATTCACTTCGCTAGATTAAGTTTTTTGGGACGAGCATTTACATTGTTGGCATATCAAATTGCTCTAAAAAGTACTATGAAGTACTCCTTTAATACCAAATACCAACCTTAGTCAACTATACTTTAGGTTGTCCATTTCATTGTAATCTGTGATACTGAGGTGTATAATTTATATGTATATTAAATTAAATGTGCATTAGAGACGTAACATTAATAAGCATATTGAGACGGAGTAAAGTATAGGTAATTTGGTATAAGAAAGAACATTTTTAGTAGGTAGTTAGATAGTTAGAAGTAAGTAGTGTGGGGAATGATGACTATGGAAGTTGTATTATACATTAGGTTAGGAATACAAGTTTTCCCCGATGAACAGTACGGTAATCGAGAAACAGCAATTGAAGTGCTCTTGACTGCCTTACAAACTGAACTGACACTGTGGGAGAGGGAAAAGGCTCTCGTTAGGTTGTTCTGTGTTTCTAAAATCATAAAATGAAGAGATGTGACGTGATATCCGACGACAGCGCGAAGTAACTGAGTTGGGCTAGAAATTTGAATAAAAATTCGGTGCTTGGAAGAAAATGACTTGAATTCTTTTGAGAGGATATGAGAGTTGTAGTTAAACTACGTAGTTGTGTTTTCACTATTGAACATTCAAGTAGTTTGAGTTACAAGTTGAAGTGCTCGTACATTTGCCAGCATTTGCTAGTTTATTTTACTTTATTGCCATGTCGCATTGTGTCGCATTCATTCCATCGTCGCAGCTACATATATACATCCACAATAGTACGTAGTTCATAGTTCATCCATTTATTTAGTCTTTACTCTTTCTACATTGCATTTCCTTTCCGAGCACATTGTACATCATGTGAAATCTCTGAGTGGAGAATTGAGACTGAGAATTAAAGTAAAAGATTTACACAGAGTCTTTCTTTTTGTTTTCAGTAGTAAAAGTAAATCTGTGTAGAGGTATTTGTAAGAGTCCTGCTTAAAACTAAAGTCTCTCTAACGAATATTAAAGTATATATCTACGAATATTTACTTGCTCCGCAGAATGTATATCAAAACTTTTGCTACTTACGGTTTATTTTCTTACGCTACAGCCCACGGATTGCATTTACTGTTTAAACACAAGACAAATAGTTGTGTTCTATTACGTCGGTGGACTCCTTGAGGTTCATCTCACTGCACATTGAAGAATCTCAAGAGAGAGAAATTGAGATTGTGAATTACGAAATAAAGAGTATTACCAAAATAATTGGAGTACTGGAGAGAGCGGACTTAACTTCACTTGGTGAGGGAATCATTCTCTTTGCTTCACTTTTTAAGAAAAACTAATGAA
Organism: Tomocerus qinae; assembly: GCA_020055645.1. Lineage (NCBI taxonomy): Eukaryota > Metazoa > Arthropoda > Collembola > Entomobryomorpha > Tomoceridae > Tomocerus > Tomocerus qinae. Next base: position 103,174,906 of record CM034546.1, on the reverse strand, counting down.
ATGCACTACCACTCACTCCTATGTCAGTAGGTAGGTATACAAAGTTCACTTTCCTCAGGGTGATGCAATATTATGTAATATGATACTCTCTACCCTGTCTTGCTACTGCTCAAAGAAACGAAAGTCACGTCGTCGGGTCAAGTGCGCTCAACGTGTAACTTAGATTAAGTCATTTGGTGTGAAACTGTCCGGAAAATGTCTTAACTCTGCACAGAGAAAGCAATTAAGACACAAGTGACAACAAAAGTTGTGTCTCCGTCTCGCTCCCCCTTACATTTCAAATTGAGTTCAGCCACCGACGATTTATTCCTAAACATTTCTCCCACTACCAAAACCAAGGATTGAATACATCTTGGAAACTTACGAGCTCATCCATATGCATTTTTTAACAAATCTCAATTTTTTGAGAATTGTAGCAATTAACTCCATACCTAGTTGAACTCCAACCCCTTCAAATATTTTTATTAATGAAAATATTTTCATTTACTAAACTTTAAGGTGTAGATGTGTAGCAGTTGTGTTGTCTAAATATTGGATCGTAAGTAGATTCGTTTAGAAGTGAAGTAGTCTGCATTAAATTATGTGATGAATTGACTATCTCTCAAATAGCACTCTGAGATGAATATAATGTTGAAGTACTCGCTCGCCAAGTATGTATTATTACTAGTGTAAATTGTGTATTGGGTAGTGCATTTCATGTTTGCTGTTATTAATGTTTTGAGTATCCTTATTTGAGGGTGAGGAAACGTTGAGTGATTGTGAATGCGTAATGTCTTTCAATACAGGGCCACTTACCACATTTCCTTAAATGTATTTCAGGCTTCTTTCCACTAACTCACCCCCTTTCAATGTAAATTCTTATCTAAATTCAGTAATGTATTACGACGACTATAGAGTTGCGTATATGGGATATCTATAGAACTATGGGTTAGGGAAACTTTGTTTAAGTTGAGTAAGACTTGATAAAATCTTTTAAGTCATCCGGATGAGCTTCTTCTACTTTCTACTATTTTATCCGGTAGTTTAGTATAGTTTCTATTTCCCTGTACCCACATAGTCACTATAATACATTTCCCCTTATTAAACTCACCCACTCATTCTTTTCGGGCACTACTGCCACTTTATACAGAGATTCTGGTATAGAGCAATGGAAATGTGGGTAGCTGATAGGACTGTGATAGTTAGGAGCAGTTTACTTTACATGTCCATATGGAAAAGAGAATAAATTCTTATGAATACTAGGTATATGTTATCTTCCCCTGTATACTAATAGTAGCAGTTTGAATTAGTATTATACGCAAGTAAATGGTAGCTATCTGCTATGTTTTCAGTCAAGTCAGTTTGAAATGGTTTTCCTCAGTGATATCAACTCAAGTCATCTGAGTGCAAAATTTTAGTAGCGACCAACAACAGAACTAGTATTTTCTTTATTGAACCAACCCATAAATCTCTGGACAAGGAAAGAAGGGAAATCAAGATTGCACTGTGCATCCAACTACAAGAGCTTCCATAACTCATTCAAAACAAATGGGGTGAAATGACAAGAAAAAATGCTGCGAAGCTATACTACACTCCTTTCCCCTTTGCTAATACATGCATTACATCTTTTCAACTTCATATAGCCCATACGCTCCTCAGAATGTTATGTACTTCTGAGGAAAGGTTCATGTATCTAGAAAGACGGGCTTAATAGAACGCAGGAGGGTTTTACATGTTTTCTGATTGTGTGAAATTCTTTTCTTGCTTAACACCAACAAGACAGAGCATTCCATACGCATGAGAAAGTCGGCCAAAATTATTGCTCGATTGGCTTTCCTCCTCTTAGACAAGGTGCACATTTAAAAACTTACTTGTAGGTCTAAATTCTTTAGCAAGACTCTCTAATCTCCCAGACTTTACTTTAACATGCTTTAACTCTTATTTACATGGATATACATTCTTAGAGATTTACTGGAGTATAATCTTTCTGTAAAAGAAAATCAATAAAATTCAGATGCACACTTTGTGGGCTACATTTGTACCTATCCCAACACTCGTTTAGCCTCCATAATATTTGCGTGCAAACAAGATGTATTCTAAATGCATAAAGATTGTTTGATGCTTTTCCCAAGAAATATGCAAAACTTTGTATTTTATACAAATCAATCAGTTTTTCATCATGCTCCAAGGTCTTCGATATCTTCATAGGAAAGTAAAGAAATGGGATAGAATTTCCGAAACTTATTTGGCAAAGGAAAAGACTCGTAGATGCTAAGTTTGATTTGCTTCTTGGAAATGGAAATCTTGATCCTCGTTTATAATAATATTATATTTAAGGGTTGCTGAGTGGTTCTGCTAACTATTTGTAGTAACTAGAAGAGAGCAAGCCTTGTAAAAAACGTGCTCATACCACCGTGGTCTTACATTGTAAACCGCCCACGTCAGCTTACTTCACAGAAGATACCAAAGCTGATTTTCTGATTAGGTTATGGTGCACTTCTCCGGATAATACCCATTCACATACCAAACACACTCAAGTGTGTTTGCTTTATATATTATTTAGATAAGCACGCGCGCAGTCAACGATAGATCGGCAAGGGACTTTTTAAAGACCTAATAAGGTAACTTAAGCGTTCATTCCTAGCATTTCTTACCATTACAGATACAAATTGCATTCCTAACTTTATTAGGGAGCCTTAAGTAAGATTGTCTTTGTAATTACAAATACTTACGTCAAGCTAAACGGATGATAATAGGCTTTCGGAAACAAAATTACCAAAGCAAGATGATCACTCTGTTGTGGCTTATTAAAATACCTAATTGGTTAGATCATATTATAACTCTACCTTCCCAAAGGCAGAGATTTAATTAATCTAAACAGTTCGAGGAATTTCCCTTTGATTTTAATGTTCTCATCATTAAATCGGAATTCTGTAGTGTTTATCACTAAATACATAAATCTTGGAATCAGTAAATATTTTAGTACTATTTCCTAACTCATCGTCAGCTAAATCCTAATAGGCCATGTTTAGTATGGAATAGCAGTTCATCATAAGGTAGGGATTATTTTGTAAGGTAGAATAATATAGCTTATTTGGGATGGGTACTTGGCTAGTTTCAATTTTGTGCAGTTGTAATGTTCATAATAAAATCCTACGTGCCTATCTGCTGTGCATGTTTTTATAACCCTTAGATAAATACTCACGTTGATATAACTGTTCTTAATAATAGCCCTTACAAAGCCAATGACTGAATTGATTCGAATGATATGGTATATTTCACATGATGGACATTCTACTGGCCATAAATAGGAGGTTGTTAAACTAGAATTGAAATCAATGATGCATACAAAATCTAAGAATCCGCAGTTCCATTCCTCTTCAAATCCTTTTGTGTACAGTCAATGACGCATAGAAAAATATGCAAGTTCTTTCTAGCTGGTCATTCTTAGATTACACTTATTTAGTCGTTATGCAATGTATATAGTGCCTAGCATTAGCAATCAATATCTCTAAGCCAATACTGGTATTTATTATATGTATTTTCAGTTAGATAATAATCCACATAGGCCTTACTAATACCAACCAGTGGCCGTCAATCTATATTTTTTTCATTGCAATCTTGGGGGAATTCAGGTTAGTGACCTGAATCTCGTTGATGTGGTAGGAATGGGCTTATAAGATAATTTATATGGGACGAACATTTATTTCATTTTTTCGTACCTATAACAAAAGGATTTCTGGAGGACCTTCTGTTGATTTGAAGACGATGATTCTTCTCAGCAATTTCTCCAACAACTTGTCTGGCCGCATTTTGAAAGTATTAAATAAGTAAAGCTGCTTCGTCTTGTCGATAAAATAAAATTCCTCCTTCATTGAAATCCACATCCGCAATAATCAAGCAAAGGCATAAAATATTTTATAGACAAAGTCATGGATATTATTTTGGCACGTTTCGATAGTACAAGTCCAAAATGCTACTACCCTACATTCCAAATTTTATACCTTATAATATTCTGACTACATCACATTCAACTTTCTGACTGTGTTAAAAACGTAGCTTATTGCCCTCTGCCAAAGGCCGTTTTCATCCGAGTCACTTATATATTGCCTATTCTCTATTGAATATCATGAATCGTCTTTAGCTAATAAATAACCAATCCATGTACATAATCATGTACTGTGTATCACTGAAAGTAACGACAACTTATCTCTTCCTTGCGTTTCTTATTCTTAGTTTATAGTCACAGATATACTTTAAATATTCTGGTACTGCCAAATTCTTTTTTAGTTTTCTATGCAGATGACTACGCAAGAAGCACATGGCTGTGATGATACATCAAAAAATACTACAGTATCTTCTAAATAGAATATGATGACCGTAAAGTAGTTTATAGGGTGATACAATACTTTTTATGCTCTAAGTACAGATGTGCATCAACTACATAAAGTAAATACATGTACACTTATATTCCATTATTAAAACCTACTATATTTTTTCTGTTTTTGTTAGATAATATTAGTTTAAGTAAGTATGTTTAGAAATTCATTACAAAGGGTAATCCAATTACAAACAAATTAGTTTTGGTATTATTCTTGAACTTGACTACAGAAAAATAGCTGATTTCCGGAAGAATTCAATTGTGCAGAATAATCAAGTAAACAGGCAATTTTTCGCGCCTATGGGTGCAAGTTGCTTAGTATGTATTAGTGAATATAAAAGTGCGATGGATGTCATCAATAAGTCGGAAATGATGTATTTACGCATGCAATGTTTTGTATTGACTGTAAAACAGTGATGGTTGTCTGGAATGAATTCATCTCTGGTTTGCAGTGAGTTTTCTCATAAAAACTTCGATAGGTACAATAGTTTGCGCTGTTAAGGCCGTAAAACGTGTGAAATGAAACTCTCTGAGAAAGTCCACATAATAACGAACCAAAACAAGTGAGAAATGGGATTTAGTCAACTCTTTCAAGTTTCTCCATAATAATAATAAAAAAGTGAGGAGCTATGTGAAAACAAGGCGAAGAGGGGGTGAAATTGCTAAAGTTTGGCAATCGGCACCGTCAAACAATATTAAATAATCGCATATTTCCAGCTAGTTGCTCTATTCCTCCTTCCAAATCTACTTAGCAATGACAATCAAGCACTACAGTTCGTATTTATATTGGTTTTGTAGGGTTGAGCCAGCAGAAGTGAAATCCAAAGGATGAGCTCTCCTTTTACAAGAACTGCGTTGACTTCCTATTTTACCTTGTCCGTTAGTGCCTCACACATCCCTATAACTCTCTAATGGGCATAAAAAGGCCTTTTTAATGGGTTTTCTCTAGAATTTGTTTTATTATTATTCTCATACGTAGTAATCTACACGTACCTACTACAGTAGCTACTTCTCTACATATAGTACTACATAGATAGGTAAGTCTATAGTAGTATAGGTTACAAAGAACGTAAATATTATCAATGTATTCAGAATTGTATTAATGTAACAGTGGTGAGGTAGTAGAATGTTGAGTCCCGTTAAAGTACGTGAGGCATGGAACATTATTCATTGTAGTCTAAGCGAGAGTAATAGTAAAGTTGTGGAGAGATAGTATATAATATGCTGATGGACTGGAAGAGAGACCCGCATCAATTGCAAATTATTGTGCTTCGGTGATTTTCCATCGGATGTGTAAATGAGGGCGAATTGTGTTTAGTCTTTGCTGAGTCTCATTATACTAATATGGCTTGTATAGTAACTCAGGCGCTGCTTATAAATAGGGCATAAATAAATGCTCAGGAGAGATATTTTGCCTTCCACATCCACAGCCACAAAGCACCTTCAGCGGACTATAATAGCAAGACCATAGTCAGGTAAGCCAAAATAAAGCTCACCACAACAGGAACAGAATGTCACAATATAAAATAACGGTTGTCTGAATAGTTACAATACTTTGCTGATCCCCTCTCGTCTATTTAGTTTAGTTTCATTTGGTATATGTCTAGAGATTGTTTAGCTCTATTTTCATCAGCTTAGTCCTGTTGGAGAAAGAAGCGGTCGGGTCCCTGGTCTGTTTTGGATTGGAATCTGAGTGAGTGCACTTGTGTCTCTGTATTCTTAGGGAAGGATATTCTTATGTTGCTTTGTATACATTTGGATTGTTAGTTGTACTTATTGTTAGCTTTATGGCAAATTGTAGCACTAACAACCTGTACCGACTGAACTGAACTGGAGTGCGTTCGTTGGTTCCTACTACATTGGAACAGAAAACAGAATTGCGACGTACTTCACTTTCTCTTTTGCTTTCTCCTCCTTTCACTCCCTGCAGAACGTTACATTGCATCACATCCTCTTCTATTATATGTAGACGTCGTTAGTGGTGTAATCTCCTCTCGACCGTTAACAGTCAACATCGCTAAGTATCAGCATCAACTACATCACATTACACTTTACTTCGCATGATACAATGCAGTTGCTCCCTGTATAATAATGCTGTAAAATCCAAAGGCACCCATCCTCCTCCACTACCAATAACTACACACACACTCTTTCCCTACCTACTACAATAACTAGAGCATTAGAACAACAACACTTTTTTGAGTACACATCTACTTGTTCCTACTCGCCTACTTCTATACTATACACACGGACGTTATAGCTTCGCTTATGACTCCTTTTACCCTTGTACTACCCACCTAGACGTGCTTTCCTACACTTAAACACAATGCTCGCGGCTTCATCTTATCCAATGGTCCTCCCGCATACTTCCATCATTCTCTATCACTCAACACTACAATCCCTGAATACCTAAACACATCGTCTGTTTAGACCCCATACTTGCTCTCCACAGAGTACCACTACACAGGTCAATTGCGAACAGGAGGATCCACACATCATTATTTATCCGAAAATATCCTGCGTTTCTAGAATACACTATGGGATTTTACTATGTGGTCGTAGTAGTGTGCGTAATGCATTTAGCAGTTGCAGCAGTTGGTACACAAGTTACATTATTGAATTTTTGCAGAAATGCTAATTAATGTGTTACTTTGACTGCACATGTGTTTTATAATAAATCCTGTTTTAATTACCAACGAAAACAATGTAGATCGTACTTAAATACTTTTGTTACTTCTACTATTTTGTTGGGGTATTTTAAAAATTTAATAGCATATAGGGAATAGGCCGAAAGTATGTTTCAATTTTTGCGAAATTGAATTTTATAGTTCGTGAGATTAGAACGTTTTTACTTAAGTAAGTCTAACAACAACTAACTTCTATGTAAATTCAATTCCATGCACTGAAATTCTCCTTACAGGCTCTAGCAGTATCATAACATACTGAAACGTGTTGTAAGGTGAAAATTTATTTAGAAAACATACACGCCATCCATGTGGGGAGATTCTAAAGTCCACGGTGAAAGTCTTGAAGGAAGTGCAGAGTGCTCTGGCGATGACTTTCACGGACGTTGGCTTATTTTGTTTTCTAAATTTTTGTGGTGATGACGGTTTGGGAATATTTTATCTTGCAGGAACAGTTTTACAATAGTGGTCGTATTGTCACAATGAAAGGAAACGTCGAAAAATATAAATTCATTCATTCACTTACTCAAGTATATTTAGCATGGCTGAAAGAGAATTTCAAATACTTAACAATGGTCATAGTTAATTTATATCTCTCTTCGGCATTTTTCTACTACAATTACTTTCGAAATGAATTGGCATTTCTATCGAACTACTCACTTAGTATGATAGTATGTTATAACCCAAACAAACGAGTTTTGTAAATGTTTTTGAGGGATTTTTCAACTTGAGTAAATAAGTGTGAGCTTGAAGAATTTAGAGTATACAATGGTAATTATTTTATGCTGCAAGAATTGTGATTAATTTAATATAAATACGCTCTGTAAGAGATTTCTTCCTGAATTATTTTTCCCAGAATAATATTTTTGTAGATCACCACATGGTTAAGCAATTTTTTTCCTATCATCATAATACACAGTAAAGTTGTCATATATCTTAAAAAATTAATTAATTATTACGTTTGAGAGGTAGGAACATGCTGATTTCTACATGGGGCTTGAATATGTAAGCATCAAGCACAAAAAATTTCAGCACTATATTTGTTTGCAGTCTCAACTTTTAAAAGGGCCGAACATTCTCCTTAATTCCGGATAATGTGGTTTATAAGTATTTGTATTATCGTAGTTCAAACAGTGAGACGTTAGTAAATTGCTACCACTAAGTATCCGTGTGTTAGTGAAACTTTGTATTAATATTATGTTGTTAGTAACCTTTTGTTCAAATACAATGAGAATGAATATTTCTTAAAATTATGAACGTCATAACATCATTATCTTGCAATAACTATTATGTATGTATCAGATCGATTTTTATTTACATACTATGTCAAAGTTTTAGTCGAGGAGGACAATAATTTCTGAGAATGAGTAGTGGAGTGATGTTCAATAAATAAGAGTTGGCATATAAAAGAGTAACGTTGTCTTGACTGGTTCTCTTGCGTTGTCATTTAACATTTAGAGGGAGTCAAAATGTCTTCCCTCATAGTTTCTGTATAATCCTGTCAATGGAAGTCTTGTCAAATTGAGCTGCGGGGAAATGATATCCTATGCTATTATTATTTTTGAGATCTAAGATCGGTTCAAATTGAAAAGTTCAACATACATAAGCTGTATATAAAAGAGCATTTAATGTGTGTCTGTATAGGACGTTTTATATCCGATCATGCCCTCACATCACATCATTTCACATCCTAGGAAGCCATTAGCCTTTCTTGAAGACAGCAGAAATTGTGACGTGACGACTTATAGGCTGACATATGGATCTTTCTTTGCTGAGTTGCAACTCCTCTAATCACTAATAGCTTTCCTCCACTACTTCTCCTTCCTACAGCTATAGACATGCCAGCTCTAGCTACTACATGTCATAAATACCATACTTAATATGGAGCAGCAAAATTTCGACGATGGAATATTGAATCATGAAACTCAATTTCATAATCCCTGCCAGCAAACTTCATGCTGAGTTTACTTGGCGAAATGCAGCGTGAAATTTACCAAATGAGACTTTCCAAAAGTTGTAAAATCCTAAACAAATAGTAAATAGAAGAGACATTTTTGTCTTATCTATCACAACTATGTCTCAAACTCGAACTACTCTGCAAACATGATGAACGAGCCAGTTGCTACACATACTCCAGAATTTTATTACTATTTTCTTCCGTTCAACTTACTTACTTGACATAAATCTGTAGATAGGGACCTGTATTTCTATCTAAAAAGTAATATTATAACTACCTATAGATATTTTTTGAAGCTTATTTCACCTGTTTACCAATGTAAATGAGACGGAAAATTATAGCTAACATTTAAATGTGTTTTTAACTCGTTGTTCTTAATACTACTTCATTTCTTAGTAGTCCTACGTATCAGAAATAAATTAAATACGATACGTGATTCTGATATGACAGTCCTAATGCAAAAATGTCATAGACTTGAATGTAAGTTTTGTCTATAATACTATTTTGCATTTGCATAAAAGTTATATACGTGTATTTAAGTGTCTAGTAGTGCAATCTTATTTGTGCACAGCCCACATGCATAACAGATACAAACCTGTTTAAATAAAGTCAATGAATTATTTTTTTTTGTAATTGAACACCCTATAGTATTCCTCGTATCAAACTGTGAAGTAAATGATCCCAGTCCATCGTAAGTGAGGTACATTTCAGTTTCATTAATAAAGACACGATTGTACAAATCACAAGAGTGAATTAAATTATCAAGCAAGGCTTAGTGATTTTGTTGCAGTAATGATTAATTTGTTTTATCTAAGTATATACTTGTGAATTTATCTGAACGGACAAAAAAGAAATGACCAAAAAGTTGATTTGACTTGGGTAATAGCAATATCGAACTGAGTTGTGTTTATTCATATGTATTTATCTATTTACGGCAGTTAAAATTTAACTGTCGTGATAACATTGATAAGGATTATCTACAAGTTGTGTAACATACGTATGATAGCAAGATTCGTCTAAACTAAATCTTGGTATGATAGGTTGTGTAAGGTTAATTATTTGTACGGCTTGTTTTGAGTGTATTCATCCATTCAAATCTTTACTGCCTTTAGGTTTTATCTGCTCAGTATACTTAGTACTTAATAGTACTCAAATTTCCTTATGCTGATGAAAGAAACATTCGCAATTAATTGTCAAATTACTGAAAGCTAATTATCTGTACATTGAGAAATTGAGATTCTCTTTGTTGGTGATGAATATTAACAAAATTTGTAGACTTAAAAATCAATACAAAAGGGTACCAAAAAAGTTGTTTCTAACAAAGAGTTGTGCTGTGCTGTGATGCATCAACTGTATATTGTAGTGACTATTGCACTCTGTAGCTGTAATGATAATGGATTGAAAAAGAACAAAAAATTAAGGGCCTGACCGGGAGTTGAACCCGGGACCTCTCGCACCCTAAGCGAAAATCATACCCCTAGACCACCAGGCCACGATGAAGATTGAGGGAAGAGTAACACGATATGAAATGCACCGCCACAAAAAGTGTGTTATGTACACATAGCACATCTTCATAGTGCATGTGTAAGCAAATGCCAGTTAACATGTGTTTGGTATCTTCTTCTATGTGCTCGGATGGTCTATTCTATGTACTGTGTGTAATGTGTAATTGTAAAGTGCATTTGCATCACCTCCCTATCACTTAACTTGCTTCTTTTTTACTTACTTTGCATGAAAAATCATAGTTAACAGACACTCAATGCAAGCCAAGTTACATAAACAGTATTCACTGATACTGTTACAGTGCCGGCCGGCGGCCTACACTGTTACATTATATTTAAATGGTTGTATTTTATATTTGTTATATTTATGGTGTAAGTCAAAAATCACTTTAACAGGAAAACATACACACCTATACTATACTTTATGTAACGCAGATAATATTATTGAATAAGTTAAGTAGCTACTTCATGTTTGTATGCGTGTAAAATGAATTAAATTAAAGTTTAGATTAAGTTGAATCGCGTTAAACATTCTATCGTGCACAAAGAGTTAATAAAGTTAATGGTATGTTGGTACACACACAATGAAGTATGAAGAATTACTAGATTTGATATTTCGTTTATTTAAAATGGAATTGTTTTACAGATCGTGAGAAAATGAACAGATTGTTAGAAGTTTAGTGCGTTTGCAAATAATGAAAAAGATTAACATTGATGTTAAGACATGTTAGTGCTATAACCATATAAATATTATTGTGTTAATTGTGATATGATCGCAGAAATCAGTCTGTGAATAGTCTTTATTTGCAGGTACTTTTTGCAGTGTGAATAGTTTAGAAGAGTTATATAATTATTGCTGTATTCATTAGCCTTCTTTCATCGATACATTTTCCTCGACCACTTCACATATAGTCATTGTCCTTAAAAATAAACTTAAAGCTAATATATAGTATTCCTACCATTTAAATACACTTTAATTTCAAAATAAAACTTTAGCTATGTTTAACAATGAAAGCGTTACTTGATAGCAGGATGATATCAGGTATGTAAATTGTAAATAACCCTGTAAACGTATTTATAGGTAAATATACACCCGAGGAATTAAAATTTAATAGTTAAAGCTTCAGCTCACAAGTCTACAGATACAACAGTCATGTTATTGCACATTTTAAATGTTTTTCTAAGTTGAAAGTTTTTTACAGTCGATTCTGAATGATTTGCGATTCTTTCTTAGAATTAGAATCATTTCTATATACTCAGTTGCTATCAATATTTTGGCAGTCCAAATAATTCAGGCTGAAAGTCCTCTAGACTTTTTAACAACAGAGTTGTCTCCTGCTTGCTAGAGTCCAAAGATGGATGTGGCACCCACACGACTTGCATCCCGGCTGCAAGACCAGCCATGACTCCAGCAGTTGCATCTTCAAATACTAAAACCTAAATACAGATAATGGTTCTCAAAAATCTGTCTCATTTATGTTTGGAAATAATTTAATAATTTTTGATTTACATTTTTCGGGCTTTCTGGTTGAACAGAAAAGCGACTTGATGCAACTTGATAAATATCCGGAGCCGGTTTTCCATTTTTGACTTCTTCGTCATCAGATCCAAGGACAATATGATGGAATGCTTTAAATGTCTCGGTTAGGTCTCGCGTTTTTCTCTCGAAATTTGACCTTTTACTACTTGTAGCAATAGCAATCGGAATGTTGTTCTTAGACAAATGTTTAATGAGTCTTTCAGCTCCTGGTAGAAATGTCACTCCATGAAAAACTTTTATGTACTCTTCCTCGATCTCCTCAATGTACTGATCCACATCTATGGGTAGGTTACAGATTTTTATGACAGCATCTGCCCCATCGCGTGCTAAGGAAGTATATAAATTAAAATATGCTTAAAGTACATCGGAAATTTTGGAAAGCTTATCAAATTACCACTACGTCCAATCGTATTGATTTTCGCTTCAAGTGAATAATGTGAACCGTATTTTTGGCACAAGGTTTCAATCGCTACTTCGTATTTTGTTTCAGTATCTGTAAGTAAATAAGAATATATAATTTATACAGTTTATTTGTAAGAATGCTTTTAAAAGCAACATACCTATTCTTTTGTTTAGGTATACATTATACAATTAAAGACCATAATTTTAACTGTGTACGGTGACGGTGTTAGCTGTAGTAATATTTAATGATAAAACGCCAAGTGATAAATTTTTCCTTTGCTATATAAATTGCAGTAGTAAAAATTAGATTGTTATAAAACTCTGAATAGAAAACAATTTGTCCATTTATCATTTCTTGTGTAGGTAGTATTTTGCCTTGAAATTGTAATTGTAAAATGTAGCTTAACATGAAAAGAAGAGAAATAGAAATGACACAATTATGTTTAGGTTAGAACTGTCTAAATAAGAATATACGCTTTTGTGTTGTAGTTTACCTAAGAGAAGTCCATCCATGTCGAAGATTACATGGGTGACCGGTTCAAATTTGGTAGTGCCCATTGTTACAGCTGACTGATTTTAAGATGAGAGATTTGGCGAGAGGACCGCAGTTTGTGTAAATTCTAATAAAAGGCAGTAGCTTTGGGTTGTATTTTAGCTCCTCTGTATTGACAAGTTTACTCTTAGTGTACACACAATGTCTGTGTATAGGAGTTTCCTTACCGTGAGATAGTAGTGTCTAGTATTTTGTGATGTGACTGAATGTGCACCTTCTATAAATCTTTCTCTTTTCTCCCAAATGGCAAATCAATGAGTGAAACAGAGCGAAGCCTATATACAACCACAATGTGTACTCTGAACTGAGTGAGTGAATGAATGACTGAGTTCTCTATCTAAATATAGCAGAATAAAATAGGGATGTATAGTTTCAAATTGACTTTGACTAAACTAAAAGGGAGTGAGTAAAGCAAAGAGCAGAAGCAGAGCATAAGCAAATATGCTACAGCTGCTCTCCTGGACTTCGCTCCGTATAGATAGAAGTAGATTACAATATATGTAATTATATAGATATATATTCCAAATGACAGTAATTCTCTTGTTGCAATGTAATGTAACCAAACGTAACCAGACGAGACAATTCCTTTGAGTATCTAGAGAGTTCTAGCATAATTACTTGTCTGTGATGCATATGTACTTACCATACATGGAATGCATACGTGGTATTATATTGCAAGGTTGCAAGTACAGTGACTTTATGTAAATACTTTCAATGACTAGAAATGATACGTGATGTAGTAGGGAGTGGGTTGCTTTGCATAATAGTGCCCACTACGTGTATATAGATATTTGCTTTTTCTGTCAGTTTCTGTTTGTGGCCAAAGGCAAGTTTACCCAGTGACATTAGCATTTACACCGAACTAGGAAAAGTGTTGTGAATTGTGCAAGGATACAATGTAGGGCAGGAGGATGAGTAAAATGAGTATTGAAGGGAATCCAAATGGAAGAGAGAGGGGAGCCAGGATCATCCTGATATAGATAGACGAGACCACTACAAATATACTGGTTTCCGTCAATTTCATGAATTGCATGAATATATTTGCACATGCTCTTCCTCCAAATGCTCCATGAAAATTCACATTCAGCTTACACAATAAAGCAATAAAACAATATTTACTCGACTAGATTGCTAATCTTGCCTTTATTAATCGTTCTTGTTCTTGTAGCTGCTTCGCTTTTCTGTTTGCACAACTTCCATTTGTCTTGCATCTAATTATTTATTTAGCTATGTTATTACTTACCACATTCAGCTTAGTGGTTCGTGGCAGACTCGAGCACTGGATTAGCTATTGCTATTCTGAGTACAATTCAGATATCAAATGAAATGTAGGCAGCTAAGATAAACATCCCTAAACCATTATTGCAAATCTGTAAGCAAATAAGCCTACTGTAGGAGGTGATACGCCAGAAATACCATTAAATTGCCAAATTACAACTGAGAAAAGTAATATGAATAATATAGATTCTACTACATCAAGAATTCATTAGGCGCTTGTTATTATTGCTTTGATAGCAACACGCATTTACTCCTTATCTCACTCAACTAACAATTGCTGCCTTAACGTCCGTTCTGTTCTGTAGGTATACCCACCTAACCATATTCAACACGTGCAATTAATTAACTTTATAATATTCTCACGTTTACAACTGCACAAGATATAGTAACAGTTAAAATCACATGAATAAAATCACAAATTCCTACTAAAAGGAATACACTATCTGATATCCTAGTACTTTCAGTTTCTTTAAATGGTTGAGTTGAAATATTAAAAGATGTGCAAAAAAGACAGATTAAAGATTGTTATCTACTTAATCCTTAATAAATAAATTATACTAATAAATATATCTGTACAACAATTCAAATCCAACGTATTTTATCATCAGTCCGGGTCCGATTGCAGCCGTGCTGTATAGAGGCTAGCCATTGTTACAATTTGAATTTTCAGGCTGAATTTATTATTTGAGCTCCAGTATCAAGTCCAAACATGAAGTAATATATAGCCATGTCTTATGGAGAAACCAAGATTTCCAGAATCATGTGTTAAGCAAGTTGACAGCTCATGACATCCCAGATGTGAATACATGATTATTTATGTTGCGATAACGGTAAAGATTAGAATTTAGGACACACACATTTAGTAATCGAGCGTTTAAGTAATCCCAATAGTTACTGATGATGATTGTATCACATGATGACGCTAGGAATCTATAATATGTTACCAAATCACGTGAAAATGTAAATATTAAACATATGTGCAATACACCAATTTGACAAAAATACCAACTTGTGGCATGCTGGTATGGTGGAGTGTATCTTCAATATTAATATAATATAAAAATATTTACAATTCCTAACATAAATTATGCGACGGCTGTGGGTATTATTTAAGTAAGCTTCTGTATGAAAACTAAAAGCTCAACATTGTAAAAAGTAAATAGATACAGCAAGCAACTGAGGCTGAAATTACTAATTTGAATGTATCTTCGGTAGAGTCGACAAATGGCACATTTTTCTGCGTAGCAATGTAGAAATAACTCAATTTCTGTACATAGGGATGACGAATGGCAAAATGCGAACGTTATGTAGATGTTTAGAAAGGAAGTGGAGCCAAGTAGAGTTCTCATTGAAATCAGTGAACGTAAATAAGTAGTTATAAATAGTAAGTGAACGCTATGGAAGAGGATTGTAGTATTCGTTTGGTTGCTTCTCCTTTTGTAGAAAATAATTTTTGCACATTACTCTTGAGAGAAGGGCATGTTGTACGAAGGAATCTGAGCCAACGGATGAGAAATCTTTGTGTAGTGCATGTAGATAGTACTTACGCACTGCATAATGTACACAATGATATGGATGATAATAGTAAGGTATAGGAATGTATATAGGTGCTGTATTTGATTTATGACTCTCATAATCCTAATCGGCCGGCAGATTTATGAGTGCATAATAGGAGGGAAGACATAATGAAAAGAAGAAGATGGAATGAAATAGAATACTATCTGTACAGATAGTCGCTTCGCTAGCGAGGAAATGAAGATACTCTTGTAGCTCCCGACACTTACATCACATTACAAATAGAATACACTACAATGGCTCTGCATTTCTTGCCAAATGAAATGAATTTAATGCATCTATCTTCCTGCCCCTCTCCTAGTTAGATATGCTTTCTCCCAGAAAAACGAAAAGAACACTCCAACCAGTCAACTGAGTCTGGGCTGCGATTAAACTAAAACTACGTACACTACTCACTCTGTAAGAATCGTTGAAAGCAAATAATTTATTCATGAATGCTAGAGTGAAAGGCATCAGTAGGTTATGTATATACATGATATATTGCTCCACTATACATATTTACTCATTTGCTTTTCTATGCAAACATATTATTAGAATTTGCATATGGGTGCAAATTTGGCAAGCTCTGTTAGTCTATTTGTAGTAGTTGTTGTGTCGTTGTGTCTACAATTGCTCTATTTTACGATAAGTCGTAGACTTTTAGCACTTTGCAAAATGTTACTCCAACACACAATAGAATTCCTCAATGCGCAGCTAGATATTTGTGATATGCACACAATAGACTAATAACTACGAAAAATGAATTTTCCTACGATCAATTTTATCAATTCCTAGCAGTCTGCTACCTTTGTGTTGAAAAAGACGAAGGAAATGAACAAAAAGCCTGTCTGCAGAATAAAGTGACAGAGAATTCATGAGTGGATTGTTTCTGTAACGGAGAAGTTTTGTACTCTTAAATTATTTACAATTCTTTAGAAGGAGGGTACACTTCCTGATTTCCTGTAAACACGTTTTGATGAATGTTTGTAGCGCATATGTTGCTTTTATGGAATAGCATTCTTATTATTCACTGAACCATGAAGCAAATAGTAGCTTTCACTTTTTAATGTTTCTTTGTTTAGGGACACCATTTAATAAAACACACTGCTCCCTATATATCGAACCCTACAGCTGTACTACAGAATATGCTGAACAAGCATATGTTTTCAGACTCTCATTTCGTAATGTAGAGAAAAGTGGAGACAAAGAGACAATAAATGCAAAATGTGATGGCGATAAAAGGAATATCGACTTTTTGGAGAAATATCTTAGGAGCTAAATCGATTCTAAGGAATTACATTAGCTATATATGTCTAGGTATTGTACTCATTCATTGTCACTAGATCTTGGGTAGAATAAGATAAAGAAATCTGCACATTGTGAACGTTTTAAAATTGGATTTTGTATTACATGTATCGATGTACTTTCTTTGTGCTTTTCACTGGATGTCCCAAAATACGGAGGTAAAAATAAAAGGCTTAACGAATCAGACAGAAGGAGCGATAAGACCATAATAGAATATGACAATACGTAGTCGTTGTCGTTGTACAGGGTTCTCCCTTGTATAAATCTTATATAAATCTTGGACGTTTGTCTTGGTACGACAGGACAGGACTTTTAAACGTGCTGCTTTTTGGCTTCTGACTTGAACCTTTCCATTGGCCATTGTATCATATCCACCAATTTCTGGAGCTAAGTCAAGGTATCATCTAAATGGAGGTGCTTCCTTAGAAATCCCCTGGGAAGAAAGGTTGTATAGGAAGAATGATATTATTGCTTGGACAGTATAAAATGAAATAATGAAAACTAGTCAATCGTTTTTATTTTGGTAATGGTACTGGTAGTTGGTACTTACTAACAATAAGTTTCACACTGTTACATTATAATCGTTATTGGCATTGGCTAAAGGTATCATTGTTATCAGTAGTTTGTTATTTGTTTAAGAGTATTTTTGTTCATTCATGCGTTCCTGCTGTCACGAATGAACCATAGAAAATCTATGAAAAGATAGAAAAGAAAGTGTAACAGGAAGGAGGGCAGTCGTGGCTTCGAATTGAAGTCGAGGGTCACTTTCGGAAAAGCGTTTTTCTCAAGTAAGTAGATTATGTAGTAGTATTTATAGGTCTCTAGTACAGGAAGTTAAACCTTAAGTTCCTCTGACATTCCCGAAGAAGAGTAATTCGAGCTTTTCTTGAGTGAGGACTTAAGAGTTTGTTGAGATGCCGGTGATACTGCGTTGGCATTCATATTAGAATTTGTATTTGATCCTCCGGCACTATTAACCGGAGGATTTACAGAGCCACTACCTCCTGTAAATGTATCTGGACTAAACTTAACAGTCGGAGTGCTTCTTTTCGGAGGTCTTGGTAAAGTCTTCGATTGTCCACTCGTCGCCCCACTAGCACCACACTCCAGTTCAAATTGTATCACATTGGAAGATGGACCAGAGGCACCAGTCCCACTACCACTACTGCTCCTTCCAAAATTCCCACTGGCAGCTGCAGCCAGTAAAAGTTGTTCTTTCATATTTAAACTGGGTCTCCGAGGAGCTTTCGAACCACTGCCTTGAATAAAATCCGGAGAATTGTTCTGCCGGTAATTGAGCATCATTGCAGCAGCCAGAATTGCATCCGGCATAGACATTTCAAAACTTTGTAAAGCTCGTTGCCTTTTGTTGGAAGGGAGTGTTGAGCTTCGTTGTGGATTTGTTGGCATTCGGTTAGCACCGCTTCCGGCACCCGCACTGCTCCCACTACAATGTTCTCCTCCCCCTCCAGCCCCACCCCCAGACATAATCACATTCTGCTGTTGTTGTTGCTGCTGACCTACTGCCAATGGCAAATCTCCGCAAATATTTGGCATGGATGGAATCATTGACATCGGGACATTTGAATTTGGCATTAAATGACCTAAGGAACCTGTTCCAGGAGGAAGCACCATGTTCATCAATTGTCCGTTCTCCTTCAGAGGAGCCATTGACACTAATCTCCCACCTGATCGAATCGGAGTCGTCGGCGCTGACGAAGTCTGCTGGATATTCACTAATTGCTGTCCGCCCGCTCCTCCTAACCCACCACACTCTAAGCTCTGTAATTGTTGCTGTTGTTGTTGCTGGGATTGCTGACCTCGCCGCTTATCCCTTTGATAGTAAAATGCAGCAAATATCAGAATATTCAGGATAAGGAGAGAACACCCTACTGCGATTGTCACTGATAGAGCAGTAGAGTAGATTTGAAAACCGTCTGTCTCATGATGATGATGGTTGTGATGATGATGAGGAGGACCGTGGCCCAGGAGAGGTCCGGAAACATCCCCTACTCACACATAAATAACAATATCAATAAATTCCAACTAAGTCATTACCATCAATGAAAGTTTTCAATTACTATCTTCATAAGTATTTAATATTTGCATGAAAATATGCTTTGGGGGATTAATGAAACTTTTATTCGCCATCTATACACAACCTGATTTTCTATGATGAAAAATCATAGAATATTTTTCGTATGTGTATGGTTACGATTGAACTGCTATTTACTAATGAGCTGTAACTGTAAGGATGCGATGTTACGAAACGCTGCTACACATTGGCATTCAAAAGGAATCCAACAAATAAAAATGATGAATATGCAAAATAGCATATGTTCTATGGTATTAAAGGGTATTTACATGCCCACAACTGCGTAGAAAGGTTTGTATTGCTGTTTTAATGGGTGAGTTAATTGGTATGGAATAATAATAGTTTGCATAGACGATATGAGGGTACCTTCAGTGTTGTAGTATGGGTTTTGTTCCCAAAGTGGTGGACCGACGAGTTGAATGGTAGGCGGATGTGGAGTCGTAGAATTATGAATGGTGCCACTTCCCTCAGAAGAAACGGGATAGGAGGACTGACCGGAAATGGAGTTATTATGACTAGTGTTGAGAGTGCCGGGACGATTGGAGGCGGCCAGGGCCGCAAAGCCATTTCTCATGAGCTCCGGCACCAAATGCAGCCAGAAAGAGAGTTTATGGGCTCGGTAATGGCTCCTAACGCGCGGCTTCGCATCTGCAAAGAGTTGTTCCCACAGTCATCATCATGTAAATATCATGTAAATGCCTTTTCACTCCTCTTCTTTATTCGAGACCACATGAGAGGACCCTCGCCAAAGGAAACCAAACGGGCACATCTTCCACAGTCGAAGTGACTGGAAATCTCCAGCTCTGCCGAGTCAAACCAACCACTTCTCTAATTCTCATCCACCTTCCATTATCTCTTTCAAAAACGACTAGAAAATTCCCATAGACTCTCAAAGTATCTACTTCCCTCGACACTGTGACAACAGTCACTGTCTCCAAAAGCACATTCCAAAACACGGCAGGCCATTAAAACCATTGTTTGTCATTCGAGAAACATCCTATGTTTACAGTACCATTAAAAAATCAAGTCCTTCTCTTCTACAATAAACTAGACTACCTCCACCAAGCAAACTATCCTTTCAACTCCCTCTCCATGTTATCTTGTCAGTATAAATATTTACACTATGGCTTCTCCAACATCAGACGAGAGATGCTTAACCAAATAATATAAGTTCTTATTGTCACGAGAAATTACTTATTATTAGCTACTTTGGTAGGTAGCTAAGGAAAGAGAAAGTTACTCCGTATATATCTTTTGGTTCTTGGATTTTCCTTTAAATTACAAATGAGAAGTATATTTAGTAGTAAAGGAGTGACGTTTCTTTGAAAGACTCGAGAAATTATAGGAAATCCAAACAAGGAAAAAAAACATGGTATTAGGTAGGAAATAGTATTTTTTCAATAAGATACGTGACAATTTGAAATTGCTAATAAGTATAGTATGTAAGAAAACAGAAGGGTAGGATATTATATTTGTTTCTGTTCTTGGAAAAGATAAAAGAAGTAGATTTGATGTGGAAATAAGTGGATCTTGTGGCTTCCACTCTGACTTATTATTATTATGAAATTCTATTGAACTGATGTGAGATATTATACAAGATATTTTTGTGGTTTTACGGATCACTCGGCGTGCGTCTTCGGTTTGAGTCGTTGGGTTTACTTTCACTTGGCGATTGGGTTGTTTGGAAATAGAAGATATAGAAAAATGGATGGGATGAATTCTGGTTTGGTTTGGGTAGGTAGGTTGACTGGTAGGGATGGGTAATGTAATGTAATAATTGTTAACCTATGGTGAGATATTTTTTGAAGAGGGTATCATACGAAGGCCACTCTATCAATTTAGGCTTAGCGTTGTTAGCATTGGCTCCTGCTGACTTATCCGGCAAAGGAAATCGATTGCCTCCTGGGTTCCCATGCAATCCTGATCCGACTGCCTCTGGAGCTCCCTCAGGATTTTCCGTGTTGGGATTTCTGCACGCAAGGAGAATTTAATATGATGAAACTCACACTTTTCTTTCCTGTTCTATTTCCTGGCTTTTTCACTTTTGCCCTCACTCTCACACACACTTACTACTAGTAGTCACATACACAATACATTATTCTTTACAAGGCAACTTCCAACTCTTCTGTTGTTGCACCTATCTACAATTACACTCTATACCTACTTAGACATTATATATAGCAACTTAGATATTATGCACGCTTTCTCCATTATACTTACAGCCCCCATTACACTCGCCTACAGTCAACCTCAAACATCAAATTGAAGCTAACTAAATTCCCCACATGACCCACTCTCCTTTCCTACCATCTGAATACTCTGATTTCCCTCCTCCAAAAAGATCCCAATAGGAATTTCGTCATAAAACACCATAAGCTCCTCAGCTCTTATTTCTATATTGATTTATATCTTACGTCTCAAATCATAATTTCAAACATTTATCAAACAAAATTGCTAATAACCACTCACACAGCTCATGCTACAATACAATATAGTTAATTCTCCTATGCCCTATACAAGAACCACCCTCATATATTACCCAGTCTTAAGTAGATCTAATAGAAGCTATTAACGGACTTTACCAGATGCTACTGCTACACGAAAGTGTGATAGCCACTATTACTGGAATTAGGACATTTCACACTTCCACATGATAAGATTTTCATTTTCTAACTTTTTATAAACTCCACGTGCTAATAGCATTTTAAACTTCTTTCGTATCATTTCTAAATGTATCATAATTTTTTTCTTCACCACAGCAATTGTTAGTACTTTGCACTATGCACTACTTTACTATATTATATTGCAGTTCGTTTGTACATTTGAGAGTAAATTGACTAGTCAATTTGTGCATCCAATTTTTGCCAGCTAAAAGTTTATTGTGGTTTGAAAAAAGCTGACTATACATCTGCTGAAGTTTTCAAAACTGCAAGAATTGTACTAAACCGTAAAAAAATTGACAGACAAACTGGCCAGTCAATTTATACACTCCCAAAATGTAGTGCTTGACTAGAACATGTACTTTCCATTTGAGCTTGTGGAGGATTGTTAGATAAATATAATTAGTTTGTCGTTATAAATTGGGTTAGTACTTTAAACTTTTTGATTTGATTAGTAAAGGGCAGAAGGCACTTTGTTTTAGGGATTGTCTTGTTAGTCGGTAAATTGAGTGGGCAAGGCAAAGTAGCCAGTTGGTAAATGGTGTGCACACAATAAAGATTAGAGGAGGATGGTAGATTATTTAGGTCCTGTGATCATGGTAAGTAGTTAGGTAGGCACGTTGTAATTTAATTATTCATTGGGACATTGACGTATAGTGAGTGAGTTGAGTGTGAGAGTCAGAGAGGCGTTCTGGTATTTGGAGGCACTTAAGTGGAGTTAATTAGTTGGACTGACTGACTTACCCGGAGCGGACAAAGTTGGCCCATAGGTGTACAAGTGTTTGGGACAGCTGTACCTCATTCCTTGTGAAATTTCCAGCAAAGAATCCTAATTTAATTTCTGCAGCCGCAAACCCGCCCATATTTCCATCAGCCGTCGAAGACCATTCTGATTGAGACTCATGAAGACTGATAGTCTGCTCACTGTTTATCCCAGACAAATACATTGGGACGCCTAAGATGTAGTCAAGGTCTTCTCCTGGTACTGCACCTAGTCGCTGGTAATCCGCAAAGAAAGAAAGAAAGCAAACTATTTTATACAAAGTCATAATCCTCTTAAAGCTTACGCTGAACGTTAGTTCTCTCCTTATCTCTATTCTTAGTACTTACTTACCTATCTTTCCCGACAATCTCCCATGTACCAGCTACTTAGTTCCTACTTTCTCTATTTAATAGATCACATTTCTTCTACTAACATCGTTTTGGCTGAGCGTTTCATTTCAACTCAAGTCAAGCCATAATTGCCTATCTACCAGAAATCTTTATCAACTTTCCAGAAGAATACATATACCTCAACCTTAATCGTATATGTGAATATATAGTTAGGACTTTTCTTTAGTATCACTCATTGTCAGTATTTGTATCACTACTAAAGTTTCCGCACCGCTAAACCCATTTTCTACTCAAGAAATGCCGAATTTCTTTCTGCCAAGAGAACTCCTCTATGGCCAGAGGCTTTGATGGTGATCGTGCAATTGTATTTCTGAAACATCAAACATTCATGATTAAACTACAATGCTTAACTCTTACGTATAAGTTAACATTGTATCTTTTCTCAAGTTACACATTCTACTTTTCTTTAATTGCCTTTGGGATCCAATAATACAACAAAGGTTTCAGATCGACTTTATGTTCCTAGAACTTCTTTACAATAATTACAATACTAGAAAATACTAGAGCGGAACCAGAGTAGGTATAAACGACTCACTGTGTAACTAAACTACCTATACAATAAGTAGGCAATGATTGAATTCAATGTACTGAATCCTATCAAACCCCCTATTGTGTTCTTAGGTCAAATTCTCCGTACACTGGCCAACTAAACATAATTGACAACAAAGGAAAGGATTAATTTTCATGCCAGTTACCTGTGCGTAGTCGCTCACTTTCGATTGGTACTCAAACACGTAGAAATAAGTACGGCTATTCGATTGAGAATGGATATCTGCCACTTTCACCAGCGGGGACACAACCTGAAATTTTTAAATCAACTCATATCACCAAAAGTATCACATTTATTCCTTCTCGGACAAACAAATTACATATTTACCTACTCCTTATAGTCAGGAAACCATATTATTATTTGGCCTGGTTTAATAGGGGCTTTACTCTTATAATTGGTATATAGGTACTTAAAGCAGTTTTATTGCATGTGTACTCTGGGTGGCTCCATAGAGTAGATAATATTACGGTGTATATAGGTAGGTAACGATCATTTCCTGTACACGACGATAAAGAATATAGCAAGGCCTTGCCGTACTCCTATTATGTACTAATATGTACTCCTTTTTTGCAGTTTGCTTTCCAGTCCGGTAATAACGGACTGCGGACTAATACCCTACATTAGCCATAATGCAAATTACATTACTTTCCCGTCATTTACTGTGGCAATGGCTTGTTAAGGAATTGAGGATGGCGAGTGTTAGTGCCATGAGCAAGCCTTTTACGATCCTACAATCCTTTCCACACAGATATCTGGCAATACATTCATATAACTTAGTACTTTCTACACATTATTCTACGTGTACAGTACAATAATAGTTCATGGCTAAACGTACATTATACGACATAGCTACAACGACCAATTGCAAACTATGATAGTACTACCATGTACTTGATTATTATTATCATGTTAAACCTGAGCTAACTCCCAAAATTCAAGAAACTTGGGCATTTAATATTTAAGCTTTAGGATATTATGTTTTACTTATGACAAGTTATATTACGGATGATGATAGCTTGATTGGAACGAAAGGAAGATCCTGCTGGACAACAATGTAAATTGATGATTAATTTAATATTTCCAATATACACAATACTATTCAATACTACTCAATTACTAATATTATGCTAGGTATCAGGTTGAAAAATATTTTAAGTAGCAGTTATGATTTTAACGCTGGTGAGAATAATAATCAATAATAATAATAATTTTATTGATACTGTTTTACAGGTTTACAGGCTGTTTAGGTATAGAATTCGGTAGTAATGTAGCAACTTCGGAAATGGAAACTCGGCACTACTCCACAGATGAAACATTTATTAGATGTTATGGATGCAGTTAATTTTTGTACTAATGAATCTTTGAAAGTTTAAGTGGAGAAGACATTAGTTTAATTGAGCAATTGAAAACTGTGTCTTAATGTAGGCAGTTTTATACAAGTTGGTCTAGTTTGCTAAAACCTAAAAATAGAAACACCTATTTTAATATTGCACTGTATAATTTGGAAAAGAGGCTTGTATAAATTAGCATAGATTACAGGAGTTGAGTTTCTTATCTTTTACCTTAGCACTAGAAACAGTTATAAATGTATAACTAATGTTTGCCGTAGCTACTCAGTGAGTGGTGTTTGGACCTACATAGTATTGTAAATGTCACTCGAGACATTTTCACTTAGCAGATTTTATTTTATAGTAAATTATGATCTGTAGAGGAGATTTGATGTCAAGAGGAGTTGAAGAGTTTCTTGGGTTAGTTCCCTCACGAAAGCTGAGCAGTGATAGTTAGTAAATATTTGTAGACGGTAGCTTATCTTTAGATTAGCATAATGATTTCCGCAATGCGGTTGGATTGCATTTGCAGACAAGGAGAAACGCATGTAGTTAGTTGGTGTGTATTTCTCCAGATAATAACTAGAAAGCTAGTTATTAGCCAGATTCACAATATGGTAGTGTAGTGAGTGAGTGTGTGTATAGTTGTATGGCATACGTCGTGGAGATGAAAAAAATGAGTGAGTGAAGCAAGTTTTTCCTCAATATCCACAAACAGACAAGACAATCTCTTTTACTCATGGTTTTCCGTTTGCTGGTAGTAATGTAATGTAAAGATAGGAAAGGGGAAAGACGAAGAGGGAGCTAATGGATAAAAAATCTTGGAGCCTGTGACTCTACACTACTTAAGATTAGTCACTTACTTACTAGTGTAGTAGGAGCAGTAGTAGTGTCTGTTATCTTCCGTATTAACTTTGCTATTTGGCCAACCATGCAGTAGCACTACCTCTGACAGTATGAAATGAGTAACTAGTAGGGACTATAAAAGCATAAATATACGTACACCACACACACTCATGAGGATAAAAACCGTCACAATCTCAATCAAGTCGAGTGGAATGAGTGAGTCTCAAGTCAGCTCCAAGTCATCAAGTGGAAGATGTGATTGAGATTTTCAGATACGGCAAAAAGTTATTTTCCTCTTATAACTATATCCTATACAATTACAACCTCCACTTTCTCCCACCCACAATTTATAGAACTAACACTAAAAATATCTGGATTTCAACTTTCTAAATACCCAAACTTGGTCTTTTCTTCGATTAACTAAAAGGAAATTCATAAAGCAAGTCAGTATTACATTCATGTGATTTCTTCGCTCGATTTATTTTTTTCACCCGCAATAAGGAAACCTAAAATCTGAACGTGACGTGGCTCAAAGAAACTGACTGGCCCTACTAGTGGTCAATACTGTTTAGTCTTCGCTTCTGGTTTGTCCAGATTGGAATTGGAAGGAGGGGAACTTCTTTCACATCTATATACCTATTATGTCTTAAGATCTCCTCCATCTAATACCTATCTCTGGAGGTATGCATGAAAAGGATACACTGCTTATATACTAGTACTCATATATCTATATATTATTATATAGACACACAGAAAAGGGTGTATCGTGTGTGAGTATAGGAGTGGCGTAGGTAAAAGTAATTTACTCACTTGAGCATCTGCCAGAGCATCTAATGTTTCATCTCGGACACTTATGGGGTGCTGGACGGGTCGTTCCCAATCCGTGTACTCGTGAATAGCTGCTGCCAGTATTTCACTTCTATGGACGCTGCACATATAAGTAATCCACACACATCATAAACCAAATATACGAAAGCCAGCCATGTCACTTTATTACATTACGTTACAATTTCCTTTCAGACTTAATTTAACATTGTGTGCACCCACAAACTATTAGCTCTAAATGCCTTTCTCTCATTTTCTCCTATCTTATTAACTACCTGTGATTATCATCATTACATTTTACCAAACCCTAATTAAAACGTACCCTTTTAATTACTACACCAAGTAGCTCTACACCTTGAATTACCAACCATTACATCTCATCCCTTTTATTTATTTGTCAGCTAATGTAATTACGTAATTAATTTGTAAATTACATGTACACACTAAACATTACTTTTTTTATAATGTCCCAGTTAGGCTTGTGGAATGCGTCATTAAGTAAATTAATCCTTTGTTACGTATTGATTCTAATATTCTACTATATACAGGTTTAGTGAATAAAGCTTCATGTTATAATATCACGGCATAAATAAAAGTATTTACAGTTTCATTACGTTGAAGTAACTCAACAACAGAATGTTTTGATGTTTTAAGTCTAGTTTCTTCACTTTAATAAAAAATGCAGTTGCAAGTAATACAATAACCCAAACTACATAAAAACGAAATAAACAAAAAGATACTTAACAGCAGCTATCCGGTAGTATTTTTTGCTGTCGGTAATGGATTGCTCTAAATATATTATGAGTAAGAGTGTTCTTAATATTCCGTCAATGTTTCTTTACCTATAAAATCCGTCGATAAATTGTTTGAGCAATTCTCTTCGTCGTTCAGTCTCTAGTCCATAAACTGCGTCCTGATCAGTCAGAAAAGGTAGGAATTCTTGTTTGGCCACACCGAAGAGAAGGGGATAATGAGATAGTCGATCTCGAAGAATATTTTCGCGAATTCCGCTTTCTATTACAATACCGTCATCGCTTGGTCCAAAGTAGTTCCATATCTTATTGTCAAAAACCACAAACACATGTAAAACTTAATTTTCAAAAATGATCGAAAGTGGATGGGAATCCAATAAATATAATGTTAAAAATAAATAATTTTTAAGATTAAGAAATGACGCCATTAATATTATAAAAGTTTGCGGTAATTATATCCATCGAATTTATAATACAGATGTTTAATCTTCGAATGTCCCAATGTTAGTGGTATAGATATGATATACGAACCATGACAAATGGAAGGAATGGCATTCGGTATAAAAAAAGGATTGATGAGTGTACATAGCTTATTGGCAAAACAAATCTTGTAGTGGAGAGGGAGCAATGGAATGATCTTGTTACAGAGTTTTCCAGTTTGACATTTGAAAAACTGTGAAGAAATTCGTGGAGTGAATTGAGGACATTGTTTCATATATAAAGGAAAGAACAAGTGGAGTGAGTGAGAGTGACACACTTTCTTTTCGCTATGATTTCTAAGTTTAAACAAAAGATATGGTGGTTGGGATAGTATATGTGTAAATATATAAGTTACCTCTGAGTGTAGGAAATACTGTAGAGGAACCTGTCGGAGACAGTGGAGCATGTTGGAAGGGGGCTCCATAGGGCACTTGACTCTCGAGGCGAAACTCTTGGCCAAGTCCTTGCCGTTTGACAAACCGGCAGCAAGGGGTGACAGGGCTGATCCCGACATGAGAATCACTCGATGAAATAATTCTGATCCACATTCGCATTCCAGTAGAGTCACGGTCGGAAGACGGAGCAGAGCCAAGAGAAGATGAGAGCAAACGAAACCACATGATGACACGTACGGAGACATACACCCAGCAAAGTCATCCATCCGGGTCATGCAACCAATTCCGTAGAATTCAATCCAATTCCATTGCAAAGTCGGGAGAAAAGTTGTGTGTACACATACGTATGTACATTTTCCGTATGGGAGAGAATGCCCGGAGCATCGGAGCAATTGCCATGGAAGAGCAGAGAACATCGCCCCAGAACAAACCCAAGATTATCCAGAAAAGAAAAATGGATGGAATTATTGGTAATACCATTTGATTTTCTCATGTCGTTCTAAATATCTACGCGTTCGTGTGTACTTTCAGTTACATTACGTGATCCTATCAAACAAATTCTACCCACCACTATTTCCTTTAACCTCACTCTCCTCCACTCTTCAACATTGTATAGCTAATATTTTCACAATCAAATCTTTCGATTTATGTACAAGATACAATAGTAGAACTAAGGATTTTGTGCGTCATACTACTTTCCTGACTATTAATTCTTATTTTCAACCTACTGTAAAATCTATGCTGAATTGACGTGATTTTATGATATAGGGTACGGATATTTCTCATAGTATACAGATAGCATTCATCCTCTTCCTTTAACAATATATATATGCCAATTTCATCCGAAGTAGAATTGATTTTCTATTTTTGACCTCCTCTCTTCATTTATAAAGCCACGTAGGTAGATATTGCAACAGCACATAATTTTTACCTTTTCGGCCATCACAGTTTTGCCCATCTTGCAGACAGGTTTATAAACTTCTTATATAAATAATCCTGTCTTGTGTAACAGATGTAAAAATAAACTCAAAGCTCTAGGAATCGTTCATACAACTTTGTCAAACAAGAGTCGTGACGTCGTGAGTGTGTTTGTCCGATAAATATTTCTAACCTTCCTTAACTCACATATGGTTGTGATACATTAACCAATATGGTATATAAGCAGTGAATCAATCTTTAGTATGAGGATGGCTACTATGTATTTAATGAACAGATGACCTATAAAACTGAACATCTAAGTTTCGAAAACTCGTATTAGGGAACCATTATTTTTTAATTAAAGACAAAGAATTACGACCAGTCTCTATTGCAGTAAATGTACTTGGCAATGTAGTGCAATTCTTAGTTAAAGAGCCCTTATCCATTAGTACATTTGATGATGTAAAAATAGTAGAACATAGGCAGTAAATTGCCCAAGATATAATTGGTAATTATAGTTATTGTCGTAAATAATGTGAGGGCTAACGTTGTTATGCTGGTAGGGTAAGTCATAGTTAATGAATGGTAGAAAGAAGCTATAAAAATCTGCAAAAATTCCCATCAAAAGCAAAGAGAGGAGTTAAATCAAATGAAGCTCTTAACTCATTTTGATACTTAGAGCGCAGATCAGGCCAGGCCACAGTATACTATGGAGAAGACCACAAGCTAAGCAAGCAAGGACAAGTTGGTTATACTATACTACTTAGGAAAACTCGATTTACTATTGGATTGTGCATTCTCTAGTAGGCAGAATAAAACATTGCATAGAACTTAGGTAGGATTTTGTGAGAGAGAGGAAGCAATTGCAAACAGAAGTCTGATGAGAAAGCATGAGTGCCAATGACACTGAACATTAATTACCCTAAGCTCCAACCACAGCCAGTTTGCTAATACGTATTACCGTTTTTAAGCGGAAGAGAAGGATTTGAGTAAAAGTTTCTTAGATTTTTCTCATTGGTTTTCTTTGCTTCGTCCTGGGACCAAGGAGAAAGGATACGTAAGAAAGTGCATAGTCTTGAAGTATCTCTAAATAGTTTATGTGTGTTGGTATCTACAGAAGCGGAGTTGGTAAAATTAGGAGTATTTTCCATTGTAAGTGTTTCCGCTCTCATTGCTGTAGAAATTGATCGGAGGAAATAGGGAGTTGGGCTGTAATAACAGTAAGGTTTAAATGGTTTAGAAAGCAGAAGGTGTTTCATCAATGTAGGTACTGTCTGATAGGAAACATTAATATGTAGTATTGAGAAGTGGTAGTCAGACCAAATCGGAAGTAGACCATAGACCACTATTATTACTGACATAGCTATACTCTTATTAGAATAAAGTATTGAATTTGCTACTTTTGCTCAGACAGAGATAGTAGGTAGGTAAGTGTGTAGTAAACAGAAGTTACCTCCAGGTCGTATGTAATATGTAGTATCTGTAGTATAAGTATAGACAGTAGTAGTAAGTAGTTCGGCATTTCCGTATAAAGACTAAAGAAAAATGGTGAGATTGGATCCGGGCTCTTAATTTCCCTCCTATAGAAGATTTAGTGACAGGGTGGGCTTGTCGGTGAGCGCAGCAGGAAACTCTTTCCTTTTACTTTTTCTTCTTTCTTCGAAAGGATCAAGTGCAATCTTTTCTTTAAGGAGTTTTTTCTATCACTACACTCCTCGTACTCAACTGAAGCGACCACACTTTCCAGACGAGTCAACTGCCTCAACAACTAAACAACTCTATTCCATATAAAGAGAGAGTCATCGCTGAATCTTCTACTAAATACGTTCGTATTATTTATACTTTTATATGTATTGTGTGTAAGACGAGGGCTGAGAAACTTTGTACTTTGTAAACCACACATAAGTATAGAGGTTTTCTGTGCAGATTTTATATTTGAACAAAAGCAGTTGCTTTCCTTTGCTCTGCTCTGGTGGTTTGCCAAAGAGCCAACGGAAACTTGGACAAATACAAGTACTATGTACGTTAGCAAACGACACAACAAATGAGTAAACTATTGAGTTAAATGAGAAACTGTTTGTACTTTTGTGTTGGGGTGATGGAGGAGCTAGAGCTTGCATCTCGCTCAGAGTTCGTTGCTTTAGTCATCCCACTTCTATATCTAACTTAACTAGGCTACTTATTCCCAATCAACCTCCAGCCTCCAACTATGCGGGCCCACCCCATCCATTCAACTTCTTTAAATATATCTTTTCATCCGCCATTCATTCCCAGCTAGGCTCAACTGTCATTTTTTTCTTTCTCTTCCAACTTTCTTTGCACAATTTTTCCCTGCAATCAATAACACTAATTTGTCTTGTCAGAGTCTATCTTGGAAAATGTCATTTTCGCGTAAATTAAATTTAAATTTAATATTATGTTGCCCATCTCTGAGGATTAGTATTAGTAGTACGTAGTACTATACGTGAGAGAGTGGCTCTTTTTTAGCACATAAATAGGGCAAAAGCGATTCTCTGGAAATGGAAGTCGGTCTCGTGATTTACTTTCTTTGGTTCATGTAAGTGTATAGGTATATAGAGTTTTCTATAGAAATTTACTACCTACTTGTCTGTAGATTAGAGTGATGTCTAGGTACCTCTGGAACTACTGCATTTACTATCTCTGCTAAGGTTAGTTGTTAGTTATCGTACATGTTTTATTTTGTTTTATCTTTCTCGTTCACTTACTAAACGGCTTACCTCCATGTAGTATATAGTTGGACAGAGAAAGCACTCTCTGTCGTGTGTATTACGTCTAACATAGTATGACTTAAAGTAGTATGGTATTGAATGTATTTCTCGTGTGCTATGTACCCACTTACGTCCTCCACTCTATCACTCTCAGCCAAGAAATAATGGAATGAAAGGGAAAAATGCAACTTTCTTTACAGAATAATCCAGAGCATTCATGGAATTACCCAGAGATTTATCTGTGCGTACAGACTTTCATCGAAAACAATATTTTTCCCCATCACAGTCAGCATCAGCTAGTACAGAGCTAAATCTTTTGCATGCAAAATACAGAGTCAGACACTATAGAATAGTACAGCACTACTTAGGATTCAAAAAGCCAGAATCTCACAACCCAGAACTTTCTTCTCTACTAAACAGATGAATGTAATTGAAGTAAAGTTGTAAACTGAACCCTTATAGGCTGAGAGTGGATACAAAACTCAAAACAAGGAGCCATACAGCATGCTTAGAGAATGAGCAAGTGAAATAACAAAAAGCTTCCTCACTTTCTCTTTACTTTCTCCGAGCTAAGGAGAAAGTAAAGGAAGTGGAGGAAATAAAAATCTCGTTTATATTCACAGTGGCGAATATAAAAACAAAGCTGCACTCTATTTGGCTTATTGTTTAGAGGTTTAGTCGTAGCTTAGCGTTAACTTTAGCCTCTACTTTCAACCATCTATCGTATCTACACTTGTATTACTCTTTACATTTACCTACTAGCGAGGAATAATAATGTAAGTATTTAGTACCTATAGGTTTGGTAAATAAATACAATAAAACCCACCTATCGTCTTTAGAATGTATACAAATACGAAACAAAAATATGTGTGCCTACTTAAATATGTACTTATGTGTACGTATGTAGTTTATAGTGGAGAAACCACTAGCCAGCTCAACGAACCTTCGCCAAAGTTAAAGTTGAAATAGAGGAAAGCCAAGTGGAATTCTAAATTCTAATGGCAAACCAAGGAGAAAAGAGAAGCGAAGGAATCACACATAGATTTTATTTAACATCCTCTTCCTCTATGAATTTTTCACTTTAAATCACGTACTTTCCTTTAAAATACCGCAGTTACTTACTGACTTTATCTTTTCCTTCCTTTCCAAGCCCCGCACTATTTACTTCACATTGTGTATACACAAATCCTCTCACGCTCCTGTGTCCTCCTCTATACTATGTGGTAAAAAACACTGTTTCCTATTAATACTTATACAACCCCTACCTACCCTCCAGATTTTTGCTAATAGTAACAGACTCCTGACTTTACATCCTACGATTTCATTTACACGAAACTGAGTTTTCGCAGACCTACACATAGAGAATAGATAACTAACTACACCATTACACAGACAGCCAACAATAACTCATGACAACTCCACTCCGTGAACGAGTGCCGAAATTATATGAATAAAACAACAAAAACCAAGAATAAATTATCGTGAAACAGGAGCAAATCGATTCCATCTTCCACAATTACTGGCAACAGTTGTACTCTTTTATCTATTGTAGTCTCATTCTTATTTCCTTTTTGTCTCACTCCAGTTATCTTCACAACTTAGCAACCTTCTCACATTCCTAATACATTTTATGAAGGGGAAGATCGTCTGAATTATAATATTGCTATAATCTCTCACGTACCATTTATCCAACGTATAGTAACTTTATTCAGTTACACAAAAATCAGATCATAACATACATATAGATAATACAATGTTGAAGGTTCATATGCAGTTGTTTTTGATTCCTACTTTGTTTCCAATGCGTACCTTGGTTGCTTGATTCTGCGAACGTAACTGTGTTTTTTTGAAATACTAAATTGAATATTCTGTCCAACGCTGGATGATGAGAGCAATGAAAATTGATTGCAATTACCTAACCTTAAGTAATAAAATTTGTATTCAAGTCAGGGTGTACATAGGAGCATTAGACTAAAACATGTCTCTATAAAGTTTGTCATCTCGCAATAATACAATATTGGATGTATTTGTCAATAATCAATAGTAGGGAAGGTAGTATCGTAAATATATAGAGCACAGGAAACCTCTATTAACTTAAGTAAACTAGTATTTTGCAATATTCAATCCAGTTTCAAATGTTCCATCTAAATTCGACAGTTTCCCAAACAAAAGTTAATGTTCCGAATAGGGAATGAATGGTCAATAGTAGATAAATGATGAAATCTCAAGTTGATTTCATGCATTCCTCTGCTCTTTCCCTTACCTCCCATTCTTCATTCTCAACTTTAAGCTTTCAAATTGAAACGAGAGCCGACGAAGGCCGCGTGCTCAGATGTCTCCAAATAGAATGTTATTCAACTCGAAGAAACGCCATGAAAAAAAGTGAAACTGAAAGGACTCAATGAGGTAAACGGATATCTTCCTATCAAAACATAACCATTTCATCACATCACAAATCTTCCCTCAGCCAACGGCAATGCAACGACCCAATTTCAAAATCACTTTCCAATTCTAACTCCTCATAAATATCTGCCTCAATCGTCAGTGATTTGAAATTTAGAATTAACATACGTTTTTAATGTAGCTCTAACATAACCTATTTGGTGCAATTAAAAGTTAATAATAAAACTACGATAAAATATTAAAGTGCATGAAAATGTCGCTTAAAATGCAAGAAGAAAAGTTGATCTTGAGCAGGGAGGGATGAAAAAGTGTCTGAGTGGAAAGAATTCCATTCTGTTAATGGGCACAAGGAATGTCCTATTGTAGTTTGAAGATCTCTTAGGATCCCTTGCATGACATGGCATTGCATTGGTTTAACAAAAGAGTTGCTCTCCGAACTGTACTAGAAAGATTTAGGTACTGGTACTACAGTATTTACATTTCTGCAAATACTACTTGTGTGTACTACAAATACTCCAAACATTTCCACGTGACCTTTGCCACGATTTATACTTATACTAATATAAATCATTGCTACTATAGTGTAAAATAGGTATTCGGCTTACAAAGATCGTATTACAGTTAGCTAAGCATAATATTGGCAGTTGCAATGTTATATACATCAGTACATTGAGAGGATAGTCGTGAGAACAGTACTATATAGGTATTCTCTGTTACAAATACACAGAGATATATGTACATTGTAAGCCAAAGGAAGTTAGAATAGCTGAGAAAAGACAAAAAAATGCGTCCTACATTCTTGAAGATTTTTTGGCTTGATGTTCGGCTGTGTATAGAAGGTAGGATGGTG
Source organism: Tomocerus qinae (assembly GCA_020055645.1). Lineage (NCBI taxonomy): Eukaryota > Metazoa > Arthropoda > Collembola > Entomobryomorpha > Tomoceridae > Tomocerus > Tomocerus qinae. The sequence continues at coordinate 103,139,767 of CM034546.1, read as the reverse complement.
CATGTGTTGGTTGGTTGGCATGTTTGGTGGTATATGAGTGAAAGAGAGTAGGTTTTGTTGGTGAAGTTCGGATTGAGCGGAGGAGAAAACATTGAAAAGTTAAGAAGAAGCCGTAAAGACAGTTATATCTACCGAAAATGAAGATTGAGATGCCCAGGAGTCGTCTTGATTTCTTTTCTCTGTGCGACTGTGAATGGGAATAAGGGTGGCTTTGGGTTAAAGTAATTTTTGATTTGGTGACTCGGGTGGCTCTATTTTCCCCTCTAAACCTATTGATGTGATGTACTAATGCGTTTCAGCACACGCTAATACTATCTGGGACAATATTACACAGATAGGATCTGAGAAAGTGTACAAAAAATGTCGTAAGTACGTTACGATGTTTGTGTTGCTAGACAATGTATTAAAGGTATGTGAAGATAGTAGTAGATTATGGATGGAGAGATGCTTTGAACTCCCTTCACTTGCACTTCAGTTGTGAAAGGCTTAAAGCTTACTTACCGTTACTCTTAGCTTAGTCACACTGACTCAGCCACTTACTTACTACGTTCCCCACACACAGTAATATATCTAGGTAGGTATACTACAGAGATATATATCCACATTTGAATCTTCTTCAAAGCTCCATTTACATTTTTATTGATCCTGAGGGACACTGAGAAGGAGGATGTGGATGAGACTTTCAGTTGAGAATTCGCAATTACATTGCAATTTCAAAAGACTCTTTTCTTTCTTTTCCAAACCCAGAAATCCTCTTCCTTGATTCATTCAAACAAACCTAACTATTTCTTATTCTTTTCAGCGACAATGAGAGTTCCGAAGAGGGGGACGGAAAGGAAATCACTAACTCACAGACGTAAAATGAAATTCCAACTACACCCACAACCTTCATATATTCACATACCTTATTATAATATTATGATCTGTTTACACTAATTCTAATGCTCTTCGCATCTCGTGTGCATCAAAGCTGAACAACGATATTTTGCGCAATTTTCACATGTGTTCCTTAGCATGTGAAGTTGCAGTAGCGTAAAAACTTACAGTATAGATATCATCATTAAAGGAATATTAAACAACTGTCGTCTACAAAATACTACCGCCTGCAGCAAGTTCAGTTGCACTCTATTTCTAGCGAGAATTCAAAGAAATTCAAGTCAATACCGAATATACGGCATATACTAGTAAAGGAATCTATGATATTAGATTCCCTGTCTAAAAGGATATGGGCCGGGTCGGGAATTTTCCTTGTTTTCCCTTTGTGTGACTGATGATTGCAAAAACTCTTTGCTCTGTCTTATATAATATTATAACTGGAGGCAAATGGCAATTTGACATTTGTGTCCGTAAATTACAAATTTCCATAGTTTGTCTTGCCCAGTTATCTCGTCACTGTTAAGTTCTTTCCTGTGCAGATCTGAACTAGAGCATAGCTGAATGTAGATAAAAAACGAGACGAGGAGAGTAGGTAAATATGTATAACATATGCATAGTGGTTGAATGGGAAATGGTGTATAGGTAAGTACTAGTACTAAATAGGAATGTGGAGAGTGACTGCATGTTGCAATTTCCACGCCTAGTTCAGAAACGAAGGGATGGAGCTCATTCTGGGAAAATTACACCTAATTTTCAGAAATAACCACACTTTGCATAATTTTGCGACATTCTTTAGAGTGAGGGAGAGATGAAAGGGTTCCCAATTCAGTGTGCACGAGTTTCTACATACATATCCTACACATAAGACTTGTATAGGGAGAAGGGCCGGGACATGCCAGATCAGGTCTCGTCAAACAAACCTAAACCGCATTGCTTGGCTTGGCCCAAACCTACAGAGATTAAATACACTAGACAAGAGAGGAAGGCACAAATAGTGGCGAGGACTTAAGTACATTGCACTTGAGAGTGTATAAGAGCAGAGACCCCGTATTATTTCTGTCATGGCTTCATTACGTTCCACACTCAAGACTGAAGTGTCCTAACGATTTCTGTAGCCACCGCATGACGTCATAAAAGTGTCTTGTTCCGTTTCTGGTTTGGTTAACTCAACCCAACTCTGCTCTCTCAGCTCCACATGAGTCTAATCGCTTGTATCTAGTTGAAAGATGATGTAATTTCACGTCTTGCCCATTACTAAGTCAAAGCCACAGTCGACCACTAGACTCACTACAAAACACACACACATTCTCTCCAAGAACAGAGTAAATGACAAGTGGAGACGAACGAAGAATTCCACCCGACGATTCTGACGGAGATGGGAGAGAGAGAAGATCTGAAAACGGAACTGACTAGGACAGAGATACAGACCTGAATGGAAAGCGAGGCGAAGATGAGAAGCTGAGCTATAAACTCATGCATATGTGATACGCTTTGCTAGGCCTAAGTACTAACAACTAATGAGATCATCATTTCACCATCTTTTACAATGCACTTTAGTACACTTTCATTTTGCCTTTTGTCACTTTCCCTGCATTCAAACTGACTTTTATTTACTGCATGCCTATGCTAATACTCCTCCTTCCTTTATTCTACAACACCCTTTTCTCAATACACACTATCTAAACACATTTGACATCCCCACTATTTAATATCTCTACGTCCTAGACGTTTATGCACATTAAGACATCTTCCTCTTTGTCCTAGGATTTACTTTAAAGCACCCAAAGTGAAACCACTGTCAGCTTTTGAGCTTACAAATAAATTCCACTCTCCAGATAAATTGCTCTTCTTTATTGCACCTAAAATAAATGGCAGCGCTGAAAAAGGAGATTGCTTTCGAATAGGTATGAGAAGTGCACAGAAGTGATTGCACATGAGCGGATACCATTATGACACTTATATTACCAAAGAAATTTTCAATCTAAACTGATAGATAATAAATAAGAGAAAGATGACTGAAATACGACAGCTGTGTCCTCAATACAGCTAAGGAAACATAAGACAACATATTTTTATTAGCAAATAATACCGAAACTTGATTAGTTTGGCGAAAAAGTTTGCCTCGCTTTTATAGCCATTGTTAAGAGTCTCTCTCCTTTTCCAGAAACTACATATTGCTCATTTATTAAGATGGAAGAATCCTTACTAGTGTAATTATTATTGAAACAAAAGTTTCCAACCAATTGTTATTACGTATATTGAAGAAAGTCTGGAGTACCGTTAATATTTACTATTTAGAAACAAGTTGGTACATTTGGAGAATAATGACGAGATAGCAATAAAAGAGTATTTCACTTAGAATATGCGTTAGGTACATCGAAAGTAGTCAGGCATCACTAGATTTGCCAATGGAAAATCCAGAGTGGAAATAAAAGTTTCTATATTGTAGACGGACTCAATAAATTGAAACACAATAGAGTGGAGCAGTAGTAAAATATTTTGTAAGAGTTTATTATACAAACTCGGAATTCACGTCACGCCTTTTCATAGACTCCCCGCTAAGAATACTGGAAATATATTCAAATCAATGTTCAACGTTCAAGAAAACGTGCATTCAACTATAATAAGAGTGGTAAGAGAAGAATCGTCTTCAACAATAAGTGAACCTACAAAATAACAGTACCTAATCGACTCTGGAAGCAAATGGCACAAATGTACCTACGTCTCTAATGTAAATGTAAGCACATGTATGTATTCGTTTTGTAAACCAAATTCGAGTACAACGAGGAGAAACCCGAGGAAATTTGAAAACACACACCAGAGAGCAGAAATAGAAAACAACTAATAATGTACGTAATGCTTAAGGTTTCTACTGAACAATTGAACAATGAGAGCGTGATATTATATAACAATATGTACGTTCATCTACAGCTATTGCCATTCCACACGTAGTGCCTATAACAGCAGGAAAACAAGGATACTTATGACTTACATGTTTTACTAGTCCCAACATTGTATTTTATCGTCCCTTGGAAATTCTTGTTCACAACATCATAGCAGTTATTTAGGCCTTGCAAATTCCTTTGTTAATATGTAATACGTATACAATCCACCTAGTTAGGTGTATTAATATTTGTATTTAAAAAGCTGAATGGTGAAAGATGTGACTCTTTTGTATTGTATACTCGTTGAATTTAGGAGTAGGGAAATGTCAACGTTTGTGACGATATGACAATGTGCCGAGAGTAAAGTACATAATCTATGGAATAGTAAAGTACAGTGATCTTCTGCCTCATAAACATTTACGAAGCTGCCTGAGCTGAAGGAACCACTAAAGAGCTGAAGCCTCCAGCCTGAGTGCTAGTATAGACGAAACCAAACCAGAATTTTGGAGAAACGTCTTAGAGCCCGACAACCAAATATCATCTACAGGGTTTTAAATGAATGTATTCTGCTTAAACGGAAAACTATAGAAAACAGACTCGGGTATTTCTTCCTTACTTAACTGAGAACGTATATTGATGCAATATACAATTTAGCTCACCAAGGAGCATTGGAATAAAATTTTATAACAAATTGCGGGCTGTCGCGATGTGCTCTCAGTCCATTTGTAGGTTGGAAGGCGAAGACTTGGTTTCTGAGGAAGAGGGATGTTTACTCATGTATAACATGTTTATTGCCTTGTCATTGCGCCTTTGTAAATTGGCTGTGTATCCAATGGAATGTCCTAGCTTGTCATGCAAAACAATCTATAACAAGACACAGAGGACCATCTCTTTTTCTTTCTATTCTTCCAACATGCATAGCATTACCATTTCTCTATGAGAGATAACAACAAACAGGGGAAATTGAATTACTCGTGCATACTCGCATAACTCCAGCAATAAGTTTTTCTCCATCCTGTCTCAATTTAGCCAGCTATACTAATATACCTAGACCTAACCGGAAACTATTCGGATATAAAACAATATAATTTCCATAATTGTGCATAGTCACTGGTCATGTTGACAAACATGACAAATCTTTTGCAACTTTATGGCAAATAATTTTCATATGTACCTTGCAATTTATAGATTGGCTTTCATTGCACCAAAACTAATATAATCCAACGACTAGCTGACGGCATTCGACTCGGTTAAATACGCAGAAAATTATTCCCCAAGCGATTTAGGTAGGTGTATATTGCACTCAAATAAGCAAACAAGCTCAACATGACACGTACATTTGCTTATGAAACTGACATAATTAATTGAGATTTGCCAACCTCCCAAATCCCTTTCCGTTCTACAGGGCTAAAAATGAAAAACACCAAACATTTGCGAAACAGCTTCAAACGGGCTTTCTATGCAGTGGAAAATTAACTGCACAATTTACTTTGATCCATTTAAGCCAGCTATAAGTTACTGCTAAAGGCGCATTTAATACAAATCCATCTAAATATATTCATATTTGGTAAGTACACGATAAAATATGGTAGTACCTACAAAATATGCAGAATTCATAATATCTACCGAAAGGCCATTTATCCTACTTCGATGTATCTAATAGCTTGACATCGAAACTCGGTGTGGCAGCTACAAGCAGTTGGTTGTGTTATGCTCCATTATGAATTTGATAGTACAACGGTGCGGTGGTTGTTATTGCGGCTGATATGTGACTTTGCTGATATATAACGAAGGATTTGATTTATTTCTCCTCTCAGACGAACACGACATTTACAAAGTAGGAAAAGGAGAAGTGCGGTAATGTGATGCGATGTAACTGGAATACTGACTGGGTGCACAGGGATAGTAAAACCCACGCAGAAATCTATGTATCCTAAGCAATTGTGATAGAAATGCATTAGAGTCAAACATATCAGATGCACATAGTTTAATCTAATCCAGATGCATAACTAGATGTAACTGCAGATGTATTATACTTATTTGACAATGAAGTAAACTATGTAGATGACAGAAAGTCAAGCATATGTACTACGCAAATGTAATCTAGGTATATTTACCTCTGATATAAATTGCCGATAATAATATAACATCGATGTTTACGTAGAGTTTGTTTGCTTAGCATCCTAATGCAATCCTGGAAGAGAATGGGAAGGATGCAAGTCAAAACAAGTCAACTCAGGAACAGAACTGATAGATTCCGAGATAAATTCCCAAACGACCTGAACATACATACCCAGCGTAGTTCGTGCAATGCATGTTTTTTCATTGTATTCATGTGTGTGCAAAATTTAGTGGAGTTGTAGTCTATTCTAGCCATAAATGGAATGTACATATGTAGAAGAGTGAATAACATCTTTGCACCACTATAAACTAGATTTTGCCGTAATGTACTTCTATCTTTATCTTGCTTAGCCCTGTCTCCACTTAAGTGCATAGAGACGAAACAGTTGTACCCCTGCCATGTACTTTGAGTAGGGAGCTAATGTAATATCTAACATAACGTTAGAAACATAATATTAGATAACATAAATGTGAGCTAATAGCCAGAAGCCCACTTAAGAAGAGTATATAGTCGTTATGTCATGTAGAGAGTGGAGGATCGATGAAATGAAAAGATAGATAGATGGACAAGATTCTCTACACAGCAGGATACGTTTTGCAATAATAATTGATCTCTGTCACTATTTCCCTTTTGTGGCCGATTTTTCACTCGCGAGCGCGCTCAACTTGCTCTGACGATATCTAATGTTATGTTATGCTGTGTCACGTAGGTACATAAATGTGCTTACACTATACCTATATACTACAATAGTTGTAAATGCTCAAGTACTAAGTATATGGTTATAGTAAGTAAACATTTGTATTTCTGCAAAACCAGAGCACAAGAGATGCCCATGAGCTTTCTCCCTCATCTAGACTCAACTGAAAACTTTCACTTCAGTTTTCAGTCCCTATTTTCAGCTGGGACTCTTGCATTTTCATTCACAGACAACACACAATACACACATACCGAGACTTCAACGGTAATTTCCTCGATTTCATCCTCTGTTTCTACAACTGATCATAAACTTATATTGCATCAGATACAAATATCAGGACGTAGGCACCAGAAATAATAATAGAACAGAGAAGGCCACATACCATTGCCATAACTTTCACTATACTCAGATCTCATGTGGACCACTCAACCCTTGCTGGGCCAAAACAATACAAAGGATTACAAATATTAATGGCATTACAAAAGGTAGCAACTCAAATTATATTGCTCTCCCATGAAGGCATTCTTCACAATAATATAGCCGCACTAGGGCACAGTTCTCATCCAACTACCTCCCAAACTTTACAGATAATTTCGTCTTTTCAATCCAGTCTCTCTTTTCTTCTAAACCAACGTACCATCCAAAGATAACGATCAAAATACATCACCATCGTATTTTCAACTAATAATTTATCAGCAGAAAAATGCCCCTCTTAGAAGTCCGCTCTGCTAAATCCAAAATGGGAAGACACTAATAGTTAGCACATTTTTCATTTTGAATCTAAGTCATCTAAGAACAAACGACTTTTGCATTTTCATCTTTCCTCTACTATCAAAAATGAGTGCATTTGCATTTTTGATATTTTTGCAAGAAACCTCAAGACTAGTAAAATCTTATTCAAAAGCATAACACAGGATAAGTTATTTAATTAAAGCAAAAAACAAGCCTTTATTATTAGAGTAATTGCCATCTAAAGCCACCACTAGTGAGTAGTGAGCAAACCAAAAATGTATTTAGAGCCAAAAACCCAATTAATGTTATAGTTATTGTTATTGGTAAACTTTCACCCACCCATCCATTCCTTTCAGAATGGTAAACTTCTACCATAGCCTCTTTATGTATTACGATTTCCATTTCCTTAGGTCATGTTACCTTTTAATAAGTCATGACATAAACTTTATATAATTGTTTTAATTGCTCAATCAATTGAAACCAACGAAATAAACTAGCGGTATTTTGGATTATATTCCATATTAGAATTAATTACTTTTTGGTACCTATTAAATAATTATAACAATATTGATATTAAATCATGAAAGTTTTGTAGATAGATATGTAGATAGTTACGTGCACGCTTTTTTAAAGAAGTATTATATATCATCGTTACATAAGTGGAATAGTTTCATAACGTTTATATTGTTGATGGAGATTAATTTACGTGGGTTTCCCATATCGAAACGCAAAAGAAGAAGGGTAGTTTTACTGCAGTATTAAAAGTCTCGATTTAACTAAAAATGTAGATCATGGGAGAGTTGGTTGTTAATTCTTATGTAAGAGATAATAGAGTAAAAGGTTTATCATTCGTTTTGATATAGTGAGTTATTTAATTGCATTCAGTAAAACAGTGCCTTGGTAAGTAGGTAATGGGGATAGAGTTGTTTTATTTTAATTTATTTTAATGAGGGAGGTAAGGTAAGTTTTCTTCCTCAAATTCAAATTAGGCTTTTATTATGGTTTCCCTTTCCTATAGTTAATTTTAATTTCGTGTGATTCTCCTTTGTTTTCGGAGAGGAGTGAAAAGTTGAAAAGTTTGTATTAATTACTTGAATTTTTATTTGGAACTATTAGTGAAAGTAGTGCAGTGGTGTTTTCGCCACAACTTTCTCTTCAGTGCTATAAGTTTCCGTTAGCCAAATCCAGCAGTGCAACTGATATTTCCGTAATAATGAGATATATTCCGCCTGCGAAAATAAGGAATGAGGAGTTGAACCCATAGATTAGGTAAGAGGTCTGCAGATGAAAATAGATGGTAGAGTCGTAAGGAAGTAATTGTAAGATAGAGGTAGGACTACTACAAGAGAAGACTCAGTGAAACTGAAGTAGAATAGGAAATGCTAGATTTTTCACAAAGCCAAAGTTTTTAATAAACGAATCCCATTACAAAGGAACATCGCCACGTTACTTAAGGTTAGTGAAATGGTGCTTTGTACTACTTTGAAAGATATACTCGAAGAAGAAGAGCATTCACATTTGCATTCAAACCCGTTCGACTACTATCACATATCAAAACGAAGCAATTTAGCTGTAGCAATGCCAGAGGTCGTATCGTACCTACTTCTTCTGAATACAAACAAGTATCTCAGCTTCTGCCCGAGTACTGCAGGCGAACACTGTTCTGTAAACAGAGAGACCTGATTGTAAATGTGAATTGCACAGTGTCACATTACGACTAAAGCTCAAATGGGATCTATTCTACATACTTAGAGCCACATCAGATTTCCTTGAGACTCCATCCTCCGATCGAATCCAATCGAATTCTGCATTGCACTCCGCATAAAGGATACATTCTTTGCAACTGTCTTATAGTATGCATTTCCAAAGGGCTATTTCCCTTTTCTGATTGAAATTGAACCCGGAGCTAGTTTTGGTATGCATGTATACCAAAGTGTCATAATGTTATAGATGATAAGGATAAATACATTTCCCACATTATCTCCCTGGTCGATATAATGAAATTCACAACAAAATTCTATTTAATTCCAAATAGTATCGAGTTAGTGTACATTTATATTAGACTATATGTGTTTAGTATGTATCTACTGTTCTACTCATGTGTGTGTATTGTAGTGTAGAGATTGTCTGTTTTGAGAAGAAAGGTTTCGTTTCGTAGTAGTCCTTTGTTCGCTTAGAGATCCCATTTACTACAGAAGAAATGCCATAGCATAAGTACTATAGCTATTCTGTAGTCGACATCGAGAGTACAAAGCTAACTACATAGGTAGGTACATCCTTACTTAGTAGTTACTCACTATATACGGAATGGGACATGATGTGATGGGAATATTAGAAAAGGAAGCCCTGATGCACACAATTCCTACAATGTGATACTATATAAAAGAGTAACGTAGTATCCATTTATTTCTCAAGAATACGACTATTCTTACCATTAGTTTACACAGCTCCACTTATTCCGTGCAAAATAAATACAGCACGGAAAGTAATAGTGTAAAGAAAGTTCCTTAAAATACGACAAGTCTTTACCTAGTAGGGAAGGAAGGAAATTGATTCTACATTTCCTCAAAAAGTCTTATTACTGATTTCTTGGGCCGACCCGGCCAGAGTCCTGATCTCTTCTGTTCTATTTTCAATTGGCCTTTTGTTTCTTATGTCTTTATGTGATAGTCGCATGCTACTGGCACTTATGTTTCTACAACAATACTATTCTTCACCATTGTCTACGCATTTAGTTAGTACCTAAACAAAATCTGATATACGCACACAAAGCTTCTTTATACCGCCTACATAGCAGAACACGGCGTATAGCGGGGGGCTTTCCGGCCTGAAGTCCCCTTACGAAACCCAAGAAAAGGGAGATTTATCTCTCAAAATGCAAAAACATCCCTCTGCACAATTATATTATATTTAGACCAATTTTGAAAAAATGGTCTCGTGCTGATTTCTGTATTTTGTATTTATTGTATATGACGTACTAATAGCAGCCCTCCCTAAAATTCGACTCTGTAAAGACACATAGATACCAAAATAGACGGAGATGTATATAGTTTTAGATATAATAATATCTGTGTGAGAAAGAGACAGAGAACAAAGTAGAATCGGAAAAGGGAAAAAGTGGGAAAAGTTTTCCAAAGGAATGCTGGAGTGTTGTTGGCTTGTGTGTCGCCTACAATACGATAAAACAAGTCGCAACGTATCGTATAAAACCGTATAAATGAAACGAACCTGAAACAAAGACGCTAAGCAGAAGAGAATACGAGCCGACAGACAGAACAGAGAAATCTAATGGAAAGAGTACAGCTCTAGCAAGAAATCAGTTTAGTTCTCAAAGTAATTGTAATAGAACATGGAGCTAAATATATGGCAAACTACTTGTCCTCAACTGCTACACTGAACTCAGCAGTACACACACACCAGACTCACAGACCTTTAAAGATCACATCTATGACATTCCTTATGCTATTATAGTACTGACTGTGTACATAAAGACAACGTCCTATAGTATGTTGCCAAAGAATAAAAGGTAAGAGCTATGTAGCACTTTCTCTTCTATGGCTTTTCATTGTTTCATCATTTCACCATGTACTGTCAGATGCTCTTTCTCTAATGTCTCTTTTCCATCGCGTCATACCTAACTTCATGTTTAAACATAAAGACAAAGATTTACAAAGCAATGTAATACCTTGAATTACAATAGGAATCTAACCAAACGTATCTTTCTTCTTTTTCCAACCTTTGACAAATGGCTACAGGGGCCAGTTGTTTTTCACAGAATAAATAAAGATATGCTTCCAAACGGAAAGTCATTTCCTCTTGTTGACAGGAAAAAGCAATTGAAAATATTGCTATTTGTTTTCAACGAGAATATTTACATAAAATCCAATTGAAAAGAATGAATTATTTCCTGTATTCTTTTAAAATTTGTAGCATCAGTTTCAAATACTGGATACGTCAAGTCCATCTCTAGGATATCACAATGACGCTAGCAACTTTCAAAGGAAAGATTTGGATAATTCTAACTACCATTTTGCGACAAACGGGAATTATTGTGTTACGCAAATCATCACAGCAGTCCTGTGGAATCCGATTATCAAAAAGGGACATAAAATCTCTTTACATTCTAAGCTTAGATATGGCTTTAGTCTACACTTGTACAATGGACAGATTTATATGAAAGAGTACAAAATACAAAGGGAATATCTAAACATATAAACATACTACTACTAATGTACACATATAGCTACAAAATATATTCTTAAATTAAAGTTGTGTAATAAATGTATGTGTATTACATGCTACTGTTTACTACGGAATCAGGTAATCAGAAAACAGTGAAATAAAAAAACTATAGTTTGCTTTAGGAAACAAAGTGCAGTTTATAGATTGCATTTGACATTATATGGAGTACATGGGTGAAAGTAGCAGTGACTGAAAGGTTTATTTAGGTAAGCTGTAAGCTAATCGTAAGTATCCAGCCAGACGAGCAATAAAGATTTGAGTACAATAAATAGGTGATATCATGTCTCAGTAGAGGAAATTGAGTCTTTTGAGTAGCCAAGTATAATTTTACAAGGAGAGAAAGTCGGAGACATGGATGGAGAAAGGGTTTGGCAGTAAAAGTGAAAGTTTTCTAGGTGCACACATAAAGTACATACTAGTACAACAACTGTCAACTGTACACAAACGACTTGGTGGTTTGGTGAAAAACCCATCAAATTCTTATGTCCAAACGATCCATAAATTGAACTATAGTAAATTGAGTCTGAGCAGTTGATTCGATAAGTAGAAAGCATCTTTGATGTCTGATAGGGAAATGGAGATGCCTATTACTAACTACAAAATCCTCCTGCATACATTTAAACATCATATTATTTAAACCACATCGATATACTCCATACATAATATAAGGATATATACGATCAGATATGTATAGTGTATAGAGAAAAGGGTTATCAGGCACTAGAAGATATTGTATGGCTGTACTGTAGTAGAATGTATCGTAAAAAGCGATCTAAATTTGTGAGAGCTATTTTTCGGCTAAGCTACTCTCCCACTCGATACCCATAACCTTCTTTCGTTGATCGTTTTCTTTTTCTTCTTTCACCATGTTCACTTTAGTGTTTGAATACTATATGCTACATTTTATAGTGCTGTATAAGGTAAGTATGTAGGCAATGCTAACTGCTTCCTTTTGTATTCCTTCTGTAGATGTTGAATGTGGAACGGATGGTGAGCTCAAAGCAACGGTGAGCTGCCGGACTTTGGGTTCGTCTCGGCTCAATCAATTTCAGAGACGGCTCAAATTCACGATTCACATTTAGCCTACCTACACTTCGACATACATGCAACTAGGACCTGTACTTAAGTTAGTCGATGCAGAAGAAATTCGACTCTATTCCTCTAAACGTATGTTTTCCATTGGTTTTACTAGAGTGTCTGCCCATACACGCTTATGCATTACTTTCTCCAAATATATTGTAAAGACCTCTGCTTTTCACTACAATACACCTACACACTTTCTCCTTACACTCTTTCGTACAGTAATATAATGTAGAGGACCAAATTCTTCCTTTTAGTCTTTTTCTCTGTTAACCGAAGCTATTGAGTGAAAGCATTACACTTTCACTGCACTATGTTTAGTAAGTGCCTAACTATTTACGGAGATATATTTATGCACCTACCCAAGGACATCTCCTATACTTTTTAATAGTATGCACCGCTACTAACACACATGCCCTAAGATACTCTGCATATTATATTATGCGAGATAAAACTAGAATAACAAAATAGGAATATGAATGTGGACATTTAAACTAGTGTAGTCGTATAGTAAATAAAATACACCAGGTATGTCCCCATTATAGTACAATGGAAAATGCTAACACAAAAATACAGTTACATAGTTACTACGTACCTAAAACACATTCGATAGAAATGCCGTCTCTATGCATGCAATACCTTTAATACCTACCTCCTTCTATAGTATTCTGTAGAGATTCACTAAAAATGTTGTGTCGTTACTACCCGTGCAGTCAATCCTGTTTCTTACGACTTTACTCTCTTCCAAAATCAACCCTATATACTCTACATACAATAAAAAGAAGCCAACTGCATGCCGTTTCCAATCCATGTTACAAATACATACAGCTTTATTCATCTCTGTCTGTACCCACTCCTTCCTATCTATCTTTACGTATACACCATCCCTTGATTTACTTGAGCCTTTTCTCTCTCCAGCTCATGTCGACTTTCACGTAATATGTTACAATCCTCCTACATGCGGGTGTCACTGAAAGCTGTTTTGTCAGTAGATACCTATCTCCCAATCTCTTATTTTCAATTCAATTCATCTCTTCAATCAATACTATGTACTCGTACTCACTACAAGACTACAGTGTCCCATAACCAGACAAAACAAAAGTGAAAATGTTAAATTCTTAAATAAATAATGTCATACACAGTAAAGTTCAAAGAAACCCTAAATATTTCTAATGATAATATTATTTCTTGACCACAAACATTCTGTACTATAAGTTAACCTATTATTACTAAACATTACAAAAAAAATAAAATTCAACAAAAATCAGAATAGTGATTGAAGTCAATCAGCTGCCTACGCAATAATCCAAACATCTATTATCTAATTAATTTTTCATAGGGAGACATTCGAGGCAGGCTAACTGTCCTCAGGATTTCCAATCCCTAAGTATCCTTTTCCCTTTTGGTCCAAATGGACTAGCCAAGCATACCTCAAAAACCTGAAACTTTTGGGAAAAAATAATTATAGATACAAAATGGGTAAATTATAATTCGAACTACGTTGCTTTAGCTCAGCAACTCTGTCGGAGGTCCGGTTCTCTCGCTAGACACCGAAGATTCGGTTGTCCCATTGTTTGGTCATCATAATGCAATAGTCAAATTCAGTTTCCCTAGATACAGTGAATAGTAGTAGCATAGTATTCTTTCAAATCCCTATCATTACGTGTCTTACGTCCACTCACTCTACTTTGGCATAGTAATACACAAGGTGACTGAATCCCGTCGTCTAGTACTAAATTAAAGGATTTGAATTACTAGGTGCAACCATTGGGTGCAACCATAACACCAACCTTTCATTCCCCTGACGGGGGTGGTTTCTGATATCATTCGATAGAGTATTTTATTAATGATTGTGAGAATAAATGATAGTATACATTTTACGGATCCCAGCAATGGGAAAAAATTCTAGGGATTGAAAATAATTTTAGAAATAGGGAAATATTCCAGGGATAGAAAATATTGTTTTGCGTATAACAGACCTATAATATTCTTACTTCACTGAGAATATTTTACCTAACTTTCAATATGGCGCTACATTACATATAAACTATTTATAAACAATGAAAACTACAAAATAAAAATATTAAAAGGTAAAAACCTTAAAAAACCTCATAGGGAGACGCAAGAAAAACCAGAAAACAAGGAAAAGTAGTTTCTGAATAATTTAAATAGGGCGTAATTTAATAAACATGTATGCCCCAGTCTCCCGGTTGAAATTCGAAATAGTCTTTTCACGATATTGAAAATTCCTTAAAAAATTCAACTGATTCAAGAAGGTTCTTCTGAAACGATGTAAAAAATTAGAAAAATGCAAGACTATATAGAAAAATGCACATTTTTTACTAAAATATTTTTATTTATATATATATATTGTGACATAAAAATATTTTTAAATCGTAGTTGCAAATTCTGAAAACAAAAAACAATCTAGATAGCACCAAAGACAAAATTTAGCCTTGTACAACCAGTTAATTGTTTTCCAGCAAATAAGAACATTATTGTCATGAGTTCTACTAATAACACTATACGATACTCCCTTACCCTAATTATCTCATTGTCTCCACCTTGTAACTAGTAGATATGGGGCCAAGAAGACTTAAGGCACCTTGATAGCAACCAAATTATAATACTCATCCCCACTCATTCATACTACTACTACCAAAGAACCTAGAATACAGAAGGAAAGGCAAATAATCATATTTTGTTGCTATTGGAAAGTGACGTCATCTGCAGTACTTTTTAAATGGGATTTGTTGGAAATCAATTTTTTGAAATGAGAATTTCCCATTTAAAATGTACTGCAGATGACGTCACAAAAATATTTTTTGATTTTTGAGATTTTCTATGGGGATTTGCCGCGGGTTGACTACTACTACTCTTACTCACCATCTAAAAGAATTTTTCCTCCGATCTGCCAATGAAAGAATTACTACTATAGTAAAGTTTTAAATTACGTGTATACTACTGGAATTTTCATGGTCTCTTTTGATTTTTATAGTCGTTTGTTTGGGTAGGTTATTTAAAATTCTACTAAAACTACCACATATTATTAGAACTGCACTTGTACTACCGATTTTCGCATTGCACAATGCTGAAAACGATTCAAATGCAATTTCAACCGGTAGACTGGGGCATACATGTTTATTAAATCACGCCCTATTTAAATTATTCAGAAACTACTTTTCCTTGTTTTCTGGTTTTTCTTGCGTCTCCCTATGAGGTTTTTTAAGGTTTTTACCTTTTAATTACTAATTCAGCTCATGCCAAAAAGTTTTCATGATATTATTAATAAGACCAAATTAGCTAGCAAATATTAACCTATTTTCACTTTCAACAATAAAAATAAAATTCAACAAAAATCAGAAATAGTGATGAAATTAATGAGCTACCAATGCAATAACAATAATTTTAACAGAACTAACTGGATCCTGGATTTCATTGGACGTTATCATTAACATTTACTCAGGTCTTCCTTCCTTAACAATTTATGCATCTATTGTGAAATATTGAAAATATTAATAAGTTTGCTTCTAACATTTTGCGAGAGATTTCATTCCGAGGGTAAGGAAATTATGAAATACAAAACTTGCATAAGGAGTTTAGTATGTATTTACAGTTATATAGGTATCAGACGTCTGAACAGTTGGGAGGTGAGTCTCCGCCTCCTGTGCGTGTGTCACATGTAATTTGAACTAAAATAACAAGATGCCTGCCTAAATCAGAAACCTGTTATTGAAATCAATTTATCAGCTTATGCAAAACTTTTTCCTAGTAAGGAAATGGAGAATTCAGATGAGACATATTTATTCAATTTCAGATTCAATGTATGCAATAAATCTTATCAAATTCACATCACATCATCGGTAGGTACTTGGATGAAGAAAAGAGCCTAGGTAAGCGAACAAACTAACTGACTTGATCTGAGCTGGCAAATTCTATCTGTGAAGCTTTTCTCGGTTTATTTATAGCTTAACAACTGCTAACAGATAGGAAGTTACGTTTTCAGTTATTATATAGTAAAATGTAAATTTAGTGAATGAATAGTTTATGCTGTGTTTTTCTGCATATGTCTCGTGCTATGTCTGTGCCACAAATTACTATAACTGACTTAAAATTATTCTATGCATGCAGCATTCCAGGAAAGGCACAACCCTCCTAATTCATATAGTCGTATCTGTCCAATCGCATTATGAAAACAAATTAAAAATGGTATGGGCTATATAAACACGGTATTGCAGTATGATGTATCTTGCTATTATCTTGCATGGTGAAAGTAAAGATTTCAAGTGTCTTCAGTAGTAGCTTTACAGTTATGACACTAGCAAAGGGTTTTTAATGTTGATAAGATAGATGTATAGTTAATGCTTCTATCTCAGTGAATAGCATCTGTAATATGGCTATATAGTATATTAGATAGCATTATCTTGTCTTTACAAATACAAAAGGTGTAAATAGCAGAAAATTCCATACTTTCACCACAGAAAATTACTGCCACTCGTTTAATTTTGCACTTTTGGCTAGTTTCAAACTAATAGTTCATAATGGTGTTACACTACAGTTCTTACTGTACAAATAGGTACAAAAGCCTTCAAAATTTTATCTGTGGAAGAAGAATTTTTAAATTGAAACAAATGGTGAGCAATTAATGGTAAATTTATTTATCTAAATTATCTGGGTTAAGAAAGTTTTACACATGAATTACAATTTTTTCTACTTGGAACGAATTACTTTCCAAACTTTCTCTATTCTAACACTAACTCCATATACAACTTTCACCAAACTTTCACCAGCACTTTGACCAGAATTCGTACGCAATTTTTGTGTGGTGAAAAAACAAATAGAAAAGAGAAGTGAAAGTGTCATGTACAGAGGTGGAGAAGAGTTTCCTTATTGTAGTTACATGGAAGATTGATTAAGGATTGGGAGCTTAGGGAGTGGTATTATGGGGGATAGTAGTCTAGTGGTAAATAATTGGTCGTGGTGAATGTGTGTAATGAGGGGAGACTGAAAAGGTAAAAGGTAAAAAGAGAAGAGTTTCCTTATTACATTAATCATTCATTTCTCGCTCCACCTGAGCAAAATGCTCTTTCTTTTGAGTTTCTCAACGGGTTCCCTTCTCATTGCCGCATTTCTTATTTCCCACGCTAATTCTTCTCTTGGGTAACAATCGGGGTGACATTATGAAAAATAATTTGTAGTTTTATCAAAGGCTTTAGGGAGGCTTTGTGGTTATTCCCTTATTTTCTCGTGTATACTAAGTATATATCTAATGTTAGATATATTTATTTAATGCATAATAGATGCAAAGTTTATCTCCTTAATTCACATTGCCAGGTTCCATATTATATAACTTTTGTTAGGCTAAAGGAGACTTTCTAATTTGTACTGTTTTGCAGAATGGCAAAGGAAAGACTTTTTCGTCGGAAGACAAACAAGTATAAAAGAAGATGTGTGTATTAATAGGTATATACCTGAGTATGAGTCGTGGAGTAGGAAGCCCAGCTGTGCTATATCCTGATTTAGATAAATATGCGTTATTCCTATATGGATTCTAAAGCTAAGGGCATCAAAAGACACTAAATTATGCAAGGGAAACTTAAAACTACCGAGAACTATTAACAATGTGTAAAAGTAAAGTTGGAAATGAAAGCGGCAATCGAGGGCCCAGGAGATTTCACTGCCTGGATGATATTTCCTGAAAAAAGGAAATGTATGCATTACTTTCATTTTTTAGACAGCCAAAGCCAGCCAAGGTTTGTCTCTATATTAAACCTAGCGAATCATATTCTTCCGTTGTATTTACTACAATTTTGTTTGGCAATACCTACATATGATATACACAGAATTATTACTCAATATAGTCCATCCTGCTATAAACTTACTACTACTAGGTACTACAAGTTCATTCAGTTCACGAATTGTGACTGAACTTTTGCAAACACTAAGAACCAACAGCTTGGCCTACTCTCTCTCTCTCCTCCCATTGAATAAAAATAATAAAAAATTGATTTTTTTGCAAATTCGACAAAGACTCAGAGGATTGTATAAAGGAAACTTTGCACTTTGTTATTTACATCCTTCCTTATAAGCATTAGATAGTTATCAGGATATCTAATATTCTGTACTATGTTTTTCATGTGGCTAAAAGAGAAGAATGAGTTCCCGGAAAAGAAACGCTAGCAGTCAGCTCAACTCAGTCAATATGACGAAATGAGATATGAAAAATGAGGATGGGAACTCATAGAAGGAAGTCGGTAGGTAAAACATCCAGGAAGAAAAAAAGAAGTACCTACCCACGTATACATGCTCAACTCTACTCTACTACTTATGATATGATACGACGACGACAGTCTGGTGGAACTAGCTCCATCAATGCAATGAAATGGTATGGAAACTACGAGTGCCTACTAAAATGTTTTCTATCATCGCACACAATGGAATGTGATCGGATGAAATGAGAGTCCCACATCTTCCTTCCTATCTTCCTTGCTATACACTCCTTTGAACTTGGATGAATCAATGCTGGAACTACTATACCAGATATTCCTAGTAGTACAGCCGTAGATACTAGTGAAATCCGTTCCTAGGTATAGCGCCTCTATTACATACAATCTCTCATTTCACCGAGAAAAATGAAAACAAGCAACGTGCTAATATAAAAGCTTCCGGTTCAAAAATCATCTAACACGACTAAAATCTTTGTGCGTGGGATATCTGTATACAGGGAGCAAAGTCCTAAAACCATGTAGTTTCGTCATGTATAAATAAGGTTATTGTCCTTATACATTTTAATCTTTATGCTGTTAGTCTTCGCTAAAAGTTTTAGGCACAAAACATCTACTAAAGCGAAGAAAGCTCCTCTTTATGGCGTTTGTACAAAGAAAGAGAAATAATCTAACTTACACAGGAGTATTCGTTTTTAGCATCCCACCCTGTACAATAGAATAGATAGTAAGGATAGTATCAGGGATATTATGTAATAAATGCAGTGTATGGTATCTGGTATTGGAGGGAGGGGTATACAGTATCTTAAATATAAAATGTTGAGGAGAGACAGTGGGAGATCCTTTTACTTACCTCGGTCCAGAATAGAACGGTAAGATTGTAAAATCAAATAATGGACGAAGGTATGATATAAAATGAATAAAAGACATAGGAAATGGAAAGGAATGAGGGCAGTTAATTTAGGTAGACGTTTGCCAGGGAAAACTAATCCATTTATTATGCATGTCGTCATGTCATACTCTGTAAATCCAGGAGGAAGAGGACCATAGACTTTGTCCCGTCCTTCTTTACTACATTATTATAGTATAGAATCACATTGCCACTCTCCTACTTAGTCTGGGTGTAGTTTAGTTTGGGTTTGCAGTTTGCACTCCGTCTTTGGCGAGCGAGACGTCCTTTTCCGTGAATGTAACGGAGTAAAAGGGAGCGTTAGTTCCCCGGAGTGCCTATTTAGACTTTTAATACTAGTATTAGGTAGATGCCTATTGAAATCCGTGTGACTTTTCCTTATACGGAGAAAAGTAGCCTTAGCTTATTAATGAGAGTTCATATAGTGTCACTCCCTCACAGGAGACGAATCTACACTCACTGATTGTGAGCTCGTGCTCTATACTTAGTTATAGGCACTCTGTCCTCTTCAATCCTATCCTACATTCAGAATTAATTCCAAATCTGGACCAAATGCAAATGGTAATGATAGTTTTAGAGTCTACTCTTGTGGTTTGGGCTCTCTCTCTCTCCACTCACTCCATACTATGCTCAACTCCACGACTTTGTACTCTGCCTATTCAGTCTCCAGGATAATATGGAGGCTCCGCTGTGCACTCAAAAGCGCAAAAGGTGGAATACTCCCGTTTCGTTTGACTTGGCTTCCTTCCTCCTATGTATGCACTGCAGTAGCAATGAGCGAAAGCTTTCCGATTTAATTTGAGCCGTGTGCTTTCTTTGAGAACTGATTGTGAGCAACGAGATCTACTTTTACTTTGCCATTACTAAATCGACCCACCACACTAACATTGCATTTGTAACTATTTAGGCTAAAGAATAGCCACGCAACTCCCGAAAGCGCAACATATACTACACATTTCTTACTTTTACACTAATTCTTACTCCAGTCCTGGATTTCATTTCACATCCTGCAAGCGTATACTATCTTTGTCTACTCTTTCACAACTCTCAATTGCCTCCCCATGCCACTTGTCAGGCATTCTGCGTTCAAATTTAGAATTATACACTAAATTGTGCTATCTTCCTACGTGTTACATTTCCCTTTCCTTGCAATAATAATAATGCACCGGAGGATTCTCTTTGCCCTATACCTAATACCCATACACTACATCTGCACCCTCAATTATAGAATAGGTACCATTGTGACATCATCTCTGTACTACTTACTGTACTACATTCTGAATTACACAGATACAAGAACTCCTAATTATGAACGCTCATCACATCAGCCTTTAGAGTTTTAACTTTAATACACTTAATGACTAACTTTGTACTACTACCAACTAAGTCACCCAAAATTATGTCACAAGAGTCTCATATAGTATTTATAATTGTGAGCCTAACTGAATATTTCGTAGTAACTACTTCAACTTCGTCTGTATCGCATTACGCACACGTTTGCAGAATCCAATACCACTTTGTTCAATCCCTAGCAATCTCATTTTAGCAGAAAGGAATTTTCCGTCCTTTAACATTAACAATATAGACATCATCTTCAGCCAGAGCTAAGCTAACTTAAGTAAGAGTGAAAGATACATACATACTTACCACATTTTACGGATTCAACAGACAGTTGTGGCACGTACCTCATCTCATTCACTACATTCACCTCCCTGTGTAACACCTATACTCTCATAAGTCTTACTTCGTTTCAACTACCCTCAAATCTACACTTACCAGCTTATGCTAATCATTTTCATACGAAACCAGTGTTCTCAATTATTTCGTTAACAATTCTCTGAAACGCTAAGCTCGACATTTATCAAGAGAATAGGTTAACCACAAATTCACTATTTATTTTGCTGTACCCTAAGATGAAATGATGCAAGGTTTGGGTAAGCTTCTCACGTTTAAATCAAATAGAACTTACACAGCGGAATGCCTTATTATGTGGGTGACTTAGGTATATAAAAATATTTACAGCTGACCTGTGCACCATATATCAGCATTTTGTAATTCTATTTTTATTTTAATATGTAGTACCCAATAGGTCCTACTTTCTTCCTTGTTGGTGATTTGGTGTACAAAGTTTAAATTTTACAATAGGTAAGTTGGTTAATTTGGGAATGGTCTCAATGATATGTACATATTTAATACAGTATGTTTTCACTTTGAAGGAACATGTATTCTCATTACTGAGTCTAACTATACAAAATGTAGTATATAGATCTTATAATTTGCCTAATGTCAGCTGTAATGTTAACATCATTAGGTTCAACATTTACATATGTTTATCATTTTCATCAAACGAATTTGTTAGTCAGAAAATGTCACAGAGATGCCATAGAATGGGAACTAATCATATACAGAGAAATTTGACACGACATCGACAATTAGTGCGTCAAAGCATAATCTACTTACAAAATAAGCAATGCAGATTCAAATTATTGAATAATTCAAAGCACATTTAACTATGTAACCTGCATTTCTAGAAATTGGGTTATACAAAGCGGCCTCAAAGGGTTGAGTACAAACTTGAAGTCTCATAAGGATTATTAAATTTTTCGTACAATTGGATTTGTAAATGTTTCAAATGATTTCAAGAGGGAGTACTTGATCTAGGAATGAATGAATGTTTTTCCATTGAATGGTATTTGATTTGCCTGTACATTCCTACACCCTTTGTACATCATGATCAAAGTGTAGTAAGAGTTACAAGCATCAGCATATTAGAGAGAGTTTATAAGCATGTAGAAAGTGATGGCACAGTGAATGATCATCAACAAGTAGATCAAAAGAGGAGCTTAAATAATAAACGGTATAAGTAATGCATAATAGTATAACAACATTGTCTATGTAAAATAGACAGCAAAATATCCACTTTAAGCGAGGCCGATTTACTAAATAAACAGATAAATGTTTCAAATCTGTGGCAATGGTCTGTTAAGCACTGTATTTTCTACTATATGAAACAAATACCTATACACATGAATTTTACATTTAAGCCTATGTTATAAATAGTAAATTGAAGGTAAACGAATCGTAGTGATAATATTGTATTGAGTGTACTAAGCCTAAGCCTTCCTATTATTATTTCGTTGAAAGATGACAAAGAAAAGGTAGGAAAGTAAGGAAAGATTGGGAAATCCGTTTGAATTAGATTTGGAAACAGTAAGACTGGTTAAATGAAAGGCTTTAGTTTCCTTTTCTCATTCCCTGGAAAATAGAGTAAATTCCGTCATCTGGAGGGATTTCTGTGTTAGACAATTTGCTGTAATTTAATAAAGTGTATAAACAAGGTGAGTGCTATTATGCGAAGTTCTCATTATGTTCATCAGATACTATTCAACACAGAAGAGCGAGAGCGGGAGGCGAGGCTCGAGGAAAGACGGAAGCAAACCAACTTACAAACGTCCTTGCTACCAGTACCTATATTGAATCTTTCATTATTTGGTTACTGAAATCAACATTTCTATTTGACATTTCATGCTGAAATTTAGGTATGGGATTCTCCAAGGTTTATTGAAAACCACAAGCTTTGGGATTCTCGCTCCTTTTCAAAACCTATAGCAATTAAGATCTCCACTCCACCAGCTTTCGTATCCATTTGTTATGAATATGGTATTCCTTTGATAAATATACTAATGATAACCGTGAGATTCTCCAATGTGGTAAATAGGACATGTTATAAGTTGCAGCAACAATGGAATAAAACACACGAACGCTTTTGAATAGAGAATTATTGGCCGACTTAATGAAAATCTTACCGGGAGGCACCGCACTAGATATCATCAAAAAGTTGACAAATATAGCTCCTTTTTGATGTCCCATTAAGGTCACATTCGTCCGGTCTCCCCCAAAAGCCCCAATATTTTCCTGTAACAAAGGAGATATTCAATCACACAGATAGAATTTCCTTTTGATTACAGGTAGAGTAGCGTGGGATTCCATCCTTCAAAATGCAATCAGCAAATAATGCGAACAAAATAGGAGGTAGGAAGAACCCAAATACTGTGAAAGCGTTTCATGTTCTCGTTTGTGTTCTGAACAATTAGTGGGCATCCCAAGATTAAATTACTACTTCGTTGAGAATTAAAATAAACCCAATAACTTTCGATCCATTACTACAAAGGAACTTGTGATAAGGAGGAGTAATAATTATTACTTAGTACTGTAATTAATACTGCTGTGGTTTCTGTATCTCTCATCTATTGGTATTATTTACATTAAAAGTTATTAGAGTACTTCAGCACGTACCTGAACCCAATGAAGTGCAGCAATTTGGTCCAACATGGCAAAATTTGAAGGAGACTTAAAATATCCATCTGAATTAGAGTTGAGGAAACCTATGAAATAAGAAATATTATAGTTTGACAGAAAGTGCTATTACTTGGTGATCATAGGTAATAACATTCTTCCGAATGGATTTGTATTATTATATATTGTAGCAATAAAATTCGCTTGCCTAGTATTCCAATACGATAATTCATTGTGACAACAATGATATTTCCTAAAGTGGCTAGCATGGATGGATCATACGGATGACCTGCACCAAAACCAAAGTCTTCTCCATGTACAAAAACAAGTACGGGCAGTTGTCCAGATACTTTTCCATTAGCCACTGCAAAAAACAAATACAAGAAGGGTTTAATAAAATATACTGTGATAGAAGGCCAAGGATCCTCGTATGGACACAAAGTACACGCCCACCATTCTGTTTCAGTCCTCCAAGTGTTTACATTGATACATCGTCAAGAACTCTATCATTTGACCATTAGTAACGTCGTAACTTTATTTATAAGGTCTGTGACGATGTGGCAGTAGCTCAAGTATATACTATATCACAAGTTCTGCTATGAATGAATACATACCATATAACTTCATCCGAAAAGTATAGGCTCTACCGTATACAATGTGAAAAAAGCTAAAATGATTGCCTTTTAATCCAACTGACTCGGCATTTCTCTGCCTGTGTAATTTCCATAAAGTTGCAATGGATTTTTAAACAGGAGGCTCTTACATCTCGTCTCTAATCTACTTTTAATTACTGTGCACAAACTAGTGCTGGCTGTATTTTTCTAATTTTTCCATTGCTATCAGCAGCAATTGAGTTAGTCCTACCGTTGAGTATTCGTATTTGCACAATGAAATTCCCAGGAGGCTCGTAGACAATAGGAAAGAAGAGAGAAGCAACCACGTTTTAATCAAACTTGTATGTAACTGTATCTCCTATACTATACCACCCGTACTTACTTAAATTACGACACAACCAAGTTAGTCGGCAAAGCGTGACTTGTTAGAAAAAAGTTAATGAAAAGCTAAAACTAAAGTCAACACTCGACTCCTAACCAATACTGGATACATAGAATACTACCCACGTAGTTATCTCTCAAAAAAGATATAACCGAACGTAATACTACATTTCAATACTATAAACCCCATTTGTATGTAATTCTATCTCTATCGTATGTAGACTTATCTAAATAACGCACACATGACTTTTATGGAATGCAGTGGTAAAAAATATACTACCTACTTTCTTAGTTATAATTAGAGATAGTTATGACTAAGAGAAGGAATATATTTAGTTGGGGATAGCAAAATGCAAGTTGCGTAAGTAGTGTGAACAATAAATACATTAGGGAAAGGAATGTAGGTAGATTATTATACAATGTGCTCCGGCAGTTCCTATTTACAAGTTAGTACTTGACTAAGTTAGTCACTTATAGTAAGTGTATATAAGGAAAACCATTAGTTTGGTATAAACGCATTAGGCTAATCAAAGAGCCCAAAGTATAACCAAAAGTCTACCGCATCACTTCACAATGCACTGAGACGCAATAACTTGTGAGATCAACAACAATAATTCAATCAAAAAGAGACAACCTTGACAAGGAAGCAGGAGCAAGAGAAAAGTCAATCAACTCCAAAGTGATTTCTTCTTTCTCCTCGTCGACTCCAGAACAGCGTCTGCAATGGAACTCTCGTACATGGGAACCCAATCCATGTTACGTTAACTTACTGACAATACATACTACTTTAGTATCATTATTTAGCCTTCGACTAACTTTCACCCTTCTTTAGCCTTCCCCTCTGCTTTCTCCTTTCATTTCCCTTCCCGGCACCCATTACAATAGTTAATCGACTTCAGTATACTCCCTAATGGTGAAAGCACTGCCGTCCGGCGCCTACCAAAAAAAATCTCACAGCCCACTCACATCTCTTCCCTATCATACGGACAATACAAACTTATATTACTCATGCACCGAACTACTTAATTCTCACAGCCAGACTGATGAAAGCTCAAGACGAACACACACAACTCGTTGACAACCAGAAAATACTAAGAAGAGGCCAACCGTGCCATCAACTATATCAAACCAGTCTAACTCTAACTACGAAAACATCACAAATACGATCCTTTTCTACCCAAATAACCTCTCTCCATGCATACTCTGAACTATTTCCAGACTGAGAATACATCTTAAACTGACTAACACAGAATGACGTCGTCTCGCGTCTTCCTTTTCACACATACCCATAAATAACACAGAATAAATACTATCGCTCTAACTTAACCTACCTCTGAAATGTTATATCTAATTTCACGGCTCAGCCGTAGGCCTAGATTTCTAACCGTTCCGTCGACTAACTTCAAACCAGTCTCGACTGAATCTTGTCAACGTATATAGTAGTCCATTTTAATTTTCCTCGATCTCCTCCTAAGTTATAACATGAATCAATATTGTGTTCATCGAATTGGAAATATATTTAATATCAAAATGTTACTATTCTACTTTCAAATAGATACTAAAAAATTATTGATTGCTTCTTGCATTACGATATGACCTTCAAGAACATTATGGCAACACTTGCAATGAAATTGGAGTCGTAGTTTTATCTACCAAAATGAAATTTGCTACCCGAGAAATTGTTAGTTGAGTTAAAGTACGACGACGACGGAAGGTAGGCAATTGTACAATAAAAACTCTCTGTCTTCTGTACAGTAGTGTACATAAATATTAACCTAAAGGTATACTTGTACTGTCACTAGTATATATAAATAAAAAATGAGTAAGCTAACACAATAAGATAAGGTTAATAAAGTGAGTTGTTGTTGGCATTAAGGCCACCTCCTCGTTGATGCGCAAAACATTGATAACTCACCCCCGTGGGGAATGAAACTTTTTATATTTTTTAGCCGAGAATGAGTTGTGGCCTTGTATTCATATTACACATTGGAAAAAATCCCTTGCTCGCAGTCCTGTATAGTTTACAGTTATATGGCTTTAATACATGAGAGTAGTATAAATCCATATAGAAATTATCAGAGTCAAGCAAGATGAATATTATTCGAAAGTCTACAGAGCAATATTTATTAATAAGGTTGTGCTGTGAAGGACAAGTAACGTATGTAAAGGATGGTTAGGAGTAGGATTTACATAGGATCACGTCCCAAGTGAAGTAGCATTGCTAATAATGTAGCTACGTAGTGCACTTGTCTTTAGTCTCCAGCAGACGGAAGAATAAAAGATGAGATGCATGGAAAAATGTAGTATACTTTGAGTTAGTTAGCCATCTGATAGTAAAAGAGAGAGAGTAGGTGGCTAAGGTGTAATGGAAGGTACGTGAATATAATGTCCATAAAGTATATATGGATGTAAGATTCTGTTGAGCTTTCTCTCTGGTGTGACTACTAGTATATGTTGATATAATGGAGTAATACATAAGATAGTATCTGGGAGTTGGGAGGCTTGGATTGGAATCCTTGGCATGTGTCCAATAGGAAAGCGACAAGAGGGAGTAGTAGGGCAATAGAATAGAAGTAACGGAGGTCTTGTGCTCCTAAGCTCTTGCTGACATCGACTGAGTGAGTGAGTGAAGGATTGAACTGCTAAAGTCTGCTCTTAACAACCATTAGATCCTATCTTGCGTTAGGCTATTTCCTATTGCATTCGATAGATTTTTCGACATTCTCTTCCAAACTACACTTGTAATTTAAAGAACATTTTTCGACTGCTCTATTCCAGTTAGCACTCCTGCTCTGTCCAATGTAAATGAATGACATGAGGTAGAGAACGATGCGATTAGGACTTAGCCATGTTGTTGTATTAAATTTTATGAAAAATTCAGACTTGTGTTCACTTGGCGTCTGCTGTAAATGAAAGGGAACTTGTTTCCCTTAGGGTTTTCTTCTTCGTCTGTGTATAGTAAGAGCCAGAATAGGTAAAGTGGATTGGGACGTGAAGAAAAAGCTACGCCACAGTTTAGTTGCGTGAGTTTTTTGAGAGTATGAAATAATATTTTGCTCTCTGAAAATATTCGCCTACTTTTCACAGACTCTGACTGACTGAGTGCTACACTCTGTTTGAGTAATAAGTGAAGTGAACTAACTTGAAGAGTCAAAATGTGCATGTATCTATACTAGTCCAAGTATTTTTCATAGGTGGAGAGTGTTTTGACATAAAATATGTATTTTCTCTTTTCCAGCTCAGTTCAATGCAAAGGGACACATAGGGTGTAACTAACGAAACTTCAACAAGCTACTACAAAGTGGCTACTACATCGTCCAACTCCACACACGACATTCACATATCTGCACATTTTCAGAATATTATTATGAAGGATAACGCTCCAAACTTTCGCTTTTCTCTAAAATGCATTTATGTGAATGTGGCTCACATACGTTTATTTCAATTATACTCCACTATTCAAATACTATATCACATGGATGCATGTACCACTTGGAAATGCTACAATCAAGCGACCTGTCCAAATCCAAAGTTATAAACTATACCTACTCTACCCAAAGGCTTGGGAATTAACTGCAACTGTCTTCTTTGAAAATGCAATTGTACCAAATATAAAGTTACATTGCAAAAGCAGCTTCAATTTGTACACGTGTCCCCCGTTTTCTACTTTCACTGACAAAATGTAAATTACAAGACCTTGCATGCTTACCTACGATTAATGCTGCATTCCACTGCATACCAAAACATTTCCCGAGTCTGCAGCCAAAAAATAATAACTGTCTTGGCTGACTTTACCAAAAGATGTAAACCCAGTGTGTTCACCTTTCCGTTACCCTAACACAATTCTAAAAGTTGGAAGAATGTCTGTTGGACAAACTTATTACACGTACTACGACTAAGGGCCATGGATATAGTGTTTAGGCAACTGGCCTCGTTTTTTATTTATTTAATCCTACAAAATTGACTTTTACATAACAACATTTAGGTACATAGTATGTAAGTACGTTGGAAAGTTATACTACAGTTGTGTATGTGTATCCTGTAATACTTTTATCAACAAAAGTTTTACAGTTTCACTATATAGGTTTATATTATTCAGAAGGGAATTTTACGTAACTTCATTGGCTTGAGTTATGCAACTTGCTATAGCACACAGAATCGTTTAGTTGATGAACGTAACTATTTATTTCATATCTGTAGATATAAATGGAGTAATGATGCTTGAATGTCCATTTCTACGCAGTAAGTTCCGCTAGCTTAGTGAGAACATCATATTTGATTTTTCATTGTCTGTTTGTAAGTACATTAGAATCGGAACGTACAATGAGCAATCTTTTCCCTTTACTTTCTACAGACACCTCCTATAATTACTTACGAAACACTCGGTTAGAGAAAGTGAGGATGGGAAAGCGGATTGCACTCAAGGAACTCTTACTGGATGTGTTGGAGCTCGGCAGAGGAGGAGGAATAAAACTACCGGAAACTAAGAGATAAGAAAAGTGCCGAAACCCCCAAAGTGCTCTGCTTCATCGTAGACTATGGACGTAATAGTAATTGTAGTCTCACATTCTCATTCAATTTCATACAAGACAAGGCACTAGTTCCCTTCTATAAAAATAATAACGATTAGATACCTACACACTACTTACACACTTACGGCCAATACGTCGGTCCATTGCATTCCGCTCCTATTCTCTCCTCCACCCTATCCTAACCAACTATTACCACTTTATACATTTCAAATATGTTCAGGGTTACCAATAACCTAACGCTTGTTCAAAAATCAGCCAAAAATATTTCACCTAAAGAAAAGTCTTCCAATTACAAAAAAAATAAAGTGTCCAATTCCGTGAGCAAAAGTTATAGTTAGCCTTGCATGTCAGGGAAGGGTCACGAATTATCACGTACCTGTCAGTTAAATAAATATGTGGACGTCTACTTCAAGGTAAAACGTCCAACTTCTATCGTTATCACAACCAATCATCTACTGAATTTTGGACTGCCAAAAAGATTGAAATGTAGGACGCTTGTTCATCATTCATGGAATCATTAGGTAGCTTTGAAAGCTAGTATTATGCAAATTGAAATCCTAAAAAGGTAAAATATTGTTTTTCAGGAAAAGTAATCAAATAATATTTTTGAAGATTCGTTCTAAGAAAAGATCAAAGAATATGTCTTAGTATGGTTGCTGAGCAGATGCGAGGGTCCCTGTATGTTTATGTGTGTAAGTACGCTAGTTTACAGCACAGGGATCTGGGAAGAGTAAAACACAAGGAGAATATAGAGACAACGAGTGTCTATCCAACTTTGAGCAACTAAACTAAGTTAAGCTTATTTTTATACCTAGGAGGGCAGTATCGTATCTTTCGGGAAACGTCCTGCACTCCTCTCTTCACCAGATCACATCACATTCACAGAGCATAATGGTAGACTCTTAAGATGGTGCATAGAGTAGTCATATAACTACTTAGGTAGGACATACACGGAATATTACTCTCTGTAGAAATGCTCCAAGAAATCACCTCGTTTTACTATACTCTATGAAGTTACTTAACTAAATTCCCGTGCCTTGACTTCCCTTCCCTTGCTTCACTTTCCCTTAAGTTACCTAACTTAACAATGGCTGTCACCATTCCACCACGGCCCTTTCTACCATCAAATCACATGAACCATTTAAAAATTTTCTTTTGCTATCAATATTTTAACAGGTCGAGATGAAAACTCAGTTGATAGGAGCTTAGTGTTGGGACTGACAAGCCAGGACAGGATCTTCAGTGTAGGTGAAACTATCCTTGAGAGATAATCAAAGGTACATTAGCTATATTAGAAGGGATCTGTGGTGGTTATGACTTTATAGATTGTCAGCGCTGCGACAGCGTTTTCTTTCCTTAGTTTTTGACTGTCAACTGATTGTCAGTTATTTGAGAATGGCTATACTTGATAGTTAATGTTGATAGGGAGGCTTGTGTCGGATAGATAAAGGAGCCTATCATATCGTAAAGTATGTGGAGGCAAAAGTGCTCTGTGGGATGTGGTTCTATTTTCCTTCCAACCCAGAGACTTTTTTTACTCCATTTTTCTTATGAACAAGAAGATTCCTCCTATTTGTTTAGGTACTTACGTACACATACTCTCTCTACAAACACAAAACCCTTTTTATACACATCGGAGTGAGTGCATCCCAAAAATGAACATCTATAGTCTCTTAAAATACTTTACATTCAATACGGTAATTCAAACACTTAGAAAATTTGCATTCCTTGCTCAGGCAAGTTACTTGGCAATTTATTATTCATAGGAACAAACAGATTTCCAAGTAATATTATGCACCAGGTGCCATAATATTAACTTAGGATGACACTGGAAACTGAGTAGCTCATTAGCATCAACAAAAAGCTAGGAAGTCACGAGGGATAACATATTATCCCAGTCTACAATAATCCCTTATTTTTAATAACAGCTACTACAATAGTCTCTATAAAGTAGTTACACAGTAGTGACATAACAATTATCAAGTATACAATAGTGAGATTCTGCCAAAAGGGTTAAATATATTGTGCTGCAGATGAATAGAAACAAAAGTGAATGGATCCTAGCGGTATAGTTTGCAAATTTTGCAGCAAAGGTTAATTATATTCTGTCACAGGAGCTAATTAATCAATGAAGTAGTTTGGATACAGCGTTCACTCCGTATAGAATGTCATAATTAATATCTTAGGCTGGAGGATCTATTAATAATTATGAAATAGTAATTGTGAATCTATCTCGTGGAGACAGTAAACAATAAATAATTCCCGAGATAATACAGATATGCGGCTATAAGGAGGATTTCCCTTTTTACGCACTGCATTTGTGCACTACTTTCCATTCTACTGGCACAGATTGTAAAATGAGCAAAGCATGGGGAATAATAGAGAAGACTCTCAATCATTAGACTCTAGTTTATACTTTGCATTGACTTTGGCAACCATTTCGCTTAACATGATGCTAAGTAAGTATACATACAACAAAAGCTAATGCTCTGCCAGGATTTTCGTAGTAAAACCCTCCTAATGGAAATTGGCTTTGCTAAGCTCTTTACTCCTACTGTACTTTGTTCTACTCGAAATAACGAGTACGAAACACTAAGGATGAGTATATCAAGCAGAATTGATGGAGATCCACTTCTATTGCTTACTTAGTCACGACTACACACTAAACTTGGTACAATGGAGAATAAATCACAACTACAGATAGACTCGCAGTTCCCATTCTTACTCCACCAACCTAAACAAATCAGAAAATATTGTGTTTTACCATTTCAGTAAGCCACTGTTACAATCCAAACTTAATGCTAGTTTGTTTTTGATGGGGATTCTAGCATAATCTTCAAATTAAAATTACTCATAAAAAGTGGGAACTAAATAGAGCGTTAATGCTCCATTTACCAGGAGAATTCACAATCCACTGGATTCAGTTTTGTCAGTTATGATCTTATTCTCCAAATTGAAATTATAGAGCATGAACTACAGGATACATCCGGGGCAAAGAAACTTTCTCAACTTTAACTAGACTGATATATCACGGATTATGCCACAACTACAAACTTAAGTCTACAAGCACAACAGTCTTGAATACACTCTTAAATTGTTCATTGTAGTCATTTCTCTATCTCCCCTCTTTCTCTCCTATCACTGCTTTCGCTTTTGACTCTCTCCTTTTCCTCCTTACTCCCACACTACACTACCTAAATGTCTATGCCCCAGCCACAGTCACCTTTGGCCCTTGCTATTACAGTTCTCTACAAATAAATATTCTATTGTCAACAAAGAAAAACCGAGCAAATTGTCCCTACATTGCTAGTAAACATATATTAATAGCAAAAATTGAGAATTTTGATGATGAAATACTACTCATCAAATACTGGGCTTCTTTTTCAAGGTATTTGGATAACTTGTATAAATTATTTCGTATATGAGTTGTCACTATACATATACGGGATATCCATTTGCATAAACAAGACGTCACTACCCTCATATACGAAATATTTTATACAAGTTGTCTGTGATTCACTTTTTCAGTGAATAAAATTGCAATTGAGAAACTAGTCTATTTCATAACGTTGCAAAGGACTACCTTTGATGTATTATTCAATACGAGAATAAATGCACATTTTGACATTTAATTAATTTTACTGGTGTGCCTACGCAAACAAAAATGGTGCTCTTGTAACTGCCTCTGTCATCTTCCTACGCGCACTGGATTATTAAAACTTTTATATAACCACTTCGCAGATCTAAATTTACGTAAACATGTTCAATCAACAAAGTCTCTAGGCAGATAATTTTATACAGACATAAGTGCTACAAGGACTCATCAGTAATTAATAGGTTCATTAGTTACGTAGTATTTACGTAGTATTTGCATGGTTTATGCAAGGGATTTATACATAACGATCAGATTTAAACACCCTGGATACTAATCCTAATGCTACGTTCTAACAAGTCCTCATTTCATTTACTAATAACTCAATTTAAAATACCTAGAAATATTACCCAAAAGGGGTCGGTTCTTAAACGCAGTAGTAAATGTACATTTAGAATCCCAATTCATTCCGTTGATATTTTTACAGATGACTATAGACGCTTCTGTGCATTGTGGTGTAGCGAATAACAAAAACGTAGAACGTCAATAGTTTACTCTTTCACAGTTTGCAGGTATACTACATTTAAGTAAGGATTTAGATTCAAACTGCTATACTAGAAGACGTTGGCTCTCCGAAAGTATGTTGTGCAGGAAGAGAAGTACATACCAATGTATTAGCAATATCAACATATATTTTACTTGAATTGCTCTTAACAGTCTCGCTGTGCCATTTGCAGTGTGCCATTTAAATGGATTTACAAGGGACTTGAGAGCATTGCACATATGCAGCAAACTATAAGAAAAGCTTTCTACTTGTATCTGACTACATGCAGAAGAGATGCTTCTATTTATTGTTACTACTTTTTCCCTACTTCCCATCTGACATCAGCTCTAGATTCCCTCGACTTATTTTTCAAGCTTACTTACTCAAGGCTGTAGTTTCGGCTAAACGAGATATGAGTGGACAAAGTTGAACTAATTGATCTTTATCATAGATATCACAAGTACATATTCTAATATACTCTTATTCCACAATGCACTACAGATTTCTAACTGCAGTATGAAATTATGGGGTTTTTAATTAGATTATATTATTCTGGACGCGGACTTTATCCTAATTCATGTTAATTTTATATACTATCACTTATTCACATTCGCACGAATGATTTGATCTCATATAGATTCAGCCTTCTAAAAGTAGTTAAGGATATTACTACTAAAACCTATTTTAATTCTATTTGTGTTGGTACTTAGCTCATGATGTAGTATAATTGTAGATTTAACTCCACTTAGTGCCCCAACCCAAGCCCGAGTTAAAAGTGAACATACATACTAATAAATTTTTCAACATTTATATGCATCCATGCATCCAATAGTAGTACTTGTGACTAAAACGAGACATTTAAAAAGGATCGACATCTTTCTCTGAAATATGTATTTAGTTTTACAGACAACTTCAACAAAATTCCTCTTAGTCAGACATGTATAGCATAAAAGCAATGTCATACCTACTCTCAAAGAATACCATATAGGGTATGCCTACTCTAATAGGATAAATTGTCGTGACTTATTTACAATTAATATCAGTTAATTAACACGATATTACGAAAATGATTGTATTGTATCAGAACTGTATTAAAGCGTTCTATGTCATTTGTAAGCTACTACTAATTGTATACAGTAAATACTCTACTCTAAGAGCTATAACAATAATAGTTAATATAATGGTTATAATGCTGTCACTGGTAGGGAAAGAGCTAAGCTGATAGGATTAAATGTGCCCACGTATGTAATATTAAAATTGGAGAAGCATGTAAGCGTATCCTGTTAAGTACACTTATTACTACATCAGTTATAAGTGTCACAAGTCAGGAGCAGTGTCCAAAGGAAAAAAGTTGCTAGTGAAGCGAAGTTAGTTTTTGCAGCGCTCAGCTTAGTTTCATTCTGCTTTGAAAATCACATTTGGAGAGCAAAGTGCAGATAAAGTAGCTTATAAGGACAGCAGGATAAGTAAGTACATAATGTTATATGAATGCAGTTTCAGGTTCTCCTGTATGTTTATGTCACCCAGGAAAAGCGTTGCATGGGGCAAAACCTTCCGATTAGTAGGGGCTTAGGGCTGGTAATGAGATTCTGTGTTGATTTGATCGTAGGTTGTGATAGTAGGTACTAATCTAAAAAGAAAATAAGCATTCTGCCATTTTTGCTTGTGTACAGGTTGACTTTGAGTTTAGATTTGGATCGCTGCTGGCTTACGTTACACAGATGTGCAAATGTAATAATAAGTAAGTAGGCTGTGCAGTAGTCTATAATATGTATTTGCAATCTAAATGCCCATTCCCTGCAGTTAATGCTTTCCTCAGGTTAATATGATAATGAGAAACTAATTTAATGACTCAAATCTAATCCGAAATCCAACTAGTATGTTCTAATTTACTCTAATGACCAAGTTCCTCTTTTGGCTCATGTAACTCAATGTGAGAAAAGATGGAGGAAATGGTAGTAGCTTGTAGCTTTGTAGCTTGATTGAAGAAAGTGAAACTTTATTACTATTTGGGATTGAGAGACGCTGGGTTATCTTTTCGCTCCTAGCGTCTTATCACATCACATCTGATATCTGAGGCAACTGGAGCGTCTAGCCTAACACATAGTACATTACATCGGATACTTAAATACATTTTAAGGCGAAACTCCCCAATATGCAGTAGGTAACTGTACATTGTAAGTTTGTATCCATGTGTCTGCCCTGTATTTACCTTTAGTACATAGTTATCTCTTCTCTGTCTGTGTATCTGCTATTTACAGGGTACTAACTTCGTAATAGACGTAGTAGGAGAAGATGGAAAGATTGAATTGTCAAGAAGCCTCTAGCATTTCACATTATATTACAGGGCACGACTGATTTTCCCTTTAGTGCTGACGCACATTTCCTAATTGGGTTTACTTGGGATTATCTAGACGAAGAAATGCCTCGATGAAATTTCTATTTTCAGATTTATACTATTGCCTCCTTTCTCCCATCTCCACCAGTTTTGTACATTTATGTACATCTTTACTGTTGTAACTATCTTGCTTCTTATGTTGCCCTCGCACATAAATCTTATAACCAGAAAGCAGTAAACGACATTACATCCCTGACGATTGCTACCAACTGCACTATCTTCTATTTACTGTGATTGAAAAACAGATAGATACGACTCGGATGATGTAGGTTACCTCCATTTATACACATGCCAAAAATTCACAGCAAATCTTCCACTTCCCTACTTTACGTTACGATTACGAGGGACCTGCGAAATCAACTCAATCTAATGATTTGTAGCCAAAATATTATTTCTGTGTCTCCACTCTAAGAACCAATTTGCAGATAGGTCTTATTTGAGACTTTATTTAAATAGACTTCCACTTGTCTTCTTTCTCGTAAAAATACTTAAACCTGTGATAACGAATGATAGATGTAATATGATGTGATGAATCAATTTTATCGATTTCGACACTATTTTTGAAAATATCAAAATCTTTTTATAGCAGTTATTACTTTTCTATTCTTAACCTTAACACGACTTTAACTTAACCGTAGTACACAAGTTTGTTGATGGGAGGTAGAAATTGGTAAACGACTGTCAAAATCCTAGTGGGGTCCCAGGAATGTATTTTAGAAAGTCGGTGTAGTAGATGTGACATGTGAGCTCTACCTGAGCGTGATACAAATGCGTAAATATTGCAAACGAAACAATATTCAGATAAGTGTAAGAGAGTTTTGTAGATAAGGGCCGTGTAGTGGAAACTCAAGAAGCAGAAACGGGAAAACTAAAGAAACTCAAGGCACAAAATTAATGGGATATTAGTGGAAGCGAGAGGAAGGGGTAATGACAATGTCAGATGAGACGGGAGGTCCATTTATTCAAATGTCAGGTTCAGAGGATTAATCCAATGTCATTCATTTGTGTTCACTTGGCTGCAGCCACACGTAGACTATTCTATAGACCAAATACATACAAACTGATCTACGTATATAATATCCCTTTTGGAAGTAACATAAACGTAGACAAGTGAGCACTAACTTGATCCTAAGTTATACATTCACGACTGTATTGCAAGAGTTGCTGCTCATATGGGAATAAACGAAACAGTTCAGTTGTATAGCTCATCCAGAAACAAACCCGAACTAGTTTTTCCTCTTTCTCTGTTCTCCACGGACAGATAAAGCATTTAAGTGAAAGCAAAGTTCTATCACCTTATTACCACTAACACTAAACCCACTCTACCACTTTTCCACTAAAAGTTAAATATTTCATTACTACAAACCCAAAATGTTTGTATTTTCTAACCAATTTTTTCTAATGAATTTCATTAGAAAATTTTTCATTTAGCAACAATAATTATTACTTTTTTGTCAATGAAAGACAAACCACATAATCGTTTCCATTTTATCAGTAGCAGTACCACTACAAGAAATAAAGGAATCTGTCTTTGTATGACAATACTTTTAATAATTTCCTTCAGTAATTTAATGAATGATTTTAAAAGGATGAAATTAATATTAGAATATTCGGTTTTAATTTTTACTGCTTTCAGACAGAGGCTACTAAGTAGGTGATGTATTAACATATTTACTTACATATTGAATAAATACCCAGACATGTGTTTGTAGTACTATGCTGGTATATCTATGGTATTGTATGAGATTGAGATGCAACAGTGCAATTTTAGTTGTACAGAGTGGTGGAGACAATTCGGTGGTAACGGTGTGTAATGGGAGGAAGTTGTAAGATGTGAAGCAAGTTAACTTGTATGGCATTTAGTACTGGTTCCACGTTACTCACGCGACATGGAACACGAGAAAGCATTAGAATTCTATTTTAAGTAGAAAACTATGGAAAACTAATGCAATGTAGAATGAATCTTTGTTACTCTTAGTTTTGGGTAAATTGAAGCTAGCTATTGTTTTGTAGTTCAGTCAGTCAAGGCAGAATAAAGTAAATTGTGCAATTGTACATTTGGGTTGCTGATGCAGATCGGAGGAGACGGAGGCAGGGAAAATGGATGGATGAATACATTGTCCGTGTTGCGTAAGTGTAGTATATTTGTTCTTCGCTGTATCAAATATAGTAACTATTGTAGTAAACTATTTCCATTGAAAGTTGTTCGTGTCTCTCTCTCTGGCCTGATTAAATAGAGTAGCGTTCATCACATAAGTTTTCTCATGCTGCAATGCAATTCCCTGGTTTTAATAAAAGGGGTACTACCTATTAGGGAGTTGCATATAAATTGTGTAGTAGCAGAGTAGTAGTGACATGTACATTCTTAAGAGCTAACTAAATAGGACGGGTATAATGCAGTCCTACTTATTTCAAGCAGCATGGAACATTAGACTTGTCATTTAATTTTAAATGGAGTAGTTGCCCAGTGTTCACGACAAGGTTTTAATTGTCAAGTTAGGTACGTGAAAGAGCAATAGATGAGTACATAACGAGACCTAATTTAGTTAGCACGTTCATTGAATAACTTATGGGTGTCTGTTTTGTTTGTCGGTTCGTGTAGTGTTTTGTTGCGTCCCGTCGTGTCCTGAATGGACTCACTAATTTCTAGTGTACATGTATATACTACTCATTCCTACACGTACAGTAAGTAACACACAGTGGAGATGAAACGCTAACAATAATTGTAAATCGTCAAGTATAAAAGTCAAGCTGGGACGTCCTGGGAATGATAATGTCAAGGGAAATCTCTCAGGGTAAAACCACAGGTAGGTACTCAACCCATCTCATCTACTGTCACATAAAAGACTCGAGAATACTAAACTAGGCAGCTCCTGTTCTGTCCCTGCATGACCAAAACCTTGAAACCCGAATCGAGAAACCTAATGGCGGCATCACTATCCTAAATATATCCTTCACAAATATAATACTTGTACTTTTCAAACTGGAAACTCGTATTTTAACTCTCCGTATATCTACTGGAGAAAGCAGACCTTATGTTTATCTCTACAAAAACTACAAGTGCGTTAGTCTACAGCGAATGGGAGCTGCTACGGAGAGTTTTGTAAAATAGCATCGTTACTCTAAAGGGCCCATGAGGACTTGTAATGAGAAAGATCTTACTGATGTGACTGTTTGGACTGAACTATTTATACTATAAGCATCGGGTACTCTTAATAATATCAGCTGAGGTAAATGTAGTACCACTCTACTACGAATAAGATAGGAACTCACTAAAGTAATGCACGTAAAAGTGTGTAGTAGTAATCGTAGTTTTTCCCCAAAAGTGTCAGACAGACAGACAAATTTATTCTGCACAACTCGTCAGAGGATTACTGGAACTAATGGAGGGGAAAGAACTTTGGTGATTTGCATGCATTGCTATTGCAAATAATAGCTCTTCTGCTTACTCACTCTACTACTTCAGCTCTATACGTACGCATTAGTACATCCTTATCATTTGTGCTACCGCTCTAAGCGTTGCTATCACCTATTATTAGTATCTGCTTTAATGCATTATATGTAAAAAATGTCTCGATTTGGATAACAACTTCAATAAGTAGTAGCAGGTGCTTGAACGTATAAATACAGATCATATCTAGAGAGAGGGAGAGAGTATTTCAAAAGCACAATAATATAAAGTAGAGCAATGGCTATAATAATAATATTGCAAACTGTGAAAAGTCTATAAATATAGGAGTAGCTAAAGGCATTCCGGTCTTTTTACTCTTCGTTTGTTGACTTAAGTGAACAAGTCGGAATTCCAGTGCTTAATGCTCCGTTATAAAAGTACGTACTTATACAGGGAAATGACATAAAGTACACAGTATTAAAAATGAAGTTGGCCCACGTCCTGGTGAAGTAGACACTCACAATCGGAGGAAAAGGGCTTTTTCTGCAATAATATCCACTTTACATAATGTTTACAGCTAACAATCAACTTTGTCTCAATTAAAAGATGATTTCCTCTGTTTTACTACTTGTGTGGAGTGGCAACTGCCTCGCATTTGTTTCACTTATCTATAACTAGGTCAGTCTACAATATTCACTACTGAAAACTTTAGCTAATGCCGCCAGCTACGGTCACTAAACTCGCAATCAGATTTACAATTGAATAATTCTTGTTTCAAGCATGTACACTTACATCTTTAGTGAGAGGGTTTATCCTAGAGAATAATAATTAGTGTGTATACATACCTTGCTCTGCTATTTCGAGAATGTATAAATGAATTTTAATGGGTAGTGGCATGCATGTTTTTACGTTATGTAAACATGTGAGGGATGTAATACACATGTGTTACTTATAATATGACCCTGTACATCTATATATTATTATTATTATTACATGTGCACACTCAACTACACGCTCATTAATAATATATGAAGAGCTAGGAAACTAAATAGTTGAGAGCTTCTTCTCATTTCCGTAATATTCTGTAGAATCGATTTCTACTAGCTCCCCTCTCAGCAACCATTAATTAAAGAAGCTGTTTTATATCTACTATTACTAATAAATAGGGTCTGGGAGCTCCTGTGCCCTGAACACACACATTGGACAGCCTTTAAACCATAATGAACATAAACACGAAGAGAACCAAGAGTAACTACTGCACAACTGTGCTATATAGAGACAAATACTACAAGATATAGAATAGTAGACATATTAGATTAGAAAGTTATAGTATTGTACTAGTTGGGATTGTAAAGAGTAGTTTAGTACTATAGGAGATCCTAATAAGCAAAGTTTGCAGAAATTAAATAGTGCAATGCAGTGCAGTGTACGAAATTTTATTTGGCCATTAAGAAACCAACAAGTAGCACAAGAGGGATATCGTACATGGACAGCCTTAGAAACGAATGTCACGAAATTTATTGCTCAATTAGCGAATTGGCCTATTAGAGTCGTTGTCGTTGTTGGAGAACAATGTCCACGGAAATCTAATAGTAGTGTCTTGTACGCCTTGGCTTGGACTCGCCATTACATTCCTAGTTAAATAGTGCAGATGCTATCTTGGAACAAGTACATAGCGGAAAGTGTGTACTGCAATGGCACAGCATGTTATAGGTTCTTGGAAGACTAACACTAGATTGTGAGACATGAGTTTACACATGTAACCGAAATGACTTACTTGGATTCCTGCTTTGGTTATAGAATTACAGCTCAGTTTAGCTCAACTCACTCTGCTCACTTCAAGAGTTGCAAAGTTTTCCTTTAATATTTTGCATATCTTCAGTGTAGACAAATCAAGGCGAGTCTCGAAGAACCGTAAGTGTTCGAGTGAATGAACATCTCTTCACTAAGACTGAAGTTGAAAGTTTTCTCTGAATTTTCATCCCTACAATGTACCATTGTGTACACTATTATTATTACTGCCTATACAACTATAAGTAGGTATAGTCCAAAACTTTCAACTCCAACATGTATGTAGATATACCTATATAGCAAAGATCAGGACAAGACAAGACAGTCACGTAGAAAGAAAGCAAACCATAGTCGACAACTAACAACTAACATCACAATCTCAAGATCCGAACAAGTCTTTTAAGTTTTTGTGTGAAAGTGTTACTCAAAATACTCTCCTCGTTCAATAAGTAAGTCAAATAAGTTAGTAACGAACGTATTTATATACTACTCCTCTTCTGTCTTCAGTTCTAGTTATACTTTTCAAAAGGATTGCGTGGTTCATTTGAATTTGCATCTATGGGCTTGTCAAAACTTTTTAGGGGAAACAATGCTTCTCAATGAGAAAATCACGACCAGGGAAAATCTTCACAACTTTCTCTCTCCCAGATTAACAAGGAAGTGTTCAACAGCACTACTTTCATTTACTTCTTACGCAATTCCTCGAATTAAGCAAACTAATAGTCTTGTAGCCTCAGTATAATACACTCTACAATTTAATTTCCCAAACACACAGGGTGAAACCAAACTTATTTTCTTATACACCATGGGTAGAGAAACCGCGACTATATCGATATTTTCTTTGACTTTGTCCGACTGTCGGATCATTATTTGCTGTAATTATTTTCAATTGAACAATGTTAGTATACTCATCAACGAATCCAAAGTTCTGGAAACAATCCTCAAATTAAAGGCCTTTAATTCTAGTTCTACTGTTAGTAGAAAACAAGAATAACGAGAAAGCAAGTTTTATAATCTGTTCATTACTGATAGGCGTGATAAAACCTTAAATAACCCCATATTGGCCCATATACTTACCAATATGAATTTCTACTCCTCCCCCAAAACCTGCAACTTTATACTAAAAATATTTAATGCACTTCCAGAAAATACATTTGCGGGGTGCTATCGCGCTGTAGTACATTATGTGCAAAAATTGAAATTCTGATTGACACCATTTTTCCATATTCACCTTTTGTATTACCAATATCAATGATGTATTTCACAGTGTAAGCAGTGACCCAAGTAAGATTT
The DNA here is from genome assembly GCA_020055645.1 of Tomocerus qinae. Lineage (NCBI taxonomy): Eukaryota > Metazoa > Arthropoda > Collembola > Entomobryomorpha > Tomoceridae > Tomocerus > Tomocerus qinae. The sequence goes on along the minus strand of CM034546.1, from coordinate 103,097,167 downwards.
TATTGTCTACAAAGACAAGTAAATCAATTACATTGCAAAAATTTGGAACAAACAATTTGTTGTAGGATAAGTATGTTAATTGTGGCCATTAAGAGGCAGTTTGTTTTTGCATAATGTCTCGGTGGTGAAAGTAGATAGTAAAAAATGTGAATTTAAGTGCCTATGTATGTAAAAGAGTATAAAAAATAGCCGAGGGTAGCGGGATAGTTGCATGACAGTTGTGATACATTTTCGCCATAGTTTTGACTGTGTACATAGATAAAATCGGATAAAGTCAAGTGTGTCAAGCATAGGGATAGAATATGAAAGAATGGCAAGTGCATGCAGAGTGTATGGACGTAATGTAGTCTATTGGTACATACGGTTCGGTTAGTTTCTGTACGGGTGGCGGGTAGGGCTGAAAACAGTGGTGGAGGGAAGAAGAGATCGGATAAAAGAGATATCAGAAAGTTTTTCAAGCCTGGTATTTGGTATTATGCTTAGCCAGCAAATGCAATGGAATCCAATTCAATGCCATATCTATAGTACTAGTAAGTATGGAATGGCTGACAGTCAAGTTTGTCCTATTTTGGTTGTGTAGTATTTGTGGTGCTGTATCTTGCTACTTTGAGTCCAAATGCACAATACGTACAGCACAGTAACGAATGGTGTACAAACAGAGAATGAGACGATCACAAGAGGAGTAGAGGATTCTTTACCTCTCCTAATACACATAGAAAAGTTGGAAGAAGAAAAGATTCCAGCAGCACTCGCAATGTAAAGCTTAACTTTTGCCTTTTAGAATTTGACTTGACTTCTCTTGCCCCTGCCCTAACTAAGTCAAACCTAGGAATTCTATATACCATATTTGGCCCATATAAAGATACAATAGGCCTTGTCGCCTTGTCTATCTTTTTTATCTATTTGCGAATCTCGTGAACTTGTAAACTTGTAAATAGTTGGCTTTTACTACTCTTTTCTCAACTACCTACTATTGCAACTCATTTCAAGATATTATTATATCTTTGTCGCATTGTTGGACACATACAGACATAATACACACAGTCTTTCTTAAGTTTTATTCTCTATATAGTATTTATTATACTTTACATACCACATTGCTATAAAGATACTACCTTTAGTAAAGACAGGAAACTTTGGTCGGGCAATATATAGTTTAGGATTGTCACAGTTATTTTGGCAGGGAGCGGAAGCACTATTCCCAGAAACTGAATGGGGAATGAATTTTAAATGAAAAAGTCGGATCTCTTTCTTTTGTGTTTGGTTTGTCCAACGAGCGTTCAGTTTGCTTACGTCCGTTTTCTCCTTGTTATAATTTACATAGACTTACATATCCTTATATACTTATACCAGGGAATATAATTATTAAGCCTTTGTGTCCTACTCTATGGAGATTTAAATCAAAATTTTTATGTCTTAGTTTTCTTTGTCTAATGCTACATACCCATTACTATACATACCTTCATAATAATATTTTCGTATAATAAGACGTTACAGATCTAGTTTATATTTAGCAAAGTGGCAACTCTTCTCTGGCACAGAATTCTTTTCGCTGTGTACAATATTCTGTCTTGATAAAACTCGACAGTAGTACTAAAAAGAATACAAAGAGTACATTACTGTTTAACATGGAAATAATTATATACAGAGCTTTCGGTAGAAACTGAAGACTATTCTACCGTAGTAGACTAGTATGTGATGCGATGTTAATAAGAAAACTAAACAAGCTTTTCTTGTTTTAAAGTTTCCTATTAGACAGCTCTTGTCTTCTGTGCCGCTAATTCTCCACACTAGTCAGTGTAGAGATGGGTATTTTGTGTACCTAGACACACATGGATAAATTCCAAATAAATGAGAATGCAGCGTAGGCATTTTGTATGTACATATCATAAAATATAACATTCCTCATTTCCTCCTCATCTTCATAAATTTTACTTGATTATCATTTATTCATCTGACAGCACAAGCCCAAATATTTGATAGGAGCAAATATAAAAGCATGAAGAGCTACGGAGAGACAACTCTTTAATAAAAGGATGTAATCAGACAGAATTCATACATAATATACTATAAAACCTGTGTCTGTCCTATACACTATACCTAAACAAACAAAAGGGTCTCTCTGAAATCATTGTTGTACGTATCTTGAGTGAGAAAATCTAATATAAACAACAAACCAGACAGATGCCAAGGATAGCATAACACTAGGAATTCACAAATAAGATAGATATGAAGAAAAGAGCAAACTAAATCATTAAACGCTGACTCAACATTTCTATGTCAATTACTGTAAGTCTGTAAACAAAGCATTCAAAGTATAATACAGAAGATGAGAACAACCGCTGTGTTGTGTTTAGCTAGAAGATAACCCTCTTTGTTTACCTTTGCTCTTCTCTTAACTAAATACATCCTCTTCCAGTGCAGAAAGTGGAAAACGTCATAATTTTCCAATGATGCTATCATTTAATAAAGTAACAACGTATAATGAAACAGGTCTAAAAAGCAATTTCAAATTATAATTTAATTTTACAATGAAAAGGTATGAAATTAAAAGGGAAGAACTGAAAATAGTTTGCCGTAGAGAAAACTAATTAATTCCAGGAAAGAATTAGTAATAAAACGACTACTGACAAGAATAAATTGCATAGAGTAATTCGGAGTTACTTATAACAAAAGAGTTTAATCAGTGAAAAGTAAAATTAGAGTGCATTCCATACCTGAAAGTGGTACGTAGATATTTAGATAGAGACAGTCTTCGCTTTGATTTCTAAGGAGAGGCACGAGTCTTTTGAGCATTGCAAGTCTCCCCTTGGGCATTCTTCGAAGGGCTTCCGTCTCATTAGCTAAATTAGGAAGAACTTGAGGGCAGACGGGTGAAGGTTCTTCGTTCATTTTGGTGCCAGACCACGGTGAGCCACTTACGGGGGGCATAAGACGAAGACTGCCAATGGGTGGTGAAGCATATGGAAGCCCTAGGAAAACTTCGACACCTTCGAAGCCCTTTGGAAGAAAAACAAAGCCTCGGACAAGTCCGAATTTGGTAGTGACAATTCGGGCACTCCATTGTCGGCTGATGGTAGCCGCAGCTGCCAAGGAAAATAACACTTGAGATATGAAAATAAGCACTAAAGGGTAAATCACGTATGAACTGAATGGACTAGAAATCTTTGTCACTCTGGGCCGTAGTAAGATGGAACGCATTGTTGTAACAAGTTATGGTATCTTGTCTTACGCTTCGGTGGGAATTCGAATGACAATGACGGGAACACTTTTGTGTATTTCTCCGTGAGAATGTCCTGACTTTATCTGTGACATTTGTATTGCTTTGGGATTCCTTTATTCTTCTGATCCACAACGGGCACAATTGCATTTTGCTAAGGTTCCTGTTTTTTCCTCATTTTTATTGAGATATTTTTTATATTTCTTTTATTGTAAAACACTGATCTAGCCAATCACTATAAATAACACTGGGGAAACTAAGAAGAATACTAATATTATAGAGTAAAACTCTTAGTGAACTCACCACTATGGAAAAAGACGAGGTCACTTCCACGTCAGTTGTCAGTTAGACTTCTGTCCAGCCTGACCTGACTGTATATGTCTTGATTCACAAATTATGTATCGTCTATTTATTTACAGCAGTTCCGTCCGTTCTTCCTTCTCGCAAAATGTCAATATCCACAAATTGTTATTTGACTGTATGCGAGGAAAATACGAAGGATTTTCTTTCGATTCCGAAGCCCGACGATTTACACTAACGTAAGTAAAGCAACAATATTACCCATATGAAGATATATTTGGAGAAACCAAATGTAAAATGTGATTTTCTAAAGGTTCTTCTCAAAACTCGGAGGTTTAGACTTTCTCTTACAGGTAATCCAGAGATTTTACATTTCCATAACTCGTTCGGGTTATCGTTAGAAAGAAACGAACAGTGAAAACTGTTTTCGTCTGCCCTTATGAATGCTGCAATGCAATGTGCTCTGGTTTCGAGACTAAGAGTACCCAAACCAGACCAAATCCACCAGCCAGCCAGCCTGGGGAAAGAGCAAGAGGAAAATCGAGACGTGAATAGATGTAACCTTTCTGAGCGACTGCAATGTTTCCGGACGAAACGGCTCAACTCTTCTTCTCATGCCATAACATAGCAGCCCACCAAGAGAAAACTACTACTATGGCAAGAGTTTGACTTTTGTGAGCCGGCCCAAAATCTCAGGGAGAGTTGGGCTTTCTCTTCCCTTTCCTACTCTACAATTGCATTCAGGATTGAGATGAAATAGAGAATTGCTGAATGTACACACTATGAAGGTATGTTCTTTATAGTATAATGTTATGTTTAACTAGTTCTACTACGCTTAGGTGTCTGAGAGCAGAGAATGCGGAGAAAGTACTATCTATTTAGTATTCATACTATAATACTAGTATTATTATGCTTTACCTAAGGATAGGTCTTCCATCTGTAAGATATTTCTGTTTGCTTAGTATAGGTATAGATTTGCATAAGATCTTTCCAAATAGCCATCAAACACCCTGTGAAGGGTCAAAGCTTACGTAAAGTAACACCCACGACTTTAATTTCCATTTTAAGCTGTCTTTCCGAATTGTGTAGCATGTCCTTAAAGATTGATTGCAAGAAAAGCTTAATAATACAAACCTATCTCTAGGGAATATTATACTCCATTTCTCGAGAAGGTACTAATGAACTTGCTTAATTATAATTTCAAAAGAACCTATTTCTTCTACGACAAAGGTATATAAATAAATGCAAGGAAGTGTTTTTAGAATGCAGTATTCAGAATTCTACGAAACGATCAATGGTTAATAATAATGTGCACATAACAGCTTTTTCATTAAAAGTGTACCGATATATCAACATCAACATCAAACATACTCCAAAGCTATCCTATTGTTTGTATTCATCTGGACAGTATATCAAATCATTAGTCACGTAGCTCACCAAAACAGCCGAAATAGCACGTTGACATATTTCAAAAGCACAGTAGCAAATAAAAGCGTATTTTCCGTCTTTGTCAAAGCGTACTTTCCGCATGTTAAGCTGAATTGCTCAACAACAAAAGTAAAGCACTTGGAATATTGCATTGATGCTCTTTTAGTAGCTCCTACTCTGCATAGTATGAATGTAGTTAATCGATATTCTTGGCAATAATATAAATATAGCATTGAATGTTATATAAATTGTTAGGAAGTCATAGTCAATATGTATTAAGCACGTTTATCCAATAGTTGGACGTGACAGTTACTTTAAATGAATATAGAATGACAGAAAAATCTATGCGTAATACAGTCATGAGATCAATTATTTATGATTGACCTGACAGTTTATTGGATTTAGTAATAGGACTGTGTAATTGGTTATTGATTGCGAACAAGTGTCAACTTGTTAAAGATATTATTGATAAGTGTGAATGATTTTTGATGAGACTGGATATACGATAATGGTATTAAGTTTTTCAAGTGGATTTATCCATTTCTTATAAAACAGGACCGATGAATATTGACTAGCACTTTCCTGCCAAAGAGATTTTGCAGAGCAGGTGTGAAAAGGTATGGTGAATTATTTTTGACATCTTAATTCAAAATATATTTTTGTTTAAGATTTTTATAATTTAATTTTTTGTATAGAAACCATTTACAATATGGCTGCTGGAAAGTACCTTCTTCTTCTCGCTTTACTTAGCTGTAGTGCTATTGTACATTCAGATATAGTAAGAAAAATATCCCCAGAAGAATATACAGAGGATGAACTGACAGTAGACATCCCAGAGCTAGGGAGAGTAATTGGAAAACCGGCCACGACTCTTGGGGATAGAAAAGAATTCATCCAATTTTTAGGAATGCCCTATGCTGAGTTTACAGGTGGCGCAAAACGGTTCTTGGTAATTGCATACATTACATATATTCAGTTAGTAGAAGTAAATCTGGACAATAATATTAGAGTGCCAATATTTCATGTTGTGTGATTACTCTGCAGCCTTCAGAATTGAGAGAACGAAAACTGAACGATACCGGAGATAATTTTACGGCTAGTGCTTATGGCCTACCGTGCTTGCAGCAGGATGGACTTCTGCCTGTGGTAGACTCAGAGGAATGCTTATTTATCAACGTTTTTACACCTAAGGTAAAAGAGCTTTGCTCTCCTAAACCTCATTCACTATCTCTCTCACAGTAAAAACTATGCACTTGAGCTCAACTCAATTATAGAACAGGAGATTTGAAGTTCAACAGATAACTGTGCAAAACATGCTCATTCAATGTAACATTACATGACAAAGCAGTTGTGGTAGGTGGCCTATGTTATTGCGTCAAGTCTCCAGCAGAATAAACAGGAAAAAACAAAGCAATCCAAATCCAAACTATTGGAAAAACGCAATCCCAACTTTTAGATATGTTGACGTTGACACTGAATGATTGCTCGTTTCTCATGAAAACCTAAACCGTTATATTCAGTCGCTGTCATATATTAATAATTCCCATATAGTGTAAATTATATTAAACTCGGGAAATGGCTAAGACGGAGAACATCCCTAATACATGTATGTGTGTAGCATGTGCTCAAGTGCCTCATTTAATCTTCTTAACATTGAAATATTTTGATGTTCTAGGTTTGCAAAACACAAAACTGCGACCACCTACCTGTAATATTTTTTATACATGGAGGAGCCTTTACCATAGGTATAATACAGTTAAATAAATACAACAAAATATTTTTTGAGAACAATGCACAAACGGCTATTTGAATTTTTCTATTGTGTTGTCCATCACGCAATCCGTTTTTACTTTGTTGTTGAACGATGGCCATTGTTTGTCTAAACGTCACGTAACGCTATGCAGCCTTACGAAAAGTTACATAACATTAAACGACCTATGACCTTTCGAATGAGATATAATACGTCTTCGTACGATGAACAAAACTAATACCACAACAATTTTTCCGATGACTTTACCCCTTTTGATTTTTTAAGCCCCTCCCCAGGTCGGGGATACGTCCCATCTAGATGACTTTAAAAAAATTTGATCGGATTATCTCATTCCGTTCGAAAGTTATTACGGTTACAGACAGACAGATTACCCATTCCTATAAAGTGGCTCACACTACTTAATAACATTGGTTTTCAACTAAAGGGGTTATCCAATTTTAGTATTATAAATATTTTGTTTGCAACAGGATCGGGAAATTTGTTCTCTGGCTCAAGAATTCTTAATCGTGATGTCGTGTACGTTACATTCAATTATCGGCTGGGAATCTTAGGTCAGTCTTACATGATTACGTATTGATATTTCATCAAATTCCAACATGGGTCTAAAATTAAGACTTTATAGGGTTTTACTGTCTTCAAACTGAAATGGCTCCAGGCAATGCGGCTATGTATGATATGGTCAATGCTTTAAAATGGGTAAACAAGTATATTAGTTATTTCGGTGGCGATCCCAATCTAGTCACAATTTCTGGACAAAGCTCAGGAAGTGTAGCAGTAACTAACTTGTTGTTAAGTCCCTTGGCTCATGGATTATATCATAGAGCAATCGCCCACAGTGGCAGGTAAAGTAACAAACTCGACAGCTTTGAATATTGACTATGAACCAAATTTTGCATAATATTACTTTTGACAGCGTTTTGAATGATTGGGGCCATACAAAGACCCCTTTGGCACCTGCTTTAAAAGTTTCTGCAATGGCTGGATGTTACTTACCAATCGATGTTGCTCCTGATTTGGCAAAGTTGAATGAAATTACGGAATGCATGAGACAAATTAACGGATCGCGTTTAGTTGATGTTCTTTTGGAGTATCAGGTACATCAAAGCCCTATACCTATTACTAGTTTAAAATGAGTATTATTTTCTGTGCATGTTAATATATTTTTGAATGGTTTGCTGTAGGTGACAGAGAGATATGAAGCAAGATTAGGTTTTGAGCCAGTAAGTCCTGTTGTTCAGAACTTCCGATTGACTAATATAGAACCCTTCTTACCTGATGAACCATTGAACATCTTACTGCGAGAACGACAAGCAAATGTTCCACTTATGATGGGAACAACTCTCCATGATGGTTCATATGTAACTGGAGTACTGTATAACAGATATTTAACACCTCATGATCATTTCACTAACACTGATTTCATGAAGTATGAATTGGTTCCGGCCATAATGAAATGTCTTGGTAAGAATTAGTTTCTTATGCAACTAGAAAGGTTTGTTAAATAGAATTAAGACTTAAAAATGTCATTTTCGATTCTATTTCAGCCATTTGGGATGATTCTTATGGAGTATACGAGTCATTAGCGAAGGCTTACCTTGGAGATTCGAGAGCTACAGGACAATTCGATCTAATTGTTGGAGGAATTGTTGATGTATGTACTGTTTCATTTTCTTCCATACGATTATAAATTTGAATCCATAGGACAAGACTATGGTAATTTGTTTCCTTTTCATTTTATTAGATAACTAGCACATTCTTCTTCAAAGCTGCTGGATACAGGACAGCGGAGTTACATTCATCAAAAAATGATTCTTACTGGTTTAGTTTTGACTTTAATGGTAATTTCGTAATTTAATATCTGTTCATAAGTGTAACATGTGAAAAAAATTGGACTAGTTTGTAAAAATGATAAGCAATAGGCAATTGAACGACTCTTTGTACTTAGGTTCCAATACCCTTTGGCAATTTCTCTTTGGTTTCGTCGAAACTCCGCCATTTTACGGAGGTATGTTATTATTTCCTAGTTTCCAAGAATATCGCATTCAGTGTATGCAAAACTCCGTATGCATGAATACTCGTAATAACTTTTGAAAATTACTTTTTGCCTTTTTATGTAATTTTATCCCAATATTTACAGGAATAACTCATACCGACGACTTAATATATCTGGTACTAATTTTTTATCTATTCTTCTACATGCCTATTTCTTCTGAATCTATCTATCTGTTTTGATATTATTTTAATTAAATTGTTTAAAATATATATAGCATCCTTTAACAATGGCTTCTTTCAACGCTGAAGAAACCCTAGTGAGCAATCAAATGCTTGACTATTGGTACAACTTTGCTAAATATGGGTAAGAGGATTAATTTAGCAAAAACTATATTTGCTTCGGAAACTTTTAGCAAGTTCCCTTCCAAATATTGACTTACTAGCAAAGAAGGAACTTAAATAATTTTGTTTCTTCAGAGATCCAACACCAAGGCTTGTTGGGGACAAAAAATGGCCTTCTTTATCAGGACGATCAAGAAAATTCATGAGCATCCAACCAAATCCAGTTGTTCAGAATGACTATCCAGATAAATGGGAGAATTCATATTCCCGTACCCCGAAAACCCTGAAACGAAATTACACTCTTGCCGATGTGAATCCCGAATTGTTAACTTGGGCATTTTAAATTACCTACTACATAAAATAAATCCGTTATATACTTTAGTAAAGAATTGTGGCTACTTATGTCCTAAATAATTGTTTCTACAGTTAAAATCCAAAATTAACTACTTTCTTGTAAGAATTTAGCAAAAATGCATTGAGAGATTGAAGTTCTTGTATTTTTCTCAAGAGTGAAAATATGACAAACAAGGCACGTTCAGAACCCATAGGTTAAATTGCCTCTCTTTTCGTGATAAGTCCAGAAACACACTTGGCCTGAGCCAGGTACATAAATATATCATCTGCGAAGCACAAATAAGTCTCGATAATTTATTTGCAGTCTTTTATTTTGAATTACACTGTTATGGTGTACTATAAATCATTGTGAATATTATATCAACGCTATCTCAATAGTATGGTCTAGTGTTCTTTGATGCATAAGAATAATCTAGGTATAACAATAAGTAAGCCATTTGGGAAATATAACTTTTCAAGACTAAGTAAGTAAATGTTCTACAGATGCTTACAAGAAATCATTTCATATCATGATGCAATAAAATAAAATAAACAGCCCAAGTCAAGTCTCCGAGTGAGTAGTATGTACTCCAAGTTCTTAAGACTTCCATGAGAAAGCAATAGTGTTTAGTCCACAGAGTCAAGTCGGACAGATGTGGCATTGTAGGAGGGAGGAGAAAAGTGCGACTCTGATTCAACTGAATTCAACATGCAATGTAACAAACTCATATTATATAGTTGCCTATATAGTATAATATAGTACTAACTAATAGTAGTGATAATGCTACCTCCTAGTATCTACCGACTATACAAACAACTCAAGTAAACCAAAGCAGGTAAAGCTCTTCACCACATAAATTCGCCTTATGTACATAAGTACATAAAATGCTTGAAATGTCCTTATCAATGATTTGTTGGCTGTGCCCTACTAAAAAGTCTAAATAAAAATGCCCTTTCCTTTCACAGCTACCAACATGACTTATGTCTACCCATTTTCCCAAAGAATTTCACATGTCTCTATCTTTTATTCCCTGCACTTTACTCACAATCTGCATACGTTAATGGCTCACATTATGTATCTTTAGCAGCCCTCAGTCTCCTCACTATTTTCTATTCATTTTAAATTCTACTACAACTAGCTACTAATAATAATACTCCCAAAAACTTTGATTTAGCAATGGCATATTATAATGTAGCCTCATTAATTCATACAGAAATAGCATTATTTAACATAATTTTAACCCAAATATTATTTATTTCCTACTATGATTAATTGTCAATATAATATATTGGTAGATAAACCAACTGTATGTTAGTCCAAAATTGGAGAATTAAACACTGTTGTCCGTATGAGCATCATGTTTTTGGTTGAATTAATTTACATTGCTTTTTCTTCCAATATTGACTACAGAGTAGCCTTTACACTATTACAGTAGTAGTATACTCATGAATCATTAATCTTGGCAGAGCAGCAACTAGAATGATAGACACTTCATCCACACGTCTATCTTCATTTCTTAATATAGCGTCGTCACATGTTATCCAGTTACTACTTGTAACAGCGTTTCTGTTGGTTATTTTTGAAAACTGGAAAAGAGTGATTCCTATTCCAGCCCCATAGTGAAACCAACATCACAAGACATTTGTAACGCCAAACGAAATAGACTTGACTGTTTGACGAAGACCAGAAAAAAAATTGAGTAACTCAACTCGTCTACACAAAACGGAACAACAGCAGGTTTTCGTCCCCTTTACTTTTCGGTCGTCTCGAGGTCTATGGGGCATGGAGCTTGAATGTTGTAGTTGTATATTATAGTCTATACATAAGTAAGACAGGTCTATGTCTATATTCTCCAAAATGGAAAATAGTTATTTTGAATTGAATGATTTCCAATTCAAAATCTCAATCTTGTTTTACTCCCCTCTCCTTATTTCCGAAAACATACTTTTCACAGGATGACTTTTGCCTTGTATTACACATGTAGTTGAACATCTACTACTACATGGAGACAGGGAATACATTTCCTTCAACCATCCACATATTACATCTGTCTTTCATGCGTTCACAGTTTCCATTTGGCAATCACATGACCATGCATGTACAGCGATGATAAAGGCACCAGTCCACTCTGCATATGAATACCATGTCCCTAGCTGAGCTAAGCAGTAACTACAGAGGAAAGGTAAAAATATCAAATAGTTATCTAATTTCAGTAGAAGAAGCACTTTTTCTAAACTTGATAAGAATTCTAATTTATAACGGTTCCACCCAATTTCTGTCACAGCTTTTCTGATTACCTCAATAATGTTAAAATCTAGATTTTTTTGAAGAGCATCTATAATCTTATCAGTTTCGGTAGTCATTTACCATTTATAAATGAAAATTAACTTGTAAACTAATTGAATTTTTCATAAAAATACTTTTTAAGCAATTAGAAGACTTGCATTTACCTAATTGTAATCTTGGAATACCAACACAAAAGGATTACATGTAGATATTATACTGATGCAATGTATTTATTATGATGTAGTACATGATGAATAGATATTCATTTTGTAGGAAAGAAAAGATTTTCGTTGTGAGTGAACAAAACGGACAAGGAGATGGAGCAGTAACTCTCCGGAAAATCTTATGATCCGAGAAATATTATTTAAAACCCACATACTAGAGATATCTACGTATTTACGTGGAAGAGTACATTGTACATAACGGTAACGTGGATATATTACACCGTCTGCAATAGTAATACACTGTACATAGTCGCATATAGGCATTTTACACTCGAGTGACTATAGTTGTATATTTATTTTAATATTTATACAGACATTTTAAGATTGTTGACTCGAAGTGGAATTGAAGATGAAGCTTCGAGTCAAGTCCATGGCATGCAGTCGAGTTCGAGTCAAGTATACAAGGGAAGCTCCATTGCTTTTCCAATTCCTTCGATCCCCATCTTCTTAATGCACATGTATGGTTATAGTACCATAGCTTAATCTTGTAGTCTTCCGTCTACTGCACTACTATAAAAATAATATTATTTGTGTCTCACAACCATCAGCGTATCTGTGTCAATACTCCTTGTGTCTCTTTCGTACAATGTACACAAACACTGTACATGACTACAGGCCACTACTACTCTATATATTGGTTACATTTACATTCTAGTGCAGAGTAGGTACACTAACTAAATAAGACATCGTGAAAATGCGTTTTCGTCAATGGAGATGCACAGCGAGTCATTTACTTTGTTACATTAAACTGTATCTCTGCACTTGGCTTGACTGTCAACGAATGCCTTTGGCAAATGCTTACTTAACAAACTTGAAACAGACAGTTCCACTCCCATTTGGCTTATTTTAACCACTAGTACTAATGTTTTTCACTAAGGTGCCTTAGCCAACTTTTCAAGTTATATTGTGGTGCTCCACATATGAATAGTAACGATGTTCTCGAACTTTTCACTTGTCTATACGGTAAACAAAAGCTAGCATTTATTTTGCAGAAAATGACAATGTGGTACTCACATCTTTACTTTTCCAAAATCCGTTGTACTTTAAAATAATTACAATAACTACTACCATTTAGAAAATTTTAGTCACTTCAATAAATTATCTATTCCAATCATTTATGTAGATTCCATGTCTTCCCTCTCTTCATTTCTATGTAGAAAATGATAATTTGAAAATGGAAGTCACTGGTAATCTCTATTTATTATAGCCTCTGATATAAATCTATAATAAAGCTACCTACCTATGTATCTATGTACAATGTATGTATTTGTATATATATCTGGTAGGGAGAACGGAAAATCAAAATGCACATGTCCATTTCCTCTAACACCGAAAAAGTAAAAATGTTACGTAAAACAATGAACTCTACTATGAGTTGCATTTACTAGTTTCTTTATATAATAGAAAACCGACATTTTATTGAGAATAAGTTAATAGTCCTTGACACAATCTTTCGATTGATATAAGCCTTGCTAATACACGGGATGTATTTATTATTGGTTGAAACAGCATGCAATCATCATAAGCGACAATTTGTGGCTAATAAGTGACTTTCAACCATATGATCATAAACGACATATTCTTATTTTCCTTATGAGATATCCTTTAGATGTTGGATAAATAGTTCAAACCATAAATTTTCATTGTTAAAGATGTCTTTCCCGTTTATGTTGTTTATCATTAGACAATTTATGTGTAGCCTTGGACAAAAATCCATACTGGTGTCCCAGATGACCCAGGCCTATACCACTTTGATCAAATTGCCCCAATTCGTTACAAATGGTGTCGTTTATGATGATGATGTGAGTCATCAATTTCTAAAATAAATCAGGATTCTAAAATAAATACTTGCGTGTGAGACAGGAAGGTTTATACGATTTGAAAGGTCGTGTTAAGAACTTTGAAATCTAATCTCAATATTGTAAACGCTGAACTCATCAGTAAAATAGTAGCGTTTTTTGTAACCCAAGTTAGAAATTCGTTACTTTTGAATTTTATCAAAATACGGTTTCATGTTAATATTGTTGTATATTACATTACAGGCTTTCAGTATTATTAGACCCCTAGTTATTAAAAAATCAATAACGATAGATATGTTTTAGGTAGCGCATCCCCAAGAAATAAAATACCGTTATTAAAGTGGCATTAGTGTCTATCTCAAATATAGAGCACTTAAAATAAGATTGTCCATTGTAGTCAAGTCATGTTGAGGTAGAAAGATCTTCCACAACTTATATCTATATAAGATAAGTGGTTTGCTGAATTTGCACAGACAGAAGCTGCACTTAGGTAAGAAAGTCTCAAGTGAATGTAGATTCAGATATCAAATATGAGTATTGTCCTTCCGCTTGGTCTTACACATGATATTATATAGTAGTGGGCCCTGCATTAGCCAAAGTAAAGGGAAACCAAGTGAAAAAGGATTTAGTACTTTAGTTATTTTAGCATATATACGTTGCCTACATACTACTGTACATACATTTACATGGTACAAGGAGCTGGCTGGACTGGAAATTCATTTATGAAGGAAAACTATTATTATGCGCTTTCTGGCTGAGATCTATTCAATCGCCGAATTCACTTTATCATGCTGTAGCAGATATGCTGTAATGGCTTTGGTGTTGAGCTTTGATCGTAAGCCCTGTTTACTCTTCCGGTTGCAAATGGGTTTTCGATTCTTGCCCGATTATTCATCCGGAAGCTTTCTCTTTGAGTTTGCCTTAGCCAAGCTGAATTTTCCCTTTTCTAGATCTTGCCCTGCTTTCCTTTCTCCTGATATCCCTACAATATACATAAACTCAATAATGGGATCACATTGGGAAATATGATTGCACTCCATGTTACATTTATTGTGTACCAGCATGGGGTAGCTTTTACTTATTGTAACCTCCCGTTTTGATTTGACTTTTATACCCCGCCATTTCATCACAACATCCTCTACTCCTTCCCGATTATTATCTTCCCTCCTTGCATCTTCTGCTATTTTACCCGTTAGAAACTTCATTTAAACCCTGAATCTTCACAGCTACTTCCTCTGGTCGATGTATAATTTTAATTGGTACAAAAAAATTCACTTTGAATTCAACCATGCAATTTAAGGGGGGAATTCCAAACAACAAAATCTGATTTACATTATGTAAATGTTATTTTACTAGACAAATTGTGTGTGCAAATGGAGTTGAAATTGTAATAATTTTAACATTCATGTTTACAATGGTATTATTTGAAACGAAACACCAATTTTACTATTTGGATAGCATGAAATGTTAATTGTGGATAAATAACATGGACGAATGGAGTTGACATTGTCTATCTGATACAAAAATCATTCGAATGCGTGTTTGTAGTAGGTATATATCTGAAAAGCGTATTTTTTGAAAAATCTCTTGTCAATAGATTCTATTGCGATTGTGTCTCCTTAAATCGAAACATTTTCTTATGCGTTTAGTTCAATATGAGTTATAGATATTTGAGTCATGAAAATGCGATAGCTTTGTCACCCAGAAATAGAAAACGCGGCATGACATATGATATCTGTGCACGCTTACCCACCCACACCCCTCCAGCAGCAGCAAGCAGTGATGAATAGTGCAGGTGAGTGTCAGTATTATCTTTGCATCAACAAAACTTTCTGTTCTCCGTGTTGGAATTTTCTTATTATTTATGTCATAAGAATTGAATTTCGTTTTCTTCACTTTACAAATATTTTCCGTGTCGTTGAGTTGGCTGGAATCTCTCCGAACTACCAACTCGGTCCTATAGATTTACTCTGTAGATGTGGCTACATAGAGCCCATATACAAGTGATAAATCTGTCAGAGTGTCATCCAGCTAGCTTTTACACCATGCTTTCGTTGACAACGACTTACTGTAATAGTCTGCACAATATTTAATACGATACTTTACTGAGCTATTATTTACAACTAAGTAAGTTGCATTCTGCAGTTATTTATACTTACCACCTACAAGTAAATGCAATAGAGTGCAATCACAAGTTATACACAGTGATAAATGTAAAATCTTAACTAATCATTTTCAAGGCTTATTCTGTGGCTACTTAATAAATCAAATTAGTTTCAACAAAGTAATTAAAAGTCTTAAACAATTTAGACTTAGACACTAACTCCATCGATACACTTGATACTAGTGAATCTGTTATTTGGCTTTCTACATGATATAAGCGATAAAAAAGAGTATTTAAATATTATGCATGTGTTTATCATAACGTTGTCATTATGTTTTCTGTCACCTTTCATCGTGAAATCAAGATTTTGTTTACTAAATAGGTAACTAATGAATTCTAAGCTGCGTCTGACTAATCCTGTCATTATTCTCATGATGCTTCCAATTCTACAAAAGTTTAGTCATTTAAAGACATAGCAAGACGTTAACACATAGGCACGGCGTTAGTGCCCTACAACTACAGGGAAATGAAATAGGGACAAATAAAAAATGAATTTATTCCCTCTAACCTTCTTTCGCCTACCTAAATTGTGTAAGTAGGTAAATACTATGTATTTACTCTTGGAAATATCAAGGTTTAAAAATGCACGCATGGAGATGTCTGGGTAGTAGTAAAAAAGTACCAAGTAAGCTGTATAGTAATCTCGAACTACTTTTACATGTATAACTACATTTATTATCGACTTGCCGTTGTAGTGGGCAAGACTCGGTTGAATAGAGAATAGTAATGCAGTTCAATTAATTCATTGCCAAGTACTGAATTGTAAAACCGTAATATCGTATTAGAGACACTTAGCATATGTAAAGGTGCTAACAAGTAACGTCTGAAAAAAACGAGTAGCCCAAATTGTTTTGATGGAAGGCTGTAGGCATTTCGTTTGTGGTTCACAAGATACTCGACTATGCATTATACCAGTAGTGAGGAGAAGCTTACTTATGAAGTGACAAGTCGCATTTAGCACTTAAAAGTGCTAACCAAAAATGCTAAATTAATTTTCAGGTTTGTTTGTAAGGAAGTTGCCGAAAGGGGAATTACATTCTTCATTTAACTTTTGAACTTATTAGTTTACTGAACTCTTTTGTTACTTCCATTAGACTGTGCCTACGCGTATCAATGGGTATTTCCCAAACTGTACTATTAAAAACATCTTTCAACCTACCTGCAATTTCTCACATCTTTACTACCCTTGGCGATTATCAATTAAAGTTTCAGAATGTAATGTTAGGGGGAAATCGGCAGTTGATATTTATTAGCAAGGGACAGCAGATATCTAAAAGTTTCTAAGAAAGATCACAGGATTAAATGAATTTATTAATTGTACTCATTCCATATCATGTTTCGCGTATTCTCCTTAATCGTGCGTGACGAAGACATTTGGAATCAATTTTTTTCAAACTCTTTCAAAGTAACTTTCTTAAGTTCTTTCAAATGCACATAGGATTGAACAATGTTATAAATAGTTTGAATAATTGTGTTCTCCTTTCATTTCTCGGTACAGTAATTATAAACAAGTACCTACCTCCGTATAAGTCAAGATGAACATCCGATGCAGTGGAATTTCTCTGATTGTTTGTTCAGTGGTTCTTTGTGTTTTATTAAATCTACTTGTACCAGTTACAGCCAGGAGGTCATCTCGAATTCAAGACAAAGACTGGAGTACCAAAAATAATTCTGGAGGAAACAGTAGCAAACGTCAAGAGCGTTGTAAGAAGAAAAAGAATTCGTATTTTCGATACCGACTATCTTTGGTATAACATGATTTTCTATGTTTTATGTTTCAGTTTTACCATTCTTTGCTCTTGTGTCTTTTCCGGAGTCTCCGTGTAGGTAATTTGATAAATCAGTTTTAATAAGTACGTTTTTATTATACAAATCATCGTGAACAGAATATAAGCACATGCATTGTAATTTTTTGCAGTGGTGACAATGGAGAGCAAGGAATTTGTTTGAGCAGGTAAGAACAATCTTTCTTAATATTCAAGGAGATGAAAGAATTTGCATTCGATGTGAAGATTAAAGTTCGCCGACCTCAGTGAGATTAATCGAGGAAGAATTTGTGTGTGTATTTTAGGAAGAAGTGTTCATCGTCGATAGGAACGGATATTGGTAGCTGCGCCTGGGGCTATGGAACTTGTTGTTACTGTAATTTAAATTTTGATAGAATGGAAATGTGCATGTCTGCTCGTCATCGCATGATATTTAATGTGAATTTTGTGTGGGTGAATGACAGTGACAACTACATGTGGAAGTACTCCGTCCTCGGTAACTGCCAACGGAACTCATTTAGTTCAACCATCGACATTCAGGAACATGTGCAGATTTGAAATACCTAAACAGCCTGGTGTTTGTCAGATCCGATTGGACTTCATAAAGTTTAGAATTGAGGAAGGGAGCACTGCAGCTATATTGGGAAATTGTGACAGTGACACGCTTACGATTTCTGGAGCTACTAACGGAGTAGCGGGACCTTTGTGCGGGGATCTTACAGGGCAACATAGTAAAATCTATTTTATATGATACATATAACATTTTTATTTTGTCTGCATAAGTCGTTAACTGCTCATGTTCTACTTTAGTGTACTTGAACTACGGAGGCAATGAAAAAATCAATTTGGATTTATATCTGGAGATGAACAGTAGCCAAGGATGGGATATCAAAGTAACAATGATCAAGTGTGACTCAATGGAGAGAGGTTCAAATTGACAAAGAATGTAGTTACTATACTCCAACACAAATAATCTCGAACATACAATTTCCATTACTCTGTATGAATTTTTAATATATTCCAGCTCCCGATGGCTGTCTCCAATACTTTACAGATCAAAGAGGTATAGTTCAGTCCTTCAACTATCCCAATATGCACCAGCTGAATAACCAGGATTACACTGTCTGCGTAAAAGCCGGGCTTGGCATGAAAAGAATCACTGTAAGAACATTTTTGTCATGAAAAAAAGTTCACTATCTTCTTAAACTCTCTAGCTTTACTTTTTATTTCTTCTAGTGGAAAACTTGTGGAGGGACCAATGATTTTGTCATCACTGGAATCCAGCCTGTGGGTACTATTGGAAATTTGACTACGGGAACTATGTGCAATCTAGACTGGATCATGATTCTTGGAGCAGAGTGAGTTTGATTTCAATGTAGTACTCTTCTCTAAACTGTTTAACAAAAGTTCTTCCGGACACAACGGAAATACTAACAAAAAATCTGTCACATTCAAATCATCATTAGTCAATTTGCATCATGATTTATCATTGTAACTCAAACGAAAGACGAGAAAAAGACTAGACCGTTTTTTCTTAAAGCCGGGAAAAACATTTTTAGTGTTATATGCGACGTAATGTATTATCGTATGTGCTAAACAGTCGTTTTTTCTGGACATTAAGAAACTCTGCTGAAATTATTTGCAATTTTGCTGCAAATAGTCTCAGTACAAATATTTTTGATATAATGCATGCTATAATCATGATTAATAATTCTATTAATTATTATAGTAAATATTGCGGAAATATCTTTCAAACTCCAGTAACAAGTAAGAAAAACAAATAAATGCAAAGTAGTTGTCAAATCTTAATGTACTTATACAAAGTTTTTGTCAAAATTTTAGCGACTACGCAACCTTTTATCCTTCAAGTTCATTTTAACGAGTTTGAAAAAGCTACTCCTCCTCCAATGGATTGTGGAACAATGACTAACCCGTGTATGGGGGGTGGACCTGGTAGTACTCTTCCTCTACCAGACGACGAAAACACCGGGTTTTGTCTTATGTACGCTCAGTCGCCACAATAGTACTTTTTATGTTATATGCAACTAATTGTATTATTTTTTTACATTTTGTTTTTTATGATAATGTAATTTATTAATTGTATTTACTTTGTTGCTAATAAATTACTGAAAATATGAAAATCTTAAAGTTTACCAATCATTTTCATCTAAGGAGAAAGAGCAGAAAATAATTCTGTAAACTTAAATGTTAATCCTATTAAACTTAAGTCGTTTTATTCTTGTTCATGCTAATGTAATAATATTATTATGGAGATAGAAATAAACAAAAAATTCCTCTCTGAAAGAAAAAGAGCGAAATTTTCCAAAAAAGATTTTATTTCGGAAGCAATTTTATAAATTTTTCTATTAGCAAGCGTTTCTTTCTTTTGATGATCATCATTACGATACGTACGATACGATACGATATTATGATAGTTTCTCCATACAGTACATTACGATACAATACAATACACAGTACAATACATATATTATTTAATTGTAGTTTTATTGTAATTTTATTACATAGCATAATATATGTCATTAGTACATTCTTAACTTAGTTATGTATGTAGTTGTATTGTAGTAGGTATGTATGTTACGTTAGTTAGTATGTAGTAAAGTTTTTTTGCAAGTTGACTTGATTTTCTGCTTAAAGTATAATATTACAGTTAATATATGTTAACATTTACACAATGACGACGCCCTGACTTATCATGTCATGTCAAGTCACTCTCAAAGTTTTGTCCTTTCATATATTCCCGTAGAGTACAACATTTTCAACGGTCTTTGTGAGAATGTGTTCTTATCGTAAGTCATAACAATGCTAATTAAAATAGCTTAATTTATACTATTCGTGCTTATTGCTATCTTACCTGTGTACACAATAACAATTCAGCTTTAAATAAATAATTTTATAGCTAAAACAAACCTTTAATTACCGGTAATTTCACTATAGCTGTTTTAGTACATTCAATGCATTTCACTTGAATTTAATCTGTTCGGCAATTTCAGGGAGGCAAAAAAATTATTTTTACTCTCTGCATTACTTAATTATTATCATAATAGAGATATTCTCTCACCTGAGCCTTTCAAAACTCTATAAATGACAATTTTACAAATACAAACTAAAATGTAAACATAATTGTGCGTACCAGGGATTGTCAAAAATAACATTATAATGGTAACAATTTAGACAAAAACTTATTCTAATATTTAGGGGCTAAAAGACAAAATCCATAAAAATAGACAAACGAATAATTAAATCATCTAATCCCATTTTCAAAATTATATATACATAATTACTGAACTAAAAGTTGGAGAGGAATTGAAAATTACATATTAATATTTACAATCTTATGTTAAGTAAGTCTATATGATATGTATGATAGTATATCTGTATGCAATTTGTTACAAGAGCAAAATCAGGCAACTTGGATTGGAATTGTAAATATTTAGTATGTGTTGATAGATCAAACTAATTTTAAGCTAGATACTGTTTGTATTTACTTCTACGTACATAGATTTGTAATGTATTATTGTATTGGATGCATATTATTCATGTAATATTAAGCTCACTACCTACTTTATTTTGCTAATTACATGATACAGGTATTGAGAATTTCATGGCTTACACTTTTTAGTTAAGAGGTAATTTCAGTTGATTGATTTAATTTACACAAGTTAGATTTACCGTTGTAACAGTATTGATGGCTTTAACTGTTTCGTTATATCGTTATAGTAGTACAGTGTAGCTATCTAAAGACTAAAGCATAAAAATAGTAAACTAAAAACTCTACCAATAACTGCTAACTGAAACTAGGACAAAAAAGATTACGTATTAAAACATATATCTACTACAGTTGTATGTATAGGTACCATATATAGAAACTTTGGTTTGGAATAAGAAATGAGATTGATATTTTGAGAGGTTAGGAAATTGTAATGACGCATAAGCTTTAGCAATAGAGAAAACGATCGACTAAAATCGGAACACATTCTCACGAAAAACGGTATTTGCGTGTGTTTGATTTTCAGAGGGCAGTGATAGGTAAATATTCAGTAATAAATGGGATTTATTATCTGATTGTTGACCATTTTCAAAAAATGAGGATTGTTGGGGGAGGAGATAGGAACAACTGCTCTGCTAAATTACACAGTGTTGTTTAGTCGTATCGTTGTAAATCAGGCTTGCCATTAGCGTATACTTAGTGTAACTGACTTTCTCCGGATGTATCAGGCGTCGTCATTAACAAAGTCTGTATGGAATTTCTTATTGAGTAGAATAGATATAGTACGAAGCCAGCATATTAACAAGTCAATATCTTTCTGTACAATAATCAACAACAGTGCATTATTACAGTCAACCAACCAAACCAACAACAGCTCGTCTTGACATTCTGACTGAATTTCCATCTTGTCTTGAACCTGTCCATTATTACGTATGATTACAATATACACAACATCCATAATCCGCCTTCACACAACAGCACATTCAATCAGTCCATTCGTACGCGTCCATTTAATAGGATTCGAGACGATGACGTAATAACTTATAGTATACCGTTCAATTAAAATCTAGATATGTACATTTTCATATTTACAACGTTTGTATAGAAGTATTTAAATACACCATCATCCAACAAAGTAAACACGTATACTTAGTAGTAGTTAGTAGCCAACGGAATTCTACAAAAAATGTAATTTACAACAGAAGCCGGATTAGTTAACTTTTTTTACACATTTCCCTGTTGTTGTTATTATACAGTTTAATATAGTACATACGTGCTATAGTACAACAGGACAAGGCTGTGTAAATAGGATTTTGCGAGTCGAGTACATACATAACATAAATAAGTATGTACAGTAGTGTAGCTATGTATTGTATGTAGGCTGTAAGTATGTATGTTTACATAAAGAATTAAATACTTGTCTTCGGATGTTATGGCTTACTAGATCAGTACATACAGTAATACGATATAATATATTATTTAGTATAATTCACCTATATTTGGATAACTCTAATCTGTATCCCCTATATTGATATAGTAATCTAATGTAGTAGTAGGTAAGATATGTATGTTCCTTTCTGAGGTGTGTGCCTTGAAAGTCGATAGTATGTATGTATGTATGTATTGTATGGTATAGTAGTGTTAGTATAGTAATGAATTAGTTTTTAGGCAGATTTTGATTAATTAGGCGTAGCGCAGCCATCTCAAGGTGGAATGTCATTGATATGTACCTATACGATATGTTACATAGTTGGATTGTTTCGGGCCTGGATTGGCATTTCTCGGTTGTTGCGTACGTACGTAGTAAGAGTCTGTGTACTGATTTAATTAATCCTAATTACATATGTATACCATGCAATACAATACAATACAGACAGAGTACAGTACAACAGTACAATCTAGGCTTGGAAATCCTTTTTTGTTGCTGATATGTATTTATAATATTTTGCCTGCTTTTTTTACCTAGTCCTACATATTATTATAGTCCATTTCATTGGGCCTACTACTTACAGATAATAAGAACAATTTGTGTTTATTGTTACAGTGGTTGCACAATTGGATTATTGTGCATCATGAAAAAGTGCAGATCAGCTTGGCAGTGTGTGCATCCCTTTTCTGTTGGATGAATCACCCAAGTTTCAACTTTAATTTTCTATTCTCAAGATATGTAACCATTTCAACTTAAAAGATAACTTTCTAAAACCCTACCATATATAGTATACATTGTACAGCAAGAAAATATTATAAGATTAATCTAATGATTCTCTCAAATGAAGAAACAGAAAACAATCATTACCCATCAAAAATAATGTCAAAGTTAATTAAATAGTAATTGATGGTAAGTTAACAACAACAATTGAACATCTTTCTTAATTAATACATGGTACAGTAGGTACTGCAAGGAAAGTTTTTCTGCTGATCGTGCCCTAATTAAAATCACAATATTCTCTAATTTATGTAATTATTCGACTAAACTTTCCATACTGATATTCAGCATATGCACAGTTAGTTCTTACCTAAAATTAACGTTAATTGAATGTGTATAATTTCTTAAGTTATACATTTTCTGACTTGAAACGTACAGTACAGTAAGTTCAGTATAAGTATAATTAATAGGTAGAGCTCTTTCTTTTCTATAATTCAAGAACGCAATGTCATTGCATAAATAAATAAATGTGTGTTATACCTCATCTCTGCTGCTTCCAGCTTTGTAGAGTAAGTAACAAGTAGCTTTAGTTTTCAATTCTCGTGTAAAGGTAGAGAATGATTATTATGTCATCATAAATATCATGTAATGACAACATAGGAAACTGACTATTTACATAGATAGGTACTTCAAAAACCAGTTCAGCTATATTTTACTGGAAAGAAACCGGTCATTGTGAATGACGGAAAGAGGAAAACATTGAATAGACTAAGGCGCTTCGTTATCTTTAAGCCAAGGTGGTTTGTGAAAGAAAATATTAATTCATCAGCATCATTTGAACATAGGAAAACGAGGGAAAAGAAAGAATTCTCGACTATTTGAACACGATTTTATAATTTTAAAATGTTACTCGAATAGTTTCAGTCAGCCATGTAATTCAAGTAAGACAACAAGTTTTTTTTCGTAGTACTAACAATAAGAGTAATCGTAATTATAATCTCAACATACATAATATTCCTTAATTTAACTGTACATTTGTGCCATTTACGTAAACAGGAGAAGGTACTCTTGATATTTGGGTTGTTCACAAATGAAATCAAAAGCAAAGATCAACTAGTATACCAGAATAGTCAAATGATATATAGGAATATATTCTAACTTCCGCAAAAATCAGCTTCCTTAGCTGTTTTGTTTAGACAGATAGTATAGGTACGTTTCTAATGATTAAAATTTCAATAGAAAATCACGCATGACAAATACAATATTCAATCTTGCCTTAGATCTATTTTTATTAGTTAAGCTTTCTTCATATAAAGCTTCATTAAGGTGTCTTTTATTTCTATAGGTCAATTGTATAAGATATGTCACTTATTTGTTAGTTTTAGTATGTGATTAATTATGAGATTAGACAGTATAGTTGTCAAGATAAGTATAAAAAAACATAATTTTTAATTAAATCGTCTTATTATTGTATTTATCTTATTGTTTATCTCGTCAGATCAGCTATCTTCGTGTCGTGAGACTATTCTTCGAATGTTAAGCTAGGAGCGTGTACTGAATAGCTTAAAGTTGTCGCTGTTATTCTCTCTGTCTGGTACGAAGGATGAGACGATCGAGTCGACTATACATACGTACGTATTACAATTATTAGAATACACAATAGACTACAAACTAATAATTATTACACACATATAAGGTATCATAGTACCAATTGCATTACTATATTATTTATAATATGGTTAGTGTCTAACTTTGCAAATGTCACATTTTTAAATTATTATTTTTTCTTGTGGTACGCCATTTTGATATGTAGTGTAGTTAGTTTTCTTTTTTGGTTACGTTTAGTCAATACTAAGATATGTTTTGAGTTACCTTTTTGATATGTGATTTTTCTGCTATAACTTAAAAAGAATGCATGTTAATAGTTCAGCATATGTTGTCATAATAAATATCATAAAGATATCTTGAAGATATATGCAGTACGAAACTTTCTAACATTATACATATACATTAGGCTGATGTGATGTATATAAGTATTATGATAGTGATATACATTACTTCATCTACTTATCTATGGAACTACATCTCTACACTCAGTTATTATTGTTAACTACGGACACATGTGTAAGTTTAATGGAATGTCTCTTGTCGCAAGTTCCGCAGTGAAGTTATTATTGTATTAGTTAGTATACTATAACACCTAGATTATATTATTGAAGTTTATCTTTCCTATTTATGTAGGTAAATGTAATATATTTTATATTTGATTATTATATTATAGTATAGCCTATATTTTATTGAAATAGTCACTCCGTCGCACTGATTTCATTTCAACACTTATGGCAATTTAGTTTCTTAAGAGTTTTGGAGCGGAGCACAAACTTTCTCATGCACTTTTAGTGTTTTAATTCGGTCGGACCCGCCGAATTCTCTATTTTCATTTGTAGTAGACGTAGTCGTAGTACCTATGTAGTTTTAGTCCGAAGAGTAACGTAGGCTTGTTCGTGTGGAAAAACTAGCAGTTAGTAAAGATTTGTTCAGCAACTATATTCTACTGCTCACTTGGAAATGGAATGTATGTTATGTAGTTTTGGTAGAACCGTAACAGGAATTACGTGTAGTACATATACATACCTACTAGTAACGTTAACAAAATGGCAGGTTTGCTTTAAAGGCTGACTTAACGCTTACTCCTCTCAGGAAAACAAAAACTAATGATTCTTCGAATTTGAAACAGTACTAATCTCAAATTGACCTTGAGTAAAGAAACTAGCCACTAGTTTACATCCTTGGCTTTTGTCATTAATTTTGGTCATAGACTTTTTTTGGAACAGAGCATCACCTCTAATTGCACTCAAGAAGTCATTTTCAACCAAACAATGGAAACAGTTGGTAGTAATTTTGTGGATTTTTGCAATCTGCACAAAAAGGGTTGCCGAATTTTGGAAAAACACAAAAATTCCTATTTGTCTTTAAAAAATTGATAAACTACTAATACTAATATGTAATATTATAATTAATTAACATCTAAAACTTTATATAGTTACGTACCCAGTTGTATATAATATTATTTTGAGGATGACTCATCGCACAAAGTCAAGTCACAAGTTGGAAGAAGTTTTCGTACAAGTTACATGGTAGAAGTCAAGTTGATTTGATGATTGGTATAGGAGTTTTAATATTTTTTGTATGTATGTATGTACTTTAAATTGAGAGTTAGAGTGAAGAATGCGAGGAGAAGTTTATGGAGTAAGACAAGACCGGTTCATTTCCCGTAACAATACAACAATGCATTAGGTAAAGGTAGGTAAGATTGAGGTTATAATAGTACTATTGTATATGTATGTATAGATTAGGTATTATTATCAGTAGTGAAATAGTATTGACTTGATTGATTCATATTATTGGTTATTTATAGTTTTGTTTTTAATTTGGTAGTTTGATTAGAGCTGACTGTGTTGAGATGAGTTTATTGTTGACAATCATGACAATAGACGAGCCATGAGGTTGTTTCTGTGGTTTTGACTGAGTGGAGATGGTATTTGCTAAGGTGCTGATTTTTACATCATCCGGGAATTAACATCGGAAACTCCCGTCAATGCGAAAGTAGTAGTGATATGGCGATGGAGACGGCTGAAAAACGGAAATCAAGTCTTGCTTTGAAGTTGTCGTTTTTTGAAGCATCATCATAATTACATCATAAAATTCAATGATCTACTATATTACTATGAAAAGAATTCAAACGGAAACTCCAAGGAGGGAAGGGTAACAATTAAACAACTCACATAGAGACATATTTGTACATTACGGAGTGGAGGAGGAGAGATAGGAGTTCGTGCCACAGTTAGTGGGCACAACAGAAATGTACAAAACAAAACTGTAATTATATGCATGTATAGGGGACGAGGGAGAGATTGTCTCAACAACAGTTTTGTATATACACTTATTTTGTAATTAGATAACTATTAATTGTGTTTAATTAATTAGGTTATGGTTGCCGCCGACCCCGCCGTTGAAGGAAGTAGACTCCAACCATAATAATGAGAATAATTAATGCCGTTATGGATATTGTACCTAATGTCACCATGAGGTCGCTCGAAAATATCGTTCCGACGCTATCCGGGCAGGGTGGATCTGGCTGTTTTGGTGCTGAAAATATTATCAAACCATACATCTTGTCAATTCAGTTCGCTATACAACATGCACGCCAAATATTTAAATACAGTCTTCTATATTACGTAGCATACTAGTAGCTTGCACTAATTGTGGCAGATATTTTTTCCAGAAGGCACACTGCTTGAGTCTCGGACCACGTCCGATGTTGACTGAGTGGGTCGTGTTAATGGACAACTCCAAGTACTCCCGCCCATACAGTGTATGAACTGGCCAATAAAGTTTGTTCCACGTTCCATTCGGGTAAAGGCTAGGGTTCCTGCCAAACAAATTTACAGTCATTAGCACATATTTCCCACAAACAATAAATACTCATGCCCTACTAAAATCCCGAGCGTGAGTCTCACCAGTTAGAACAAACAATCCTGACTGTCATACTTTCACACTAAATTATTGACTACATATTATTATTACCAAATACGCAAATCCTACAGCTCAAACTTTTCTCTCCTGCCTCACTCAACTCCTATTTAGCTCCAGGAATATTCATCCTATTTGCAACAAAACTCTCAAAATTGTGAACGTACCCAGTTTTGGCAAAGTTTGCCCAGTAGCGCATCATGAGACGACTGAGCTGAACTTCATCGGGAGTATAGCCTTTGGTGGGATCCAGAGGCTCGCCAAAGACAAAATTTATTTCATCTGCATGCATTACTCCCGTCCACGAAGGCCAATAGTGCTTCGAAGATCGGTGTGTAAAGTAATACATGTACACATAGTTACCTGCCTCCGTGTACCTGAAAGTTAACAAACAATATAAATCTTTCCATAATGTATTTCATCCCAAGCAGTTAGCCTTATTGAATATCGAGTTAAATGTTACTGCTATTAGTACGTACCTCAAGGCCAACTCGTTGAGATTGCATGTAAAATGTCTGTCGCCGACGATTTTGTCGAGATTATCACGGTTCTTAATAGGATCATGAGGGTTGAGCCAGTCAGTGTACTCAAAGATGACAGCTTGCCTGGCAATATTGTTAAGATAGGGATTGAGTTCTCGAACAGACTGGAGAAAGTCCTCCCGGTCCACTACTACATTTTCTTTCATCTGAAACAGCGTGGTCAGGTAGTAGATGATGAAGTAATTGCCCTCTTCCAGATTCGATCCGAGGAGTAAAGGCGTTTTCTTGAAGTGCCCATTTCTCAAGGACACCTCGGGCATCTCGTCCAAAAACGATCCGTCTAGAACCGGCACAAATGGAAATTCGCAGATACCGAGTGTCCCCCACTCTTTCGAAACGAGCTCTGTCGCATTCACTCCTCTCAAGCATGCCACCACATCATTGAGTCTGCAAAACAAAACATAATAAATATCTGTCATCACAAATATTTACAAAATTAAAAGGAGGAATCTTAAGTGACTTAGTAGGTAGTTAGTGTTGTGAACTCGATTGCGTATATAATTCACGAGAGCTGACCTAATGTCCGAATTGCAAAAGCGACTACCATCCATCAAACTCTAATCACCCTAATCACCCATCACAAACAACATAACACAACACTTTAACAGAGCTTTTCAAACACACATCTCCATTCTGAATGCCTAATTAGTCGTTTCCGGACAAGTTCCGTTTTATTTACGACCACATTCGTCTACTATTCTTATTTTATTATTATTGTTATTATTTAGTTCTCTAATCTCTAAACGATTGAAAAGACCTGGAAACTTTCTCTGTGTTTTCCACATAGCAGTCACTTACGAAGGATACTATTTACGACTGGGTTTTGTGCGGGTAGTTCATGTTCCCCAGTTTCTTTCTCTCTCTCTCTCTCTCTCTCTACCCATTTCAATTGAAGTTGGAGGAAACTTAACTTGGACAAAGTAAGTAATTTCTTCGCAAATCAAGCAGCATGCAATTTCCAATCATCGCATGACGAAAAGCACAGTGTGTCGGCCTTCATACAACTCTTCCATTAAATCGATACAGCCAAGAGTAGAAAGAACTCGTGAAAAGTTGTGAATAATTGGTAAAATATTACTTTGAGTCTAAAGCCGCCAAGTTCCAATAAGCACAAACTAACAGAGACGTATAGAGAGAAAGTGCAGAACTGTTCTCGAGGTAAATAACTGTGAGACAGCAAACTAGATTAGGAACTCGAAGGCAAAGCAAAGTGATCAAGAGCTCCGCTTTCCTTACTTTCTCCAGCAGACTGCTCCATTCGTTTCCTCTGGACTCAATACAAATTAAGCGTCGTCACGAAGCTTCGCAGAAATCCATTGCAAGGGTCACTCTCATTTCTTATGGTTTACCATACTACTATTGCTCCATAAGTATAATACACTTCTCTATACAGTCTTATTGCATTAAATTACACCTTTATATCTTGAATGTACTACTCTAAACTCTTGCCTAAAACAAATAAAGCAAACCAAATGGCCTCCCTGCCTTTCCTTCCTGCATTCCCAGCCTCAACTCAACTAACTCTCCCATTCGACATGGCTGCGGCTTCTTTGCTTTCACCTCCTTTCTCCGTCTTCCCTTATAGTAAGCCCGCTTTCCCAAAAACATTTCTTTAATGTCCCGTCCCATCGAATTTTATTTCGGTGTTTCCAGGTAATTTGATCAATTTATAACTGCGCCATTGTTGGTCTGGTCTCCTTTCGCCTCCTCAAGGAAAATCACCCGTCCTACCTCCAACGCATAAATAAAGTGACTAATAATTTGCTTCTGGGCGGCCAATTTTCTTCACGAAACTCGACTTAGTGTTACCTTCGTCATAAATTATGAATATGATTGTACTCTTTAACTTTTCAATGTTGCTATTTTTTCCTCCATTCCTGCCCTGCCCTCCAGTCTCATCTCCGATAGTAAAAAAATCAACTAGATAAGACATATACTCACTTAACGAGAGCATAGGCGAAGTATATTTATAATCCTCCGTGCTTGTCTAACAACCCTGACAGCTAGACATTATAAATGGACACCAGCTCACTCATTTGCCCATTCTCATAGTGGATATAATAAATGTATGTAATGTAGATTTTTTGAGAGCAAGAGCGCTTTTTACAGATACGGAACACAATAAAAAAGCATAAAAGCGACGCTAACAATGTTAGTTCAACTCTATGAGATTTTGTGTTTAAGACACAGAATAATTCTGGCATGAAATTAGCCTTTCGTAGGGAAATCTGTCGGATGGGATGAAAGGGCATGTAACTATGTATGTGGAAACTTGACTTGACTTGCTTTAGAATGAGCACATAAACAGAATCTTTGTTTAGACTAAGTAAATTAAAGTAGAAGTGAAACGAAGCAATTTAATATAAGCCAATCTATGAAACAGATATGACGTAGTATATCCTTATAAAACCCTCTCGCTGCAGTACATATTATTTGGACAGACTTATTGTTAGTGGAAAGTACTGTGGAATGTGCTGTAGTAATGTAGTAGTAGTAGTAGTAGTAGAGAGAGAGAGAGGGAAAGTAATAATGCTATCCACTTCATTTCACTTTCTCCAACCAAAAAGAACAGTTGAGAAGTGAAGGGAAGTCAAGTCTGGAGCGGAGAGAATACAATTGGAGCATATTCGTACTTATGAAGAAGAGAGAGAAGAGGAAGAGCAGGAGTACAAGACTATCGAATAACTGCCAAGTGGCAAAATTTCCAGGAAAAAAGCCATTAAGAACGCATTCATCTCCCCATGTGGGAATATGCGTTTACAGCAACATAATACATATAAAATAGGACGAGAAACGGAGTTATGCATAATAGAATGGGTTGGTCCGGGCGGGCAGTTGAAGTTGAAGAGAACAGTTTCCTACTTACTCTCACTTGACTTAATATTCTGGTGCGGCAGAAAGTCGACTATCTACGAGACAACAGACACAATGGATACAGACAAGTACTACGAGAGTATTAAGAGAGACCTACACATACATAAAGCCAGATACATTAACAGAGAGTACAATAGCTAGAGGATGGATTCAAGAGGACAGGACAGGTCATAGAATACAACAAAATATTATAGATGCAATGCAACATCCTACTACAGATACAACAATCGTATAGTAAATAGTGTCGACTCTTTTGGTTTACTAAAGTAAGTCAGAGAAAGAAAAGAAGCCCCCTGCTGCCAGTCAGACATTTCTGGAATTTTGTGACGGGACTGAGACACAAGAAATACAACTACAAGAACATCATATACACCATAATAAGTAGGTATTTACTTACTTTCACTATTTCATACGTTTGCTCCGAGAAATGAAATACGCTCTGCAATCGACTTTACACTCTTGTCTTACGTCCAAAAGCCATAATATCATTTCCCTAAATATGAATTGTATTTTCTATTGGGACATCTATGTCTTGTGCATTGTCAACTTTCCTTCACACTATATTGTAATAATATCTCCGACTACTGTATTCACAATGCCCCTCTAACAATAGGCCCTTATACTACTACACCTCTAAATGCTTACACAACGAAAACAATTGAGATTTGTGGAAGATAAATACTTGTACATACAACCATTGTATACTATATCCTTATTTACTTACCATCAGCTGTGTATTACCATCTCTTTGTATGTACTCTCTGCATTAGTATAACAAGTCCTATTTGCTCTAAGCCCCATTGAGAATATATTGTCCATATATCTCGTAGATATCCTGTTGTGTAAAATAGTTTGAACTGTGGTGACTTTGAAAGATATTAACTTTTATCCTTTCTCCATTGGGTTACAATTCACGAGATCTAATATAATATATAATAGTGACCCTTCCCGCTTAGACATTCACACTAAAGTCAACCTACCCAGCAAGATATCCATCCGCCTTGACACAGCAATAACAAAGCAGAAGGAACGGCATTGCCAAATAACGTTCCATGTTACCTACTAAATGAATTTTAACCTTGTCGAGAACCCAAAATGTTTGGCAAACTGACAAAAGTATATATCACGTAATATCAGCTAATTTAACAATAAGTACTATAACTTTACAGATATCATCAAAGGCCCATTTCATTTACACTCCTTTCCCCAATGTAGTATGCTTCACTTTTTAGCTATATCATTATGCCAGATTTCCTTACTCAACTTTCTCTTTGCTATACGAGGCATTTGCATTGCACTTATACATAGCTTAATGATAATTAGTAGCAGGGGACACATGCGACAGATGTATTTCGGCACGACAAAATATTATCCTTTTCAAATAACTATTTTAGTATCTGCAACATATACTTGTATGCATAAGTTACTTTCCCCGCAGGGAAAGAGAAAAAACTTTCACCAAAAGGAAAAGCTGTTCAGACAGGATTTTTACATGCATAATGGCTAAGATGATTTGCCTATAATACCATAGAAAAGCTAAACATGCAAATGTGCTACTGACATTTTAAAATATAGTAATAGTCTTTATTATAATAGACAGAATCATAATGTTACTAAATAAATATTCGAATAAGAAAATAATTAATTACCTGTTCTTGTCCTTCGGACAGTTGACAGCCTCAGCTAAACGTAGACCCCTGATAATAGACTCTTCGCGAGAAATAAGGGCCCAGTTGGCGGTAGGACTGCCAGACTGGACAATCGCCCGGTTGTAGAGATTGCGACTGAGCGGGCTAAGAAGATGAAGAGAGACTGCAACTCCCCCAGCAGACTCCCCAAATAATGTAATATTGTCCGAATCACCGCCAAAGCGTTCAATATTATCTTTGATGAACTGGAGGGCCATGAGTTGGTCAAACAGCCCAGCATTTCCCGGTACTTCGGCAGTACCGAAAAATAGGAAACCGAGAGAGGCAACCCGGTATTGCATTGACACGACGATGACGGACTCAGTGGCGGCGAGAGTTCGGTGGTCGTACACGTCCAGCGTGGAAGTTCCAGAGTAAAACCCGCCTCCGTACACCCAAACCATCACCGCCGCCTTGTGAGGTCGTGGTCTGCATCAAAAAACAAGAAACTAATCAAAATCTCATCAAACAAACAAACATACCTATAAGAATATCCATTATGCAGTGAGTTAGACTTTGTTTTCAATCCTCCCCTTTTTTATTCTAATAATACTGAAGGTTACGTCATGCCCGAATGACGATATTGTGATAATTTAACCTTGAAATCTGAGCGGGTAATTGGCACTTGAAAATCCATTTTATTCCCACATAAACTGGAGTAAACTAATTTAACTACGGAGAGAGCCCAGTGAGCTAGTTTCTCACAAGGTACGTTTTCTATTTTGGCGGAGTGCAGTAGTAATGTAAATGCTACATCGACTCTTTTACTCCGAACAATCTGACCAAGCAGAAAGGAGTCGTAGTAGTCCCAGTCTCGCATATAGAGGAGAGAATAGAAAAGTAAAATCTAAAGGGAATCCCAGAATTGCCTTGTTTTGTTTTCCGTTCCTGTTATTGTATAGTTATGGACTCTTTTATTGTGCCATTTAGGAAGGCTGCTCCAGTTCCTCTGGTCATTCACACTGTACAACTATTGAAGGAATCTATGGCTTTGTTTTCCGATGGCCAAGACAAGACACGGCCCAGATAACTTTGCTCTTTGCTCGCTCGCTCTCTTTCTCTCCAGACTTACATTTACGGCCCAGATGTATTGTGGATCGGAAATTGAAATAAAACACATAAAAGTAAGGTGAGCCCTAATTGAAGGAAAGCTTACAACTCAAGATAACTTTCGTGTAGTAAATGTTTAAGTGTTGCACGTAGGCAGAATCCCAGTGCATTTTTTAATTTAAAGTCTGACATAGCACAAGATTCATCTACACCCGTATTAGGTGACCCACTATATACATAGTAGAAGTAGTGTATTATGTACATTCTACATACTTCTTTGTAAGATACCGTCACTGCTCTACACTGTTGTAAATAGTATATAGTAGAGTATATAGAGCGTTTTGTAATTTGGGAGTTTACCTGGGAGCGACGATATTAAGATACAAGCAGTCCTCCGAAAGGGGAGTATTGGGATTCCACATGGCAGCACCGGGGAAATCAGGGAACAGAGTGTCAATGATTTGTGGACAGGAGTTGGGCGGCACTTTCGTGTCTTTTACTTTATCCCATTTCTTGATCGGCCGCGGATGGCGGAAACGGAGCGAGTCTATTGGAGGTTCTGCGTACGGGATTCCAAACCAACAATCCACCAACTCTGCATTCTCTGTTGCTGCTTTGTCCACGATGCCTCGAACCCATCCTGGAAATATTTACATACGTATTATTGTAGCTTTTACGTGAAATCAATTTGGACTGCTCTTGTTTGACTTCTGCCATTGCTTTGGAACAGATAGAAATAGACGCGAATTATAGAGACACGGGTATAGAAAAGTTGTCTGTAGCTCTAGCACCTATTTTATGTTACGACCAATCTAATAAAGTTGGTACAAAGTTAAACAAGCGCGAATGCTATAACGAACCATGATAACAAGAAGGACACGTTCAAATCAGGCATCGCATCAACGCAGTAATGAAATAAACGACTCAGGAGAAAATATTGGTTTGCTCCTGGACTGGAGAAAAGTGTACTTTGTCTCCAGTCCGTTTCTCCAAGAAAAAAGAGAGCCTGTTCTCGTTGCTAAAGGAGAAAACTGATCTGCCTTCTGCAAGAATGTAAGCAGTCTCCCGTTGCCTTCACGGACAATCCTTTCCTACATAGCTCTCTGCCCTGCCTCTCTGTGTTCGTTTCTTTCCTCTAAGCTTCCTAATGTATATAACTACTATGCTAAAAGCTACAGGAAGGAAACAGAGACGGCGACCGAAAAATCGGACTGGGAATTCATTCGTCTGTCTGTCGTGTCTATCTCTCAACTCTGTCCAGGGGATTTTAGGCTAAAGTTTTTTGTCGCTCTCTTTTCCCATTTTTCAAATGCCGACAATGCTTCCTGGAGAAACGTTCTATACTAATAGTCGACTAGGCACTACTATGCCCACCATTTCTTTATACCTCCATTTGTTTACTACCCATGTTAGTCTATTTGTATACTTTCACCATTAGACTTACGATAGATCGTTACATCTTACGTTACCGTTTTTACATCCAAAACTCTGTGTACCTATCTACTACAAATATTCTATGGCTTGTACTGCCTACCCATTGAAGGCCATTAACTGCTATATTATAGTTTCCTAAACCTATATATCTATTATTATAGCGCCCCAGCAGTACTAATAGTTTTCTTCCAATTTCAAAAAAAATACTATCTTTTGAATGATAACGTATTTTGGTATATCTACTGTATACTATTAGTATAAGATTGGTGCATAGTAAGTGTAAGGTAGATAATAGGTATAGAATTCTAATGGTTAGAGATGTATTTAGGTACATCCCTACACACATGGCATAGCACATGGTCTGAGCTTTCACTAGTAGCACCCCGTCTCGGCGTTCGGAATTATATCTGGCCATGCTAAAGTTACACGATATCATTAAATACATTTTTAACTGTCAAAAGACTAGCTTTCACTTTTGTAAGCACTCTATCAGCAACACAACACTCTGCTGTGCACTAAATCTAATCTTTGATATGTTATTCGTAAGTAGTTTAATGCTTTCTCCATTTACTAGAATGCAACTCAGCCCGTGAGAGTTGCTGTACCTATAAGCTGCATGTCGTACACCAGAAATAAATCATGAAATTTTCGTCAGCGAAAGAGATCCCCTGCTGTGGGAGGCAGAATGCGTTCTTGTCTTATGCTGTAGAAGCTACTATAATGGGTTATTAGGTAGGCACTGTTCACATTCAAGAGCTTAAACTAGTTACGGCACGGCGGTGATTGCCTCACAACACTTGAAGCAATTCGAGCCAATTTTACATATAAATGACAAAGACAATTTTACATCCTACACATGGGTAATAAACACTATATACGGCACTATTTATGTTTCAACCTTTAGCATCATTAAATGCAAATGTCTTACTACTATTTGCATTGTGTAACCATTTTTTAATTGGTTACCAGTGTCATTAGAATAAAAGGTTCAAAGAGATCATCGAAAATAGATAATGAAAGGAAGAAGAGATTACCTTTGGTAGTTTCTACTAATAATCCGTCGTCGTTGACTTTTTTCGAGGCATCCGATTGCCTGACAACCACATGAGAACAAGTGAGAACCAACTGGACAAGGCCGATGAAGTACCGATTTTGAAGACACATTGCTCATCTCAAGCGGGTTTCGCTGGCCAACTGCAAGAGAAAAGGAAACCCACTGGTTAATCATTTGTTTCAATTGGTTTTGTTTTATTTATTAGATAATGTAGGAGAGGCCAGGTATAATAATAGAGTGTTATGTGCTATTAGTGGTATTTTATGTGATATTGCGTCATTGCGTGGCATGATCGTCCGTTGGATGTAAGAAAGGAATGAATTTAATTTGAACTAATGACAGTCCATGGACGGACGGAAACTTTGTTATTGTTCCTTCGTTTTCCCAATCCCCACTGTAATTATTTGTACACGGGTGGAGAATGTGCGAGTAGGCGACTAACTGCCCGGGTTTCAGATCAGACTACTTCTACTACGTACCTCGCTCTCACCTAGCTACCTACCTACACATATATACAGAGATACATTCTCCTCCCGTATAGTATCAGCCAAGTACTAATACTACCTACGAACATACTTATTATATGTATAGATTGGGTGAAAGTGGCTGGAGAGAAAGGAGTGAGATAAGTGAGTCGGAGAAAAAGAGTGAAGAAGTTGAGATGGAGTGATAGGAATGGGTTGTGTGTGTGATCTAAAGTGCCAAAGTAAGTTATGGTCATCAATGGCAGAGAATGAGACACCCCGAGTGTAGTTTTTTCTTTGTCTAAAGGAAGAGGAGCAGTTGAAGGCGACACATGAGAGAATAGGGACTGTTGGTTAAGTCTAGTTCACTTATTGTTAGAGTTAACTTGATGTGACTGGTCTTGATGCCCACTGTCGGCTCAAGTTACAGTCCGACAGATCACATTCAGACTAAAACTTGCAGTTGTACTTTCAGACAATCGAGGAGACCTGACCAGACCACAATGCTCCGATGCCGAATGCACAATAGAGCAAATCTAACCATGTCAAGTCAGGTAAAAAGTGTAAAGTACCTTTACTAACATAAACATATAAAATATATCCCTTGGATATAGAGTGCAACACTCGCAATAAGTAAGAGTCAAGAGTACTCTTAAAATATAGACAGATATAGGAAGCATAGCCAAACAGACCCATTTCGAGTGTTCCTGGTCATTTCTCGTTGTCGATTTTCGGCCGATTTTCCTTCGCCGTCCGTTTCGGCGCTCCTCTCTCCCAACAACTCTCCTTCTCAGACTCATCACTCTACAGAGAGACTCGTGCAATTTGTATATTCCTTCCCTTTGGCCAAGAAATCACATCCTCCAACTTTCCCCTCGGCTATTACATCTCTTCATTGCCAATCAGACTAAGTTCTCAACTATTCTGGCCATCTGAAGGAATCCTTTAAGTATACATTCGAAAGGAATTGCAAACCAAACGGGTGCACTCAAAAAACGGGTTTCCTTTCCACTCCATGCCTTAGTCCACTTGAGTTGGAAGGATTCCCTGCTTTACGTATTTATACATAGATACTCATAAAAGCAACATCGGCTTCGTTTGACTTGACTTCCTTCGACTTTCTCCCCTCCCTTCAAGTTCACCCCACCGATTTTCCTTACTTATTATTGTTAGTACACAACCCTTTGTCTAATCTATATCTTTTCTCTACTATGTAGTAGTAGAGGAAGTGAACTAGAGTACTTTGTAAGATAGTCTCAAATTTCACATCACATTGTTCTCTCCAACTCATATAAGTACTATTACATTACATTTACGTACATACACGTTTTCTGCAGTGATCAGGTTCCCAACTTGTACCGATACAAGTAACTAGGAATAGTGAATGTATGTACTTTATATTTAGTTTGGAGAAAGTACGGTTCACTCTGTTTTACAGATCCATTCAGTACTCTCAACTCGTTTCTATTTTCTACTTTAGACCACTTTTAGCCTTGCCTTATGTTGTGTTGGGCACTATTGTGAGTCACTTGCTAAATATTTTATTTGTCGGACTACCTTCTACTCGTGCCGCCTGAGAATGATGCTTGGAGAGGAAAAACAGGGATTCCATTATTAACCAAAGAGGGACTTGTACCTAGGAAACTTACCCTGTGAAAAGTCTCTACTACTTACAACTACTACAGTACCACTGCACTACATTCTATTTTTTCATCTGCAGGTGAAACTTTCTCCCTTCTACTCATAGACTTTCTCTTTTCTCCGACATAAAGGAAACTACGATTTTAAATCGAATCAAAAACATTTGGTTCTGTAAAAATAACGCAGTAGTACAATGCAGCTCTTAGAATACTATATTATATGCTACCGTAAGAATTGAGATGAAAGTACCGTGTTTACTTTTACTACAGATAAATATATCTGTATATGTGTATTTATCTTTGATAGTCATAGTCTATTAGTAGATATTTATGTGAAGATAAAAGTTAGAGAGTTGTGCTGCCTGAATTGATTCAGTTGGCTAAGGAGATTAGAATATAATTTGTGGAGAAAGTGAGAGGGAAAGTGCGTGAGTGTGAAAGAGAATCTGAATGTAGGCGCCGGAGCTCTCGCCGCCAAAGAATAGAGAATTGACAACGAACGAAGGAGGCCACTAGGAGCACATGCAGGACAATTGTGTAAGCCTATATGTTATGCACTGTTTGAGAAAGGAACAAACAGGGCAAGAAGGAGAAAGCAAGGAAGGAAAGCAAAGCAGGCCTAAGACCGGGAGAACCCGGGACAATTTGGCAAAAGTAGGTTGTGCAGGATCGTGAAACATTGCAATCGATCAATTTCTTCTACCGGCCATACATACCATACTAAAGGGAGCATAGAGACATGGAGAGAGAGTCGAGTCTAGTACGTAATACTATAAGTACATATACCTACCACGTAGCAGAGCGTGTACTTGTCTATACAGTAGTATAATAGGAGTATAATGGTGTATAAGGGTATGAGGATAAATACACGGGACAGAGAAAGAGAGAGCTGGTCCACCAAACTAAACTAAACCAGACCAGTTCTCTCTCTCCGCCAACAAAATAGAGTAAAGCAGAGCAGGCAAGAGTGCCGTAGTGTCTGGGAAAGGAAATGATATTACCCGCACTCCTTTTTACCCGCTTTTACGCGTATCTCTACTACTTTTACTCTTACTACTCGTACTACTATTTCTACTACGACTACGCTCTCGTCTCAGCAAGGAAAGTCTTGTCGAGTAATAAGCCAAGTCTAAACCTTCTTGCCTTCACACGACTAACGGCTATGATAAGCCTCTTTCCAGTCTACTCTCCACTACTACTACTACTCCCTATACTATTACTAACTTACATAAATTATTCGCGTCAAGATATCTTACACCTCAATTGATCCTAATGTACACTTCAAATGGCTGACGCATCTATACACAAACATTTGTTACTTTACTTTAGTTAGGATATAGGACTCCTGAATAATAAAGATACACATTTTACCCAATTTGCTACGCTACGGACTTTTTACCGCCTTTTAAACCCAAACGTTCCCTTCTTACTCCTTCTCCAATCTACGACCACAACTGTCAATTTACAAATGTAACCTCAAAATAGAGCAACATGAATTAATTCCAAATGTCCACATAATGCTCCCGCCTAATAGCACCGTGTAAAATGTAATCGTAAGTAAATACCCCAAGACATACACGAAATGTTAGTTTTTCTTACAGAAATTGGTCTAGTCAGAAAGGTCCTAGAGTGGGAAAGTCTTGTTGTGTATAAAAGCCTGTAGCAATAGCATTCTCACAGTCAGCATTACCCATTCCTTACGTACTAGTAGGACTATGTACTCCTAAAAGAATAATCTTCTGTCGTAAGTATGAAACTTAGAAAAGTCGAGCACTGATTTTGGCTTTGAGAGATTGAGCTTAGCCTTAGCTTAGCTCTTTCCCTTTGGCTTTGGCATTGGCACAGAATGGAATCTATTGGAAAGCAACGTTTGGCATGCTTTTTTATCGGATTTTACCATTTATTAGTATAGCTATATACGAAATGCTTAGCTACTACGAGTTGCCTTCGTTCTACATAACATATTACATACTCTCGCAAGCATTAATATTATGTCTGCTGGATGCTCCGTATTTACTAGGGAGGGAAACACAGATATATTTTAGATGAAAGAGTTTAGCTATCCAAAATTCAACATTTCTTTTCTTAGTGGATGTATTTGTGCTAAGATTTGAGGGCTTTCCATTTGAATTGCATTGTACTCGTACTAACAGTATAAAATAACAATACGGTAAAGCAAGCTGAAGATAAGTTGGCATGCTTTGACTTGCCCTATAACATAACTCCGTTTACTTAGTTTGCTTTTCATACGATTTCTTTTCACCTGCGGACATATTGCATGCACTCGTGCTTTCACTTTTCTCATAACTTTCTTCTTTTTTCCATGTGTTCGGAACGTAAGACGTTCCTTTTCAGTATTTTAGCACGCATTATGTATGCATTATGTAGTCTGCTATCCATGTCAATGTATTTTTCATTCATAATTCTTTTTATGTTTTGTTTACTTAAATTCTGTTCTGATACGTTTGTTCAGAATATTTTTATCTATTTTTTGATACCTTACTTGACCTCCTAGGTCAAGGTTCAAGGAATTTGAAATGGGGTGCTCCGTCATTTTAGGAGTAACCCCTATTCTCCATGCATCCATCACATGCAGTGTACGTGCAACCATCACAATGCAATGTATTTATGCCTATCTTTCATAGAGCCATGTATTGTAATGTATTGTATTTTGTATTGGAAATCCAGCAATTTCCTACTAAAACTCCAGCAACCTATGGTAAGCTTATGGGTCTGAAACCTGTAAATTTCCATAGGATTGCATGAAACTAACTTACTGGTTCCTGCAACCAGTGAGTCAGTCTGGTTCCATAGATGGAACACCATCTATGGTTAAGTATGTATAACCTTTTATGTATTTTAGTTCTATCTAAATGTTCTCTGTAATAGGCTAACTATTTGTTAATGTAACCAATAGAAAATAAGGTTTAGCCGTTACTTTATTTCTAAGCGTTCTTTCCCAATTCAATGTGAATTGGTTATTCATATTCATTAAAATTGAATTCAAGTTGACTCTTCCTCCTGTCAAGAAGTAATTTTTTTCGCTTCCGTCAAGTATAGACGTGAAGCCATGTTCTCCCGTAATTCTAGTTACGGCATTTTGGTCACTGGACCATTCTTTTTCAGTGAAATTGTGTAATTGTGTCTTATCAATTAATAAATAGTTGTAGGAAATACTAGTTTCCATTTACATATTTTATTAACTACACAAAACACTCTTTCACACTCACGTGGACTTCCCCATAGGTGCCGACATTCATTTTCTCATCTCATTCATTCATCTTACAAACTGAAAAATACAAACTATCCAGTGCACGAACATTTTGGTCCTTCAGTTCACCGGATATTTGTGAACCTTCTCCTCGTGGAATCATTGGATTTTTATGCGTTTCTGTTCTTCATTTCAGCGGTCGTCTGCCTCCATTCGTCCGTATTCTAGTCATTTCCGTAGTCGTCCATCATCGGTCGTCTGCATCTTCATCATCTCTCGGCAAGTTATGTTTGTCTACAAACTTTCATGTCAAGTCTGCAGTCAGTAGACGTCTGCAGCATCCGTAAGTCATGTCACGTGGTTCACTCGTCCTACATCAAAGTGTCAGTGTAACCTACATTTCAAGTACTTCACAAGTCAAGTAAGTTGCCTCTATGAACTGTCAAGCGGCCAGTCGTTTTGTCATCTCTATGGTGTCATTCGTCTGGATTAGTTCTTCAAATTGTCAGTTGTGCCGTGTGCTTGGTGTCACAGTCGTCTGTACCAAGTCGTCTGCCATCAGTCACCGGTGCCATTCAAGTTGCAGTGTCGCAGTCGTCTGTACTAAGTCGTCTGCTACTCAACTTCATTCAACGTCTCCTCATCAAGAATTCATGTCGTCAGTCGTCTGTACTAAGTCGTCTGCCAACAAGGATAAGTATCGTCAGTCGTCTGTACTAAGTCGTCTGCCAACAAGGAAAAGTGTCGTAAGTCGTCTGTACTAAGTCGTCTGCACTAATCCTCATCACCATCTCATTGTCAAGGTCGTCTGTACTAAGTCGTCCTTTACTCCTCCTACAAGAAATCGTGTAGCCAGCCGTCTGTACTAAGTCGTCTGCTACTCACCTCAACAACTAACAGTATAAGGCCGTCTGTACTAAGTCGTCCTTCAAGAATCCTTAAATAAATAGTATTCAGTCGTCTGTACTAAGTCGTCTGTCTAAGCCTTATGTACTAGTGTCAAATGATGTCACACTCTACAATGTCGTCTACAGTCTACCCTGGTCATCTCAGTGGTGTCAGCATTCTGTGGACAAATTCAAGTGTCTAGTCTCGTCTTCGTCAACACAAGGTTGCAAGTCATCTGGACAATATTTATGTTGGTCTCATATGTGCTGCCTCATCTCAAGAAGCCAGTCACGTGTGTTTCCTCTCTCCAGCCTCGCCTGTTATCTCAACGATGTCTGGAAGTCGTCTGGACAAACTACCATGTATCCACCTGGTACGACGGTGTCAACTCTACGTTGTCCGGTATCAGTCATGTCAACTCACTCCTTCACGCCACACTGGGATTTACAACCCTAGTGTTGTTATGTTGTGGCATTGCGTCGATGTCATCTCAATTGTGTCAGTCGTCCATGTCATCCCTCCAGTCTCGTCTTCGCCAACACGTCGTTGCAAGTCGTCTGGACATACTTTCATGTATGTGTCATATTCGTCTGCTTCATCTGCATGGTGTCATTCGTCTATGTCTTCTCCTTCCAGTCTCGTCTGTCTCATTCTGTTGTGTCATTCGTCTGGATGGAACTCATGT
This sequence comes from Tomocerus qinae, assembly GCA_020055645.1. NCBI lineage: Eukaryota > Metazoa > Arthropoda > Collembola > Entomobryomorpha > Tomoceridae > Tomocerus > Tomocerus qinae. Next base: position 103,053,824 of record CM034546.1, on the reverse strand, counting down.
TATGTGCTTACACCAGTGTCCTCGCATTGGTGTCAAGTTGTCTGTGTGCCACTCATCGTGTCAACAGCATCAGTCCAACCGGACTCATCAGGTTTCATCACCTCCGCCGAATGTACCGGCAAAACCCAATCTCAAATCTCATTGACTCACCTTGAGTCAACAAGTTTCATGTTTTGAAATTCTATGGTCAAGTCTGCGGCCACAGAAAACTTCAATGATTCAACTCTGGGGGGAATCATGCCCCCCGCCCCTTCAAATAACTTTCATTGTGCAAGTTCGTCTTGTGATGGACTAAAGTGGTCACTGCCACTCTTGTCTTCAGCTCCTCTTGAGCTCCCATCATTCTTTACTCTCCAAAGAATGGAGAAATCAACGGTGAAAGATGTTGGATGTCTTCTCCCTCCTCTCTCTGGAATCTTCATGCCTACCAAGTGGCGAAGACCCAGGATCTCCTTTATTCTTCGTGATCATGTCCCAGGGAATCCAGCAACTTCACCTCCAACAAATCATCACATCATGTTCTTCTTCATCGATGTCTTAACAGAAGCAGTCATCATGGAGGAGGAAATGAGAAGTGTGACGTCACTGCACCAGCACCTCCTCATCGTCGTCAGTTCTGCTGTAACTACAACAGTTCCAGCAACGTCTCTCCTGTCGTCTGAAATCTTCAGAGCTGCAAGTGCACCTACTCTTCGGATGTCTTTCTCTTTGGATCTGTAAGGTAGTTGCTCTCATCTTCTTCATTCTACTTCATGAAATTTGGATTCTTCTGCGCAAGAATCATATCCTCTCCCTTCAGTGGCTCCAATCAACTCGTTTATGGAGTCAACTTCCACGGATGTCTCAACCTCAGCATTCACCGTGGACAAAGTAATACGTAAGTAAGAGTTTCTTCCTTCAATGGATCCTCTCGTCGTTCTGTTGTCAACATCTGCTCACTCCTCATGGATATGGATAAGTGAAAGTGCCCTCATTCTTTATTCATTATTTTCCATTACACTTTCCACTTATTACCATGACTATGTACCTTGTTTCCGCATGTACGTTCCTCATGAAATTATGTTTCCACATAAGTTACCACGTATATGTAACGTGTGTATTATTGGCTACACAGTCACTATTGTGTTTCCTTATGTCTTTTTGTTTCAACATGTAATGCAAATTTGTTTCCACATGACATCTTTGTATTGACATGTCAAATCGTTTCCGCAAGTCATTTTATGTTTACATGTATTTTTGTTCTACTAAATGTAGTTTTACATGTGGTTTCTACGTTTCCACATGTAATTTGTCATTTATGTTCCCACATCTCATTTGTGTTTCCACATCTCATTATGTACCAAAAGATATTTTTTCTGTTAAGTACTCTATTTATCATTCATTAATATCTATGTTATGCACTCTGTATTATCATTCATTAATGTCTATGTTATGCAATCTGTAGTATCATTCATTAATGTCTATGTTATGTACTCAATGTATTATCATTCTTATGTCATTTACCTTATGTGTCATCATGTTTTATGTATGTTAGTTTTAGATATATCATACATCTTATGTTATTATTTTGTCATGTATGTTCATGAGCATTCACCCATTCTTTTCTGTAGTTTTACGTATTCATGTAATTCTTTTATGTATTGTATTTTGAGATATCCAATATCTCAAGCCCGGGTGTATGTTCGGAACGTAAGACGTTCCTTTTCAGTATTTTAGCACGCATTATGTATGCATTATGTAGTCTGCTATCCATGTCAATGTATTTTTCATTCATAATTCTTTTTATGTTTTGTTTACTTAAATTCTGTTCTGATACGTTTGTTCAGAATATTTTTATCTATTTTTTGATACCTTACTTGACCTCCTAGGTCAAGGTTCAAGGAATTTGAAATGGGGTGCTCCGTCATTTTAGGAGTAACCCCTATTCTCCATGCATCCATCACATGCAGTGTACGTGCAACCATCACAATGCAATGTATTTATGCCTATCTTTCATAGAGCCATGTATTGTAATGTATTGTATTTTGTATTGGAAATCCAGCAATTTCCTACTAAAACTCCAGCAACCTATGGTAAGCTTATGGGTCTGAAACCTGTAAATTTCCATAGGATTGCATGAAACTAACTTACTGGTTCCTGCAACCAGTGAGTCAGTCTGGTTCCATAGATGGAACACCATCTATGGTTAAGTATGTATAACCTTTTATGTATTTTAGTTCTATCTAAATGTTCTCTGTAATAGGCTAACTATTTGTTAATGTAACCAATAGAAAATAAGGTTTAGCCGTTACTTTATTTCTAAGCGTTCTTTCCCAATTCAATGTGAATTGGTTATTCATATTCATTAAAATTGAATTCAAGTTGACTCTTCCTCCTGTCAAGAAGTAATTTTTTTCGCTTCCGTCAAGTATAGACGTGAAGCCATGTTCTCCCGTAATTCTAGTTACGGCATTTTGGTCACTGGACCATTCTTTTTCAGTGAAATTGTGTAATTGTGTCTTATCAATTAATAAATAGTTGTAGGAAATACTAGTTTCCATTTACATATTTTATTAACTACACAAAACACTCTTTCACACTCACGTGGACTTCCCCATAGGTGCCGACATTCATTTTCTCATCTCATTCATTCATCTTACAAACTGAAAAATACAAACTATCCAGTGCACGAACACCATGATAGCCATTTCTTGAGGCTTGCCTTGAAAATTCTTTGACACAAAAGCTGAATGGGATTTGAGGATTTCAACTATATAGTATGTATTCAACATACAGTAGGTACTGAGTAGGTATTATTACTAATATTAAGCTAGTATGTGGTAATGGGAAAGTAGTTGTCTTGATTTGTGTAGCTCCTGGACTTTCCACTCGTAAACTTGCTTTGATTTCCACAACTGCATAATGCTCCCAACTTTATTTTATACTCGGCTGAATTTCCTTATTTCCTATGTGGTGAAATGTCAATGTGACTACATTTCCTTCCTTCCCCACGTTCCATACGATCCGACTTGTCAATTACAATAGGCACTTGTTAAATTCTTTATGTGTGCAATGCTACACTAATACGAGTTTTTCAACCTGAAATAAACAGCATGGCATTTAAACTTCAGAAGTACTTCTTCTGTGTAAAGCTTCAATATAATTCTCCCTCCTCGCACAATGGTAGAATAACATATTAATTAAATGCAAGGAAAGACGCGTATTTCGCTATGTCACTTACAGGCCTCGTTCTTATAGCACAATGCATTCCCTTAGAAAACCACACACAATTTTCTAAGAGATGAGCGTCCTCTAATGCACATACCTCTAAGGATAAAATGAAAGTAAAATTGCAGGAGAAAGTAGCAATATAACGTCCTCACTTAATACAAGATAATGGTGATGGTCTAGGTGTGCACACCAAACCGCCTGCTTGACAGCGCGGCGGAAATTGCTCTTGATATATAGCCCTCCTCTTACTATCATTATCACCCAAGTCGACCCTTTCACCGTACTTTCCAACACTTACTTTCCTCACTAAGCCAGCGGAGCAAGTCCAGCCAAGGATCATTTGTATGAAACTACAAACACACAACTCACCTTCCCAGTCTTCACAACTCACCTAATGTAACATTATAGACCATACGTACGTGTCCTTCTTCTCCAACTCCAACTTTTTCAACCCAATTCACACTATCACACTTACTTCAAAATAACAAAAGAAGCTACAATTTCAACCAGCAATACATTCACGCAAACGACGGATAACCAGACACAAAGAGAAACTCTGCAAATGAGAATTTTCTCCATTCCCTAATAGTTGTAACCAAGTTTTCCATTTGCATGGATGACTGTCAATAGAAATACTGTTGACCTGACACATGCCAACAATTTATTAACACTAAAAATAACTAATTCAACTCCTAGTTAACTTAATGTACACTTTGTACAAAGGTTTAAGCCACAAAATTGCTAAATGAAGTGCAACAATTCAACTTACACACCTTATTACCTTCATTAGTGTACACTACCTTTTGTCAAATAAACCTATGTCAAAATTCATAATTCGTTTGTAAAATGTGAAAAGCTTATAAAGACTTACCTAAATCCCAAGCACTATGCTATTACGATAGCAGTGCTAGACTAAATATCTTGTACAAAGCACGGAAAAAGTTATAAAGACTAAATTCTTTTAATTCAATGGATATGACCGCTGTTCCCCTTGCAGTGCTGTCAAAAGCGCTATCAGAAACAGAGTTCAAGAGCTGGTTACAAGATAAGACTTGGTTGGCAAAAACTAGTTGAAACCATCTTAACAAGTTACCTAACTAAAACATTGGCTAATCCAATGTTCTTAGTTTCCCCGGATTTGCGCAAATATTATTCCAAATTAAAATTTTTTTCGACATACAGTTAGGTTATCATACAGGTTAGAATGGCGTTGATACATCCAAAATAACAGACACATAATGCTTAACAAATATCTTTATACTCTACATAAGCATAAAGTGGGGCATGCGCATGGGATTCTTTCATTATTCTTGAATAAATGTTTGTATGTTTCTATGTCCGTAATATTTTGTAATTAATTAGGGAAATTCGGGCCAATGCGCAGTCGCTAGAAAGGACCAGGCACTATCCTTATGGGAAACGTGAACCGACGGATGGGGCCCATTTCGATATATGTTTTTGACACTTATATAGTGGTCAAAAGTGAAGAAGGAAAAACTCTGAATGTTGACACTTCGGGAGATAATGGGGGTCAAAGGTCAGCATTCCATTCCCTTATGACGTCCATCGTGCCGTACGTCATTCGAAAGGCCTCACTTTCCTGAGTCCAAAAATACCACACACTTGACCTCTGTGACCGATAGGTCAAAAGCTATTAGCGAAAGAGTAGACATAGTTTAGTATTTATTGTATACTAGTATATTACCCGTCCTACGGACGGGGCAAAAGGTAGGTGGGTTTATAATAATATACTCAGTGTTTGGTGCTTAATGTCACCGAAATGGCGAATGTTGCCAGTGGTACACCGTCGGAATGTAACATTCAGTGAGCGCAAAGCATATGCATTACGAAATATAAGGCCGAAGATATCCAATACACTTGTCCATCTAGTCATACATCCCCATTTAGTCATACATCCCCATCTAGTCATACATCCCTATCTAGTCATTCATCCCCATCTACTCATACATCCCCATCTAGTCATACATCCCCATCTAGTCATACATCCCCATCTAGTCATACATCCCCATCTAGTCATACATCCCCATCTAGTCATTCATCCCCATCTAGTCATTCATCCCCATCTAGTCATACATCCCCATCTAGTCATACATCCCCATCTAGTCATACATCCCAATCTAGTCATACATCCCCATCTAGTCATACATCCCCATCTAGTCATACATTCCCATCTAGTCATACATCCCCATCTAGTCATACATTCCCATCTAGTCATACATCCCCATCTAGTCATACATCCCCATCTAGTCATACATCCCCATCTAGTCATACATCCCCATCTAGTCATACATCCCCATCTAGTTATACATCCCAATCTAGTCATAGGTTAGGTTAGGTTAGGTTAGGTTAGTCATACATCCCAATCTAGTCATACATCCCCATCTAGTCATACATCCCCATCTAGTCATTCATCCCCATCTAGTCATACATTTCCATCTAGTCATACATCCCCATCTAGTTATACATCCCAATCTAGTTATAGGTTAGGTTAGGTTAGGTTAGGTTAGGTTAGGTTAGGTTAGCCATACATCCCAATCTAGTCATACTTATTATACTTACTTACCAAATGTACTGCCCGTGGGTTGTAGCAACCCCTGTGGGGCAGCAAGCGAAGAGGGGTCCACGTTCCCCTGCCCTGGGTGGCAAATGTCCAGCCGACGTCTTCGTATTTGAAGGCTTGTCATTAAAGATATTTTCCTAGTGTGTTTGTCTGAGTCCGTACATAAATGACGATAATTGAATAATGATAATAAAAGCTGCAAAGCAGTTTGTCGTTTTAAATGAAAACCCGCATAGGTCATTGAATCAATAGGATTCTTTAGACCAATTGCACTCTCTTGGCACTTTTCACTTGGTTGATTATCAACTAACTTCATGTTTTGTAATGCATATGCTTTGCGCTCACTGAATGTTACATTCCGACGGGGTACCACCGGCAACATTCGCCATTTCGGTGACATTAAGCACCAAACACTGAGTATATTATTATAAACCCACCTACCTTTTGCCCCGTCCGTAGGACGGGTAATATACTAGTATACAATAAATACTAAACTATGTCTACTCTTTCGCTAATAGCTTTTGACCTATCGGTCACAGAGGTCAAGTGTGTGGTATTTTTGGACTCAGGAAAGTGAGGCCTTTCGAATGACGTACGGCACGACGGACGTCATAAGGGAATGGAATGCTGACCTTTGACCCCCATTATCTCCCGAAGTGTCAACATTCAGAGTTTTTCCTTCTTCACTTTTGACCACTATATAAGTGTCAAAAACATATATCGAAATGGGCCCCATCCGTCGGTTCACGTTTCCCATAAGGATAGTGCCTGGTCCTTTACTGATTGCAACATTTTCTAGCACATTTTGTGTGCTAGGATTCAACTAGTTATTTTATATTATGAGAAGATAATTTATGTTTACCACTTAACTATTTTTGTAGAATACAGTCGCGATTGTAAATTGGATTCAGTCAGATTTAGCAGTGGGTATAGATATTGAAAAAATATAGAATGCATTGATATAGTATAAATGAACTTAGAGTATAACAAATATAATGAGATTCAAAGGCCAGACAGACACCAAAGGTTATCACGAGGACTGATAACTACAGTTCTCGTTATGACCAAACTAATTCAATCAAAATCATATTTACAACTGTAGTTGGGAGTGAATGAGATAAGAGGTCTCTCCAGAGTAATTTCCCTGGAAGAACATGCAAAACAGAAGAGATATAAAACTGGGGTCGTTATGAAGAAACTTATCGAACTTGTAGGTTATGAAAATACAATGTTTTCCAAAAGTCCTTCCCATCTTAATGTAATAAAGACAGAGGGAAACAAGAAGTCTAGATGACTTGAGCAGAGAAGACGGCAAGGCATGAGCCACTCTCGGAGGTAACTAACACACATACAAGAAACTACGGATTGCAATCTCTGCCCGCATTCATTTTTTATGATCCCTTTATAGTCTCAAAGTATGTCAGAACAACTTAATTGGGACTTTAATTGAGTGCAAAAACCAGGGGTGAATATCGCACTAAACTAACTAAAGAGTCAAGCTTTCCTTCTACTAACTAAGCATGTAGCTTATCAATAACAGACCAAACAACCATTTTCTATTATCAGCCAGAATAAAACTTTGCAAAATGCACCCTGAGCCACAGTCCACATTACTTTCCTCTGTCCATTGCACAAATAACTATCTTTGTGTATATCAACTGTGCATGAGCATCTAGTAAATCTGTACACCTTCATTTATACATATTGATTTATATAATAAAACACACAAGAAAAATTACCGGGCTAAATTGTGAGTAATGACTTTCTGAAAGAGTTGTCTAGTTTGCATGCAAGGTGATGATAGCAAGTACAACGAATAGTACCTATAGCTAAAGGTAAATCCCTCTGCATGCGAGCACGGTATAAATTTTCTAGTTGCTCACTTATCATTCCGCATACCTAGTAACTACACTACATGGAACTAGTACATAATAATATTGTTGAACATAACCAGACGCATACGTGCAAGCCTCAATATTATTATCAACACTAAATTCATACCTGCACATAGCATGGCAAAATAAGTTCAATTACCTGATAAACATTTTCTACATTGCAGAGGCATTTTATAAAACAACTAGAACCAGATTTAAGTCAAGACGAAATCCCTATTCTGAAAACATTATTTCCATGCAATGATAACATTCTTGAATCAAAAGTTGCGCTAATTTGCAGAGGTCACTTTATTGCAACTGTCATCAATTATATACGAGTATCAAAGAGTGTATTGCAACAATGTAAATACTGTAAATCCAGACTTTTGACCCAGGTCTCTCAACAATGCTGGAATATTCCTGTATCGCTTGAGATTTGCATAGGATTTATTGCATTTGGCCGCATGTTAGTCCGACCGAGTGTCATGAAATTTTGACCTTCCATTTTAAAACTTTGAATACAAAGGAAAATTTCGTCTCAGGTAGAAAAGGCTGTACTTTTCTGGATTCAGAAGTCATAATTTTCTATAGGCATATTATTATATGTGTAGGACCACACATGCTCCTTAAAACAATACTATACGAAGCGGAACGTGAGCACATGATTCTAACATCATGTAGACACAGTACCCCTACAGATGAATTGAGAATATGAAATGTGGCATGTACTTAAGACGTGAACACTTATTGGAAATAAATCATAATGTTTGACTGTAGTAATAAATAATTTTGTTCTTCCACTTCAAACCTATCCATTTCAGAAACATTAAACCAGAAGGAAAATGGAACACGGTAAACAGACTTTTTAATGTTACTAGGCCCTAAGTACTTTCGTTAATTTTTTAATTTAAGATTTTTTAATGTTAACCCAGAGCAATTGAGAAATCCAAATTAGGCGATACGTTCAAGCGAACACGTACCATCAAAACTTTATATTTTTAGTGATAATGACCAAGACCATAGTTAAAGTACCTGTACAATTAAATTAAATTAAATTTAAAATATAATAATTATTACTTTTCGTTGACTTTTATCTAAACAAGCAAAAATGTTTGCATCGAGGTTATCTAAGGTACATAAAATGTCTTTTCTGTTTAATATGGAGTTTGATACATGAACAGGACACCATCAATATAATAGTTGGTTGCAGACCGGTCCGGCTTTGTCTACGAAAGTATGGTAACGAAATTGGCTTGCCTTAGTTGCCTTCGGTGCTAATTGTTAATTTATCATCCTATGTGATTTGAACTGTTTTGCACTTTAACAAATGTGAATTAATTGTGAATTTCATATTGACTCTTGATCAACGGAAGGAAATATTAGTAAAATATCGAAAAGTACTACAATTATATTCCAGTTTAGAAGTTAAAAAAGGTTCTTATGGATGAATACTGCTTATTGTGTAGCTATGACTTATAGTACTGCGTTGTAAATAAATACGGCAGATTCATTTCTCGGAATGTCTATGTGGAGACGTTTCTTTACGACAGTAGAGTAGTAGCTACAGTAGCCAGAGCAGATTCGACTTATAATTATTAATCTCACAATATTGCAGGACGGGCAAGGATATCAGAAAGTTCTACTGCTGTATTCTCAGGTTAAGGACAAGCTAAAAAATAATCAAATTATCGTTTTAGTACTTATTGCAAGTTCACACTGGTCATTTTGGTTTTTTCCCCTAATAAAAAGTAATGTTGCAGATGTAATAAATCGAAGCCAAAGCTGGATTATTTATGTATAGGAAACGCGATTCCATTTAGATGAATACGAGGTGAATATCGGGGCAAATCCCCTGATATTTATTCGAGAAGAAAGTAAAAGGTACAAGGTACCAAGAAAATTATAGCAGAGCAAGTTACTAGAACCGTTTGAATTTATATTTTACCATTCAGTTATCATCATGCAGAGTCTAACATTTTCGGTATTCATTGAGGGTATTTGGTGACTATTTGGCGTATTTGACAGTACAAAGATTGTAAAGTGAATATTTGTCAAATGGGGAAAGTGTGGATGCCTATGTAGTGTGTTATGATGGGAAATTCATGAGGACTGTGACATTTGTGTAGAAGCGATAGGAATGTGTGTAAAAGTAGTGGACAGACTATTAGACATAGAATAATAATATGAACTCATTTCCTTATTGCATGTAGTAGTAAAATGTTGATGGGGAACTGAAAGTTTTCAACTGGTAAGTGTGTATACCAACAAGGTTTTTAATATTTAGGCTTTCTCTGAACTTTGTTTTGTGTTGTAGTTGTAATTGCACTTATAGGGATCAAATGAACGTAAGTCCGTTTCAACTTGAACGAATCAATATACATAATTCGCAGATAAAAGCAGAGCTTAGTGCTCGGTTAGATTATAATAAACTATGTCTGCAATTATAGGTTGGATTGAACGAAATAAACAATGGTATAAATTATACGGTTCGAAAAAGTTATTGAAACAAACCTTCAACGCTAAATTGTGCCTGCCATTTCCAAGTAAATCAACTGCCTAATCATCAGCTCCCTTTTTAAAAGCTTTGTTCCCACAAAGAAATAGCTATATGTTTATCTACATCATTAAGTTTTATCATTCAAGTCGTTTTGTAAAAGTAACTTCCACGAATGAAAGGAATCGTTGTTAAATGCATGTCCTATAGCTTCTATTTTATATTATGTCTCTTATATCCAATGGTAGCTTTTTAAGTAGCGCTCCCCTCGTATGGTTTGTAAATTGTCACGCAAAAACGCACCTGCTTTCAAATCCACATATGAAATGACTTTCACAACCCTTTCTGCGTCCATACCGATGGAGAAAAGCTACACTGGTGACTACTCTTGCCCAATTTACTCCCATAGCTTTACATTTCTATACTTGACTACATAAAAATCATATAGTAGTATTTTTCTCCACGATTAGGCATCAGTAATATTTATTGTACAACAGAAAAATGGATTTTACTACCAGGAATCTAGTAGTTTGATAATGTAGCTCACCCAAGAGAGCTTTGCTAACAGTATCCATAATATTATTCTTTAGCTGTCGTGTCATGCAATCCGTTTGTAAGGTGAGTGGAAGTCTAATGCAGAGGTAGCTATAGCTCTTAGCTTGGACTACCTTGACTCTCCACATTATTATGCCTCTTTCTACTTTGGCTGTGAAGAGGAAAACTTTGGCTAATACGTTTATGAATACATACCTACATACTACATTAGGTACATAGCAATAAATGTAATATAATCATATAATGTATGTTAGGTTGGCCCTACGTTCCGCAATGAATATGTATCATACCTTGTATGAACCATTTCATAGGTGTGGTGAAAGGAAAAGGAAAGACTCTTTCATCTACATGCACATGGGAAAAGGAAATAAAATAATTCCAACTTTGAACTACAAAGGAAACCAGAACACAACATGTTTTCTCCATACACTTGTCTTAAATCACCTCTTCCCTCCAACAATTCAATATGACAATGAAATACAGTATTTAAATACACACATAAACGTTACAGATTTGTTAATCTTTGCTCTATTATGCTAAATGACAACAGGATAAGCAGCAGCAATTAGCGACTCACTTCACACGTTTTGAACTACCGGTAAGCCATTACTAGTAGCCCGCCCAACCTGAGACCTTCTTGTGTGTATAAGAAATAAATTACTAACAATAATACTACTCTAGAACAACAACAGCATAGTGCTTAAATGGACACTTGAAAAACAAAATTTTATGTACAAAATGTAATTTCTATTTCATAAACACCAAAACTAAATTAATGATACACTAAAACAGGGAACAAAAAAGGTACTCCTTTTTTACAAAAAAGTAAAAAGTGCTTTTTAAAAAAAGCTGTTCTCTCTACCTTTTTTGCTGTTACATGTAAAGTGCAAGTAAATGGGGCACGCTGTTACAACAAAAAAGGCAAAAAAGGACTTTAAATCTTTAAAAACTTATTCCTACGTTTTTTATTAAAAAAAGGTCCTTTATGTTCCCTGGTCTAAAATGCTTTTGAAAATATAAAAACAGAAGCAAACATTCCATACCAATAAATTGATTGTACCCAAATTAAGGACGTACATGTAAATTAGGTACCTTGTTTGAATGAAAAATAAAATCAGTATAATTATGTATGCTTTGAGAAATATATTCTAGTAAAGTGTCAATAATGCTAGTAATTTTAGAGTACCTACATTGCAAATCACTCCGAGAGTTATTATTTCTCTGCTGGACGTAAAAAAAATTGTGATTCCATTAGCTCGCATCCACGTGTCTCGCAGCCGCACGCGAGCTAGGATAGGAAACAATGCCATAATGTTTGGAATATAGTCTTATGTCTTACAATAGACAGATATCCATAACAAGTACTATTTATATTGTTTAAATTAGTTTGTTGATACTTGTCGAATTCATAAAAGGAAAATGCTTTACCGACTGCTTTTGACAAATATCGATGGTTGTGGTGTTAGTATTATTAGGCACTGTAGAATAATGTACACAGAACCAAAAATAACTACAAATTAGGTATGACATGAATATAATGCGGTGTACGCGACTTTGAATACGTTTTGTGCGATAATTTTGTAACTAACGCTTGCAAAGCTACCAGTCTGATATTCCTACAACCAAAAATATTCCTATTCATATGGCTGTGCCTAGATTGAGACGAAAAATAGTTCATGGATTGATACCAACGGAATTCTAGATTTGGATATATTTTATCAGAATTTCACATGCAGGTGTAAATAGATTTACATCTACAATAATATTCTAACAATGGCATTGTTCGGTTGAAATAATTATCACAAAAGGTATGGGGTATTGTATGTATGTAAACACGCAGTTGCGGATGAGACATGATATCCTGAAATGCCGTAGGGGTACTGTAGTATTTATACTAGTATATCATGTAATTTGCATTGGATCCAATGTAGGAAGCGGGAAAAAACTCGGTAAAAGTTCTTTATGGCAGTATTTTATGTATTTAGTGCTTACTGCTATGAAATGTCTGTCTCTACTTTTGTTTGCATTATTAATTAACGGTAACCTTTCTAAATATGTCCCGAATTTCCGTATTGACATACCATGTGTATCATATTACTATTTTGTACGTATTTTTTAATCGGTTCATTCGTCTGGCAGCGATTCATTGGTAAATACTAAACCGCTAATTACTGTAAACAGAACAGAACTGCTGGACTTAGAACAGCCATCCCTTCTATATCTGGTATACTATCAACGTAATTTTATATGTAAATGAAGTTTTATTTGTAGCAGAAATCATGGTTAGATAATTCCCTGATTCTACACGTAAATTAATTCCTTTACGGTTTCAAACGGTGGAAAATGAGGTACACAGATAAAAGTAGAGGAATTAGCAAATGGTATCATTGAATTCAAAGCAGTCCAAATTACTATTGAATATAACAATACCTAGATGGTACAATATGATAAAAAGCATAGCATGTTAGTGAATAAGCGTAGAGACCCTGTGAGATTTGTGCCTATACGGTAGCCGTCTCATTGAGACTGGTGAATAGTCTGCATTTTTCACGAAATATTTACTAGATTTACGTAGAGAGAGTAGTAATAGGTAAAGCATAGTATGTAGTGGAGCACATAAGTAGAATAGGTTGGCCTGGTTTATGAACGAAGAGAAACATAAAATAGCTGTAGTATGTGTGGCTATGCGCCTCTTCCATCTATTTTGTATAAGGGAAGTGCATGTGTGTTTGTCAGGATTAGAGAGAGTTATGGGCGATGAATAATAAAAATGAAGGAATGGACTTTCTACGATGGAGGTCGTTCATGGAGGCATAACCTCACAACAGCCTTCTCCCACCCAACGACCGTGGCCATTTCTCCAGATATATAATCCTATTAGAATTCCTATAAACAAAAGTCGTTTGAGCTCTGTTTTTATTTTCTCTGCTTTCAGCATGACAATTCACATGAAATCATTTGGCGTATAGGATTTTTTGGAGCATGTGGATCTGCATGTATACTTGAAGAAATAAAGGAATGAAACAGGAATCGATGAGTTGGCGAATTTGTGATATCATATTGTACCACTTTGTACTTTACTTATTACTGAGCAAAGACACATGAGTTCAGACCGTGTTTCTCCCACTAATACTCAACCCATTCACCCTGCCTAGTAGGAATAAGTATAATACGGGAGGCAGTCCGCAATTTTGTACTATATACTTACAAATCGCAATACACAGCTATAAATATTAGCTCTTTATACGTACAAAGTAGAGCTCGAGTGAGTTACTAGTGTTAGCAACGTTAACTTATGTAAGTTGTGTGTGAATGTGTGTGTGCAAAGCAATTTAGCCTGAGCAATGAGAAAATGACTAGAGCAAACCCATAAAAATTGTAAAATTCTGCTCGCTCGTAAAGATAATGGTAATGTTAGGAGAGACATGTAGGTAATGTAAAATGTAAACTATACTATAGCAATTAATAGAGGAGTTAATGTCCTATAGCACTGAGTTGTCTTCATCATGTATGACAGTTAACACAATTAATCATGATTAATATATACTTCTTTTAAATTCTTAAAATTTACTACACTACATATTACTAATTACGTACCTATTCCATACCTATATATACCTATGTACACTTTACACATTTCACACTCCATTTTGACAACTAACTCCTCAACAACTCTTTCAATTTATACGCTCCTACTGCTTCGCTAGAGCGGTTTAATTATTTACTATCTCCTCCTACTACTGACAGTACTGACTACTGACTGTTACTATCTTGGAGATTTATTACGTTATGACACAATTCAAGTCACGAACAAAAAAACAGATTTACCTAAATGCCATTACGCATTAAAGTTATCTCCTTAAGTATTGATTACAGATAAAATAACCTTTTTTACTATATACGTTTACATTTATATACTTTGCTTTCAAGAATTAAATAGTTGACCCACATTAGATAAGGAATAATTCATTCTTGTGTTAGTTTATGAATAAATTAGGTTTAACGCTCCATATGTGTAGTTTCCTCATCCACATGTCATAGAGTTTTTGAGAATTTTACATGTTGTTGGTTAGCACACAATATGTGTCATGTTGTATTTTCTGAATGAACAAAAGTAATTGGTCTTATAAATAGTATACTCGTTACTGATGAAGTAATAAGGATTATATAATAATAAAGGAATATGTAATCTATACATAGTAAGTATACATTTGTATTAAGAAAATGTAGGAGAAGGACATACTTAGGAAAGTGTATTAGAGAGTAGCCTGAAAGACTGATTGCAACTACTCTAAGACATGATTGGCGAATATAGGGTATGTAGCTTGGACTTGATTGACAAGTTGCAATCGTTTCTGTATAATTTATTTGAAGACAGACAAGGTGAACCCAGCCCATTCACATGAACATGAAACAGAATAGTAGCACTACTTTTTACTCTTTTGGATAGTATTATGAGTGGAGAAGGACATTACTGTCATACTCATACGTTAAATAAAGTCCAAGTACCCGGATTGAAGTGTTGCAAACGCATAAATAAATTCGGGAGAGTTGTCGTTTATGTTGTCGGATTGTCGTCCAACTGTTTGTCTACAAGTCAGAGAGTTGCATTTTCAAACCAAGGATAAGTAGCGGTTATTTTACAAGTAAGTGCAGAGTACAAGTAGCAGTAGGTACACTGTGTAAATGGGAAAAGTAATTTCATTGTAATCTAATACACTTACACAACAGCGTCAATTATATATGCACAGTACACACTTGCAGAAATGTATGCACACTTAACCTTAGTGTACTTGTACTTACTGCCGCATTATCATTCGAATGCACAAACCTTCATCTACATACGGTGCAAGAACGAGTTAATGAGCTTTGAATTCCTAATACCTTCGCGTAATGAGCAGCATCGAAAAGAAATTAACAAATGACAACTTTTGATGGAGTAGCTTTTCACGTGTGTCTATAATTTAATATAATCCACACCTGCTTTCTAATCTTTTCATTAGTCCCTCTGTATTCCATGTTTCTATGTGCATGCATGAATGTCGAAGATAATGTACTACTTTACACTATAGTGCATATTCATGTACTTTTACTTCTTTCTATATCTAATCTAAATGCTCATTCTGCCACTACTCTAAATGTAGGTACTTATCCAGTTGCATTTTTTATGCAAATCTTTTCTCTTCATCCATTTAAATTTCGAATTGATCAAAATCAGTTTAATCATAGACTACCCATAAAACTTCACAGTTACAGCCATGATTATCCAACATTAGACATCTATTATAAGTTCCACAAATGTTTCTGCACAACGTACTTTGCTTCCATTAGCATGACTAGATAGCAGATAATGAGCCGTTTGATTAATCGTACACACTCATGTCACGACTCACATGACACACCTAATAATGTAGGTGTCTCTTATCAGACCGTAATCATTGTACATATACTTTTAGTTATTGACATATTATTATGTGCACACATTACTCCAAATCATAATGCAATCATATACCTTCTCAGGTATTTGTACCTGATAACTCGAGGTTAGTGACCACTACAAGCAATTTACTCTTCAAAAATCCACAATAATATCACATTATAAAACGTTTACTTCAAACAAAATGCTGTCACTATTTATCTCCGCGATTTACTTTACTTTATAACGATCATTTTCTGTACACTATTTGTTGTTTAACAATGGTTATAGAATTTTATGCTATTTCGCTCAATAGTGATATGATGGAGAGGTATTCCAAAGCGGGAGGTATTAGGTTGATACCAACAGTTTAACATTTCCCATAAAATATATATTGTAATTACCTGCTGCCCTACCTATCCTTTCAAAAAACTTCTCCACCCAAACTAACTTAAATGTTGCATTTTACATGCCAAAACTTTATTTTGGAATTCGTGTTTTGGCTTCTAGATTATACTAGTTTTATTTCGAAAAATGTTTTGTACGCCCTTACGCAATAAAGCACGATACCAACTACACAATTTAAGTTATTAGTAGCCCCCAGCATATGTGACTCAATTTTGAAAGATAAGCATCTAGCATAATCATGCGTATTGAATACTAGCAGAAACCAAGCACAACCTGGTTAGATTAGGCTATACAAATCAAATCAGGGCATTAGCGATTGCCATATGAAACAGCATATTGGTTTAGAAATTCATTGTCAGACCAGGGTTTTCAACAGCATATCAAAGTTCCCTGTGCCTGAACATTAACAAGAAACACTTTTATGCTTAAAGGGTACGAGGTACAACTTGCGTACGTATACATTCAAAGTTGAATGCGCATGTCTCAGCACCGCTTTTATGATGCAGAAATTAAAGTAGCAATCAGGCATGCAATCAGGAATTTAATCGAGAGGGAGAAGAAATAGTATTCAGAAAATTTTACGATTTTTATCCTATTTGAAACAAAGTAGTTTATCGGTTTTAAAGGGGATTGTCGGTTACCCCTCTCTTTTCCCCTCTACATATGTGCCGAGTGACGATGCCCATCCAAACGATAAACAAACAAGGAGACAAACAAACAAACATTATACTATAGGTAATTTTTTGATTTACAGTTTTATTATATAGAGATTTTTACTGCATATCATAGTAAACAGATAGTTATACAATTTGCGATAGTTGTAAACAATATTATTATTTGGTTATTATTCGAATTTAATCGTTACTGGTTGGATTGCGAGTGTACACAATGCACATGGTTGTTTCAGAAATATCTGGAAGGAAAAAAATAATAAATAAAATCTGACAATGAGGAAAAGTTGAAGAAACTTTAGCAATCCACAAAAGAAAGTTTTATTTAATGATGTCGTGAAATGACAGTATAGTATAGATAGTTAGAGGGCTTATTATACTTAATAATAATCACTTTGACACAAATACTAATATTTGGCTTGACACCTTTTCCTGATCTTTGTTGAACAGAAAAGTTTATCTGCATAACCCTTAGTGAAAAAACTAGTGCGGTTAAGTAAAGAAATAAAAACTAACATCTGCAACATTCGTGTTTAGCGATATGTAAATATAGGGAGAGTAGTAAGGAAGGAGCTTTGTTGGTAGTGTTTAGATGTAGTGGTGGAAAGAATGTAATGGTGTACGAGTAGGGGGAGAGAAGGAAAGACTTTCTCAACATGACATCATTACTGTTTCGTAAACGACCTAGGATATGTAACTTTTCCTTGTTTGTTGTTTGTTATCGTCTATAAATATAAAGAATAGGAGAGAAACAAGTTCCATCTCTTCTGTTATACTTCCAAATATATCAACATCATATTACATGAAATAACTTCAAATATGATATGACATGACATACTTTCATATTATGCGAAAATGCGAATAGCTATTCATATATTCTCCAGCAGACAAGGAAACAAAATACGAGCTGCCTGAATGCCCTCTTTAGCGTCCCTACCTCATGACATAACATAGTATAACATGACTTGCATAATAAACCTAAGTGTATATCCTAATCATCATAACTTAATGTAATGCTACAATACAATTGCACAGCATAGGAGGCACAACTACTAAAAAAGCAAGAAAATAACCATAACTGTAACAATAACGTATACATGGCAAGGCTCATGCATCTGCATAGTGCTACACCAGTAAACCCAATGTGTGTTTCAACGTGTGCATGGTCTCGAGTTTTTTTTAATACTCTTTCAGTAAGAATAGAAAGCAGGCAAGTCCCAAGTACATAGATTCATAGTAAGTGACTTGGAAGCACATTACATTGAATTGATTTCTTTGAAAATGTTACAAAACATACTTATCAGGATAATGGCAGCCACATTTTACGGGGAGAGTTGGTTTAGATTAAGCAAGGCTCTTGTCAGGATTTAAATATGTAGACTCAATAAAGTTTTGCCTATTTGGCTGGAGCACAGTGCCTAGGAATACATTTACCAATTAGTTCCACGATTACTAAACCATCCACTTGAACAAATTAAGCAATAGACTCTATGCTAGACATTTAACGTTGTAATCTAGGTGAGAAGACGTCATCGTGACGTACTCTTTAAAAACTTTGAACTTTATACTTGGGAGAAAGGAGTTTATTTTTAGTAAACAATAGAAAAGAGCTTTTGTAGCAAGTTTTTATGAATTTAGTTTCAAGAGTGGAAGAGACTAAGTTTAGATGAGAGGGCTGTGTTAGGAGGTAGTAGTCGCGTAATATCCAAGTTAAACATGAGATTTCTTTTAGAAATCAATTTAGCAACTTTTGGCAAGTACGAAATGATTATTTTCTCTGTATATTACTATTGGCGGAGTAAATAATGGAAAGCAACGTAAAGTCGGTTAAAGACCGGGACTAAAGCCTCCTAACCAGTAAATGCAACATAAGTGAAGAGAGACGTGGCCAAGTCAAGGCAAGCCAGAGAAGTTAAAGCCAAGCATCCTCCGTAACATTATTAAATAGTAGGAGAGAGGAGAGGAAAGTGTTGAAATAGTATTGGCCTTGTCTTTAAGTGTGGATAATGCACAGACATACGAGGCCGTAGTTGTCTCTAGTCTAGAGCAGAGTCACACTCACCCTACATATACAGATATCTATCCCATCCAAAACAAACCAATGTTATACAATACACCCGAGCCATAACCATATACATTATAGAACAACTTCTATTTTATCAAGTACTACTACTATATACAAGTCTCAAGTATACCCATAAGTACCTACCCTTTTCAATACCAAACTTCCCTACTCCACATAACTCCAAACGACTATAGTAGTAGGACTTGTGCCTTAAGTGCTACTAGTTTATACTAAGTAGTAGTTCCCTATAGTATATGTATGTATATATTGTGATGTTAATACGAGTAGTGGTATTTATACCTGAGAGTTGAATTGACTTGGTTCGGTGTGGCTGCCTGTCTACCTACATTAGATCCTTGCATTATACGCTTCACGAAGGACTATGGAGTGGGAAAAGGAGCCCATTAAAGCCCATTCTAAACGCTCCGAAATTCGGGCATCGATCATATTTTAAGTACGAGAGAAAATCGACCGCTCTAAAAGCTATAGGTTTCCACACAATGCTGTGTGTAGTAGTAGTCGTCGTCGTCGTCAGCATAGTAGTAGTATAATATGTATATATGGCAGTCGGTGCATATCTGTGATGTGAGCCACATAGCTAGTTTGTTCAATTTGAACGTACAACAGAGGTAGGTAAGCAAAAAGCCAAAGCAGTGAGAGCCAAGCAGGCATAATATCACAATCACCAGAAGAAACACTCCTATTTCATTGCATTACTTAGCTATAGGAGAGGAAAAGCAAACCAAACCAACGAACTTCTCCTCCGCCGCTTTTCTCCTCTTTTTACTAGAGATATTCCAATTATTCCTAACTCAGCCAAGTGCAAGTGGGAAAGGAACAGAGCACACACAAAACTAAACTTACTACCCGACGTAGGCACAGGAATTTATACCATCACTACTACTAAGTAGACTCTGCTAGGTACTCTCACATGCTCCGTCTATTATATTAGTAGGTGCTAAGATAAAGTAGGTGAAGAGAACTCAAGTACGTAGGTATATGTCAATAAGTTGTAAACTAAATTCTATATCCACTAAAGCATAATATGTACATATAACTTCAAGTGCAGAATTCGGCTATTCATATTCCAATTTTCAACGTATCTCAAAGTTATCACATGACATAACCGTTAGCCTGAGCTATAGTAAGCTCCTTTCACCTTAAAGCCCCTGCTTTCCCCGTCTTTCCTTTGGCCACACTCACTTCCCTCACTCACTTCTTCATCACTCCTCTACTACTTTCATTCTAAATGCATCTCTCGCAAAACCTTACTTTTTACCCACAACGTGGAATACATACTTTGACTTAAATTTTACTTTCACCTCCTCGTCTCTCTTTTTTATCTTTTGCATGTGATTTGGAGAAAGTAGTCGGGAAGAACACACTTTCTCAATAGTGCGTGGCTCCTAAACATTTCCCCTTTCTTTTCTTTTACTTCCCTAATTTGTAACAATTTGTAAGTTTACTAACAGCAGATTGCATCGATAACTACACGAGGAATGCATCTACACTCTACCATTCACCGAAAAGGAATTCTTTTCCGCCCCACTGCACTCACGTGTAAGAACCTAACTCCCATGTCACTCCCAATCTCTGCACTGCACAATATAACAATTATTGACCCTAATCATAAACTCCTTTTCATACAGACTAGTACCTCTTCCTATATACCAAACCAAGTACTTGCAATAAAAATCTATATAGAAATGCACGTAAAACTTTTAGACACGTAGTAGCATTTATTTTCTTGCAGTATACTATCTAATCTGTAACGAAATTATTGCATTCTTTGTGCACAAGGTAATCAAGTACAAACACTAAGCGAGGACGAGTGGAAGTCATGTCGATATAACTTAAGATCTTCCTAGATTATGTTTAGTAAATAATACAACGAGAGCCTAAATATTCGGCGCAGCATACACGAAAACACTAAATTATTTTGTCTTGTTCTCATTTCATTAAGCTCTCTAACTTTGTAAATATTTTCCCGAAATTGACCTTGGAGCTCATCCAACTTGATGTGCGAGTCATTTACCACTTGGGCTGCTTTACGCTACGCTACGAGTTCAGTCTCTGTTCTGGTCAAGGTTAAAGGTACAGCGTTTTAAGGCTAAGGAAGCATAAGGCATCGAATATTTCAAAAAATTGGATTTTTATCACAATAGATTGTTAAAAACATTCCATTCATTGATTACTCACTGAATATCGGTTTGGGACCAAAACTTCCTTAGTCGTGGACAAGTTTTCAAGTAATAACATTTGATATCAAAAAAGGTTTAGTACTACAATTGTGAAAAAGATTATTATTTAGCTACTAGATAAATAATGTTAAAAATTAAAGTCAAAACGTAGCTATTTACTAAGTTAATGTATTACTGGAAGAAGTGGACATGAGGGGTTGGCCTTCATTGTAAGTAGATCTGGATTTAAACGGTAAAACATAATGGAATATTAGGGTAGCCGAAGCGTGGTACATTAGATAGTATGTAGTAAGTAATGGAAATATTGATGAACGGTTCTTGTCCTCTTTGCCATCAGCATGAATATATGAACACACATGTGTGCAGAAAAGGGAAACGTAAACGTAGCGTGGACTGTGTAGAAGAAGTGCATTAGTGGATAGTCGTCGTATATTTGCAGAAGAGTAGTTTTGGCATGTCATATATACTACAAGATGCTATCACCGATATATCTCCGTGGTGGTCTGCATTGCATAGCTAAAACTGCGGGCATTTTTGCTGGCACGAGAGTGCTGCAATGCTGAAACCGAATGCGATACCGGTGTCCTGTGCTTTCTCCTGCGTCTATACCAGTCTACATCAGCAGACTACTACATCCATATACAGTATATATATTTATACACTACTCCTCCCAAGTACGTTCAGAGGAACTATAAGATATTTAGAACAGCATGTATATCTGGATATCTGCTACACACATGTTTCTAGTAGTAGTAGAACTATATTATGTAAAAAGTACTGCACTTGACTATGTATTGTATATATAGAGAGTGTTCCTGTTCCCAAACCATGGCATCCTTTATTATCCTATCTACCTCCATAAACAAACACCGACCAAGCTACTCTCACTCTATACAACCCATAAAACCTTACATTCCCTCACATAAGACTATTGAACTTTTGTGTAAACTAAATAAACTAGCTTTATTTTGTTTGTACCTTCCACGAAACAGATTATAGTAATAGTAGTACAGCACACTTCTCTTGTAAACATATAGAAGCACGTTGCACCAGCTAACTTATCTCACTATAGTACATTCCACTGTAAATACGCACAAATTCAACCACAACATACCTATTGTACTCTAAACGTTTACATGATAAAATTTTTTAAACCCCCTAATAGGTACGTACATCCAAAATGACAGATTGCAAGATAAAAATGTATACAAAGATCCTCCTGTATGATAAAATACAAAATTCTGCGTACTCACTCAGTAATTGCCGTTACAAGGATTATGCGTATTATTTATCGCAATTACCCAACCCAATAAGAATATCAATATTTCCTCATCTTTTTAACACACAGATTAGTGTAGTGGGTTTTCATCGATTATGAATAGAATGCGGTATTGAAAAACGAATGATAGTGGGTCACTGAGTATTATAGGTAATAATGTATAGAGGTTTGATGGACGACAAGACTGACAATAATTTAGTTAGTTGTACAGCGTAGAGTAGGTTGTTTGTTGAATAGTTAGGCAGGGAAGTCGGAGTTAACTATGAGACAGACAGATACATGGATTAGATTGAATAGAATAGCAAGTATAAGAGGAGAAACGATTTAAGTTAACTTGACTCGACTCAACCTTCCTCCAATTTCCAGCTGAACTAATGCGGGCGTTGTAAGCATTGAACATCCAAATCTGAAGGTTAGCACAGCACAGTCTCGCCATAAGCAACGAAAGTATCAACCAAAGAAATCCAATCCAAGCAAAGACTAAGCAACCGAACCAAACGACCTAGTCTACTTTCTCTTCTCTCTCCGTTTAACTAACTTCACCCCACATTACCCAAGACTACCACTGCACTATTACATTACATACACTAAGACTCCGATATGGCGATACGCCTGGATTTCCACACTCCGCTTCTCTCCAGCTCGACTTACCTGCTGATCGTTACATTACCTGCTCTCCGTTTATCTTTCCCTATCATCATCAATATCTAACGTTTGCCTTATTTTACTTTCTCCACTCTCCAAGTTCAATATCTGCACTACATGGTACTATATCCCTTCATCACTGCAGTACGAGTAGACAAACTTTTATATATTATATCATGTTCAGCAGTTCCTTTCATACTTCAGCACATCCCAAGTCAACCAAATTAAACAGTTGACTCCAACAACCAGCGACTATTATATTTTCTAATATTATTATCCCCTGAATTTCATCCACCGCCATGCCACTTAATTGTACCGAATAAAATTCAATGTGAACACTTTTTCCTTATTTCGAATTTACATTGTTACTTTATATGTAGGTTAATTGCTAGGTTTACATTACTTCCATAATGACATCGTCTACCCTCTCTTTAAACCCTCAACTTCTACTTTCAACTTCTCAACTTATAGAGCATCTATATAATTCTATATCCTATCAGTTATCACCTATTCAGTAAATACTACATATTAGTATTCTGATAATGTTCCTAATAGCGAAAATTGCAACTACTAATTCTCTGTTATAAAATTTTCTTGGGCATGACGAGTTAATGGCGCTTGTGAAGTTCTGATATAGTCTATCCACTTTCAACCTGACTAGAAATTTACCGCCTGTTTGCCCTGCAGATACGATCACGTCACGTTCTTCGTCTTCCTTTATGTTTTTACTCCTTTGCGTCCATGTGCTTCCGAAGATACACATTATGTATTGTATAATCATGTCATGTGGGCTCCTACTTTTCACTTTCCCCATAAATATTTCTTACTAGTACGAAAGCTATCATTTGCAATTCATACCCTAATTATTAATTTCACAATTTCTAATGTAGATCGATGTTCTTTGATTAGAATTTAAAATGTATAGATAGAAATTGCATTCTATGATGTAAAGATTGTTTTAATCATATGGCCAGAACACTTAGTAAGATATTCCAAGCAATATTTTCATTGGTAATATAAGAATTTAATCCACCTTATTACCGGTCTAAAATATCTTTTCAATAATCTCAAGTAATGACTCTGGGTCCAAATTCCATTCTCTTACGAACATTTCAGAAAAATGTAAATTTTTGTAAATGGATTCAGTGAAAAAGTGGTCTAATAAAACAGTAGAAATTTACGGAGTTGGAAATGGAGAATAAGATTTGGTACATTGGAACATAAGTTGGAATTTGTATATGGAATAAAATCCTTCTGCTGGTGTGGTACTTTACGGCAAGAAAAATGTTATGTTATAAATAGTGGTTGCCACTTGTACATAAAGCATAGTGAAGTCAAGGACTAACTAGGAGAGAAGAAATATAGAGATAGCTGTCTATTCTAGTCAAATAATAGGGTGGCACGAAAGGAAACGATAGGAATGGAATTGAAATGATCGGAAGAGCAGAAGGAAAGGAAGATTTTCTTTCTCTGCTTGGCATGAATCGACTAGACTTTGACTCAAGTTGACTTGACTTGTCTTAGTTTCTTCGGTAAGAGTTGGATGAGATCTCGTTAAGTTTAGATCCCGCATTGATCGTCACAGATCTAAGACGTGCAATATGTTACCTTTACTTCAGCTCTCTGACATTGCCCGGAACACTCTTGCTTGTTCATCTAAAAATTCGTGACAGAATAGCCAAAACTCTCTATATGGGCAATATGCTTCAGACAATATATAACATACCACACCACTGCCTACACAGGATAATATTGTATTAGAGGAGCTATTGTATAGCAATGCTTATTGGAACTATATCTACTTCCTCTTATCTTAACTTGCATTATGCATGTACTGTTGTAACACTTTAGTAGTTGGTGTGCTCCTCTCGTGTACAATTTACCTATTTCCCTATGTATAGAAGAAATCCAACTCTTCCTCTTTGTTGCATTACAGAATCTGATACGTTTCCCATGAAATGGCCAAAACGTACACGCTTAGTATGCACATGTTTTCTGCGAGGATCTATGTGTTTTGAAAAATAAAAATATCACACTAATAATGTAATTAATAAGCAGTGAATCTTGAAATCACGTTTGATTTCCCAGACCAGGAATGCCTATAGTTGTAGCTTACATCATAGGATAGCGAATAAAGATTAAATGTTGTCGATCTATCTATAGTATTAGGTATATCTGGAGAATTTGGAAGTGAATTTAGGAGTAATGGTTAAACTAACAATAAGTAAGGCTGTATAAGAGAGTGAGTTACTTAAACAAGTCAAGCCAATAATAATACAATATATTGCATGATTCTATTTGAAAACACGGCCGACATTCATCCCACTTACTTTAGTTGGAAACCAATCCAGTAGTACTTTGCCACAGTTTCTCCATTGTTATTACTAGGGAGAATAGTACTAGGGATATGCTAAGTACTCCACTACGGTAAAACACACTCCGATACGAGTCCTGGTAGTTAGCTTACTCAATTCACTGACAATCAGACACGGGGAAGGAACATATATCTAATAAAGTCACGTAGTGTTATATAATATTCATAATATATTTTCCTTGGTGGATTTTGGAAAGTGAACATGCAAAACGTGGTCTCTCCTCTACGGTGAGAGTAGAGAGATAGCAGTCAAGGCACACCGTAAACAGTTTTTACTAGTAAACTTACTTTAGCAAGTACCTATTCGTATATACTTGTCTTGTATAGTATATATATAAGTAGTAGATCATAACTATAGAGGAATAAGAGCAGTACTTACGTAGAACTATGTAGGTAGTATTTTATGCATCAAACAACCTGACTACGTGTCCATGATAGTGAAACTACCAAGCTTTTCCTTTATGTAGCATTATGTCTATAAGTGAAATCAAGTCTGGAGTAGAGTGAGAGAAAGGCACACTAACAGTAACACAACAGAATATTCTCGACAATAATAGTCTACAACTAACAAGCAAGTAAACTGGATAGAGAAGAAGGATGCGAACGAATGCGACACACTGCACTGCATACAAGTTACCTTACCTTGCATTACAATAGAGGACTACGACAGTTCAACTAACAAGGAACATAGCATGGACCAAAGAAACATGTATGTATGTATATAATGCCGTTCTGGAAACGAAGCCAGGACCACCGGCACCTTCCTCTCCAGTCCCTTACTACCTACATACATATATGCTAAAAAGCCATTATTGCTCACAAAACATGCAAATCTTTGAACTGTAGCTCCATTCAGCCTTGTATTATATCCCTACTACATAATAAATGCAGTACTAATGGTAAATATCTACGTATGTATCTATAGCTAGGTACTTTTCATACTTACATCAATAGTACATTTTAATGCCTATAAAGAACGACTATATAAACACTCTGCCTACATTCTTTCATTATATATTGACGTTATACATACATTTACTATTAAAAGAAGACAGGAGAGAAAGCAAAGTGTAATCCATGCCTTGGGCGCAGTTCGATTCTCTTTCATCCTGACATAAGCACAGGATATTCAGGAGACAAGCAGATGCCAGACATACCGATGTATCTCTCCCAACTTACGTATTTATCTCTTTTAAATCAGCAAAAAGAAGCCTTGCACAACCATAAATAGATGACATAAATAGAAGTGAAAAAGGCAAAGGTAATGAAAATGCTACACATGATGTAGTGATAATGTAACCAAAACAAAGAAGATATGCATTTGGTTAGTAATGCAAGGCATTAGAGATCTTCTCCATCCAATTCCCAAGCCCTCTTTACTATAAGGATGTGAATGGGAAATCATTCGCTAACAACTAAATTATATCTCCTCCGTGGAAAGGGCCTGTCTCATCATTTGGATAGAGTCTATAAGAGTATTTAGAAAAGTCAATTTGACTTGAGAACTAGAGTTGACTTTCCTGTTCTGTCTGTTCTCTTCTGCTTTAGGGTTGTCAAGTTCCCAACAATGTTGAGCACAAGCTTTAAAAGTTTCCTAGAATGGGCTGATAATACTCACTGGTAGAAAGCACCCACGTACATAATATCATACTAACCAAATATAAAACTCTAGAGAATTCCATGTCAAACGTGTCACTCAACCCACAATACAAATTACTAACTATTCCTACGTAATGGAAGTGAAAATCTGTGCAAGGACTTCACTTCACCTTTAACATTTCCTCTGGAATAAGGGCCTAAAAGGGAACAGACTTGATGTGGGTTGGCAAAGATGTGAGTATGATTAAAGGGTTGCTTCAGTCGTTGACGGAAGTGTTTAGAAAGTTGGCTCCTCAAGTTCTACAACTAGAATGAAGCACAAGGTAAAGACATTACTTCGTCCAAAGACAGTAGTAAATGTTGACTTTGTTCGCCAACATGCATGGCGAAAAACGACGTTGGCAAACGGGCATCACTTATTATTACTATCACAGAGTCTAACTAAACAGATAAAGAGATGTGTTATACAGACTATGGATGAGAGAAGGACAAGGACATATTATAACTCAACTGGATTCTGGTGGATGGATACAGCTGCTCCAATGAATGTGTGCCATACTGACATAATACATAATAGTGTTATTGTTATAATTATCTGACAGACTACCCAGAGGACAAAATCCCGTGGCAGCGCTGGAAATGACCTACGCAGAATGAAATAGTTATTCATTTCCCTGTCACTCCTATATCTATATAAGAGCTAATTAGTATTAGCACTTTCTATTGCAAAATAACCTAATAATACCTACTATCCTTTTTTCAGACTTTATGGATCAATCATGATATGATAGCAGAGTGCTTGTTGGCAAAGGAAGCGTGCATCATTTCATTAAATTCACTACATTATCATCCGAACCATAAATGCTGTTGATAAATTAAAACCGTTTACATCATTAATTTGTCAACTCACCGTGCACTCACCTATTGTCAAATCAGCAATAATAATATCCTTTGATAAACCACATTCAATGCCTATAATTTTTATGGGACAACTTAAGACTGCTTTTTAACAGCTACAATAATGAACTGCCTCTAAAACCCATAATTGAATAACAAAATTGTTACCATTTGAGTTTGTGAATGCAAATGCTAAAAATGTCGACTATTTCTAAGTACTAATGTGTTGGTCACGCAGCTCTACTAATCAGTTCGATTTGGCTCAGTCAGCAACTTACAACTGAAAGAGGGTTTGGGTGTTCAGCATTGTCATATTATATTTATGGGCCTTTTCTATCTGTGATGAGTCAATTGAAGAAGCTGTAAATTGTTTTTACACTATTTTAACATTAGTAAGTGGGAATCACTTGTGACAATTTTTAATTGCTAAGAATCCAAATTCCGATATTCAAGTCTAATGCCAACTTAAATTATAGCAATTGCATTACGTTATAAACCGTACACAAATAGTATTAGGTGTCTTTAACTTGGTTAGCATGAGTTTGAAACATCATTTCAATGGCATTTTTATAATTAGGTGTTTTTTAATGTATTTAATTTAGATGAGAATCTTCAACTTCAGTTGAGCATAATACAAGATAAAAACGATAAGAGCCACAGATGAGATCTTGCTAGTAGTTCTGCTACAAAATTCTTGGAATGATTATGCATAACAGAGCTGGGAAATGAATTTTGAAACGTATATTTGTCTTTAGCCCTGCGATAGTTTATATTGCAAGGTAAGGGGAGGGACATTGAGTAAATGGTGCACACAGCCCAGCCCAGCAGGTAACATTTAGGGATTTAGCAATAAGTCTTAATGGTGATATTTAAAAAGTTCAAAACCAGAGAATGAGATCATAGGATAATTCTTTTATGATATAGGGAGCATTAATATGCATTCATACTTAGTTAACGTTCGTTAGTATTATAGAAGAAATAATAAGCTTTCTACAGTCCCATCAACTAAAATTGCGACTGAAGGACTGAAATCAGGAAACACTAGGCAACTTTGGAGTTTGCTAAATTACCCTAATTAGTTTCGTAGCATGATTGGTTGCACAATAACAGCTCCGGTTTCCTTCGCGTCCTTTACTTTATACTCTACCCTTTTGCTTGGCTGATTGTGAATTTCATTTAACTTTGTTTGTAATTTGCCTGAGAGTAGATTCTATTTTCTCATGGATGACTTACTTCGTCATGAGATTGAGGATACATGTTCATGTTTCAGCCAGTTTTGAAATTTGGTGGAAATATAAAATGAAGAAAAGCTCTGGAGGAGAGGAGGACCCAACCTGCTTTGAATATATATTGTGCTATAGATTAGGAGGAATGTCTTGGAAGTGTAATAAGTATATCTGCATGTACGCTTCTGCAGTGCTACGTTACATACTGCACTACTGTGGCATTTTACTTGTATGCTGTGCTCACTCTTGATCCCAACTAGTAAACTACGATATAAAATAATGTCAGTTGCCTTTTGCTTTGCTACTTATACTCTTGATTCCATCCAGTTCACTTACAGAGGATATTATTTGGATATCAGATGGTTGGATTGGTTAGGTTACACTACCATGCACAGGCATATGCAATTACTTTATGACCCACCTACCTAATTGCTCTACTTATGTGTGTCGCAGGGAAATATGGATTTTGTTTCTAAACTCTATTCAGGACCTTTAAGGCAAAGTGCTGAGGGAGAACTTCTATGTATACTTAAGTAGCTAGTACCTACGTATTTGCATAGTTGCATTATTACACAATATTGTGAAATGGCTAGTTAAACTACTATATCCTATATGCAAAAGATAGAAATCCTAGAGAATGCCTAATGGAAAACTGTAACATTCGAGAGTTCAGAATTTCACAGAAAATCACTTGATAAACAAACTATGTTGAGTTGGTAAATCAATGCTATTTCGCCATAAGGCTGAGTCAATACCGATTTAAGCTTCTTATTGAAACAAGAGAAGTTAATGAGAGGACATTTCTATCAAAATGGTAATTAGCCATCCCTCTGTATTATTTTGGTTGATTCGCTATGCTTCTGCATTTGTTTTTTGTCTATATTAATACGGCCAATTTACAGAGCTAAACTAAGAATGTACTATATAGTAGAACTCTGTCTGTGCTAATTCACCGAATCAACTAAAATGAATGTTGAATATACATCAGTAAAGCTTAAGAGTGGACACCAAACAAATTCATAAGTCTGAGCTGAAACAACTAACATATTCATTGAGTCTTTCATATATGCATTGAAAAGATGACATTTAAAAATGGAAATTAGGCAAGTGGGATTTGCATTCTGCTCTATTATCCTGACAGAATTGATACGGAATGAAAAGTTATGTTATTAGGTAGGAGACCGCAAAGCCATATTGTCATATGCGTGTGTGTCTTTTTCCATTACGGGTAGCTCAGGATTTTGGAGTCCAAAATTCCATAGAGCGGGCAGGAAACTATTTTGGCTGTTATCATTTAAGACTAACAATATAAGTCAAATGATGATCTAAAGCAGTTGGCAGCTGCTGCATCTGCAGAGCTGATCCATCCCACTCCAAACACAAAGACTGTCGAGAAAACTCTGCTTATATTATTTAGGTTGCTTCAATATGTAAGGACAAGTTGGAGCTTAATGGAAAAAGGCAGGAGCTGTTTTATACAGCAGTAAGTAGTAGGTACCCAAGTCAGATCCTAAAATTATGTCGGTTGGATGAGCAACTGTAGTGCTAAAACACTATGCTGAGAAAATAGACAGTTAATGAAGATTTCCTACGAGTTTATAGATTAGAAAATAAAGCTTTATCCACTCGTGCTCTAATTGCAGTGTAATTAGCAAGATGTTTTCTGTTTTGCTTTCCTTCCTTTCAGCAGCCAACTATTTACTAAGCTCTAAACTATGCATATGTCTTCTAGGAGGAAATAAAAGATAATTTCTAAGATTTCGCTCGCGAATAAAATCCTTAGGTTCCTATTACAACATGCGAATCCTGATTTAAATTGACCTCATTTTTCTCTTCAAGCACGAAAATATATATCTATGCCTAGACCCGTCTACTTGTCAAAAATTAGTCTTTCTTTAGTACTATTATAACCTATTTGCAAAGCCATGTCTTAATGTTTTATATCTCACATACGTATAAGGGTACCTGAGCTGCACTTTTTATACAGGGTTGACTTAATGACTACTTTTAGTTGACTTTTACTCCAAATTTCTCATAGATGAAAACAATGGAAAAATCAATATTAATACATTATGATAGTGCGATAATTTATTGGCTATGGCGAATTTAGAGGCACTACTCTGGGTTTGACTGTAAACGCCTGTGACACCTTAGAATCAAAATCACATAAATTCAAAATTTCCTGAATTCGCTTTAAGAATTCCACCCCCAATTTCCCCAATTCACTTAAATGATTTATGGGAAACATATTATGTAACATGATCAATATCATATTGAGCTTTGAGCGATAAGAACTTGGTTTTAAATATAGGGAAATGAAAGGTATGAATTGAAATGATTGGGGTAACTTGAGAAGATAAAAATACTATTTTAAAATCCAATGACGCAAAATTACGAGTCACCACCAGACTAACGGATGACATTTTACTTTGGTATCGTACATATCACTTTTTATTTTTAAACTGTCAATTTATTCTGGTATCAAATAACTTTCTTTCGCAAATAATCACTTCATCGTGACATCAAAATATATTTTTATCTTATTACCCCTCTATTAAGAGGTACTTACTTTTTGTCTTTTACAGTGTCCCTTTATATATAGTGGTATCAAATTATTGCTTTACCTTTCCTAAATCACAAACTGCATTAATAATTTTTATCATTCTGGTATCACATTGTAGTACTTACCTTTAAATTGCCATTAATTTTGGCTTCAAGTTACTTTTTATCTTCTCAAAGTGCCCCTGGATTGTGGTTCGTTTCTTAAATTGGCAATTTATTCTTGTCTTAAAGTATTATTTTCTTCCGTAAATCTAAATTGCCAATTATTACTGGTATCAAATTTCAATTATATAATTGTAATTTTCCTAAGTACAAAGACTATACTGCTGATTTTGACTAGGAATTGGCCATTTGAGGGAGCGTAAATGGGAAAAAACTGTAGATACCCTGTACACGGAACATTTGGAAAATTGAATCCTTTTTGAAGTACTGAGTCATGTTAATAGGTAAATACAATTTTGAGCCATATCTTATAAAGAGCAGATGTTTGGATGTAGTATAGTACATCATAAGTTCATAAGCGTCCTAACTTCTTTTATCCTCAGAAAACGAATTGAAGAAAGTAGGGTTAAACTTAATTTTGAAGTAGGTATGTGAAAAGTTTGCTACATAATGCCATTTACGTTTGCCATGATTGGATGTGAAATGAGATTAAGATAATAAATTTTCTTTGGATTTTCCTTCCAGAAAACACACAGTGCACAATCACAAACTAACAGGCAATGAATAACAGTGCGTGTGTTAGCTAATAATATTTTCTTATACAGCAGGACATAGTTGGTATATCGAAAACATGGAGGGGAAGCTTATTAACTGCAGTTCGCGGTTATTCGGGACTTTATAAGGCAATAAGGGGAATTTAGTGCACAGATTATGTTCCCAGATATCAGATTTCATTATGGGAAAACTTAGCCAGTCTTATCTACTATATGAGAAAAGGTAATAGGAACGAAATGAAAAACGAATTTTAAATGAGGGACAATGATAGTCTTTGTCTCTGTTGTTTCTCGTTAGTAGTTAGTTCAATGGAATTCTTTTCTCCGAAATTACAAGGCCGGTTCAGTTAACTTGACAAGGTTTTGTTTTCAATGATTTGATTCTGATTGCCCTCAAAAATTCATGAAGTTACACAGTAGAGCTTATTAGTCTCCTATTCAGCATTATGTCGTGTGAACGAACAGTCAAAACGAATGTTTGTCTTCACCTTATTGTTATTACCTAAGTATAACCATCTAATACCATAATGACAAATATATTTTTAATACACTTAACGAGTTATTCTGCCTTTGACCAATTCACAGAAATTTATTTCATCAATGCATTATTGAGTAGCAATTCTGCAAATAAATGCGCTGTCCGTTGTAAGTTGTAACATGTTTATTATCTGATTTCACGAGTAAACACAATATGCCATGTCATTTCTCTGTCTATATATTTTGTTCGTGAGTATACAGTATATACATAATAATACATAATATCTATACCTTACTTTTTACAGTAATAAACGGTACAAGGTAAATACTACCACAACAGTTCAAGTTCCCCGAAAAAGAATAGCTATCTAACACTATGTACTATTGTGGTTGCTAAAGTCAGTATATCTGTATCATCTCAACAAAAAGTAACGAAATATTCTACCTTGTAATTCATAGTAATAAATAAACTAAATGTATAGTATAAGGTAGTACAAATGAGTACCATAATTCTGCACTTTTATTTCATTTAAATTTTAACAGCTACTAGCCACTGGGTCTGCAGTCTACATGCACCTACGTATTATTTATTTCACTTTGTAACTAGCAATCACATTTCTATTTTTCTCGTGCTGCAAAACTTTCACCAATATATTTAAACAGTAAACATTTACAATTCACTGGAACCCTTCCTATCAAATAATATAACATAATATTATTAGAAACGATTAAAATAATGTAGTGCACTGAATGCTTGGAAACATTAAATATCAGTACTACTTATCAGTTATTCCCGGAAATGTCTGGTTAGCTACGCAGAATAAAAAGCAACAAACATGACTGGCACTATTGCAAACTGGGCAATAGTCAAAATAGAGTGAAAGGTAGCTAGCTGGGTAGAATTTCTAAGAAATTTGTCAATTATTAGCTTAATAGCGGATTCCAGCCAGACGCCAGTTAGTCAGACAGAACTTGCATGTAGTAAACTTTTAAATTGTAATAATATTATGGCATTAGGGACAGTTTAGTTCTGGAGAATACAAATCGTGAATTCCAATAGGGAGAAAGTAAATGAATAATGAATACAAACTATTTTCCTTTTAACGAATAGCCAAAACAAGTTTGATATAGAAAATATAACCTTAAGCATATGGTGCTTTGGAATACCTGGAAGATGACTTCTAGTAGAATATCAGTACAGTTAAAGCGAATTGTATATAGAAAGTATTGATCGAAAGATTTTTAAATGGATAATTATGATAGACATAAAAGCGTTAAAGGATTCAAGAACAGGATTTGAGACCGGTACTGGAAAATGTAAACATTATTAAACTGCTTATTCAACGTTGTGACATGAATGAGGGAGAAAGTTCGAGTGTGTGTTCATATTATAATTATAAGTATAGATGAAAGATAGGGACCGGCAGGACTGAACCTTTTAATTTTTGAATAAAATAATTCAGTGTTCTGCGGAAGGTTGAGTTTAGTTTATAACCTACTCTGTCTGATCGTGAGTACAACTACTTGGCGTGAATTTCCTGTAGTGGGGCAAGTGTGTTCTGAGAAAGCAGCTATCTCTCATCTATCTGCACATAATTTCTTGGTAATGCATTGGAATACATGCATCCATTCATTCACTCTGTCTTCGATTTGACATTAGTAGTAAATTGTAGCACATCGAGGAGGTAGCAGGTGAATTTCGGAGAGCTGTACTATAAAAGCTACCCGGACCTAACTACGCTGGTCAAATTAATCTTTCATTGTGTCATGAGGATATAGTAATCAAATTAATCTTTAGCTTTCTGTCAAACTCCCACAAATCTCGCAAAACTACCGTTGTGCCTCGAATGCGGTAGTAATAGAAGTAAATGTTCTCTGCAGTACGTACCTTTTAAATGTTCATGCTCGTTAAATGTCAAAACGAAATGTCATTTCATTCGTACATACTTTAAAGTACACTTTTGCCATATAAAATAATGGCTTGCATAGATGGACGATGCTATGAAAATGGTACGACCTCACCTGAGTCAGTCAAACCTTATTAACTATGTACTACTTAACATTAGTAGTACATGTACTTTATGTCCTCGTGGCATATTTTGTCATGTGAGTCAGAACCTTTTCATTGCAAACCCTGGTACATAATGTACAAAGAGAGTACAATTAAAACACTACTTACACCAAGCAGTAATAATAATAGCGTAGATCCATCGCAGTAGTAGTAAGTAATTAATTTTTTAAATACGTCGAGAACGAAGTTCTCTGTGCTTGTTAAAATAGCATTTGCTCATTTAGAAAAAAAAGTTGACTAACACAGAAAGGAGTCTAAAGCTGCTTTTGGTAATCTGCAAGATACTAGAAATGGTAGTAATCTTAACGTAGACGGTAGCTAGCCACTGATTAGAATTCAAAGACGACTCAATATGGCTTGCCCGAGGCACTGCATGGTCTTCAGCATGGGAAGCCCTTGCAGGCAAGAAGAAGGAATCCTAGACAAAGCAAGGCAATAGGTGCACACGTACACATGAAGATAAAGTTAAGTCCTATAGTAAGGAGACATAGACCGGCAAGGAGTCTGTAGTATTTTCCGTCGTCTCTATAGACGTTATTCTTATTCTTACTCTTACTACTCTTACTACTACTACTACTACTAGTACTACTACTACGACGAGTATACATATGACAGGACCTGGACTGAAGAGTACGAGATGGAAAGTGAAAATCGATATTTGAGGAGGAACCCGAGTAAACGAAGGGGGCCAAAATAACGAGCAAACCTTTCAAAGCTAAACCCATGCTTTCTTTCCTCACTTCACATCCCATCACATAGCAGAAGAGAACAGATGCAGAGCAAAAGGACACCACACTACATCAGAGAAGGACAGCTCTGTAAACGAAAGGAAAAGCACTCGAGACGACTCACTCACAAGACTCTTTAGTTTTTCATTATTTTCACCGAATTTTTCTATACACTAGTTCAAAGAACTATTTTAAATAGGGAAAATTATATTTGGAGAAATGGTCGTTAAGAGCTTATGGGAGATACTCTAAGGATAAAACTAGTGTATTGGAACACAAAGAAGACAGGCTCAAATCATTATTTATTTTCCCTAAAAAAATCTCAAGTCTTTCCGCTATATATTATTTCTGCAGTTACTCCGAATGAATGAATTAAACACATCCTTCTCATATTCTAACAAGGCATTATAAAGTCTACTCATCCAAGTATTATTATAGTGGATAAGTTCTGTAATTACACACTATTGTATACATACACGTATATCTTACTAGCTTAGCATGTGATGCAGAATAGAAAACTCAGTATTATCCCCACTTCTCTTTCAATTTAAATCTGAAATGTTAGTTCAGTTGGGTTAGCTTAAGAATGTTGTCATCTTTTCACATAGACATTGCATCCGGCGTAGACGATGTAGCCAGCCACATTACTATAGGTAGAACAAAGCAGGCATTGAATATGGTATTTTAGTCATTAAAATTCAATTTAGTTTACACATGTTATTTATAGCCTGCCTCACATCTCAGCTGAATCAAAGAATTCATCTGGCTTAACTTGGCCTTGGATGGAATTTCATCGATATTTGCATACTCCTACCGACTGTATAGTAGCTCTCTATTTAATATCCATCACAAAGGATAAACGGGTCTATAGACATGCATAAATATAGTTTGTCCTAAAGCTCTTCCACACTTTCACCCCTTTGAGTCGAATTCTTTGAATTAAGACAGGAGCTTTCTTAATTTCCTTTGCTTTTCACAACTCTCTATTTTGACTCGTCTTGGCAAGACTTTGACAAGCCTTTATCCATCCATACTGCTGTGCTGTCAAGTTAATGATGAGGACAAAAGTAAAGGCGTTTCATCACTTAGCCTAGTATTACAGGATACGATTCAGATAGAACAGCTGAAGTTGGCATTAAACTCTTACTGATAATATTGAGTGTATTTAGTCGACTCGAGTTAAATAAGATCAACCCATTATACGACAATCTTTTGGAGTTAGTATGGCATTGTATGGATAAATGAGACGGGTGTCATGCCAAAGTACCAAGGATGTACTTCGTGATGCTTTATCAGTAGGAGGCAACTATTGGAATTAAGATATTTATACTTGTACCTACCTATTATTGTGTTCCCCCCTGATGGGACAATCGTGGATATACCATTTATGAATCCACCCACAGTGTAGGCACTTATCACTACGTCTCCTCTGAACAATGAAGTTTTAGTGTCCATTAATGTCCTCAAATTGAGGTCATAAGCATTTTTATTGGGTGAATAAAAGGAAAGAACATAAAGATGACTACGATGATTGTTAACGCTCCCTTAAAACTTTTATGCCATTAGACTCTAAAGTTGAAATTTCCAACTTTACAGCCGATGACGATCAAGTGATGTATTTTATCACATTCACAGCTGATTGCATCATTAGTGCGTTAAAAATGATTATAGAGAAACAGTAAATACCACAGCTAAACAAACAAACCCAATTAATTACCATACTGTCGTGTACGATAATAGCAAATAGGCTATTGTCGATTATTACATTGCCCATGAAACTACTAATTATCAAGGTATTCCATCTTTCCGTATACTTTCATCTAAAATGAGTATTAATTGCGCTAAATATATTCTTGTTACGTGACGAATACCAAGTATGAAAATGTACGCACACATAGTATTGGTATGTGTTGGTTATGTTTACATAAGATATTAGTTTCGCGGTAACGAACGTTTACACACATAGTAATTTCTCTGTATTTAATCGAACTTTCACCAACCTTTCACTTTTTTCTGAATTTTTTCCATCATAGACGAAAATTTGGCTAGTATGTATGGGAGAAAGTATGTGACATTGGTAAATGTAAGTGTATAGTTTACTAATAAAATGTTATGTTGTGAAATGTGAAGGGAATTGTTTTCAATTATTGCGTTGCGTATAGGCTAGTTGTAGTGTAAGTACATAGTTGAGCGTCAGTGAAGGAAAATGGGAATCGTGATTCATTTTGTGTCAAAAAAAGATGTTTTGGCGGTAGATGTGTTCACTAATAAAAGGGGAATTGTTATCGTATGTGCGTGGTTGGTGCGTAATATTTTGACGGAGGAAGAATGAAAGACGGATGGTAGGAAAAGGGAGTAGAGATAGATAAAAGAAAACATTACTTACCCTATTTAATGGATAGCATTGCATTTCACTGGACGCCGGCACAGACACAAGTCATTCATTGGTAAAGTAAATAGAGGAATATCCTTTGAAAGGAGAAAAGCGTGAAAGTTGAATATTATATTGGATATGAAGTTGGAGCGAAGTCCCGTCTGGTGGTTTGAAAAACAAAATGGGATTGATATGACGTTGACTGATTTTGTTTGTGATAGACAATGGAGGAAATAAATAAAGTTGGATAAACTAAACGATTAAAAAAGATAACGTAATAAGAGAGAAAAGGGGAAAACTGAGTGGTTTCCTCTAAGTCAATGAGTGAGTTAAAGAGTAATCTGAAGAATGCACGGTTTACACTGGTTTTCTAGGAACGTCCTTTTCTCTTTTCTTGTAGAGTAGTCCGATCGATGTTTCGTCTTCTTCTTGTGAAACTTCAACTTTTCTCTCACTCACAAAAAGTACATTGTATATTGTATAATATGTGATGTGAATTGCAGTCGAAGGAGTCAGGACAGACCAAAGAGTAAGCTGCACTTGGCTTGAGTTGAACGAGATTTTCCTTGTGTTATACGGCGTTGTGTGAGTCCTTATTTTATTTTTATATTCTATTATATTGTATTTGAAGATCCCGGCAAAGACTGACAATAATATTAGAAGTACGTAGCTATATATTTTTATTGACAAATGGAGAAAACCCGGTAAAGCTCTTTTATTATTCTGTAATGCTTTCTCTTGCTCGTGTCTTCTTTGCTTCCTTATA
This sequence comes from Tomocerus qinae, assembly GCA_020055645.1. Lineage (NCBI taxonomy): Eukaryota > Metazoa > Arthropoda > Collembola > Entomobryomorpha > Tomoceridae > Tomocerus > Tomocerus qinae. The sequence continues at coordinate 103,014,635 of CM034546.1, read as the reverse complement.
AATAGTATTATGTATATTATATAATGTTGGTTGAAGTAGTTGCAGTTTTGTAGTTCGTAGTAGTAGTCGTTGTAGTAGGTAGGTAATAATAGACAAGGCAGTCGCACAGGAGCTACGGTTTTATTCCAGATAAGATTTATTTCCAAGAGACGGACAGGTTATTTAGACTGAAAAGTCAGGAGAGAGGATTACAAAATTGATATGATTGAGGAGTGGATTGGAGTGGATTTAGATTTAGTAGTGCACTTTTGGAAAGGGAGAGATTCTCAGGAAACTTAAGTTGATTTCACCAGGCCTACGCATGCAGATAGAATTGAATACAGATTGATGATAAAAGTAAACCTTCTTTGGGCAAGGTCATCTTTTTTTAGTCAGTAACATGGTTACAAAGGAGTCGTTGTGGCGTCCCTGACTCATACGCCTCGTCTACGGTCAGATGATCTTCAATTTATGATCCTCCACCTGCAAATGTCCAAAAGGTCATTCATTTAAACTAAATTGGACAAAAGCACTTTCTCCATTTTTCACACTTTCACTTTCATCTCACAAGAACATTATGTAAATCCTATCCATTTCTCAAACTATCTTCACAAAACTACAACCGGCTAAAACATTGCCTCTCTTCCTCTACTCTCTCAAATTACGTTCGGCGTATCTTAAATTAATGAAATTATTTAATGCTGCTACTCCACTCATAATATTATCAACAAGGTGTTATGCAGTTATCGAAAATTCGTTACGAAACATTCGATATAGTTCGGCTGAAAGCATTGATAGTATTACTTTTTATGAGAAATATCTGTTTTCATTGGATTGATACTTAGTATGTTTCACTTATTAAATCTTATCTAATATACTATGCAGTAATATAAGCTTGTATCAAAGTCACACTTCATAAACTGTATGAAAATGGTCTAATATTACCCTGGCGGATTAAATAGGTGAAGATAAAGTTATGCCTACTAGTGCCAAATCAAGAGATTTAATTTGTTTCACATTCTTTACAAATACAAGTATGGTTTTAAAAATGAACAAATACGTATATCAAGAGACTACTTAATTTTCTACCCCTATATAACAATTTGATAATTAAACAACAAAACAAAAGTATGTTTCACCTCACTTCATTTTTATGAGTTTGTATTTCTCTTTTTCTGTTAAAAACCGGCTGTATGCCAAGCCGTTGGTTCTCTGTTTAGTCGTTATGCAAGGGTCGGTAATAATTTCATAGAGGCAGATGTTCATTTCAGATTTCAGTGAATACTATAATAGAAACATTATGCAGTACTGTTGTACAGGATGCACAATCTACTGAGGAATTAAAAATTTCAAGCTTCCGGTTCTTTTCACGGATGACTTCCGTGATGATATATTATATCTACATGGAAGGGAGTCCTCCAAAAGTAAAATCAGTCGAGGGAAAGCAATGAGAAAAGTCCCCTAGTTTGTACTAGATTGTGTAGGCACCTACATTCTGTAATAAATTAAATAGTGGGTAGTTATCAAGGCAGATATAATCTAACCAGGTAGCCTTTTGCCATAATATTTCAATTAAAACTTCACTTTTTTCCTCGATAATCGCAGTGCGTTACCGTTACACTACCGTAACTATGGTCCCCTATTCGGGGTCCCTTACTGAGATACGAATGTTGGGAATAAAATGGCGATTTTATTCCCAAGAATGAAAAAAGTTAATTTTTGTCAGAAATATTACGGGAAGAGAGTACCTTATATTGTGTTGTTATAGCTGCCTTGGGTAGTTATATATTGTAAATGTCAAGTCAATATCCATAAGTTCCTATTGTCTTTTAAAGTTACTGCTCCCCCTTCCATGACTAGATGTTTGACATATTAACATAAATGACCACTATATAGTAAATAAAAAATTACCACACATTAGTTACTACTTTGTACATCACGAATCTATGTACTGTGAAAATATTAAGTCTAGTGTACATTTCAGTAAGCTTTCTCTGTGAAGTTCAATACCGAAAACAGAACAAAGCCTGTCAAGTTACACTAGTAAATATCATGTGGGTACTATCATGCATTACTGTCCAATTCACTACAATACAGCAATTTGCAATGTGTCAATTATCGAACTACAAAATGATATATCTGTAGTATACCAGTAAATCTAAAATGGACATTTTATTTACCTGCAATGCTTAGTACACGAGTATTGTTCATTTATAATCCTCTTTCCCACTGCCTACTAAACAAATACTACTATTCATAAATAAATGCATCATTGTAATTAACATAGACCCTCGTAAACTTGCCGCGTGCTTCAATTTTCCCATTTTGCCTAACTGATAATCCAAATTACTTAAAACATTTTTCTTCTGTTCAATATGATATACCATATTGCATAATCAAAATCTCAAGTCATTGTTAAATTGTAAATACACATACATTTCCAAAACATCGAGGTTCTTTAAGATGTAGCAACATCTGAACTCTGAAATTAAATGTGCTTAACTAGATAGTGATGTGTATCTACCTAAACCAAATCAAAATGTGACTGTTTTTTCGATGAATTTGCTTGAATGAAACGTAGACACGGACCATAATTTATGCACCCACATAATAAGCAGGCTAGGCTACAATTTACGTTGTTCGCCATGTACCGAAAATATTAACCAATGCAGGTTGCATAATTTTGTGTTTTTGGGCTGTTATGCTACAATTTTGATATAAGTTAGCCGTGACATGATTTGATGGAATTTTCGGGAAAGATATTACCTTGGTTGTTCACACTATGGAGATAGGAGACGGTGGTTGAATCTGCGTTTCCTTTAGCACTGTACTTTGTATTTTGCTTTGCTGTCAGTTATGCTAATGTATTTTACACTAGGAAAAGCAGGGAAAGCAAACCACCAGGCAAATTACTTGCGGCCTTATTATTGGCTAGACGGCTGGTTCTAGGTTTGGATGTGTTATGATAAGTTTATTCAATTATAGCAGAAATGGTAACCGATTTCTCACAATTCACATAGACAATGAGATTATGCTTCAATTACTAATTACAAAATCTTTTGTAACATGCACGAATTCCAAATCGGCTTAGTCTATTACTCACTCTTAAAAGTGTTCTTGACAACTGTGTACATACTTCCATACTGAATTTTTGTGGCAACTTAAATGCTGCATTCCTCATCTATTATTTACATCGTGTGATCAGTGATCCTTAATTCCTTATACTACAATCACAAATAGTGATTTATCAACATCTTTGTCATCCATTTTGCATTCCGTGTATTAGTAATTCCTTTTCTTAATAATTAAGTCAAATTATATGTTGAAATAATGGTAAATAGATAGTAATACGTATTGTCACTAGGCCTGGAAAACTTGATTCTATTGGGAAATGATTTTGCCAAATTAAATGGCAATGATCTGTGCTTGTGATCAGGTGTTTGACTTGCAGACTAATACAATAGACGAGTAATGCAATAAAGATAAGAATAAAAGTAGTAGTTGTGTATGTCTCTTAATCTAGTGGAGATTGTTTCTTTACGAAACAGTAAATCAGTTTGGTAGTGAAGCATCTATGGATTTGATTTATTGAGGGAGAGTAAATAGGACATAATCCTTTAAGAAGGAGTGTATAAATGTATAAAAATTAAAGTTAATTGGATTGGATGGATACGCATGATAAATGTTGGCTCAGTCTCTCACCTGTTCTGTTATCCGGTTGAAAGTTTCCCGTCTGGCACTAGGAGAGTGTGTGTATTTGAAAGCCGAGAAAGTTACGTGAGCTCAGTACAAAAGTCACACAAACACTTTTACTTTTAGTTACGTGGAGTTGCGTTACGTGAGTTCAAACTCGTGGACCGACGGACGAGCCAAACAAGTGCTTTCTTTCTCTCTCCCTCTGTTCTTATTTCAGTTCAACAGCACAAACAACACATTGAGTTTAATATTTGTGTGAATTGTTGATGGAGGCTGGGACTAGAGCTAATGTAATCAGTGTCAGAATTGTATTCATGCGAAGAGCTCCCGTCAATACTAATTAACTGTCAATAATAATGATCTCTACGGTAAAGCACTTATGGGAAATGTCACGCGACACAACAAAATAAAAACTGACTAGTTGGCAGACTAGAGATAATAATATACTAAAATTGTCTATGAAGAGAGGCGGTATTTTGTGTCAGTACTAAATTTATTGATATGTATAGATTGAGTAGAGGTGACACGTTTGAGTGCGTTTTTGATATGTAATTTTAGTGGGTTGTCGTTAAATGAAGAGTAACGTTCGTCAAGATGATACGGGAAGAGAAGACAGACAGATGCAATATGCAGTATTCGCTAAGGTCAAGAAAAAGTTTCTCTAGTCTCTCCGTAGTCCGTAGGATGCTAATGTGAAGAGGCTGTGCAAGTAGCGACGGATAACGAACGACTGTTGGAAAATCCGCAGTGCAGACCGAAAATACGGAATCGGAGCAGGTTGGTAGGCAAGTCTTCTAGGCCCATCCAGTTCGCCAGGGAAAATCCGAGCCGGGAGAAGTAAAATGGAAAGAACCGAACCCGGAATGTAAAACTAGTAATGTAGTGTACTCCTCGCTCCGCTTTCCTTACTCTACTATGTATTTACCACAGGACGGGAAAGCAAAGCCAAGGAAAAGCAAGGCAAGGAAATGTTATGCAGTGCAGTGGATGCCAAACCAGCCTAGACTTTCGTTATGTTTTCTATGTACATATATACATACTTACACACACATTGCTACCATCTCTCTCCTTCCTTCACTCCACTAAAATTACGGACATATAATATAATAGTAAAAGTCGAATAGTTAGCCTCAGCCATCTACTACACTGTACCTACTAACTTTATTTTCTATCGGCACGACTCTCCCTTTTACTACTATTCCTTATATACAGACAACTTAACAAACCTCACTATAAGAAAATATTCTCTATATAATCCAATCCTATATTATATTGTCAGTTGCTAAGAGCTTTGAATTGGACTGGGAATCGTTCACTGTCTTGTCTTCACTAAAGTACATCACATAGGTATCTATACATTCATAGTAGTAGGTATCATACGTAGGCTACTATTACTACTTCTTACTACTATTACTACTACACATACTACTACTACTACACTACTACTACTTTGCCTTTGGTACTAAGAGTTACGCCACAAAAACTGAAATACTTTACTGAATACTACTACTACAACGAGGAAGCACGATATAACAATATTATACAAAGACTATGTACTACGTAGTAGTAGTAGTAAAGTATTGTATCAAAACTATGCAACGCTAAAACTTATAGCTTTTTTACTAGCTATGTTCTCAACTCTTATATACCAATGAGCTCCTTCTTCTAGACAAAACTATAGCTTCTACATTGAAACTTATGGAAACCTATACTTTTCCTATGCTTCGCGAGTAAGCAACTTCTTCTGGACCGAAATTCCATTCTGGCCATACTAGTCACTCAGTATTAGTTCTGTGAACCCGTAGCGTTCTGTACTGTAGTGCCCACCAGTCAGAATACATCAAGAGAAAAGTAAGGGAAAGCTGCCTAGCCTACAACGGACCAAGGTTGCATTGCTTTCCTTCGCTCTAACTTAGCTTCACTTGCCTTGTGCTCTTCGTTTTTCCTAGTTTTCCTCGACCAAATGCTCCCTCAAAATTTACAGGGTCTACCCCGGTTTATTTGTTCCTTTTAATGCTAACATCACAAAATATATTACCTTTGTTCATGATATCAAAATTCTAGAATATATTCAATGCACGTAGTAGTAGTACTTAAGACATTCATAAGGCTTTCTCCCTCGTAATGCTCCTTCTCCGTCAACTTTCAATTCCATTGCAATATAATTTATGTTTACCACATACTATTTTTGACCAAATTGTTTACGTTAGAATAAAAGTGTATACCTTTAAAAAGTTTTAATTTATAATAATAGAAGTCTTTAAAGTTGACATTTAAGAAAGAGAAAGTCATAGGAAAGAAGAAAATCCACCCTGTAGTTCAAGAAGCAGTTTATGACTATGACTACAGCTTATGCTTCTTGCTGTAGTTATTAATCGTATTGTACCCGAAAGCTGATCTATTCTGAATGCCTTACTTGCTATTACCGATTTCACACTTGTATGACCATTTTCATTAATGCAATGATGAATTTTACAACAGTAAGCCAATTTCACACTACCGCAAACCATGATCATAATTGGTGCGTTGTTTGTGATTCAATGGTAGTTAAATTTTGCCATCCACATTCGCAAGTGCTTATTAAAAATTGTGATGGTGTAATTATAATTCACCCTGTATGTGGACTAGTCCACGTTTTTCGTTCTCACAGTCCGTATCTCACCTCGAGAAGTTTTCGTCAGATGAACCTAAGCCAAAGACTAGTGAATTCTCCTGATATATAGTAGAGTAGGGTAGACTGCACATTACATTACATGTACATGCTGACAATGCTTACCACACCACGATCACAGCTCTAAAGAATAGTAACTTTGGAAAGGGAGGAATGTGAAGAAAAGAAAACTGTAGGAAAAAGACAGAGACACATCTTAGAAATAGTAGTACACACGGATATTATCCCGGTGCAGTATAGCTAATTCTTTAGGTATAGGACAAGAGAAAAGAGTAATTGTACAAGAACCAGACCACTACTATCAAGCTTACACCAACCCCAAGTGTCTTAGGTGTAAAGTTAAGGATGGTAAACGGAAGCATAGAAAATCTAGTTTTCTATCGCATTACATTACATAGACATCGTGAGTATATATGAAAGATTATAACGTTCGGAGAATGGTTGTGGTGTGCAGGGAAGACACTGACAAACTGTGTGCACGGACTGTGCTGCAGAGTTTGCACCTCCACTAAAAATGAAGATCTTGACTATGTACCAAACCAAAGACCATTTAAATGAAACATTAAACTTCTTACTATTTACGATCACTAAATTCCCGTGTTACAGATATTTACAAAATTGTGTACTAGATTTGCTGAATTCGATCAATTTCGGTCTAGCAACATTTTAACTATGTAGTTTGTACAAAGTTAAAACACACATTTATAATGTATTTAGTGACGGGAGAAAGCATTTTACCGTAAGTATTTGGGGGTGAACTAAACGTGGAAAGCTATAATATTATGAATTATAAAGCGGGAGCCATAATAATATAGTAGAAAGTCCTACAACGAAGATAAAAATGGTTGGTATAGAATTGTATGCAGAATTACTGCATGAAATTAATCAAGAAAAATGGTGAAGTGATATGATTTGGTTGGTTAGTAAATGGGATTCGACGGGAGTCATTGGGACAACGGAAGAGTTGTGTAGACTAATGTAATATTGGAAGTGTAAACGGGAAAGCATTTTCTACTTCTGGGGAGCCCAGAGGAGAGAAATATCGGCGGCGGAACTGGCGTAGAAAATGAAGGTAAATTCCTGTCGTGGCCTGACTACAGTACATTACATATTACGTTATGTTACTTTTCTTACTTATTCATAGGTACATAGGCTTGGCGGCAGGCAGCTACCTACTTACTATTTTCTCCGTAAGTGACTTTAGTTTCCTTGGGTTTGCAGACGAAATGAGGAGAAGGGAAGGAAAACGAACCTTTTAAATCTCTTTGGAAGCGAAAGCTGGTCGTGGCTGGAGACCAGACCAGACTGCTGCCGCCTCACACCCGACAGAAAACTGTGAAGGAATTTTGCTGGCTACATGAATACTACTTTAGTAAGTACCTACTGCCAACTGACTCAGCCTATGCACCTCATCCGAGTCAAAGTCAAGCAAAAGAGTATGTAGGATGTACTTACGTTATGTAGAGCGATGTGGTATGTAGTTAGCCGAGTGGAGCAACCGACAGTATGGAAATTCTGCGGCGGCGCTCTCTCCACTTTCTCCTATTTTACAGCTTTCCCGAGCTGTGTCCATATGCACTGCCGTTACGGTCCTGGAACTCTCTACACTCACTCTCCCTCAGTTGACTTGTATGATGTGAATGTAAGGACTACGTGTGTATTTCGTATTACTTTACTTTTACTTGTGTACTGCTATTTGGTCCCTACTGTTACTGCACTGTATTTGTACTTTCACTCTACTTAACTTTCTTAGCTCTGTTCCTCTTCAGGATAATATAAATATATATCATCATCTTCTCCACCCATAAAATTCTGCCCTGCTACATTACTTATATTTACAGTCTTCACACGTACGAATAACGGAAGGAAAATCGACGGTTATGATGAAAAATTATATCGAAAGCAGTCTGCAGTAGTTAGGCAAAAGCGTTTCCTTATACACTACCAATACTTTACTTACCGCCAACAGTAATCGTGTAATAATTAAACATAACATGAGACATTGTGCGCTTCGCTACACTAACACTTCTACGCTATACCACTACTCATCATACCATTCTGTGTCTCACTATTAGGATCCCACTACATCCGAATTGGCATTATGCCGAGTTAGTCTTCCTTCGAACTCTTTTAATCTGCCTGACCTGCCATGATAACATAATTTTTATGTGCCCAGTATTTGCTTTCACCTAGATATGTATTACATAACATCTACTTCTACTCATGCATGAAAATTCCAAATACACAAGCTTTATATAATTATGACTTCATCTCTGCCATTTCCCTCTTCTTTAGCTGAATAAATAAAAACTATGAACACCCATAAATTGTTAACATGGGTATATCTTTAAATTAAATACATAGACACTCTTACTACCTTTGCTTGTTCTGTGCTTTATTATTATTAATTTTTTTAATGATGCTGCAAAATGTAATCCAAGTATACAAATGAAAACCAATGCTTAAATATCATGCACAACAGTCAGTAGGGGTACATCTGCTAGACGTGTTAGAACTGCATAAGTATGTATTTCTTCTGATATTTAATTTAAGCACTTCAGCGCATCATATCCTTTGTACAGTGTGTCCAGAAAGCATTCCACTTTCTCTTTCATTACGCTATCAGCTTTGATTACACCAACTCCACACTTTCACCATACTTTCACCAGAGTTTTAACCAACGCGAATGGGATTTTAGTTTGGTGATAGTATAAGAAAACTTATAGAGTTAGCGTAAGGAAAGAGAAAGTGATGATCAATGTCATTGTTTTGACGCACTGTATACAATCTTTCGTAGTAAATATTTCTTTTATCAGGCTTGGCTATATCACAAACATTGTAGTTTAATAAAAAAAATATTATTTGAGTGATGTATGAATAATAAAATATTCTTATAATTCTAAACATCGAAAGTGTGCAGATTTGGTATATGGTTTATAATCTGTGATGCTATTCAGAAAAGGCATTCGGGGATAAATAGTGAATAGTAGATAGGCAAGTATTAGGAAATGGGATTGAAATGGGAGTGTTTTGGTTTGTATTTAAGCATAATTCAATTCTTGTGTGGATTTTGGGAAGTTTATCTGAAAGATATTATCTATTTTTGCATTTTGCATATGATAATGCAGGCATGACACAGTAATTTGAATAAGAAATAAGATGGTCTAGATAGATTATAATGTGGTACTGCAGTATGTAGAGTATGCAGTAAAGAGTAGGAATTGAGTCAATACTCAATAGAGAGGCTTCTACAGAGAGAGAGGAAAAGAAATGGAATTGAAAAGGCACAATGTGATGATAGCAAGAAGATAATGGTATGCAAAGGCGCTCCCCTGTTTCGATAAGAAGCTTCCTGAACTGACGCTGCAGTATCTATATGGCTATATAGAGTGGATGTCATATGCTTATACGGTTTTAAAAGGAGGAGGGAGAGCGGAGTGCAATGCAATGGTACTTTAGTTTACTGTGAGTAAAAGTTGTGGCCGTGCTTCTGCTCTCTCTCCGTCCATAGCAATTCCATCCAACTAGGGAAAAGAAAGAAGACTATCTGTATCTGTAGTCGAGGAATCGTGCATGAGAAAGAATTTTATTTTTATTTAACGCCTTTTCCGATTCTGTCGATGAGTAGTTCTTCGTTCTCTCGTTCGTTTGGGCTCGTTGCTTCCTTTTCTTCCATTGCATCACTACAACATAGATTAGGAGGGAGAAAGAGAGTTACTACCACAACTACCCGTACACTCAGGCATTGAAATGAAGACTGGGAAGACTAGAAAGAACCTTTTACTCAAAATGGAGAGAAAGTGCACCCGCAGAAAACTTTCGTCGGCTCGAGTAAAGTACATAGGTACATAACATCCTTAGATACTCTCCCGCATTTGTACTGTAAAGATATTTGTGCACGTGGACAGGGCTCTTAGAAACAAATGTCGATTCTTCTGACGTAGGGATACAAGACTTTAAATGGACAAGAATACTCCTTATTATACATATACACTCTACTCTATTGTGCTTTAGTAAAGTAGGAGATTCCTATGCTTTACAAGCTACACTCATGTAATGTACGCATGGATATGCAAAGTTTGTATCTTCTCTGCTGATGTCTATGCCCATTTCTGTGGTCTCTCAAGTAAGTGTGAACATGTTCTAGAATGGGGAAGGAGAGGACCCCGTAAATATGGAAACTAGCTGGAAAGTAATGTTGGAAAAGTGACACCCGTCATATTCGTTATTCATAAAAAGAGTCTGTTGTGTACGCTTGGCCTCCTCTCATCTAATACTATAAGTTACATTTCCTAGCCCTGCCTAATGCAATGTCACATTGCAACTCACATTTACACAGCAGATACCTAAAGACCGAATTATACTTATAATACTGGCCATCCCTCCCTCCTCTGATGTGAGAACTTACAAACATTCAAACATGTTTCCCCATTACTCGTATACATCTCACTTACAGCTTCAACTTAGCGAGAACTACGTGTAAAAATAAATTTTTTCCAACCTTAAATGTCACGACACGAGTGTCAAAGTTTTATTTTATTTCTTACGGAGGACTATCTTTTATTCTTCTACCTTCGCGTACCTGCACACCACACGTACTCTAACAATCTACCTCCATATACCTTACTAAACCTAACTACTGTAACTACATACGCCATGTGAACCAACCGACTCTGGATTTATCTATGCAAATACACATACAGAGCGAGAATAGCAAAATTATTACACTATCCACACTTAACTTTGCAGCCACTGCACCGGTTTATCCTAATCCACTTCATAAGTCAACATACCTACCCACGTACCTAACGACCCCTCCATCCTTCATACTTTCCTACTTATCAACACTATTTACTCCAACGTACTTACTACCACACTTCGTCATTTTTATACAATCCGAGAAAAGTTGTAAAAATGTCATGGTCAAGTAACATTTTGTACATAACCATAAGTCACTCCCGTTTCCCTACATCCTTTATCATTTTATCATCCTTCGACTCCTTTCCCCATATCGATGTGAATATCACTAGAATCCTATGCTATGTTGCTAATTATTTTAATGAAGCCACAAGCAAACCCAGCTTAATAGCTTGAAGAAATATTTGAGGATATGGTAGGGGGAATTGTTTGTGGAAAAAGTACACAACACACCCAAGTATATAATCATGTTGATTAATCGATGTTACGGAAAATAAGTATTAGTATTACTCAGTTTTCATTCTATTACTCTGTTGTACAGGTTAGCTGGATACACCACAGTTATTAAATTTGAGAATAAGTTGGAGAAAATTTTACGTTTGGACCAAAATGTCTAAAGTTCTGTCGGTAGGCGGGTGCTTTGCACGTAAATGAAAGGAAAGCCTTGAAATTAAGGGAAAATCATTTGACTTTCACAACGCAGAGGTCTGCGTAGGTAGTAAAACTGTTAACACTGTAAAATTGTTAACTCTACACACTACTAATTACTGCAGTAATAAGTTATTTCTCTCATGCAAGGAATATTGCAACACGTAAGCGTATATGTCAGCATGATGTATTAGTATTAAAGCAATGCCAGAAAAAAGACTTTCACTGATGCCTGGTAGATTTTCTTAATACAAGTGAAAGTAGATTCAGATTCGAAAACAATTCTGTGACTGGACTGGAAAACATTTTCACGGGTAATGTTTCTGCGGTCTGTGGACTGTGGACACATTAAAAATTACAGGGGCGAAATGAAGATGGTTAATTTGGGGATTTCATACAGGGCTCAAAATATTAATGACTCCAATGCAATTGGAATTTGGAGTATTAAACATATTACCACCTTTAATCATTACTCTTAGTACTCCAACAGATAGGTAATTCTGTTGCGATCCGTATGAATTGTTTTGCACTATGTTTTTTAGAAAATAAAATCATGCGAGCGCGACAAAGAAATATTTATTGTGGCTTGCCTAGTTTCAAAGTGCTATTAATGCTAGCTAGACCGGGCACGTATGAGGAAATAAATATCTGTGTTATATATAAAATATTTTTTAATTTTTAGGTCATGTTAGTAATCTACTTGTAAGATGTAATCGTTGAGTACAACGACCTAAGTACGTGTATGTAGCAAAATAACCAGCGTAAAAAGGAGCTATCTATGAATCTGTTAGTTACATGGAACAGTCAAAGTTGGAAATATTTCACTAAATTCCGGACCCTGAGTATGAGAATTCTAAATAGGTGCTCCACATATTTTAATAATGTGTTAGACTAGTTACTGTAAGGATTTTGACTTATTCTACGATAGTGGTGTATATAGTAAAAATTAGATAAGGTACATGGATATAACTGTATATTGTGCAGAGAGAAGTAAAGGTAGCAAGGCAACAAACAAGAAGGTAGGTAATCAGTGCGGTGCAGGAAACCATGAAATTAAGTTGGAAATTCACAACTCCCTGATAAAGAAATGTAGTGAAGGCAAACGAAGGGAGCCAGTGTTGTTAATAACAGCTCGGAGAAAGAAACATAGAATAGAGGATCATTTACAACAGTCGCTCACATCACATCAGTATATGGGAACAGCAGTATTATTATAATAATCAGCTTTGTCTATGAGACATGCATGCATGCAAGCAACAGGGCAAAGGTAAAGCAGTCACACTTATTACAGCAGCAGCACTGGATCTTTAAGACTATTTTGTAAGTACCTATTGGCTTAAATTAAAAGCATGCAACCATGTAACGGACTAATATTCTCTGTAATGTAATGTAAAATATGAAGCACGCACCATAGCAGTCAGTAAACACATTCAGCCTTTCCTTGCAGAAGAAGACAAGTTTTTCGTTTTGACTGCCTGCTAGTCTGCCTCCACACAAAATACTCTGATGTAGTGTAATAGTACAATTCCACGGTTCACGCACCATCATAATTAAAACATTGAGTCAAGCTAGACTCAAGACTAACTAACCAATGAGCCATTATGCTAACGGAGATTTCTTCCTTGATAAATGAAAGCATGACCTTCACATTTTACAAAATTAATAAAAACTCTGCATGGAGAAAATTAGCTTTCCTTTTACTTTTACCTTTTCGGATTAAATATTTCTAGACTTGAAACTGTAAATAGTACACATGCAAAGGAGAATTGTTACAACTTGTCTCGAGTTGATTTAGAACTAAAATTCATATTCAAACTAGTATAGAAGTGTCGGCAATGACTGCAATGGAAAATTTAATCCGAATGAGAATTAGAAATGAAATCGCAAGATGTTTATAGCGTTGTGGATGGTATTTCTGCTGTGATGAGTGTGTTTACAATAGAATGATAGTGATAATGTGCTTGAAAAAGTAGAGAAAGGAAAATATCTTACCTTGAATAACAGTCGGGGTTCTAGGATTTCTTAAGTGTAATTAAGTTGTGGAGAGGCAGAAGAAGTATGTAGTAGTGTTAGCGTAGTATGAGTAGGTACTTACCCAGGAGCTATGCAGGGAGGGATAATGTGAATGAGCTTAGGTATTAGCACACTATAACTAAAGCACGTCTTTGCATGAATTTTTCAAGACTGCAGTGTTATGAAACGTTGGTGTACCTTCTCGGCGTTTTCCTTGTCTTTCTATTTTGGGAGACAGCCACTTTTACTTCGTTGTTATTAAATGCACGTACAGAATGAGACTGAACTGAGTACAGTGGCATGGAGTGGAGTCTATCTGTAAACTCGTCTGACAAATCATTTATGCCCGTAGATACTCACTTACTTATATGCAAGATAGTCATTTAATTAAAAGCGTGGATCCTAGATAGGAAATCTCACAATAAGAATAAGTTGAGCCGAGGAGGAGGGTGAATTTAGCTCTGTCACATTTACTTACATATGTCTATATGGTTCGTAGATTGACAACATGATGACTGACAGAGCTCCACACTCAAAGGGTCAGTCACAAAAGCTCAATTGTCCTTTATTGAAATTTATTGCTTTTCATCTACTAACATTACACTTCCTGACTTCCTATACAGAACTGTACAATTTATATACCTACATGCGTCTTGTCTATACATTTTCACAACACAGATTAATGATATGTACATGTAATAAATAAATGAAAATAAAATAGCTAAACTGTAGTTTATTATCATGCCTAAGCTAAGGTAATGTACATATCTATTCTGCGCTATTATTCTGTTATTATAACTGCTTCCCTGCAAAATCATACAAATTATCTATCAATTTAATATGATGATAGTGAATGGTCATGTAAAGCCACTGAGTGATTAAAAACTAGTTATATGGCTATTACCGCGAAAACTGAAGGGAAGACCTAATAATATAATACTATTAATTGCTAGTTGTTATTATGTAAACTATTATGCATGTAATGACTTCAAAAGAACTTTAATTGCCTTAATAACTCAGTAATTTTAACTCATGCAAAATGAAAACTAACGAATACCATTTATACATACACAATGCATTTTGAATAATGAACAGTATTTTTTTTTTAGATTAGTGAAGAATGTATTTTATTGATGAAGGCAATCAATATAATTCATCGTAACCAAGTGGCTATGCAAATCTAAATACTAAACCTTATACGATTTACTTATAACTGTAAACATTTCAATTTCACTTTGCATTGCGCAAATATTAAGTAGATTATAATATACACAAATATAATGAAATGGAAAATAATTACCGGTTACATGATTATTTTGTGTGTTGTGTTCATATTCAATAAATTATCTTACCTCTTGGTGAACGTTTATGTAACTTAAAACAACGACTTTAATATTATTACTTACTTTAAGATACTACAATATTTAGTAGGTATGAAACTAACAATAACACTGACACAGTTTAAAGCAAAGTTTTCCGTCGCAAAATCTTCTACGATACACATACATAACCGTAACCTCATTGAACTTTAATTCCGGCCAAACAATCCCCTCACGTACCTAACACCAGTTTCTTGTAATCTTTCCGACAATACCCTCTAATTGCAACAAAAACGTTAGATCCGATAAACACTGTACAAAATTAAGGAAACAAATATGACTACAGAACCAATAGTCGTATGGCACAAGAGTACCTATTCCAACTCTCAAATAGGTCAATTTTAGAATAAAAGATACCCACCTCTCCGGCATTAATTCAGTATTAATGAAAACCCTTATTAATAATTATATAAACATAGAAATATCTATAATTTTAAATTGCCTCTGGCTATCTACATTTTTAATGCAATTTAAACTTAATTGTATACTCATTACAAATATTTACTCATATCATTGACTTAATATTGTAATACGTAAATAAACATAAAAGCATTGTTTAATAAATACATAACAGAAAGACAGAACGTAAAGAGAAACATAAATAAATTTTGATCGCTAAACGAGTGAAATAAGTACAAGGATTGGCGTTTAGAAGTTTTATTTTTATAACTAAAAGTTTAGGAATATTTTGTAGTTAACATCATTCTAGACCCCAGCAGACCACTTTCTATCGATAGACAAACGAAGTTACATTTATCTCTACTCGTTTCTTATAACTTAATTAAAGACAAAGAGTTCTGAATTGTCTTCATATAGGTAGCTGAAGAATATCATTGGCGAAATCTACAAACTTTTACCACAGCATTACAATTTACAATACTTCTGAGTTTATGTTCCTCGTACAACTCAGAAACCGGTGGGTTGGTTTACCTACACACAACTGTTCTTACTACATGGACATAGGTTAGGGTTACTAGTAAGGCATAGGTAACATAACAAATAGTAGTGGCGGAACGTTACTAATAACTAATAATTAAACGGATGATGAAAACCACTATTTACTTCGCGACATGGTCCAGCTCATTCAAATTTACTATGTCATATTCCATTGTGACCATACCAGTAAATTCTGTGAATGGAAGTGACGCTGGGTTCTCGATGGAGCGCTTGAAAACTGTCAAAACATAAATTATAGATTTAAAACGCAATATTCTGACAGCATAAACAAACATAGATAAGATTATTAATATCTTAAACATACTTCGATTCGTAGTTTTTTCAAGGCGATAAGTAGTTTTATCTTCGCATTCTTGCTGAATATAATCTCCCAAATCCGACAAATCGTCCAAAGGTGGTAGAACCACACGCATGGTCTCACGAACTCGGTTAGTATTCACTGAATAATACCCTGAAAAATTATTTAAGAAGTTTGTTACACTGTAATTTTTAATTAAAATCTAAAATCTGTTAAATAAATACAATTCAATAAATTTGAATTACCTTGCCACATTTTTTCCATCATATCGTACATTGACTTTGGTGGCAGAACGCGATCACGATCCAGTGGCATAATAAAGCATCTCTTAGCTGTTTGATCGACAATGGCTGTTTTGTTCTAAATTGACGAAAAAAAATCATGACTATTTAGCAGTTATTTAGAAGCTGTATTTTTTATTGTTTGTACAAGACACATTTTATGGGCCTTTTCAACTATGCCCAAAAATTCGACTACTGATTTCGACAGGAATAACGGTGTCGGGTATAGGATCAGTAGATAATAAGAGAAAAAAACCTACAGCAAGCCGTAACAGAAGCTCGCCTGAGAAAAGGGGACCGTGCCTTTGATAGAATAATAGAAATTGGTTCATTTTGATATTTATTGATAACATTGAGTATCAAAATAGATGAATGTTGACCATCCAAAAAAATGGTAAATCAAAGTAGATAAACGTTGATTATGAAAATCGACAGAAAATCAAAATTGATTAATGTTGATAATCAAAATCAACAGCAAATCAAAATCGATTAATGTTGATTATCAAAATCAACAGAAAATCAAAATCGATTAATGTTGACTATCAAAATTCCTTATTGAGGTGAGCTAAAACGCCTGTGTACAATAATGGAATAATATTGTCTACCAAATGAAATCGTCATGCTTTGTTAAACAAAAGCACATCTAAATTTTCAATTTAATCTTTCGTACCCTCGTTTTTCGACAGCTGGAAGCAGTTTTAATAAACAAAACCTACAGCAAGCCGTAACAGAAGCTCGCCTGAGTAAAGGTTACCGTGTACACATTTTGGTAGACGAAAAGTCGCACGTAACACAAAACCGAACGTACGGATTTTGATCAAGCTTTCAGAATTGAGTCTTTATATATGTAGCTACGACGTATTAAAAATTCAGACATTGATATTATAAGGAAACGAAACTATATCATTTGAAAAATCAACAGAAAATCAAAATAGATAATTGTTGACTATGAAAATCAACAGAAAATCAAAATTGATTAATGTTGAATATCAAAATCAACAGAAAATCAAATTTGATTAATCTTTACTATCAAAATCAATAGAAAATCAAAATCGATGAAACATAAATTCAAAATAAATTTGGTAGAAGCGGAGTGAAATATTTTATACCATCATTCTCACAATTTATAGGAAACGCAATTTAACTTTTTAATGCCCATTTTTCACTTTGACTATCAAAATGAAGACAAAGTGAGCGCACGGCATCTCAGTAACCAATGGACCGATTTGCCCGAAAATCAATAGAGATCGTCACCAGTCCATAGGTATGGTTTTTGCCAAGTTTAAATAATATCCGTCATTGCATTCGAAAGTTATCGTGGGTACGGACGGACGGACGGACAGACTGTACGATTCTATAAGCTGCCTTATTCAGGCGAGCTAAAATTGATTAATGTTGACTATGAAAATAAACACAAATTCAAAATTGATAATTGTTGACTATAAAAATCAACATAAATTCAAAATTGAATAATTTTGACTATGAAAATCAACATTAAATTAAAATTGAATAATGTTGACTATGAAAATCTAAAGAGAATCAAAATCGGTCAATATTATTAATGAAAATCAATAGAAATTGGAATAATGCAAGTTTGACTATAAAATTGAATATAAATGCGAAATAGATTCATTTCCGTCCTCTTATAGTTACTTCTGGTTTTATTTGCTTTTACTATAAAATCTTAAATTCGGTAGAAGCGGAGTGAAATATTTTATACTATCCCGCTAACAATTTATAGGAAACGCAATTGAACTTTTTAATGCCCATTTTACACTTTGACTATCAAAATGAAGACAAAGTGAGCGCGCGGTATCTCAGCAACCAATGGACCGATTAGCCCCAAAATCAATAGGGATCGTCAGTGGTCCATAGGCATTGTTTTTGCCAAGTTTGGTCAAGATCCGTCATTGCTTTCGAAAGTTATCGTGGGGACGGACGGACGGACGGACGTACGGACAGACTGTGCGATTCTATAAGCTGCCTTATTCAGGCGAGCTAAAAACATTATTAGCAAAAAATTGTATATTTAACAAATTCTACTTTTTAGCTCGCCTGAATAAGGCAGCTTATAGAACCACACAGTCTGTCCGTACGTCCGTCCGTCCGTACGTCCGTCCGTCCCCACGATAACTTTCGAAAGCAATGACGGATATTGACCAAACTAGGCAAAAACAATGCCTATGGACCACTGACGATCCCTATTGAATTGGGGGTAAATCGGTCTATTGGTTACTGAGATAACGCGCGCTCACTTTGTCTTCATTTTGATAGTCAAAGTGAAAATTTGGCATTAAATGGACATTGAAAATTTCAATGGCGTTTCCTATAAATTGTTAGCGGGATAGTATAAAATATTTCAATCCGCTTCTACCAAATTTGAGATTTTATAGTAAAGCAAATTAAACCGGAAAATAACTATTAGAAGATGGAAAAAATCTATTTTGGATTTTTATTCAATTTTATAGTCAAATTTCCACTTTTTGATTTCCTTTAAATTTAAATAATCATTATTAACCGATTTAGATTTTAATACTCATAATCAATTAAGATTAAATATCTGTTGATTTTCATAGTCAACATTAATCAATTTTGATTTTCTGTTGATTTTCATAATCAACATTAATCAATTTTGATTTTCTGTTGATTTTCATAGTCAACATTAATCAATTTTGATTTTCTGTTGATTTTCATAGTCAACATTAATCAATTTTGATTTTCTGTTGATTTTCATAGTCAATATTAATCAATTTTGATTTTCTGTTGATTTTCATAATCAACATTAATCAATTTTGATTTTCATATGATTTTCATAGTCAACATTAATCAATTTTGATTTTCTGTTGATTTTCATAGTCAACATTAATCAATTTTGATTTTCTGTTGATTTTCATAGTCAACATTAATCAATTTTGATTTTCTGTTGATTTTCATAGTCAACATTAATCAATTTTGATTTTCTGTTGATTTTCATAATCAACATTAATCAATTTTGATTTTCATATAATTTTCATAGTCAACATTAATCAATTTTGATTTTCTGTTGATTTTCATAGTCAACATTAATCAATTTTGATTTTCTGTTGATTTTCATAGTCAACATTAATCAATTTTGATTTTCTGTTGATTTTCATAGTCAACATTAATCAATTTTGATTTTCTGTTGATTTTCATAGTCAATATTAATCAATTTTGATTTTCTGTTGATTTTCATAATCAACATTAATCAATTTTGATTTTCATATGATTTTCATAGTCAACATTAATCAATTTTGATTTTCTGTTGATTTTCATAGTCTACATTAATGAATTTTGATTTTCTGTTGATTTTCATAGTCAACATTAATCAATTTTGATTTTCGGTTGATTTTCATAGTCAATAATCAATGTTGCTTTTCGGTTGATTTTTATATTGAACTAGCTGGTTAGCCCGTCCTACGACAGGGCTCTGTCTCACATAAAGCAAAATTAAAGATTCAAATATGAATATTCCCAAGCTCAAGTGCCCTGATATTTCATAATACCAAAGTTTGCTATACAACCTCGGCCAATCCGTATCCATTCAGTAGTCTCGACCTCCCTGATAATTGGTAATGATAGTAGTAAGTAGTGATAATTGGGAGAGGGCTCCCAATTAACAACTTTTTCACTGACATGTAACATCCACCTCCTCGCCCCTTTCTAAATAACAAATTTTTCATCGACATGTAGCCTCCACTTCCCCATAACAAATTTTCACCGACATGTAACCTCCACATAACCGCCCCTTCCCAAATAACAATTGTTTCAGCGACTTGTATAGTCACCACCTCCCCGCCCCCTCCAAAAAAACAACCTTTTCACCAACTTATAACCTCAACCTCCCGACCCCTTCCCAAATAACAAATTTTGCATCGACATGTAGCCTACACCTCCTAGCCCCTTCTCAAAATTCATAATTGTTTCATCGGCATGAAGTCTCTACCACCCCGCCCACTTCCAAATCGAAAATTTTCACCGACATGTACCCTCCATCTACCCGCCCCTTCCCAAATAACAATTGTTTCAGCGACTTGTAGTATCCACTTCCCCGCCCCTCCCAAATAACTTTTTCACCGACATGTAGCCTCCACCTCCACGTCTCTTCTCAAATAACAATTTTTCATCAACATGTAGTATCCATCGTCCCACCCCTTTTCAATTGACAATTTTTCATCGACATGTAGTCTCTACCTCGTAGACCAATTAACAATTTTTTCTCCCCACTACTACCCAAATAACATAATTGTTTCATCAACATGTATGGTCTCCACCTCCCCGCCACTACCCCAATGATATAATTTTTCAACAACATTCAACAACAACAGTCTCCATGTCCCCGCCCCTTCCAAAATAATATAATTGTATCATCGCCTTGTAGTACCCCAATAATATATTTTTTCCACAACATGTATAGTCTCAATGTCCCAGAGCCACTACCAAAATAATATATTTTTTCAACAACATGTATAGTCTCCACGTACCCGTCACTTCCAAATCAACATAATGGTTTCATCAACATGTAGTCTCAACCTCACCGCACCTTCCTAATTAACATAACAATGTACTACTACTGCTTTTAGAAGTGAAAACATATGGTTTTACTACTTCTGGAAGTGTCATCATGGATTAACTACTTCCGGAAGTGTCAAAATATGGATTTACTGCTTCTGGAAGTGTCAGCATAGGGTTTTACTGCAAATAAAAGTTTAAACATAGGCTTTTTAAGCTTCTAGAAGTGTCGACATAGGTATTTATTGCTATTAGAAGTGTCAACATAGGGATTTACTGCTTCTAGAAGTGTCAACATAAGTATTTATTGCTATTAGAAGTGTCAACAATAGGGTTTTACTGCTTCTTAAAGTGTCAACATAGGGATTTATTGCTATTAAAAGTGTCGACATAGGGATTTACTGCTTCTTGAAGTGTCAACATAGGTATTTATTGCTATTAGAAGTGTTAACAATAGGGTTTTACTGCTTCTTAAAGTGTCAACATAGGGTTTTACTGCCACTGGAAGTGTCAACGCAGGGTTTTACTGCCACTGGAAGGGTCAACGTTGGGTTTTACTGCTTCTAGAAGTGTCAACATAATTAATACTGCTTCCAGAAGTGTCAACATAATCAATACTGCTTCTAGAAGTGTCAACGTAGGGTTTTACTGCTTCTAGAAGTGTCAACATAGGGTTTTACTGCTTCTAGGAGTGTCAACATAGGGTTTTACTGCTTCTGGAAGTGTCAACATAGGGAAACTGGGGGTGGACACACACACAGACATAAATACAAACTCCCGGAAATTATAATATAGTATAGATTATGATTTAAATAATCTAGTTTGAATTAGTGCTTACTTTAATAATCTCTTTAATAATAGTAATCAAAATAAAATTTCTATTATTATTACAACCAAAATGTGCACACGGTCCCTTTTACTCAGGCGAGCTTCTGTTACGGCTTGCTGTAGGTTTTTGAGCTAAAAATAGCCCGACGCGGAGCCCAAAACCCAGAATGGTCATTACCATTTTTTTGAAAGAAAAGCTCAAAATCGTTTTGCAAGTGATTAATTAGGAAAACCGGTGGATATAACCTATCCAAGTAAAATTTTAAATTGGCGTTATTTTTCTCCTCTATCACCCCTTGGTCCAATGCTAATACCCTTCTTTGCATCATTTTAACTCGGATTTTCAGACACTACATCCTTACTGTGTAGAACAGAACATCTTGTAATTTTATAATTAGAATCACAAATCGACAAATAAAAAATATTGTCCGTCCATTTTCTAACAAGAAAAGAGAAAATGTCGATTTTGTTTCTAAATTAAAGTTAATCGTAACAGTAGCATGGAGCTACATTAAAGCTCAAATGACTATAAATAAATGTGTAAAACTTACAGAGTCAAACTCGTGAATAAAACGTCCCATCCTTCCATTTTTGAAATCCGGCACCTCGACCTTGGCATATTTTTGATCGTCTAGATCTAACTCCACCTCCTCGCGAAAATATGATGCCTGTGGATCCGGACCACCGGGACCAACCCAATAAGATAAGCCATCATTGTCAATCTATGTACACATCACCACAAATCACAACTTATCACCTCGATAGCAATTAAACGCAAGAAATAAGAAATAATAATAGTGTTGCAATCATCTAAGTGCCGCTACAAAATTAATCCAAAAAAGCATGGCTACATTTAAAAATTATTTTTTAATTAAAATGTGAAATAAATCTACAAAATATTAGTTGTGAGTTGTGATGAGTGTGATGCATTTATAAATATACAATTTATCTTAACATATATTATTTTAAGTTCCAATTAAATACTAACGAGTGCTTTTTGTCGTAATTTTTTGGAACAATACTTCCGTAAAACCAAAAGTATTGCACACAACTAATAAGTAACTTTAACTAGTTCCCATTTGAAAATATTTAGCATGAAAGAACAATTGAGCTAGAGGGCCACAAATTATCTACCATATATTCCCAAATAAACTATTTTAGCTATTTAATTATAATATTATAGTTAGGAGTTAGGATAAATTACAAGAATGATTTCGTATTTTGATTAGAAGCTAGAACATAACGGAAAATGATTGAAGATGTATTTGAGCTATCACACAGTACCTTTTTTCCATTTTCAAGTTGTGGAATGCTTAAGAGAGGTTCATCAAGTTCGCCATTTCCGTTTGGCTGGCCAATTCTGCTGCTGTGATACGGTGATTCACTGTTGTAATACGGAACATTGCACCATCCTCGAAACTTGTGCAGCTAAGAATAAAAATAAATAAATAAAAATAATAAATAGGTACAATAATAATCGTTAAAGATGAATACAAGTTATATTAAAATTGAAGTACTTTGTATGAATAATTTTGTGATTTTAACGAATATGTACCAAACTAAACATAATACTCAAATATTGGCATAAAAGACATTTCTTCCAGCTTTATTGAAATATATAGGTAAAATCGCATTTAAATTTAAGAAATAACATAACATTTATATATTTAAAATTTTAATTTTACTCTTGCACGAGACATCTGCTTGTAAATGTAAAGTCCTCCAAACAGTCCAACTGTCATAACAAGCAGAGCAGTGATTAAGAGACACAGAGTTGTCGCAGATGAAACCCGGTTAGTTCGCCCATGTCTTAAGATGTAGTGATATCTTTCACTGAGACCCCCTTCCAATTTTCCAGATTTGACGGCAACATTCTCCCCTTTTTCTAAGTCACCATCATTTCCCTAAAATTATTCAAAATAAACCTATAAATTTATTCATAGGTTTAGTATTATTTATAGGAAGTCGTACAATGACTTCCAATTTTATCTACTTAATTTACAAAATACATCAAATAAATTTCATCTATACTCTTAAACCTTTTGACTTTTTATTTAATAGTACAGTTTACGCACTTTAAACATTATTGGTCAATTATCTATGATTTTATTGACAAACTAAATCAAAAAGAAAGTCAAATCAGATTTGTTGTTTGTCGTGATTTTATTTTGGTTTTTTGGCCACTTCCCACTGATACTGAAAGTAACAATGTGATTCTGAAGTGTTTCCTTTCCTAGACGCAATTTTACACGATGTTATATACTTTTGACTTTGGCAATTGTTGGCTTTCTTTTTTCATACAATAAGTAGTTTATCGACAGAAGAGAAGAATGCAGCAAATTGCTACTATAAGAATCATTTGTGTTCAGATAATATCGTAGCACTGATCAAACCATGGTACAGATTTGATCAGTGCTACGGCGTAGCTATACAGTACTATTAATAAATCAATGCACATTACAAATTACAAAGACAGTAACCAAAAACAGAAAATTAAATATTATTATTACCATTTACAATATAAAACTGTGATTTGATTTTTGACCCACTTTTCTTTGTGCATAATTACATGCATATAAAATGCCGAAGCGAACAGACACAGTCAACAGTAGGTTGATAGTTCTTCTATTCTATCAATATAATATTAAGTGTTACGCATTGACTACTCATTTCATATTTTCAACACTTTACCATCAATATAATATGTGATTCAACATTAAACTAGATCTAAATAAGTAATGCGTCATTGGTGTAATTGCATCACAGTTTAAAATCACTAATAACTTTTGTTTCATTAGCTGTTAGCTATTCTATCAATGTATCAATCAATCTATGATCACAAATTTTTCTCATCTCACCACCAGCCTTTTAGTGCTACTCCAACAAATAAATGATCACATGACGCATTTATATGACCATCACATTTTTATTTTTTTTACTATTGAGTTAATTTAATTTAGCTGATTTTCTTTCATTGTCAATAAACGATCCCGTCCATTTGTTCAACAAGTCACAAGTTTTATTCAAAGCTTAAAAACAAGTCATAATATTGTCTATCATCTATAATAGTAGTACGACCACGACCGACGACGGTCAGTGTGTTGAATTAATAATGAGATACAGGCAAAAGCATTACGAACTATGAAAATGACAACGTATTTACCATCAAACTTAGCTTAGTCATTAGAGTCATTACTCATTCACCATTAGTAAAATTATTCTAAAAAATAATACCTGAGTTTCTGCGACGAGAGGAACTGCTGTTTTGTCCTTCTCTGCTGCTTTTTTCTCACTTGTCAGTGGTTTAGTAACGATTGTCATCTTTCAAGCAATAAGATGCTTAAAAATCGGTGTCTTTAAAGTAACTGCCGATTTATTATTATTGCGCAGAAATGTAAACAAACTAACAACTGATGCCAATAAAGAATCAAAGATTTGTAGGTGTAGTTCGATTGCTAAGAAAACAAATTGTAACGTAAAGATGGCTACTACAAGTCGCAAAATGCGCATGTATTACTCGCACATTCGGACAGCCGATAGCGGTATTTCAAACAGCCGACGGTATAGAAATATTGTAATGATTTTTTAAAATTTAAATTAAAATTTCCCTGTTGGCTTAAAAATAAGCGCGGCCGGCGAATCCCATTGTTCTCAAGTCCTTGGCAGAACCAGTCCTATCGGGGAAAGTTTTATTGTTTACTAGTTGAATCCTAGCACATAAATTGTGCTAGAAAATGTTGAAATCAGTAAATTTCTAGCGACTGCGCATTGGCCCGAATTTCATAGACCGTTGATTGGACTCAGTAATGATAGCCTAGTCCTTGCTCATTAATTACAAAATATTACCCTTACTCATTAATTACAAAATATTACGGACATAGATACAATTTATTCAAGAATGAAAAATCCCATGCGCATGCCCCACTTTATGCTTATGTAGAGTAAAGATAGAATGCAGTTAGCATGGTGGAGAAAAGAAGGCACCATGTCAAATTTCAACTGTCAGTAACATGAAACAACATGACAAGCAACATGAAAGCAAAATATTATGTACTAAACTTATGGTGTGCGATATTCCACAATTTGGAAATCATGGTATTATAAGTACCCCCCCCTATTATTACGAATTTATGACGTATAATAATGGTAGTAGTAATCTTCACCTTTCCATCCCCACCCACTCGGCATTAAAATCTAAGATCTGACTTCAAGTTACTTTGCTTTTACCCAAAGCTTTCACCAGTAAAAGTTTCATCTGGAGAGATTTTTCATGATAAGCATGATAAGTGAAAGTCAAGCACGTATACCAGGGCCGCAGCAAGAGAAATTAATTTATATTTTTTTTCGCAAAAATTCCTTTTTTTTCTTTGATTTCGGGGGGGGGGGGGCCTGAGGCACTGACATATACAGCTGAATTTGGGGAGGGGTAAAACTTCATATTATAAACATTTTTGGCATTTATTGGTGTAAATGTTTCAAAAATGGCCTAAATATAGCAAATAGCGCAAAAACTTTGTTACTACGAGAAATAATTTCCATGGGATTTCTGACGGGGGCGGCGTAACGTGTATAGCCCTCCTCAATACGCCCTTGGTGAAAGTGATTACCACCAGTAACTATCCATCCGAATCCCCATGCAAACTTGGCTGACAATAACAGGAGGGTTACAAGTTACATACAGGGATTTATATAGATACTTTTCGTTTAATAAGCGTTGAGAAAATTTTTACTGCGTATAAACTTTAAAACCGACGACGCAGGAGTCAGGAGCATTAGATATTATATTACGTAACATCATCTCTTCCTCATTGGTGGGAAAATTGTAAATCACTCTTTTTTGTTTTTAGTTTAGTTAGATAGCTTGAGGCTTGAGAATGTCGACTTCTCAGCTGTCACCTGTATGTGTATGTGCCTAACGCATTTTTAACCAACGCTAATTGGGTCAATAATAAATAAATAACTGTATCCGTCACCTAGTTGAAGTCAAGTTCACTCACATCAAATCGTCGTCTTTCCTTGACTCATGATTCTAGTTTTCTCACGTTGTCGGTGGACGGTTGATCATCTAATTATTCTAATCTGTCTCTGTCTCATGAATGAACAAGTTCAAACGCAAACTTCAAAACACCTCGTTACAGTTAGATTCATGTGACTGACACTGGCTGGTAAACATCAACATAGTCAATGTGTGTGTGTCTCTCTCTCCCTGCTGATTTCGTTCGTTCCTTTGTTCATGTTCATACTTATCATCTGTTCCTGTTCCTTCACTTACATTTCATTCAGTCAGTCGGATCATCACAGTCAATTAGTCAACAGTCTTTGATTGAGTATTAAGACGTTGCCTTTTTATTGTCATCTTGTCTTAAATATATTGATTGACTTGTTTTAGCTGTTGTTTGAGTGTGGCATGGCATGTGGACCTGATCCTGAATTTTAAATTATTCTGATCGACGTTGACTGTCAACTTTGAACTTTTCGGACGTAGAATTTACCTGTTTCATGCTAACATGCTGCTGTCAATTGTATAATTGCGATAAAGTAATAAAAAATATATAGTAATTCGTCATTCGTTTATTTCGTCTGGTCAGTAGTTTTAATAAATTAACTAATTTGAGTGTTGCAAAAAATCTTTTCTCAACAGATGTGCCGTGAAGAGTCTCGTTTCTTACTCATTCAACATTATTCGTCTTGAACTCTGACTGAAGAAATGACAACTGAACTGAACACTATCAGCCATCAGTAAAGTCGAGTGGTGAATGGTGAGTCGAACTGTCAAGTATAGTAAAGCTAAAGTATAGCTAGGCCATCGTTTCTGTACACAATTTATCTATAATAATTTTATGATTTTGTAATAATCTTTTTACACTTTAGCTCTTGGAATTGTGCTGTATACCATACCGTGCTACACATCACAAATGATGGAATTAAGAAATTGGACTGTTTTCGGACTTTTGGATAATGATTTCATAAGTAACATAAAAATAGCCTGTGTTTTTGGTAAGTCACCGAACGACCAGCTTATTTATACAAAACACCTTACATCGTATACTATAGATAGTAGTCATTAACTCTTACGTCATACGTACTGCTGACTGCTTCACAACATGAAGCGAAAAGTTCGTAAGAGTATAAATAAAAACTTTAACTACGTAGATAGTATTTTGCGCGGTTTTCAGGCCACACGCATATGTTAACCACTAATCACATCTTTCACTTTCAACTTTTTGGGGAAAGTTGTGCGAAGATGAAAAGTGTGTAATGTTTAGCCATAAATGAGAAAAAAGCTCTAATGACATATAGAGGAACTATGATGTTTCTATTTTCAACGTATTGAAAACAATAATCATTTTATAAGGAAATACACTATCAACTATTATTGTGAATAGGCACAATAATTTTCATAAAATGTTTGTTTGACTCTTGAATGAAAGTTACGACAGTCTTTAATATCTGGACTTCGGACCTAGAGTTGTTTGCGGAAGGAAATTGTTTGTTCGAAATAATTAGGTGAAGATGCTCTTTCAGTTAATAAATGCAACCCTACATATTTTGTGTTAGATAAATAGTAAATAGATCGGATTGATATTTGTTCATTTTCCGTGAAAATTCCTACACTGCCTGCCCGTGCCCGCCCATACCCGTACGGGCACGGGCTGGGCAGCTGCCCGCACGGGCTTTGGGTGCCCGTGCAACATGCAACTCTCTAAAAGAGGATGTTCATGTAATTCAGAATATGCCTGTAATAATTGCATCTACATATGTTCTAATTTTATAATTGTTTGCTTTTATCAGGGAATCTAGGCCATGAAGCTATATTTGTCACTAAATCTGATGACGTTTTCAGCTTGGGTTCCAATAGCGGTGGGTGTCTTGGAGTGGAAAGTCTTATTTCGAGTTTGTCCCCGATGAAAGTGGAAGCCCTTTGCCAAAAGGGTATAATTGGTAATAAAATAAAATCACCATTTCCTCAATGTCTGCTCATGCATTTGATGTAATACAAAGTGCAGTGGTGTGTAAGTATACTATAAGTTGGAATAATAACATGACCAGTCCCAATTCCAATAAATTGATGACTACAGAAAAAGAAACAACTACTGTTAATCCCAACAAAGCGTAGTACTGCCCATTTGGGAATTGCACGTGTAAAATTGCCTGAATTATGACGTTATAGTATAGATTGCTAAAATCGTTGTTATATAAAATCGTAAAATGTTGATTTTAAGAGCTAGGTATGGTTTCTAACGATTGGGCTCGACTGCCATATTCTCCTTTAACTTTTTTTGGGAAACTTGGATCTAGTCCGAGAATATTGGTCGTACAAAAACGAAGTTGGTCTCTAAAAACGCAGAAAATGTCAATTTATACCAGATTGCGCTTGGATTTTTAATTTTTACCTTCGTTTGCGAGTTATTGCAATTTTACCATGAAATCAATTAATATCTCGTAACTAGAGATAAAAATTAGGAATTTAAGTGCAATCTGCCATAAATTGACATTTTCAACGTTTTTAGAGACCAACTTCGTCTTTCTATGACCAATATTCTCGGACTAGATCCAAGTTTCCCAAAAAAATCATCACTTTTATGCCCTATTCATTTTGCTGTATTTTCATAGAGTAAATTTCTATGGCTCTGTGTATTTTAAATCGTAGCCATAGGTATTTCCCCATTACCTGCATTACTGAAAAGTGAAGGGGAAAAGGGGGGTATAAAACAGGTATTCCTCGTAAACGTCATTATTTATACAGAAAATATAGTTTGTGACAAGAATACGGGAAAACTTGAAACTTCTCCGAGAATACTGGTCGTAGAAAGACGAAATTGGTCTCTAAAAACGCAGAAAAGGTTGAAAAAGAACGTTGGAAAATTTTAAAATTTTACCTATGGTTGCGAGGTATTACCATTTTTTCCACAAAAACATTAATATCTCAAAATGGGAAGTAAAAATGTTGAATATTCTAACGTACTTGGTTAAAACAACCTTTTCTGCGTTTTTAGAGACCAAGCTTGTCTTTCTACGACCAGTATTCTCGGAGGACAGTTACAGTTACAAGTTTCCAAAAAAACGTTTAGGGCTAATTTGATAATGTCAAGTCACGTGACTTGGTAACCGGGACTCTTAAGTAAAAATGGAGCAGATATTAGTGCCGGCTGAACCACTGAGACCCAGGAAACGTTCGAGGAATCCGGACATGTGGAGACACAATGTAATTAAGTTGAAGAAAGTTAGAGGTAAGGAAAATATCAGGTTGTAGGGTAGGTATGTATCAAACTCTGACTACAATTAAAAAAGGCATATTTACACTTTTACTATCAGAAATCTGACTTTTCACACATGGCGGTGATCACATCAGATTAAGCCAGATTTATTAAATAAATTCCCTAATATAATGAAAAATGGTAATTAATGCATTATAAGATGCCAATTATCATTGCAACATTTGATGGTTTAGTATGTATTATAGAGATATCCATGTATTATTCCAATTTCTGATATGCATTAACTCTATAAAGTATTTATGTAATCAAAATATTAAATATGCCAATGCCATCAAATTGCAAGTACTATAGATAAATGCTTAATAATTGTAGTATTTGTGGGCTCGGGGCTCAACTCAACTACTCAAGAGTGTTATTGTTTGATGCTTTCTTCAAGAGGTGCTTCTTGAAAGCACCTTGTTTTCAAACAACTCGATGTTTTCAAACATTTTTAAGTCGCAATGGAAAAAATTACTTGCCAACTTTCATCCAAACCCGTAGAGTAGTTCCTGAGAAAATTTGAAACTAGAAAAAAATCGCCATTATCTAAAATTGGCCATAACTTTGGAACTTTGCATGTTACAAAAGTGGTTGTATCTTTTATGCAACGATGTGATGTATATAGTAAATACTACACTAGTTATGAGAGTAGTTTTAACATTCAACTGCGACAAACATTTTTTTACGTGTGGATGTGTGTGATAGCAACTTTTTTATGACTTTTTTAAGCTAAATTACTTGGCTACTTGTTTGAGTTATAAAATGCGTTTTAACCTAAAATTAATAAAGAAATGGCATTTTAGGATTTGCATTTGGAGCTGGACCTCATACCGTTGCTTTTACCAAAGAAGGTAAACATGAAAAAATCTTATAAAATAGATTGATCCTATATATAAAATGAGAAAGTTCTACTTTATATAACTTACTCTGTTCTTATATGCTAATTCCATAATTTACTAATTTCATACTCTTTGCTTTCACTAATTAATAGAAGAAATTGTTTTGTACATTGTAATATCTTGAGTTAGCATAAGGAAGGAGAAAGTACTACCTCTACTCCTACTCCCTTGCTCCCCCTATTCCAAAATATAGTTTACGTTTATCTGATCGAAATTCTCAAAGCAAAACCAATATACTTACATAATACACGTTTCATGATTTGAAGTTTGGTTAACATATTAATATTTGTATTATTTAAACTGTGGTTTTTTATAGGTATTTTGTACGCTTGGGGTCATAATGGTTTTTGTCAACTCGGTAATTCTTCTCTCCATTTATTAAACATTTTTCTTTCCCCTTCCTTTGTCAGTTTAGCACCATGAATATAAAAGACACTAAGAACATAATAGCATAACAATATTGTGAACATGACTAACATCAATTACTAAGAAATTTTTATTTGATTTCATTCGTACTTTCATTTATATTACTCCGATTGTCGAAAATTGATATCCTCGGAAATTTCAATTTTATAATAGTTAAAACTTTCCGGAGAATAAAAAGTTTGATCAAAAAAGAAAAGTTTATCCATATCTCATAATGTTTTTAAGGATTGGGTAACAGTTGCCAAACTGTTGTACCCTCAATCGTTGGTGGAGTGTTAACTGGAAAAAAGGTGGTGCAGGTAGCATGCGGTAGTCACCACACAATGGCGCTTAGTGCTGATGGAGAGGTTAGTTTATTACATTACAATCTATCTTTCTTAGTTTATTGTATTTTATGATGTGTTTTAGGTATTAAGTAGATGATAGCTTGACATAAACAACTTAGTTGAATAGAAGTAAACATTACAATCTAAATAGTTCTGATCGACATCATTATATACAGGTGTTTGCATGGGGCCAAAATAGTTCTGGACAAGTAGGGTGTGGATCTACTGCAAATCAGCCTACACCGAGGCGAGTTTCTGCTGTAATTGGGAATAGTAAAGTGGTTTACATTGCCTGTGGACAAACCTCCTCTTTTGCTATCTCCGACACTGGAGAGGTAGGTTCTCGACATAAGCCAACTAACGATTTTGATTTGATTAAAATACATCGTTTATAGTCTAGGGGTTCACTGACTGATATTTAAAACTAACCGCAAAGCAAGGTACCTTATTTTTGGGAAAAACAATAAACACTTAGCCGAATGTTTGTAGGCTTCCCCGCCGCAGTGTCTAACTATCCGTCTCTTTGACGAGGCGGCTTCCCTTGCCGTTTTGTAATGTTATGCTGTGGCGCTGCTGATTGTAGTGTGAAAATATATAAGCCTGGTGGAGACAGAATTTGCTCCTCCGGAGACAGTTTTTGGACCTGAGCCTCTTAACTCTTTCGTACTGCTTTGCAACGTAAAGCGTAAAGTCGAAAGAGTATAAATATCTTAACTACATCGTTTATTATTTGCCTTATACAAATAGCAGAAAATATACTTGTATTGTAATGAATATTATCCGTTTTATTGTTGCACTTTATTATTACTACCATTATTATAATTATTTTCTATACCTGTCTAGCATCTACCTGGACAGTTTGTTCTAACTGTTTAAAAAATTGAATGAATATAATAACATGCATACAATACTTTTTTGTTATAGGTGTACGGATGGGGATATAACGGAAATGGCCAATTAGGTAGAGGACCAATCAATTTTTTCGTTATTGTAAAGTTTGTCATTTTTTGACTATATCGTGACCGTCACTACATTACATTCGTTTTGTTGCCTTTAATTGTGCTCTAGGAATAGGAAATACTGTAAACCAATACAATCCCACCAAAGTTACACTTCCCAATTCGTTTATCACCAAGGTCAGTAGCATGTTTTTGTGTTTCACAATATATTAGTGTATGTATTAAATGCACATATGACCCCTACCATAAAATAAAATGTTTTGATGTCAGATTTATTTTTTTTAAACTATTAGTTAGTCTGCGGTATTGCACACACACTTGCACTGGCTGATGATGGCAGTCTTCTCGTTTGGGGGGCTAATTCGTATGGGTAAGTGAACTTTTCATTATTAAAACAGTACCATTTCATAAGAGAATGATTTACACATGCTGCTAATTACCAATTAGGAGTATTATTATTTAAATTGATATTTCTATGTGTTGAATTGATAAAATCAGATAGTGGAAGTGTTTGTTCGGAGATATAATATATTACATTTTCATAATTATTTCTTTTATAGGCAACTTGGTGCTGGACACAAATCGAACATTTCATCTCCCATGAGAGTTGCTACAGAATTAGGGCGCATTGTCGATATAGCGGCAACGCATTACAGCCACATTAGTGTGTGTGAAACACATACAAAAATTTATATGTGGGGACAATGCCGAGGTAATTACCCTAATGACCCTAAAATAGTAATAAGTCAAAATTATTAGCAATATTAGCATCAACATTAAATCCAGTAAAATGAAAGCTAAAAACTTAAAGAATCTCATTTATTTATTTTATATTTAACAAGGACAAGCAGTTGTTTCTCCAGTGGAAACTCTCTTCAAAAGCATGAATGATGCATTTGCCTGTTACTCAACTCCACCAGTGACATGGTGTCCAATCGAGGCCAAGCTTAACGATGATATTAAAATTGTGGATGCCTTGAAGGTTGCTTTTGATGATCCTGTAAGTTGAATTCAATCAAACTGTGCACATAGTATGCATACTATACAAATTATAAAACATGAAAAATAGAAATAATTTTATCATGTGACATAATTCCTATAAATTGATAAATTTTGTTTGAATTTAAAATATATGATTCTGTGCCAAGTGGTGATTGCTAATCTTATACGTTTTAACTTCATTAGAAAACGAGTGACATTCAATTTATGGTTGAGGACAAAATAATTCATGCCCATAAAGCTATTTTGAGAATACGTTCTGACCATTTCCGATGTATGTTCAACGGGAAATGGGGGGAAAACAACGAGGAGTTAGTTTCCAATTCATTAACTTTCTTCATTAACTTCAGTATTTTTCTTAAGAAAAAAATAACCATTCCCTTTTGATATTATTTACATATGTTTTCACTTTTAGTGTCATCAATGTTGATGTTGGGGTTCGCTACTCAGTTTTTCGTGCATTTTTACAATACCTTTACACCGATTACATTGACTTGCCACCCGAAGATGCCGTTGGTTAGTATTTTTTATTAAATTCTAATATTGAAATCGTTGCATTTGCGCTAATTTTTGGGGTTACTTGTTACATAGGTAATCTTTGATTTCTTTAATTGAAGGCATAAGAACCATATATTAATCAAATCAGTGAATCTGAACTTATAGGCAGTGCATCTGTACCCAGTCAGTACATATGTGCCAACCAGTGTACAAAATACCATTTACCACTTCCCATTGGAAAGTGGTTTTTAATGGTATTCAATGTTATTTACCACCACCTATAAATTGGTAAAAAATGGTAAAAAATAGTTTTATTAAAATTAGTCGCTAATACATAGAATATCTTTGCAGCTGACGATTGTGTCCCAAATTGACTGCCTAACTTACCGTGTTTTAATTAATACAAGAAAGAGTCAACTAATTGGGACAAAATCGTCCTTATTTATTTATTGAATAATTAATTTTAATTAAATGAAAGTTGGCTGCACCATGCGAATAAATGTCATTTAAATGACTTTTTAATTACTTTCAGTGAACATTAAAATATAAATCTTATTTATAAATATTTTGGAGATGATAGAGCATGAAAACTTATTTTAATCAGTGTTGTGCAATGGTTAAAACCACTAGTGGTCATTCTAGTCATAATGGTCAAAACGGCCCGGTCAAAATACACTCAAAAAGTGGTCAAAATGGACAAAATGCCTTTTTGGGGTTAATTGAGACCCCAAGGTAGCTTTTACTGCAACAGTAAGCAACAAATATAACTTTCTAAAGATTGCAGTTAAAAATGATTAGAGAGTGTCATTTTGCAGTCTGATGTTAGTAGAATAGTGTTTCATTGGTTTTAGGCCATATTTCATTCTCTAAATATTTTAAATTTTATTTGCTAGCGTAAGTAACTGTATACTGATATTTTGTCCATTTTGACCACTTTTGACCATTTTGACCAGTGGCCCGGTCAAAATGCAAAAAAGTGGTCAACTGTACAACACTGATTTTAATGTGTCGTTTGTGTATCTCTAAGTATTCCCTATAATTTACCATTTTTACCAACCCGCTGCAGATCCCCATAGTAAAAGTCAAAAATTTCATTTTTCTGCCCGTGACGTCACTTGCAGTACCGTTTAACACGTGTTTTATGATACTCATGACGTGACGTAGTTTGCAGTACTTGCTATTGATTTTAATAGCCATGGAATTTTTATCAAAATTTGATTATTTGCCTTTCCTTCTGTATTCTAGGTTCTTTGATTTTTACTATTAAATGTATTTTTACCATCAAGTGCATTTTTACCACTGTGCTGGTGAAAAATATTATAATAATTCCCCATTTGGGAAACTATATGTAAGAATATTTTTGACCAAAAAATGGTCTCCAAATGGGAATTCCCCTGGGGAACTAAATCGATTAGCACCGTATACTGAATCTGAATACTATTTCATTCAGTTTTGTCGTTTTGTGTTTTGTACTATCTCTATTAGCTAGAAATAATTATTTTAGAAGTAAAATCTGTTTCTGTAAACTTACACCTATAAGTTTATGGGTGAAGTTTATGGGTATGGGCTATGGTAGAATTATCGACTAGCAGTTCAAATGATGTTGTGTATATCTATGGTTTGTGCTTTATATTATATTATCCATTATCAATGATTACAGTAGCAAATATTTTACAAGACATGGCATTTTGCGTCGTACGTTCGTAATAAATTTTAACGCATGTTTTGTATTTCGATGTGATGGTACTATTGGATATTTGGGCATATATCCTAAAAATACATTTATTTGATTTTTAATTGTAAATGGTAATATGTTCTTAATTAATTAGGGGTGCGTTTTAAGTCGTACGGCACACACCTTAATTCTGTATGGCGGAATTATTGACATTTAGTCTTACCTGGTATGGTGTTCAAAAGAGCTGAATGTTTGGATATGTATGGAATTGGAAGTATGTATATGTATGGGAGACATACATGCACTTACACATACAATATGTAATAAAGACCCAAGTAGAAACTGTAATAGCCAGAAGGAATGCATAGTTATGCTGAGAAGTGAAGTCATTGCTATATGTTCTGACGTTATCTCGTAATTAGCATGTTATCTGTGATTCTTGTCTGCTGTATTGGTGTTATATGTATCTCGTTATAGGCAGAGGACAGAAAATAAAACGGGGTCGGCCAAAGTAACCTCAAGGAGCTCTAAAACGACAATAATAACGATTATAATACTCGCTTATTACTTGCTTGATTACCATTACTCAATTAATCTAATTATATAACATAACTAATTAATATTGACATTGACATTTCGAATTAATAACATTTAACTGCATTGCAAACAACAAAAAACTATACCATACCTATTCAGTTTTGCCATACTTATTCATGAATTCCATACGAAACACATACATTTTCAAAATCTCATACAAAATTAAGGTGTGTGCCATACGAATTCCTATTTTCCCAATTAATTAGTAATGTTCTATATTCACAGATTTACTGAAACTTGCCAATTATTATTGTGAAACAACTCTGAGGGCACAATGTGAAACTTTGATAAAGCAATCAATTACCATTGAAAATGCTGCTGCGTTGTATGCATCTGCTATTCAATACAACGCAAAGGTTATAAGTTAAAATTCAATTTTATATACCTTATTATTTTGTTAATTGTTTTAAAATTACATGGACATTTGTGCTTTCTCTCTTTAAACTTTAATTAATTTTGGTGAAGAAAAAGTTTTTTTTATTTTGCAGGATTTAGAAGAGTTTAGCTTCAAATACATGCTCCACCATCTTACTTCCGTAGTTCAGTCTGAAAGCTTTCTTGATTTAGATGGAGAGCTAATTAAGAAATTGATGATAAGTCTGGCAGACCGTGGAGCGTTTAAATACTAACTGGTTTCTACCTTGTCCCAATTTTTACTTCATCCGAAACAAAGATTACTGGTCGTGATAACGGTATCCGGATAACTTGTATAAATCATTTCGTATATGAGGGTAGTGACAACTTGTATATGCAAAAGGATATCCCGTATATGGATAGTGACAACTTGTATATACAAAGAGATATCCCGTATATGCTCTTTTAGCATGGATTATTGACATGAAGTAAAAGATTAATACAAATGCAAAGGCATGACCATCCATATATGGGATAGTAATGCATTAATAATCACTTTAATGATCATAATGATCCATTCGAAGAGCATATACGGGATATCCATTTGCGTATACAAGTGGTCACTATCGATATACGGGATATCCATTTGCATATACAAGACGTCACTACCCTCATATACGAAATAATTTATACAAGTTATCCGTGATCCCGTGATAACACATTTCCATTTCAACTACCGAATTGATAATTCCTAATTTAAAAAACATTCCATTTTTAAAATAACTTACATTTAAAAAAAGTACATATGAAAGAAAATTAATTGTGCTACTTTATGTGTGGTACCTGCATATTATGTAGTGTCGTAGTAGGTAATTTGTTTTTGCTAAATAAGTGCGTGTAGGTACTAAAAGGGAATAAAATTTATCGGTCGAATAATAAAATTTGTATTGGCTTCAGCGAGGGATAGGGATGGCTAGATTGATTGAAAGAAGAATTTATAAATAATTAGTAGGATGTAGGTTTTAGAATGAAAATTTGACATATGACATGCTTAAAGGAGGGAGTCAAGAGGTCAAACTTTATGTAATATTGGTTTTTTGAATTTATGTATTTAGTATTTGATTTTCCTTTTACCTCTCTATCACATTCCTTTTCTACAATGAATTTTGAGTTAGATTAACCTAATTATAGACTTAGAATATAATATGGTTAAATTGTATCTGTAATCTGTACCAAGACGTATTTGAAAGTGTTTTAGCTTTCATTGTGATATGGGTACATGGGAAGTACTAGTACCAAACTAATGATTTATTAATGTGAACACGACGAGTATAGGGATCTGCGAGTGGAGACTGGAGAGATCACTACATTGTTAAGTGTTACCTTATATTATACTTCATTATATGGATAATTTGTTTACGTTGTACCTTATTCAAGCACAAATAAGATGTCATATTTCTATGCAATTCTATCTGGTGATTAGTCGTGAACTATGTAATTGCTAACAAATGCAAAAGAACTGATAGGATATTACTAATTGAGATCGTAGAATAGAAGCCAGATAATAATATACATTTCATGTGTTATGTGGTAATGGTAATTCAGAGTCTGACTGACTGGTCTGACAAATCATTCTAACAATCAGTATATATGTAACAGTAATATAAGCAATATTATGACTCTCGAAAATATGTTTGTTACGATACGACTAAATGACACAAACGTGTAGCGCAGATTATCATCACTTCCACAGACTTTTGCCTATTTTATGACTTGAAGTTTAAAAATGTACCGAAAGTTTGCACGGACCCGAATTAAGGTTGAAATAGATTTTTGTAGAAATCGTAATCGTGCATACTTGAATGTTGTGTTAATTTGTCGTAATAATGTAATAATTAAAACTGAAACTCGTATGGCAGCCCAGCAATAGTAATTCATTTTGACCAGTTGTCAATTTACTTGTGTGAGTGAGAAATCGGGCAAGATATACCGCTGCTCAGGGGGCTTCGAATGTTTCCATTAAGTTGCAGATTATTAAACTAGGTACTTCCTGAGTTATCTAAAGATAATTAATTATATTACTATAGTCGTTTCTCGTACACCATGCCTAATTAAAAGTATGCATGTATATGCATATATGTATTGTACATATATAAGTCAATCAGTCATTAATAGTGTGCATTGTCCATATATTATTATAATTTAGACTAAGGCATTTACTTTATACTACTAATATTATGTGCGAATTAATAATGGTCGTAACTTTGTAACTTGATAGATATAGGAATTTATGAATGTCTGTTTTACGCAAAGTTTCACTCAATTAAATCTTTACAAGGAAATTAAGGCTAATTACATTCATTTGCATAAATGGACGCATCATTGTCCAAAATCCATCTAATTATAATAATCATAATAAATCTAAACTGGAAAGCTGAAAATGGGCTATAATCATATTGTATCACTTGTACTGGCGTAGTTATAAAAATTGATTGAATTTCATGTTCTCACGTAATCAAGACTTCCTCTATATTATTTCATAATAAGAGAAACAAGAGTCTGAGAATTTTTTTTGAAAATCACTATTATTATATATACAAGGTATTTTGATTTAAAATCCCTCCCCTTCTCCTTAGAAGAAATGACACAAAACTGCATGTATACCTTACAGTCTTACAGTGGTCAGTGGTTCATTATAGTGATAATCACTATAGAAGAATACTTTAGAGTTAGCCAATTTATTAATAAGGTGAGGGAAAAATGAAAAATGAGGGAAAAGACCCCAGACTAGTTCTCACGGTATTTTTGGCTCCCCATTGGTGATTAATAATTTTTTCCATAGAAGTACTAACTGGGTACTCCAATTGAGAGGGTGTGGATTTACGGGTAAGAACTAAGATTTAAGATTAGGAGTTTATTGGGTTTCACACGACGGGATGAGTGAAAGTGAAACGAGGATAACTTCGGACTTCAGTTTGCTAATTTTTCAAATGAAAACGAGGGAAACACCAAAACATAAGTTACAGTCACAGTACACTCTTCTAGAGGCACAAGGCCAAAGGGAGGGCAGACGGCATTATTATTATTATTATTATTATTATTATTATTATTATTATTATTAGTATGGAGACAACTTTATAGACAAAAGTTCAAAGACCTCCTAATAAAACTTACTAAAAAACCAAAAACAATTTTAACTACAGGTTAATAAACATACTAACAACTAAAAAGCCAACAACTAACAACATCTCAACGAACTCTATAATATTATCTGGATTCTGGAGAGTTACATTTTCCCTTAAAAAGGTACATTTTCTAGATACGAAAATTTTTGCTTTCTCATAATTCATTATTCCTTTTGACTTGTAACTTGTCCATTATACATGGTGTTCGCTAGATAATGGGATCATCCCTCTAAAACGTTTAGGCAGCGGTACTTTGTTGCCACTGTCACTGCCTCGGCTGTTGCCGTTGGGGGGTACCGTGGGTTAGCGACAACAGCATAACAGCACCCCCCCCCAACGGCAACAGCGGAGACAGTGGCAACAAAGTACCGCTGCCTAAATTCAGCCAAAATGTCATACCTATCATGATTTGTGATTCCAGACAAGTGTACTTCGGGTTGGATCTCACAGTAGGTACGATTCTTTGCAGTTTATTGATCGTTTGTTTGGCTGTACACGGCAAACATCAAAAATACGAAATTACGAAGGAAAATAGGCAACCGTATTATGGATTCGTCGAATGGGAACAGAAACAGAAGGCGTCCCATAAAAGCCGATGTAACTGTAACCGCGTGGGATCTGTTCCAGAACAATCAGAAACCCCAATATCAACCAATCATTACGTTTTCAGAGGCGTTAGATGTAATGTTAAAAGGGGGAATTCCAATTGGAATGGTCACTGAAATATATGGTGGAAAGGGTGTTGGAAAAACTACACTTTGTTATCAATTATGCATAGATGTTCAGATAAGCAGGGATATTGGTGGTCTGGAATCCGAATCAATCTTCATTGACACTGAGCAAAGCTTTGTCACAAACAGAGTGAAAGCAATGGCCGAGGAATGTGTGACACATTGCAAAAACGTGTCCCCAAAGTGTTCCATGAATGTTAATTCTTTACTGAATGGAATTCATATACTAAATTGTTCTGAAGTAAACTTTCTTTTTAAAATTTTAAGAAGTATTCCCACCTATGTTCGGACGAACCCCAAAATTAAATTAATTGTAATTGATAGTCTGGCTTTTTTATTTTACTGTGAAAAACATGACTTTAAGTATAGAAGTAAGGTTTTGTATACCCTGGGACAAGAGTTTAATCGACTCTCTTATAAATTAGGACTCGCAATAGTGGTAACAAATTCAATGACAACAAGATTTAATGAAGCTGGGCAAGAATACTTCATTCCATATTTGGGAGAATCTTGGGGGTATGTACCCAATTTAAGAGTACAACTTGGCTGGAACTCAAAATCGAGAGTAGCTAAAGTTGTTAAATCCTCTACGTGTGGAGTTGGAAGCACGCCATTTAGGGTAACCTATCAGGGTATCAGAGATTAAACTACCATTCCAATTCATAAATTTTGTAAAATTTAACTTAAGTATGGACTACACACTTACATAGCAACCACAAGGGAGTATCAAAATGCATGTTAAAACTGCCGTTACATTTGGCTAAATTCCTCCCTAACCAAGCAGTTGATTTTGATGGTACTTACAGATTTGGAATCCAGGAATATCCAGTAGCAGCAGATTTTCAGTTTTAAAAAATCTAATTCCTAAAGAAATTTTAAATTGTCCCGTTTATAGGAATTTGATTTTTTTAAAACCATTATTGTTTTACATCTGGCTTCATTCTTCCCGAAGGATAAGCCCGATTTTAACGGGACTTACATTTTTGGAATCCTCTACCAAATGCATTCTGTTTGCCACGGAATCCGTGGCCAACAGAGGTGATTGCCGACAATTTAGGCACTCTCAAAGAGTGGAGATTAGAGTGGGAGTGGTTATTAAAAATATGGGCCTAAGGCCCATAAAAATCGGGCTTATCCTTCGGGAAGAATAAAGCCGGATGTAAAACAATTTTTAACATGCATTTAGATAGGCCAGTGTGGTTGTTGATTGCTATGCAGGCTTGCGGGGAGAACCTCCTTGCTGTTTCCTATTATTATACAAGACTTTATGAAGTAATAATAGGTTTACTATTGTTACCATTGTTACCACAGCTCAACGTCTAAGTACAGGGCAAGACAGGATCCATTATCGTCATATAAACAGTAAAATTATTGACTTTTGTCGAAGTCAGAGCTGTCCGCCGTAAGGCCTATGTTAAAGTGTAAACAACGTATGTGAGGCTGTCACAACGTCCTGCCCTGTGAGAAAGTCATTTTGGATATCATATCTAGGCTGTTTCCATAGGGGTGTGAAAAACGGATCAAATTGGTCAATCTCCATTTAAGTTTGCCAATTTTATCTGTTTTTTACACCCCTATGGAAACAGCCTAGAGATCATATCCAAAATGACTTTCTCACAGGGCAGGACGTTGTGACAGCCTCACATACGTTGTTTTCAATTTAACATAGGCCTTACCGGTGACAGCTCTGACTTCGACAAAAGTCAGTAATTTTACTGTTTACATGACGATAATGGATCCTGTCTTGCCCTGTACTTAGACGTTGAGCTGTGGTAACAATAACTACAGGAGATTTATATTGTAAAAACCACACAACTTCTTCTGTACAGATAGGTATGGGATGCTATCCTTTATGTACTAAATTAGTTTCCATAGGGTTAGATTTGTCGCCCGTCCGGTGTGTGTTAAATTGGGTTTTAACCTGTGACAGCTATGTCACGCCTTACTGCCCTGTACGAAAGTCATTTTGGATATGAGAGCTAGGCTGTTTCCAGTTTCGGGGCAGGAATGTGAAAAACATATAAAATTGGGCAATGGTTATTTTCAGTCTACACTCTGTACATGTTCAAACAAATTACCTTTTTATTAACCTTCATTGTAATTATCAATTATTGAAACGTAACTCATTACAAATTAATGATAAAAACATGAAGCTACGGATGATGGATAGTTGTTATTAGAAGAAATCAATGAAATATTTACATTTTACGTATTTAAATGAGAATACAGATATAGCACTGCACTTTGAAATAGTTGTGGAGGTCATTGTTGCGTCTCATTGGATGTTGTAGCCAGTAAGTCCAGGAAATAAATAGCAAAGACCGGGGACGAAAGCGGTGAGAAGGCCGAGTTAAATTGCAATAAGGTACCCACATATTTAGAGTTGATCCTCATATTACGTAATCAAAAATTTATCGTTTTTTAGAAACACCTTTTCCCTCTGTCATCAAATGTCAACATTTAATTAGTTAATTTGAATTGAAAATGTTTATTTTTATTTTTTGGTTTATTTATTACCCGATTCTATTTAGTACTTATTTAAATGAGAATATTGCACTGTACTATCTGTAATATAATAAGATATAGTACAGTGCCATACATCGGTAAATCGGACGGAAGGAATATATATTGTCACTTCAACCTACCCATTCTTCTATGCAATATCTAATATCTGCCCTTACACACATTGTGGCAATTGTGAATATACTATATACGAATAGTACTTACTATGTACTTAATGTGTAATAAGCTAAGTGAGAGTTACTGTGCCACTATCGCATATCAGATGAATGATAATGTTTATTCCTCCCGAAGGATAAGGCCGATTTTTATATAGGACTTACATTTTTGGAATTCTGGACTATCGAGAATTACACGAGGGCGGATAGATTTTTGATATCGTTGCTTTAAATGGTGCAAAGAAAATCAACATTGTATAAAAACTGAAACTGATTCACTTTTTTTGGAATTTGATTTTTTTTAAAGCATTTAAAGCAACGCTTTAAAAATCCATCCGCCCTGATCCATTCCTCGATAGTCCAGGATTCCAAAAATGTAAGTCCCAAAAAAATCGGTCTTATCCTTCGGGAGTAATTAAGCCAGAAGTAAAACATTTTTTAACATGCATTTAGATAGGCCCGGTTGCTATGAAGGCTTCCGTGGTGAGCCTCCTTAATAAATAAAATTTTAGGCATTCGAATTGAATTTTTGATTCGAACTTATGATGACATACCATAGGGGAGTCCGGCAAATTTTGACAGTTGATGACAGAGGAAAAAGGTGGTTCTAAAAACCGCTAAATTTTTTGATTACGTAACATGTGGATCAATCCTAAATATGTGGTATCTTATTGCGATTTAACTCGGCCTTCACACC
The DNA here is from genome assembly GCA_020055645.1 of Tomocerus qinae. NCBI lineage: Eukaryota > Metazoa > Arthropoda > Collembola > Entomobryomorpha > Tomoceridae > Tomocerus > Tomocerus qinae. Next base: position 102,970,375 of record CM034546.1, on the reverse strand, counting down.
GCTTTCGTTCCCTGTCTTTGCTATTTATTTCCTGGACTTGCTGGCTACAACATCCAATGAAACGCAACAATGACCTCCACAACTATTTCAAAGTGCAGTGCTATATTCTGTATTCTCACTTAAATACGTAAAATGTAAATGTTTCATTCATTTCTTCTAACAACAATTATCCATCATGTTTGCTTCATGTTTTTATCATTAATTTGTAAGGAGTTACGTTTCAATAATTGATAATTACAATGAAGGTTAATAAAAAGGTAATTTGTTTGAACATGTACAGAGTGTAGACTGAAAATAACCATTGCCCAATTTTATATGTTTTTCACATTCCTGCCCCGAAACTGGAAACAGCCTAGCTCTCATATCCAAAATGACTTTCGTACAGGGCAGTAAGGCGTGACATAGCTGTCACAGGTTAAAACCCAATTTAACACACACCGGACGGGCGACAAATCTAACCCTATGGAAACTAATTTAGTACATAAAGGATAGCAGCCATACCTATCTATACAGAAGAAGTGATCTGGTTTTAACAATACCAAAAATCTTTATTCCATTGAAACAATACATTAATAAAATGACTGTGTGTGTACTGTGTACACGTAAAAGTAATAAAATATAGAATGAAAACACAACACAAGTTTTATTTTATCAAGAAATGCAACAAAATTGTAACGATATCATTGCTATTTAATTTTAATGTCTTTAAAAGACACCACAAATAAAATTAACACAAAACAAAGATTTATTTTTACAATTTGTCAAACTAAAATGTAGTAATTTTTTCTCCGTCTCCACCGTAAAATCTTTGTCGCATTGAGTACAACTTTTTTATCCATTGCTCTTCCCTTTCTTTTTGATTAATTATAAGCTGAAAAGAAAAAGAAGGTATCCAATTTTATGCGACTTGCAGGCTCATATATTAGTGTATTTTTAGTATTATTTATACAACGTACGCTAGGGTGACATAAAACCTCCTTATCCAAATTTGATAATGTGACCGGCTTCAGTTCCAATGAGGGCAGTGGAATGTCATCTAAATTAGCTATTCTAGTAGTTTTGAAAGATTGAGGAGAAAATCCTTCTTGTTCAATATTTTCAATTGCATTCATTCGAGCCAGCTGACTACCGATGTCCAGTTTTTCTGCATAGTAGGTGCAAAGAAACATTATTAACCATGTCTTACCCCTTTCCTATGCCTACCTAAGAATATCTATGTGTGCGTATTTGAAACTAGGTTCCCAGTATTTAGAAAGGTAGGCGTCCAGCAACCGTTAGCAGAATTTATAAATAATTACAAATCTTCCACCGCTTGCCACATAATTGTCTAGAATCTATACCCAAGCCAGCAAATGAGTATAGATTCTAGACAAGCCACATAACAGACATTTTTCACGCAGATGAGATTGCTGACAATTAGAGTGGCTAATAGAGGTAACTCATTTCGGTGGAAGAGGAAGTGGGTATTCGCATTTTGTTATTTTGCTTTTAAGGAACGTGCATATATTAAGTGTGCGGTTGATTGGAGGAGCAGGTACCTATAAGTGTTACGCAGTCAGCATTTACGTTTTACGTTACAGATGGGGGAATGGGTTTTGCGTTACACAATAAATGCAGGTCTCCCAGGCTCTCCTACCAGCAGGGCCGCAGCCAGAAAAAAATTTCGGGAGGGGCACCGAGAAAAAACTAAAATTTTAGCGATTTTTTGCAATTTTAGACAAAAATTTCTTTATTTTTCTCGATTTCGGGGGGGGGGGGCACGTGGCCCGGTGCCCCCCCTCGCTGCGGCCCTGCCTACCAGACATACATAGATATATAGTTAGGTTGGTAATTGCTTTACCTCAGACTGTGGTTATACTATATTAGAATAAACATATTCGGTGAAACAAAAACAACTAAAGATTTTTTGAGAATGTCTGTCAAACAAAGAATCCTCTCGCAACAAACAACGAGTGAGCAAGCTGGCCGACCTCAATAACATTTAATTAAATGTTTTCGATAATGTGCCCAAACGCAACGCATACCTCTATAATTTAGCACATCAAAGTATGCGTTGGGGTACAATATTGAAAACATTAATTGTGGTTTACAGAGTACTTTCACTGCTTTGCTGCTCACTTTGCTTTAAAACTTTCACCAAACATTACACATGTTATTAGTGTTAATTTATATGTGGCAACAGAAAGTACTACGTCAGCTGATTTTCGGATAGGTCTATATCTTATATTAGTAGCCCCCACCAGCATACGTCACCAAGCCAAAATCACATGCTTATTAGTACAAAATTCTTAAGTACAAATAATTTTTTTTATAAAAATGAATTGAATTAACCAAGAAATGATTGAAACCAAGGAAAAGTCGGTGAAAGTGTCGTATGACTTTAGCGCAAGTAGAAGTGAAAGCAAACTCACTACTTTGCACATGTAAGACAATCGAAAAGATAGGTTGTCAGTTACCTTCGATTTTTGCTTGCAATGCAGCTGCGGACATAGAACTTTTACTAGATGAAGCAGATGGTTTGCTGTTATACTTTGATGCACTTTTAGACTTGCTAAAACTTTCTCCAGAAGATGCTGAGGTTGAACTACTGCTAGATGAAGAGGAAGAACGAGATTCGTGTTTTCGTTTACTGCTTCTGTGTGATTTAATTTTGGATTCTTTTCTTCTACTACTGCGATTTCTTTCTCTTTCTCTGCTCCGGCTATGGCTTTTCCTTTTATAGTTACTGTAGTATCGACTTCCGCCAGAACTTTTAGACTTTGAAGATAGTGTTCTGTAATAATAATTCAACCTTAAAATACACTATTTTACATACATATTCTGTTTAATCTGCTCTGCTAATACAGTATAACAATAACATACACTTACTAAGTTACTACCCAAGAATATTAGCTAAAACTACATAGAACGTCAGGTTTAAAATGAAATCATTGGTGTTGTTTAGAATTTAAGTGAAGTTCGAACTTTGGAAGTACACAGATGTAATGAAATAATAAAAGTTTCTCACAAATGTTTAATGTCACTTTAGTGCATACTTGCCACCCAAAGGCCCAGAGGTGGGCAAACGTTTAACCTTTTATGAGGCTCGATTTATACTGAGTTGGGACTCGATTCGTATAAATTACCCTTTTACCGACCTTTGCTTATACTTTCCTGCTAGCTTAAAAGAATTAGAGGTCAGTCACCGGCCAGGTCACCAATTGTGAGTGTTTTTCCTCATTTTACAAACAACAAAGTGTGTAACTATGACTTATTAACGCTTTAACTTAATACATTAAAAACCATTAACTAAACTAGTTTCTTTCATTCCAAACACCAATTTCAAATTTTAGAGCTAATTGAATTGGAAAAGATCGCACCTGTTTTTTTGACGAGAGTGAGATCTGCTTCTTGATTTACTATCCGAACCATCTAATGACGATGACCTTCCAGACGATCGGGACCTTCTCTTATGCTTTTTCCGACTTTTATGCTTATCCGATGTTGATCTGATGTCCTTTTCTCGATCTCTGTCTCGTCGACGACTCTTTGATCCAATAGCACTCCGATCACGATGTCTAGATGATTTCGGGGAATTTGAAGAGCTTGAATCATCGTGACGTCCCATTTTTATCTACATTTATTATTAGTTCTCCAAAAGACCAGATTTGCTATTACTAGCGTTCAGATATCAGCTATTGTTGATTTTCCCAGTTTCAATTGTGAGTGTCACAACATAACAGAATAAAATGAAAACGGAATGAGTATTCAATCTTGTCCAAAATGAGCTCGACAAAGAAACCAAAACCGAATTTAAACTAGAAGCAAGTGGATAACAGCAACAGCAAAGCAACAACACAGAATTTAGTACGTAGCGTAGGCTGCTGCTTGCACTTGGAACTTGGATGAAATGAATGAAATGATTGGATTGGAATGCAAATTCTGTGGTATCTTTGCACATTCAACATAATTTATTTGTTTTGCTTGAGTTGAGACGTTTCTACATTTCCACTTCCAGGATTTCTCTACTACCCTTGTCATATTTACTTTACTTTACACTTGGACATTTCACACTTTTCACCATTCATTCAACTACAACTTGTAATGCAAATATTGCAGTTGCATTCCAGTTTAGTGTCTCACTTTCACTGACTTTTTATTAAGAACCCAAACAGTTGTAGTTCTTTGTCTGTAAATGTAACCCAGAGACGCCGGCCTGATGTCGGAGAGGGAGACTTCTTACCGAAAAACAATGAATTTTGTTGAACGAAACCTATCTTGAAAATACTTCAATAAATGTATTTTATTTACTAGTAATTACTTTCTAGTTTACAGTGTCCCTTTCAGACAAGAATGTATTATGGTGCAATAAAGTTGATAGTTCGAATCTCTTAGCGCTTTTATGGATAGAATGTCCATTCGCCAACCCTGTCACATCATAAATAAGTATATAAATTCATTAAACAATTTTTTGTCATAAATACCAGTGTTAAAATTAAAATCTGTCAAGACTGAAAAATATAAGATTTGTAACCACACCTGATTGTATATTGCTAATAAGAACTATGAACAACTTCCCCGTGACAGGTGTCATTGCTAATAGCCTCCAACTGCGGGCCTCGGGATTCGCAAACAGTTTTAATTGACACCTCTCCAAATCGTCGTCAAAGATGGCCATTTCAATCTGAAAAAGGAGTATGCAGCAGAATCTCTACAATACACATAATGTCTATTAATTGTATACAAATGAATTAACATTAGTTTATAGTTGAATTTTACACTAGTTTATCCTCCTAAGTGACCAAAACGCATGAGGCAATAAGAAAGATATGTAAGGTTACTAAGCTTACTCGGAGAGATTTAGTTGCAAATGCTGCAATCGTTTTCGTCCACTGACGAGTGACCCTATTTATGTCATTAATCCTGACATTTTCTGTGTCAATGCTAATTCTTGCAGCAATGAAAGTTGTGCCACTGCAATGCAGATGAGCTTCTAATTGTGGTAGTGGTAAACCTCTCTCCAATGCCCTCAAAATCAATTGCTGCTCTTTGATCTCTATTACAATGATATTAAACTGGCCATTATGTATTAAAACGCTATTGTACGAAATTTCTCCCCGGTAAATTCCTGCTTTGTGAAAATTGGCCTTAATTATAAGTTTAGTATCGTTCTTTCCTGTATTCGTTAGAAACTCAGCACGGTAATCATAATTATTTTTCTGTTCCGGAACAGAAAGTTGGATTCCTTTTTCTATCTGCAAAAAATCATATTTTAACACATGGTTAATGTTGTTCTTTGTAGCTATGATTAACGTTTAGAATTTTGAAATCATTACAAGAACTGAACTTTTTTAAACTTTGTTAAAACATGCCTTTTTAATTTCCTGAATGACAAGGGAAAGCTTTTGCATCTCAGCTTTATCCGACGTATTTCCATATTGATCAAGTGGTTCGATAACAAAGATATTGCTAACATTAGGAAAGTGCTTAGAAGAATCATTATTGGGGCGTTTTGTGTATGTTTTGTAGCAAAGTAATGTGGGACTTTCAGAGATTAAAAAAGATTGCAAAGGGTCTAATGAGCTGCAATTATATATTAGGGTAAATGGACTATTCGGTACTCTAAAACTCTTGTAATCCACGCAAAAATTATAAATTCCAATTTTCTTAACGCAAAATTCCACTTTTAGCTTAGTACATGAGTCATTATCATCCTTCACTGTTGATTTTGTTACTTCTATCGGATCTGAATCTGCGCCGGTTTGTGAAAATATCCCAATGCTGATATTGCTGGCATTGTATAACAATTCTTCCGAAGACATAATGAAGTTGGTCCATCCAATAAACTAAATATTTAGACATTCATAATATTAAAGTAAATCATTTTTAAATACATGAAGTTTATCCCAAAAGTTGTTACGGTCATTATTCTATGCCGATTTTACACAAATATGCAGGTTAATGCATGTTCATTATGTATTTATTTTATGCACCCCCATGCCTCTATCCCATATTAATTTACCTGAATTAAAACTGTAACAACATCTCCAACCGTGTTGTTAATTCCGTTGCTTCTGTAGCTGCTGTCAGGCGACAAGGATGAGGAATTGAAAAATGTCACTTGAATTTGTTTGGAAGTAATGTAATATTGCAAATGGTTTCTGAAGCAGGAAATGGCCCATATCGAGACAAGAAAGATAGCCAAGACAAAAAAAGATTCTGCATCACAGAATTATATTATAGTACTATTTCATTTTTAACAATATTTTGTTCCATCCATATCACTCAGACTTGACTTGGAAACCCACAAACACATGACAATTTTTTTCATGTTAAAATAACGGTATGAGTAGCGATGTCGTGGTATTTAACTTTTTTATGGGAGTTGTGTTTAGTGTTGATTGAAAGTGATCCGAAAGTCTCGTAGTAAGTTTTAGTACCAATTAGTATTAACTATTTTACTATTTTAACATTTTAGTATTTTTACTTATACTAGCCTTGACATGAACCTACCCCAAAAGGGGGCGGGTCTCACCACCCAAAAAATGACCACCCCTAAATCGACTCTAAATGGTCTGAAACAAGAAAATATGCAATAAATTTAGCCTTTTTAGAAGACTTTTTCTTAAAAAGTTAAATACCGCGACATCGCTACTCTTACCAAAATAACTGCCTCGATAAAATAAATCTTCACGTATCATGTCACAATCTTTATTTCTGTTCTTTACAAATTACTCCTTTAAGTTTCATAATGATTTTAGGTCATTTGGATTTGGACTGTCTGTTTACACAGACACACGGCCGGCGCAATTTACTTAGACTTGTTTTAGTAGTCCCAAGTCGTAAATATGAAAAAAGGGATTTCAGGTAGATACCGTAAAATCTCAAATTAATAGATAATATCGTGTTTATTATCATCACCTATAGTTACACTTTACGCAGTAAAAGTGTTACATCCGGAAAGTCAAATGGCACCAAATTATTACTGATGAATCACTAATCCATAAAATATTATTATGTGACATGGTTAGTATGAAAAACATATTGCACTCGCAATGATGTACTCCGTCATTCATGGTTCACTTTCTCCACTCCATTAATGAACATTTCCTTATTTCTTTTTGAAATTAAATATAAACCCATAGAGATCAGAATAATATGATCCCAAGTGACGGCAGAGATTTACCATTAACTGAAACGCCCCTACAAGAACTAAATAACTCCTGGAACATTCTTGTATTCTTTGTAATTACAGTAGTTTCACTTGTCTGTATAGGCTACATTTTGTGGAAGGCAGGAAAGAAATATCAATTGATTCGTGGAATTGACTCTGCAATTAGTTGGTCTAGTGATAGACCTTATTGTGGAAGAGCTGTATCATGTACAATAACTGTATGCTATTGTCCACTATCGTTACTCTACAAAAGTTCTAATTCATTGTAGTTTGGCTTATTTGTAAGCTTTCTTTGTTCTTTCTCTCTGATTTCAAATTTCATTAATGTTCTTTGATTTACTTGCAGTATACAAGGCAGGACGGTGAACAACTTAGACAAGAGGATTTGGAAGACATTATTAACAATGTTGTAATATATGTCGAAAATATCGGGCAACATGTCAAAATAAGTGTAGTGATAGAAGAAAATAAAGCCCGTTCAAATGGTGTTACGGCGACATTTACAGTGAGACAAGCAGGAGAGTACAGTGTCTACGTTAATTATTCTTGCTTTTTCTGGGAGTACAGTTGTAATGGGAGTCCTTTTGTAAAAGAGTTCATTTCGGCTGAACTTGACCCTGCCAAAACCAAATTAGATCTACACAATCCAAATTTCATATGTGTACAAACAGGAATCGTGCACCAAATCACAATAGATGCTAGAGATTTTTACGGCAATTTATGCAACAACAGCGATCTACAACTATCCCAGTTTCAATTCATCATGAAAGATGTGAGTAGATCATAATATTATATGAATAGATGAAACTATAAAACCAGTACCATTTTCACAAGTTTTAGCAATGTTTTTCTGAAGATCTACCAGAATTTAATATAATAGAATATCTTTTTATCATATAATGCATATATACGTATTTATAGATACATTCTCACACAAATACTGCCGATGGAACAGTTGAAGGAAAATTCGTATTTATTGAAAATGGAACTAGGCCATCTCTTCATTTGAAGGCACTTAGCGATTCTGTCTATCAAGCTTCAGTTCTGTATGGAGACCATCCTATAAAAAATGGCTCGGACTTTTATATTATTTCTCTGTCATCAAGTGAAGAATTGCAAGTGGAGAAAAATTTAATGAGCTTTAGCAGTATTTTGAAATATCTCTTTACATGGGAAAATATTCAGTTTCAAGGGATATTGATGGCACTAGGAACCGAGGTGAAGAATATTGACGATAATCCTTGCAAAATTAGAATAACTATTACTCCTAGATTTATTTCAATTGAAGAAGATTTCGGTCTCCTCTACTGGCGCAAAGCTGAGTACAATATTACCAAAAAAACAGACTTAACATTTCGAGAAAGTGTAGTAGTTAGTGACCAAATGATGTACGCCGTTGTATTGTCGGATGGAATACAAATACCTATAACTGTTTTATTGTCTCCGGGAGATGCAAGAATATTTTTGGTCACATTTGCTCATTTTCAAGGCGATCTATTACGTAAGACAAATTGTAGGAATTACATGAGATAATCGATTAACAAAAATTGACATCACCATTTTTTTTTACAAAGGAAACTTCACTTCATTCCAAGAAAAGCGAAAATGTTTCCATAAAAATCTTTGTGGAACATCTCTATACTGGAGGCACTCTACACGACACATTAGGCTATATCGTAGCAATTTAGTGCAATCAGTAAGAAAATTAAGTTTCTATTCTTTGCAACATGGTAGTATATGGTATGCACGAATTCAATTCAACTATCCTCTCTATAGATGATGGAGGAAGTCGAAGGATATACGTATCATGATTGGTGTGCTTTTTTCTCTGTAACATTTGTAGAAGAAATGGCTAAAACTAAAGGTAGTCTCCAATATTTGATTTCTACTGTTACTTATTTTTAGAGCCTTATCAAATTATGCTGAAGAAGATAAAAAGTTGATATTACAATTATAGGTCATTTAAGAAACCTTTCAAAAGATTATGCTTGGCTTGATTTGATTTGTGAAGAAATCTTTACCAGTAAACGAAATGGAATGTTCAGTAATCTTGGCTCGACGAGTTTGTTGCATCCCAATCTGGCTAAAACAAGAAATCCTAAATGGCAAGAGAAGCACTATGAATTTGCAGGGAAAATATTAGGAAAATGTCTATATGAATCAGCTATTACAGGAGATTCTAGTTTACACGTGAGATTTACGAGATCCTTACTAGCTCAATTAGTGGGTCTTCCTGTCAACTATCAGCATTTGGTGCAAGACCATCCGGAAGAGTGTAACAAAGTCAGAGAGATTTTAAATTCTTCAGATATTGATAAAATGGGACTAACTTTTACTATAGACGAGGACAGTCAATCTGGTACACAGGGTATTCTGGAGTGGATTGGAATTTCTAGTGCTAATAAGAAAAGCAAACTGGTACGCTGTGACTTTGTAATCATCTATAAATCTGTGTAAATGCCTTGGAATGAAAACATAATACGCGATTTCTATTTTTTATCTATCAGAAGATAAATGTGATTCCCGATGGTTCCAATGTAAAAGTCACAAACGAAAATAAGATTTTCTACTTGAATGCTATAGCCCATTATGAATTAGCTTACAAATTTACATATGAAATATCCGCACTTCGAAATGGTTTTAACTTACTTGTGTCCAGGGAACTTTTAGCTGACATTAGTGAACATGATTTGGACGTAAGTATTTAAATGTGTGTTAGAGTCTGGGAACTGTATTTATGTGTCTATATACTTTAGAAAATTACATATAAAATTATTATTCCTATAAAGTTTTGGTTATCATTTTAGCTGCTGCTATGTGGAGGAAGAGTCTTTGACGTGAAAGATCTGAAGAAGCATCACAGGTTGGCTTCATGTCATGTAAGTTCAGATAGGCGAGATTTAATTCTGTCATGGTTTTGGTCTTCTGTGACAAACATGAACGAAGAGGAAAGGTTACGTCTGTTACAATTAGTTACTGGTTCTTGCGTTCTGCCGGCTGGGGGATTCAAAAAACTCTTTCCTCCGTTTACCATTGGCATCAAGAGTACATTTGGTACGTAGTAAGATGCTACGTTAATGTATATGTACATAATGGATTTATTATTTACACATGTTTATTTACAAAATATTATACAGTTTTACTTATATCATATTCAATAGGACAAAAACCATACGGGATACCCAGCCTTCACGAAATATCACTTGCCGATCACACCAATTTCGAAAAGTTTGAGATGAATTTACTAGCTGTTGTTCATGGAGATTGGAGACAGATATAGTCTGACAACAGCCAGAGATTGCACCATATTTTGTGTCATACACTTTGCTATCTACGCCTTGAATATTTAGAATTTGCACATGAGATTGCGTCTTTTCTCTGAGTAATTTTGGCAGTAGCACAAATGTAAGAATTCTAGCAATAAACAAAAACAGTAAATGCGTCTTTTGCAAAATCTACATGTGTATTTTTTGAAAATGTAGTCTTCGTTCAAAAGGTTGGTCCTAAAGCCCAAGTTTTGCAGTTTATAAAGCAGGGCATAATAATATTATATCTTGGCATATGGACAGGTATCTATTTTGCGTGAAACAAGCACGAATTATTGCATGCAGTTACGACTCACAAGCAAATTCAGTGCATTCAGATACTTATTATTATGTATCAGTGCCCAAATAAATCTGCCTGTATAATGATAAGAAAAAAAGGATAAAGGAAGTTGTGAAATTTAGATGTAATTATATTATAATGCATCCAAGGAGCTTTTACGTAACGTAAAAGCTCCTTGAATGCATCCCATTAGATCTATACGAGGAAAATCATTACGAATTGTAAATAATAATATAACATGCACATACCTTCAAAAAATTAGAATTGGATTACATAATAATAGGTTTGTATGTTAAAGACTTTAAATTGGTAGGAAGCCTATGAAAGTTACGTAAGAGACAACCTTGGCTGCATATAAAACATCTCTGTATAGAGGGAAAAGACTGCAGTACAAATGTTCGCAAATATTGAGAAAAACATTGCAATGTGTGTGTGGCAAGAATATAGTAAACAGGTCTGCCAGCAACAGTTAAATCTTACTACTCTTGTGATGTCTGCTGCTAAATGGAGTAAGAAGAGAGGCAGCATAAAGCAATTAACATTGCTACACACATACACATAGGATAGGAAAGTTAGTTCTGTAACTCTGTTCGTAATTCGGTGAATTCCCGATGTTTTGCGATATGTTGTGATTATCTGTAATGGTAGCTTCTTCTGTGCAGCTATATAAACATATACTTAAGACGTAGTTTTCTTTCATTGACACAAATAATTTGACCAAATTATTATTATTGTTTATATTGAGCTTCTATTTTGTACGAGCACAGACGCAACTTTATGCAGCGCACTTAAAGACAAAAAAGTTTGCTGTTTTTGAAATAATTCACATTTAAATGAAAGGAGAACAATTTTAGTTAGAAATATCACCTACACAGAGTAATGGATTATAAAATGTGTACCTCCATAAAAACAGATACATTTTGAATATACAATGTTTTCTGATGCTGGATATTTATTTGGTAAGTGCACAGGAGGCAAGTGAAAATATATCTTTGGTTCTTGTTTAGAAATTAATTTTTATGTGGTACCTAGCCTAAAAGTATAAATTGAATGCTGTATTAATTTGAACTTTTCACTACTTTTAGCAATATTTGCCGCACTTGTTGCGACTTATGCCTGGAAGTATTTCAGCAAATTTTATCTTGCCAAATCATGCAAAGTGATATTTGACTGGAAAGATCCTTGTAGGGTTGGGAAGACTGTTTCATTTCGACTAGTGGTAATAAAAACTAAATTCAATAAGACATCTAAATTCTCTTAAAAGTAATTATGCCGATACCAATTCAATTTTGGTACTCCATATTAGCACTTTCTAAAATATATTATGTGTTATTGTCTATTGTACTTGTATTCTATTTTAAGTAGCACGTGTAACTCCAAATGTCTATCTAAATGTGGATCTTCCCTACATTTTATCATGTTGTTTTCAGTTTGCCAAAGGTGAAAATGAAATCCCTGGACAAGAACCAATAATATCAGATTTTCTTAACAAAATATTCATCGAAATATGCCATAAAAATGCAAACACGGTTGCATATATCACGGAACCGAGACAAATAGAAAATAAAGTAGAAATCTGGGTTAAATTTTCCGTACAACAATCGGGATCTTATGCAATCCACGTCCGCTACAATGGATCTCGTGTTGCTGGAAGTCCTTTCACAAAAGTATTTTTGGCTGGAGAACCTGATCCAAAGAAAACAAGCTTTCTTCGACCGTGTCCCACACTTTCTGTTATCGCTTACAAAACAGCTACATTTGATATTCAGCCTAAGGATCGTTTTGGAAACTTTTGCCGAATGAACGAAGTCAATTTGGATGGATTTGCTTTCACTGCCAAAATTGTAATTTAAAAATAATTATATACTGAATCATGATAATGAGCTATTATTTTAAGGGTAGGGCATTGAAAATTTCTCTTTGAAAGCTTTTATGCAATTTTTCTCCCTTTGTTGAAAGATTTTCAACAATTTAACACGTTTTCTAAATACTAATTTCTAGGCTGATGAAAGTCGGAAGAATGAAGTTTTGTCTTCAGAGCAGTATTCATACAAATTCGATTTAGCTTCTGGTTATCTGGAAAGAATCAAGTTTAATTTGGATTGCTTCTCAACTGGAATTTATAGTGGTTCAATAACTTACAACGACCAAGAGGTACACAACGGGTCTTTCGACATTGTAGTAATGGACTGTTATGAAGAGTCTCTTATGAAAAATATTTTAAATGATAATCCAAGTTGGACTTATCACGAAGCAAAACTATTGGCCATTGGTACAGAGATTCAGAAGAAAATGAGAAAAATGTATATTTACGTTTCGCCAAAGCTATTTTACATCCGAGAGTACTTTCTAAAAATCTTTCCCATTAGAATAGCTACATTTAGAGTATCATCCATGACTAAGGTAATTTTCCAAAAATTAATACCATTCTCTTTCATTCACATATTTGTTTCATTCAATTGATAATGCCATTTTCATTAGCAATTGTATTCTTTTGAATTACAATTTATAGATAAATATGCTAATTACCAATGATGACGATAAGACCTATACGTTCTCAATTTTCGACGGAATTGGGCCAAAAATAACGCTAGAAATGAGTTCGACTAGTGCTCGTATTGTTATGGGCATGTTTAATCATTTTCTACGGAGGCGACTAGGTAATTTTGTCATTTTTCTCAAAATCAATATAATGTAGCATTTGACTAAAACTTTAAATGCTTATAGGAGGAACAGAAACATTTGAAGGAAAACAAAGAGTGTTTTATGAAGAACTGAAAGGAACATTAAAGGATATAAGAATCAGTCTACTTGAAGTTAAAATAGATAGAAGTGACCTAGTAGCATCGGTAAGCGGCTTTTTAATTCCTTACCCAGAAATACTAAAACTTGATTTAATATTAAATAACTTCCTTTCAGTCAATGTCAGCTACAAAGAATTTTCGATCTCTTAATTGGTGCAAAAGCTTTCGTATTAAATTTCAAGACGAATTGGGCATTGATACCGGTGGATTGCGAAGAGAGTGGCTGGAGCTTCTTTGTGTAAAACTATTTGAAAACAGCAAAGATGGAATGTTCAGTGCAATGGGCAATTCGAGGCTTGTACACCCGAACGCAGCCTCCAGTCGTAGTGATCAATGGACAACGAAACATTACCAATTCGCAGGGAAGATCGTTGGAAAATGTCTTTTTGAAAGGTTGATAAACAGTTAATGTGCTTGTCATTTACATGAAAAGCACTTGGTGAGATTTTCTTTTTTCTTAAAAGTGCTTGGGGCGATATGTGCAAACAAATGGTCAATGCCAGATTCAGCCGTTCATTCTTTGCTCAAATGATAGGACTTCGACCAGAATACAAGGTACACATTTTTAAATCATAATTAACTAAATATTGGAAGAATATCCTCATTTGTATACATTTGAGTGCACGTTTAGGTACATATGAGAACTTTCTTTTTAGTGAAAGTTGTATATGGTATTCCTGTGTTGTGAGGGAAAGTACCTTTCTCTCACATCACATCTGTACGCAAAATGTATCTCTACTAAAATATCACTAAGTATCATTCCTTGGGTACCCCAAATACTTTCCACAGTACTATTAGCAAGTGGGTTTCGTGAAAATGTTCGGATGAAGTCCGAAGGTCTTTAAATGCAAGGATTTTTTTGTTTTAAATATAACATATTGTAATTAAGCTTTATCAATAATTGCATTTTTCAGCATTTCGAGCAAGATGATCCAGAATTATACTTAGGGAAAATAAAGTACATTTTAGAGAGCGATATGGATACAATGGAACCATCGATAAATTTTACAGAAGAAGAATACAATTCGAAGGGAGTATTAATTCAGGTATTTGTGATGGAAATGTCTTTGTTATATTGAATATTGTTTTTCTGTATGAGTAGCGTAGCTAAAACGAATTGAAATGTTTTGTTTGCAGACAATTGAGATAGTTCCTAATGGTTCAAAGAAAATTGTAACGAATGAAAACAAAGAAGAGTACCTGAACGCTTTGGCGAACTATCGTTTAGGTGTCAGAGTAAAAAAAGAAGTGGAAGCGTTCGTGAAAGGACTACATGACATTGTTCCGGATGAATTATTAACTAATTTTGATGAGAATGAACTAGAAGTATGATGAAATATGCTATGATATGATAATGTTCTGAAATTTCAAAATTTTCATCTAAATCATTTCAAATTACAGCTTTTAATATGCGGAAGAAGTGAATTTGATTTAGAGGATCTAAAGAAATACCACATTGATGGGGGTTGGGGATTCGACCCAGCCTATAGTCGTATTCTTAAATATTTCTTTACTGCCATTGCGAACATGACGGAAGACGAAAGGGCTCGCCTTCTTCAGTTTACCACAGGTTCAAGTTTGTTGCCTCATGGGGGTTTTAAAGCCTTGAATCCTCAGTTTAAGGTAAGAAATGAGTTATATTATTTGATATAGTTACCAAAAGCCAAAGTTGCCTATATTTTGTTATACTGCTAATTTATTGTACTGATATATATGCTTGTTTTCCTTGTGTTATTCAAGATAACCCTAGCCAATACGTATGGAAAGTTACCAACAGCGCATACTTGCTTTAATCAAATTTGCTTATCGGATCAACCTTCCTTTGAAGTCTTTGAAAAAGCTCTCAAAATAGCGATACAAGAAGGCGGAGAAGGATTTTCTTTCGCATAGTTTTCCAATAAATAAGCGAAGTACGAAAATTATAAATCTTATCATTATCACGCAATGTAGGAAAATGCAGCTAATTTTATAACACTTTGTATACTTACAACAAATGTTACCTTTAAAAATCGAGAGAATAAAAGTTGTTAATTAACACTATAAATACAGAAGCCAAACTGACTGATTCAAAGTGAGGCATATTTTCGTATCATCGGCTAAAACTCTTGGTTCAGTTTTCCTTAGAAAATGGTAATTCGTAATTGTAATCTCTTCTTATAAGAGTATAATAAGTGGCGAAACCACACATTGCCCTTCGGGCAATGCGCTGCCTGCTTTACAGTTTCTCCCCGTATAAAAAATACATATGCAAAAATTAGTTAAGTTTATGGAGCAAGTACCATTTATTGTAAATACCGTTATTTTTAGGAACTCCAATTCACTATTCACCTGTTATTGTAACTCTTAAACATATTTTAAAATGGGACCCTTGCATGTATTGCTTTAGTTTTTCTACTAACTTATTGTTACGGTTAGTAGGAAGAAGGCATAAGAAGGTACTCATTATAATAACGGTAGGTTAAGGTTACATCAGGACGATTTCATAAAAATGTACATTTAGTATAAGTCAGTCAACTCAACAATGGTAGATATATAATAGGAAAATGGTGAAAAACTTGATTATCAAACAATAACTTAACAAACACCAAACGACCTTGGCGCTCAAACATTACAAAATGTATACAAATATCGATGTCGTTACAAAAATGTAGTAACTATTGATTATAGAACTAACTGAGCGTAACGTATCCCGTATTAGACAATTACAACGGTATATAGGTAGAATATATATTATCTACATACTCGAGACCCATACGATTGTATAAATCACAAATGGAAATGAGAGGGAGATAATAAAAGTAATATATCATATTATGTACATATAGCAATATTAATATTAATTAAACCTATATGTTAAACAATCTCATCATTTACCACAATTGCAAGAAACGTTAGTTAATAAATGAGCAAAAATTCCGTGGCTGCTGACTTATTTTGCTCATGAGCTTATTCAGTGAGTCCTCCACTATTTACCATATTCAAGCATTACACTAATACTTAATTATAGGTAAAGGTAGCTAGTTAAACATGTATTCAGTCATAAAGTCATAGACGGACAAACGATTCATGATTTAGTGTAATATACCAATACCTCCACTACCGTAATAATTTCTTACAGGTTTAGGGTAAAAGGTTGCGAAATAGTTTTGTTTTAGTTTTGAGGCCATAAGATAATTCGATACTATTTGAAACTATTCTACAAAAATTGCATTATAAGTAGTTAAAGAGAATCTTGATATCTACTCTGTCTATTGCATTGCTATATATATTTATATTGCCTGTATTTTATAACGCAATTTGCATGCGTTATGTTTATATTATCACTTAATGTCATTTCAAACAATCTAATAGGTTTACAACAATTGAACAACCTCGTCGAACATGAATTAATTTTTCGAAAAATTTCCTTCAACTGATGCTAACCTCAGTTACACGTGACCTGGCTTCAATATATAGTATATACAACTATGTGCTAAGATTTTTTGGCTCGAAATGGTTTTGCTATTATAAAATTACTTGGAGGAACTACGTGATAAAGTTTACGTATTCATTAAGATACTCGTTGATAATACGCAGTAGACTTCCCTCGAGGACTCAAGTTACAAGATAGCAAAACCTTCGCTTCCTTCATTGATAGCAGTACGTAAAGCTTTTTCAAATTCTTCGTAGTTGCGATGGTTAGACAGACAAATCTCATTGAAACATGTGTGAGCAATTGGAAGTTTCCCCATATCACTATAAACAGTCACGCGAAAAGTTGGTTGAAGTTCCTAAACCAAAAGGAGAAAAGAAATTTCATTAAAAACCCTATAAATTAACTTTATTACTTACAACATAACTACCTTAAATCCGCCATGTGGTAAAAGCGATGACCCGGTCGTAAACTGTAGTAACCGGGCTTTTTCTTCATCTGTCATTCCCGTAACTGCTGTCCAGAACCAAGGGAGTATTTTTCGATAGTTATTATCTTCATCACTTTCCATATGATATGCTTGCAAATCTTCTAAGTCAAACTTACTCTTACCACACATTAAGATCTAAAATTCAAATAATCAATACAGTATTTATTAATGCAAAGACACTTTATATAGCAATATTTCAATATATTTATTAGTTACTTCTAATTCATTTTCGTCAAAATTCATTAGCAATCCATCAGGAACGATTTCTGCAAGTCCTTTTAAAAATGATTCAATCTCACGTTTCACTTTGGTGGAAAGGCGGTAGTGTGCCAAAGCGTTTAAGTAGTCTTCTTTGTTTTCATTAGTTACTACGATCTTTCCTCCGTTTGGCATTAATTCGACAGTCTGCAATTAAGAAAGATATATATAAACGATATAATTACAGTTACTACATTATAAGTATTGGCTAGAAACAGGAAAGTCCATGTTCAATTCAAATAAAAGTCCTTCACTTTTAATGTTACATTTCAAAAAGATGGATAAATTTTTAAAATGGTCACATTATACCTTGCTGAGTTGCCCATTGGCATTGTACTCCTCTTCCGTAAAATTGAGATCCATTGGCAAAACATCATTTTCTAAAATATATTTTACTTTCCCAAGGTACAGTTCAGGGTCATCTTGCTCGAAATACTTTATACAAAAATAAAATACTTAAGTTATCACCTATTTATGATTAATTACAGTGAGCCCAACCGATGGGTATTGAAGACAAAAAAATTAACCTTGTAGTGAGGAGAGAATCCAATTATCTGTCCCAAGAAAGAGCGACTAAATCTTCCGTTTACCATTTGTTTATAATGACCTGGAAATAAATAAATAATCAGAAAATAATGGTTTTTTGTCGTAACTTACTTATTCCAATTCGTGAAATTGGTGGCCGCCTATTTATTCACTTGAATAAAGCTGAACTCGCTTACCCCCTATGGCTGTCTCGAATAAGCCTAATTATAAAAATTATCAAATTTTAAAAAATATTCAAAAATCAATGAATAATCGGTAACTTATGTATATAGCATTATATTACATTTTCCAACAATCTTCCCTGCCAACTCGTAGTGCTTCATAGTCCATTTGTTGATATCTCTAGCAGCATTTGGATGAACAAGCCGGGAATTTCCCAAAGAGCAAAACATACCATTGGAGCTGTTTTCGAACATTTGTTGGCATATGAGATCCAACCACTCTCGCCGTAGACCTCCATCATCGGCTCCTTCTTCTCCGCAAAACTTAATTTTAAAATTCTTACACCACTCTTTCGAAGTGAAGGCTTTCGTTTCACTTAACGTCTGATATAATTACATTTCGAAAAATTAGTTCAAATTAAGTCAAGATATTTGCTAGTGTGAACACTTGAATTTAGTCAGCGGGATCTCGTTGCCCTAATCGCCACTCCCCCGTTGCCCCATAGTGTACCCACTTAATCTAAGCAACGGGGGCAACATAAAAGGCGGTGGATTAAGTGACAACTGGGAAGGGGGCAAAGGTGGAGGAATTAGAGGCAATGGGGGTAACGAGACCCCGCTGCCTAAATACAGCCAATCCAACACTTAAGAATATTTATAAATACAATATTATTTTTACATTATTCAATACATACCGAGCCAATGATGGTTTGTCGTTGTATATTGATCACGGTAGAAGTAAGTCTCATACTACCTTCCCGAGCACATTTCAATTCTTCATAAAAAAATTTTTGCTTATTTTCAAAAGATTCAGATCCACCTGATAGTTCAAAAAAAATATTCAGTCATGGTTTTGCCTTTTGAAAATTTACAACAGCCAATGAATATATCCTGGGCCAATAGAACATGGCCAATTGGGTCATCTTTTATGATCTTTTGTCATTTGTCACTACCAATATAAAACTCTGAGATACTTTCATTGACCATCAATGTTAGATCGAAATACAGCATTTACAGCAATAAGCAATACATGCCCGTTCTTTTGCCCCTGATACTTAAACTTGTAGTAATTAGAAAATAAGTTACCAAGTCGCTGTTTCAAAAACTGAGCAAACATAGCCATAACCACCCTTGATGACATGGTATCCATTTCCAAGGTCACTTTTTGAATTCTGTCTGAAATAGTGAATGTACTGGTGCTAGTTTCAATATTTTGGAACATTAATTGCATCTAAATCAAAGTTAAAATGTAGTTAAAATTCTGTCGGAACACAATTAACCGATAGTATAAAATATTAATCCAATTAGCAATATAAATATTAAAACCTTTGTCGCAGGTAAAACGCGGAACACTCCTATTTTGTTGGGAATTACACCGAAAAAGAATTCCTTTACAGAAACCACTTTAGGAGCGACATACACGTAGACCTGCCGTAACTTCTTTTGAATTTCCGATCCAATTGTAAGAAGCCTAGCTTCATGGTATCTTGAGCCAGGATTTTCTCTGATACTACGACTGAAAACTTCATTTTCGTCAGGAGAAAGAACAATTATATCAAAAATTCCATTTTGGATGGCGACATCCTCATACGCTATGATTCCTTGAAAAACACCAGGTTCAATGAATTCTGCTTGCAATTTAACTTCTAATGAACGTGTCGACCCAAATTCTGTATCGGTATTATCGTTCCATTCCCGAGTAAATGAATATATTACTTGTTCCACATCAATACCTCGAAGGCTTTGGTCCACCTTACAAAACAAAAAAAATGTTAGTAATCATATTTTAAAGATGTAAGAAATAAGGGTACACTACAACACTTAACATTTGAATTAGTATGAATATAGGATATCATTTGACATATGACAGTGAGACGTACTTGTAAAACGCGAAAAGTGAAAGCCTTGGTCACGACATCACCATAATTACATTCATTTCCGAATCGATCTTTTGGTTTTAAAACAATAAACGCATGATCTCCCGAGATCGCGAGTAAGGTCGGTGATTCCCTAACACAGCAGGTTTTTTCAGCATCCACCACGGCAGGATTGAATGGAGTGGGAAATGGACTTCCTCTTAAATGATTATTTTCAAATAACACATTGACTTGATAAAAGCCAGATTCGCGGACGAAAAAACTAATTTGAAGTACATCCTCATCTGTCTCTTCGTTATCCGGAAGAAACTCTTTTATTAGGGGAATTCTATCTGCAACCGCGTGACAACAGTTAGTTATGGCTTGTTTTTCGACACTCACTGTTAGGTTATCCAGGTTTTGACGTTGATTAACTGTATTTTGATGAAGCTGAGGAATATCGGATACAGAATTTAATTGGTTGCGACGACTACTTCTAGGAAACTGAAATTAGAAATGAAGATATATTATAAGAAAAGACTACACATAATGATGTCTATTGTTATATTATATTGAATCCATTTACGTGTTAGATACTGTATTGTACTTGCCTCAACATGTCAACATTAGAATGAAAAGTGAATTTTTAGCGTTTCTTACAATTACATGAAAGCTGACAGTTTCTCCAACCCTTAGACAGTCAGGAAAATCAAAGACAACTTTTGGAAGGGGTCTTCGATTGATAAATCCACGAAGCACATCCGAAGCAGCAGCAGATCGGGGTATTCTCCGTTGGCAACATTGAAGGTCGGCACATTTCGAAAAATACTTTATGTATATTTTATAACCGAGGTAGGGTATCACAATAACAGCCAAAAAAATTCCCCCACTAACTAAAATCATAAAACAATAAGTACTTAGCAAAAACAAACAACCTGCATTTAATGCAAGATCAAATAAGAGTGCATAAAATTGGTCAAAATAAAATATAAAAACAAAATCAAAATCATAGTCACCCAAAACAAGGTCCAAGTCCGACATTTGAAAAAATAAAGAAACTAAAAACCTAAATTATAAAAAATAAAAATAAATTCCATCATACTATGATTTATTTTGTCTTCTATTTCTGCATTCAGTTCATCGTAACTTGAACACAATTAGAACACAATTAGTACTGATTGTATAGTCGTCGAAGATAAGGTGGCCCTGGCCATATTCCAAGTATTCCAACAAATATTTAAATCGCATTTTTGTCCTTGAGTGCAATAAAACAACAAAAAATATAATAATAATAAATAAATTATTTTGTATATAGAAGGTATTACAATTTTTTAGTGATGCGGACGAGGCAAAGGATTTAATAACTGATAATTCAATTTTTATTAAAACTTATATTGTCTACGTTCAACGTTGCTGATATTCTGGTTTTGGTTGATAATCGCTGAATATTGAGGCCACGATGCTGTGCTTGAGTCGAGTTGAAAATCTGAAATGATAATTAATCAATAATTAGAAATATTAAGTTTAAAGTTGCAATGAAAATAAAACACGATCAACGATAACAATAATTATAACCATAATTATTCGCAATTCGCATGTATTGACTATAATATTTTGTATTTACTAAACTGATTGAAAACAGAATATCAAATTTCAATAACTGATGACTGAAATTGAAACTTTTGTTTTCAGTTGATTTTGTGGTTCATCTTTGTTGCATGTTAGATCTGAAATTTTTGGTGCCTTTTCAAAAACCTTTACCCCAGATCGCCCAGCAGTTAATACTCGTACTACTTTTAGTAGCACATAAGATCTTAATGCTCTAATGTCTAAACTTCAGAATCTTCGTTCGTTGTTCGTAAGAAATATTTTTTGTTTTTCATTTTTGCTTATAGTTATTTTGTGGCAAAATCTTTATAATATTTAATGCTTGCCGCGTGGTAAAGTATTTCTATTTCTACATGTATTGTGCACTGTTAGTGCACTTTGTGATAGTGAAGCACGGCCACGGCCACGGCTGACGACTGTGATCTCCTGCTGCTCACATTCCTATCAATAAGATCATTGCATAGTGTGTGTGTGTTTCCGTTAACATTTCAGAGCCTGAATTTGGCTCAGTGGCGTTGGAATGTTACAAACAAATCCAGGCTCTCAACACACAAACGAAAATAAATAATATTATATTCTCGGCTTGACCAACTTATTTCTAAAAAGTATAGCATAATTGGGCCACTTCCAACTAAAATTCACTAAAGGTGTAGCATGGGTGGGAAACTTCCAACTCATATTCCTAAAAGGTGTAGCATGAATGGGAGACTTCCAATTTATATTCCAAAAAGGTGTAGCATAAATGGGAGACATCCAAATCATATTCCTAAATTGTGTAGAATGATTGGGAGACTTCAACTCAAATTCCTAAACTTAGTAAACGCACGGGCATAGAGTTAAATTCATAAGTTTAAGGGTTTGTTATTTAAAATTCTCGGCTTGACCAACTTATTTCTAAAAGGTTTAGCATAATTGGGCCACTTTCAACTAAAATTCACTAAAGGTGTAGCATAAGTGGGAGACCTCCATCTCAAGGTGTAGCATAAGTGGGAGACTTCCATCTCAAGGTGTAGCATAAGTGGGAGACTTGCATCTCATATTCCTAAAAGGTGTAGCGTGAGTGGGAGACTTCCGACTCATATTTTTAAAATGTGTAGCATAAGTGGGAGACTTCCAACTCATATTCCTAAAAGGTGTAGCATAATTGGGAGACTTCCAACTCATTCCTAAAAAGTGTAGCATAAGTGGAAAAATTTCCAACTCATATTCCTAAATTGTGTAGCATGAGTGGGAGACTTCAATCCAAATTTTTCTAAACTTAATAAACGCATGAGTATGGAGTTAAATTCATAAGTTTAAGGGTTTGTTATTTAAAAATAAAAATTTAAAACATTTTGTAAATAATAATTTTTTGAAGTTTGCTTTAAATTAATTTTCAAATTTAAAATAATTTATCTTTTCATTTTTTTTGAAAATTCAAGCACCCTGTTATTAACCCCGTCCGTAGGACGGGTCACCATACTAGTAATTAATAAGTTGCATTTCGCTTCGCATTCGTATTATTATCGTCCCTTGCAGGTTGTAAGTACCCGAAGGCGTGCACGTAAACAGCCGGTAGCTGTTATGTTAACTATTTATTGAACTACCTATACATCATTTGGAAATCGATATTGGCTGCGACCTCAGCAGGTTGTTGCTGAGAAAATGATACGACAATTTGCATTTGTAAGCTTAACACTGCATTGGGACTTAGGACACGCTTTAGGACAAATAAAAGCTAAAGCATTGAATAAAAGGGTTGCAGGCAGCCAGAAAAAAAAATTTGAGATGATGGGCCTGACAAATTAAGAGTGAAAATACTGAATCTTTTGCGCTTCAAAGCAAAAAGTTTTTCCTTTGATTCCGGGGGAGGAGGTTCTATGCCCATTATCTACGCTGCGGCCCTGGTAATATAATATTTTCATTTATGCATGTTATTAATAGACGCTCTAAAGTCATGTCATTTTTGCATAATAAAACTGTTATTACCGCTTCTATAAACTATCAATCACACAATCAAACTTACTCTATTATAATATACTTCCGTGCATTCATACTTGTCCGGCGAACTGGCCCTAGAGAAACTGGAATCCCGGACGTAACTGGCCGTAGTTGCAGAGAATACTAATCTTTCCGCCAGAGGGAGAGCCGCTGGCGTAACAGAGAAGAGACAAGTTGTATCTTACGGTGAAGGTGTATTCCTCCGCTCCCGCGCGCAACGTCACAATTTGAGTGGCTTATAAATTCTCTAAGCCAATCAAGTTCTGACGTTGCGGATCTATACGATTTCACCTAATCGTGACAACCCGTCTCTTCTATTATACTAAAAAGTAGATCGTTTTTCCATGGCCGTAGTTGTAATAGTCTGGGGACCTGGCTTGTACAGTTCGCCTACCACCCTACCTCATGATGTAAGATGCACCATTTATCATAATGAAAAAATTAAAGTTTATGTAGCCAAAATTTAAATATTACGTTAGAAAGAAGATAGGTCAAGAGGGGAGCCTAGCAATCCTCATATTTTACTATCATGCATTATTTCTTGGCTGCCGTCTTTGCAATATTCATAAAAAGATAGATAATACTCACAGTTCATATTAACGGAATTATCTCATTACGATTTTTTCTTGTACGAAATTTTGGTAATTTTGGGTGCATGGATAAAAAAAATATAATCATACCAAATATAAATTTTTAAAAATTAAATAATCCGAGACAAATGTTAACAGCATCGAACATTCACTTCACTTACATAGGATACAAGCTTACACGTTCATTTACCTATGATACGAGCCAAAGCTGCACAACACATTCACATACGACACAAGCTAAATCTACACAACACATTCAACATTGACTTACAACATACGAGATACGATGAGAGCTACAGCCTACAGCTACACAACTTATTGACTTACAACATACGAGATACGATGAGAGCTACAGCCTACAGCTACACAACTTATTGACTTACATTCACTTACATACGAGGAGAGCTAAAGCTACACAACACATTCACTTACATACGAGGAGAGCTAAAGCTACACAACACATTCACTTACATACGAGGAGAGCTAAAGCTACACAACACATTCACTTACATACGAGGAGAGCTAAAGCTACACAACACATTCACTTACATACGAGGAGAGCTAAAGCTACACAACACATTCACTTACATACGAGGAGAGCTAAAGCTACACAACACATTCACTTACATACGATGAGAGCTAAAGCTACACAACACATTCACTTACATACGAGGAGAGCTAAAGCTACACAACACATTCACTTACATACGAGGAGAGCTAAAGCTACACAACACATTCACTTACATACGAGGAGAGCTAAAGCTACACAACACATTCACTTACATACGAGGAGAGCTAAAGCTACACAACACATTCAATCCGATTTGCCAAATATATTTGCATACGAGGAGAGCTAAAGCTACACAACACATTAAATCCGATTTGCCAAATATATTTGCCGAGCTAAAGCTGCACAACACATAGACTTAGTTATAGCTACGCAAAACTAGTTAAACCTACATTGAGGAAGCAAGATGATCTACTTCAATTATAATTCATCCTTCGGTATATTACAACCCTTCGGTATCCATATACAATTCATACATAGGTAGTTAGCTCATAGTGAGTAGCCAGAAACACCGTCTTTTTAAAAACAAAAAACAAACTTTTCGTTCTGTCTTCCACGCCATCCAGTCTTCTTACCTTTCCTGCTCCAGCTCGGCCTTCGTTGAGTCCTACCTCATAGTTCTTTTGACGGTAGACAGAAGCACGCACAAGATATTACCTTTCAACCTGTGATCCCAGCCATTGACAATAGAAGGAAGATCATTTACCCTGGCCAAGACATGTCCGCTAACGAAGATGAGTCCAATCGGTAAGTTTAGTATTTATTTTTGGGTATTAATGGCAAAAAAAATAATAATAATATTAAGAATGCCCAGAGGCTGGGAATGACGTAGTCACCCATTTTTAATTAAAATTAGCCTCATCCGATGACGTGGTCACGGATTTCATGCAGACGACGAAGTCGCTGCTTAAAGTTCATAATTCTAATGAACTCAAAACATAAAAATAAGGGCTGACCAAAAGTTCAGACTAAATTTTTAGTCAAAGCCTGGGATGACGTAGTCACCCATTTTTAATTAAAATTAGCCTCATCCGATGACGTGGTCACGGATTTCATGCAGACGACGAAGTCGCTGCTCAAAGTTCATAATTCTAATGAACTCAAAACATAAAAATAAGGGCTGACCAAAAGTTCAGACTAAAATTTTAGTCAAAGCCTGGGATGACGAAGTCACCCATAATGTGTTGAAATGCAGACGACGGTGTCGCTGTAAAAGTGAAACGGAGATATTCAAAGCCCTATTAATTAAATCCATTTAAACTCTTTTTTATTAAAAAGGGCTCAAAATAAAGATCCGAAGCTCAAAAAAGGTGGAAAGACTGAAAATGTCCAACTTCGAAGGCATATTAACTCAATAAATGAGAGCATTAAGAATCATTCGGATACTCTTTCAACGCTAAAGAATATGCCAGAGCAAATGAGCCAAGTTTTGATATTCTAAATGGACTTAAAGACAGTTTTTCGTTCGAAAGACAAATGAATACAAGCGAAGTTAATGATAACAATTCCGAACAAGAAAGGGAAGATCCAATATCTACTTTGTTGCTCAAGTCTGCTAAGGATGCAGAAAAGGGAAATGCCGCTGGCGACCCTAAAGATAAAGATCTAGTTCAAATATTGAATATGACTCAGCCAATTCCAGAATATGGGGCTCAATTAAATGATGACATTTCTGAATCTATCTCTCGCTTATATATGCAAAAATACCCTAAAGAGAATTTGGAAAAATTGAGGGATCAATGGAAAGTCCCAAGTAATTGCAAGGCCTTAGGAATTCCTCGAGTGAATCCAGAAATATGGCCGATACTATCTCAAAAAATAAGACAATGACTATTATTTCCAACAACAACAGCAATATATTTCTGTGGCAGCAGTTGGCTTAAGCAAAATGGCAGAAACGCTATATACTTCCAAAGAGTTGATATCAAAACCCTTACGGGAAGATTTACTAAGAATGAGTATGGAAACATCATCTATCTTGGGTGTTCTAATGCAAGAAATAAATCTTAAACGAAAAACCGAAATTAAACCATCGCTAAATAAAGAATGCGCTGGGATATGCTCATCAAACGTTGCTTGTACTGAATGGTTATTTGGGGACAGCATTTCGGAGCAATTAAAAGCATCCCAGGCTACAGCAAATATTATTCGAAATTCAAAATTCAGACAATGAGCAATCAAAATAACCGTAAGAGCTGCATCTTTATGTAATTTTTATAATAATTGGTATAATATCACTAATGATTCTGAAGTATTGGATGTAATATTAGGATACAATTTGCCATTTGTTTCAAAACCCCCTTACAAATTAGTGAACCTTTAGAACGGGAATTTAGTCAATCAGAAACTTTACAGATAACTGAATGTGTAAAGAAATTGTTAAAGATTGATGTTATATCCGAAGTGACTCCCTGCAAAGGGCAATTTGTCTCTCGTATTTTTGTCGTACCCAAACCTGACGGTTCGGGCCGATTAATAATAAATCTGAAAGATCTTAATGAGTACATTGAAAGTCCTCATTTTAAGATGGAGGATGGCCGAACTGTGCAAAAATTGATGTCAAAGGATTGTTATATGGGAAAGATAGATCTTCAGGATGCTTATTATTTAGTTCCCATCGCAAATGAAGACAGAAAATATTTAAGATTTCGGTTTAAAGGTCATTTATACCAATATAATTGTTTACCTTTCGGACTAACCTCAGCTCCTAGATTATTTACTAAAATAATCCGACCTGTAGTGGCAAATCTAACACGTCAGGGATTTACTTCAGTAGCCTATCTAGATGACATCCTTCTTTTAGAAGGTTCTGAGGAAAGGTGTCTTAGAAATATACTAGAAACTCAAAATATGCTAAAGATGTTAGGATTGCCTATTAATTTAAAAAAAAAAAAATCTGAATTATTGCCGAAAAAAGAAATTGAATATTTAGGCTTTGTTTTTAACTCAGTAAATATGAACGTTTCATTACCAGAAAGGAAAAAAGTCCAATTAATGAACCTACTTATTTCAGTTCAAAAACGTCAATCCATAACTATCGAAGAAGCAGCTAGTCTAATTGGTAGCCTCGTGGCTGCAACTCCGGCAATCCCATACTCTATGTTGCATACTAGGCAATTAGAAATAGAAAAATGTAAAGCACTTGAAAATTCATTAGGTGATTATAATGCTAAACTCTCGTTTAGCTTAACTGCCCAACTTGATATAGATTGGTGGATTAAGGTTTTGCCAAACTCAAAAAATCCAATAAGATCTGACGTAATTCAGTATATTATAGAAATTGATGCTTCAAATAGTGGTTGGGGGGCCTTTTATCAAGGAAAGCACACTAGAGGTTTTTGGTCTAAGGCAGAAAAGAACTTACATATCAATACTTTAGAAATTATTGCTGTCCTATATGGTATTAAATCTTTTTATCAGAAGCTCGATGTTGTCAGATTCTTGTTAAGATGGATAGTACTACCGGTATTGCCTACGTTAACCGCTTCGGTGGATGTCGGTCAAAAATTAATCATTATTGGGCAAAAGTACT